>JAAFCE010004287.1:4631458-4646515 GCA_013389805.1 Trigoniulus corallinus
ATTGTAGTTGGAGGGCCCTAATGACTATTGTAGTTGGAGGGCCCTAAAACACCAACAACAATTAAAAACATGGGTATTGAAAAGATTCGCAGGCAGGCTTCCATCTTCGTAGAGCGGCAAATTGCGTTGGACACATCACTTCTCGACTGATCCCTGAAGTTAAGCAACGCAACCCCAGTTAGCACTGGTATGGGTAGCCGCTTGGGAAAACTGGGTACTGCTAAAACCCAAAAATCGTCACATTAGTGTAGTGTCTATGCAGTCTCTGCATAAGAACTATGCTGTGGACGGGGCTTCTAATGACCTTGTAGTTGAAGGACCCTAAAACGCCAACAAACAAACAACCCAGCTAGTATTGACATGGGTGGCCGCTTGGGAAAACTGGGTACTGGTAATAATCAACAATCGTCTCATAGGTGTAGTGTCTGTGCAGTTGCTGCATTAGAACTATGCAGTGGACGGGGCTGTAAGAACCTTGTAGTTGAAGGGTCCTATAGTTGAAGCGCCTTGTAGTTGAAGGGATCTGTACTGTAGATTTCGAGTTTTCTGAGGCATACCTTGTTGACCTTCAATTTTCCTTGATGAACACATGATGCTTAGTGTTAAATATTTATTTTGTGTGCTATCTGAAAATAATGTGGTTATTAAGTGGTTAGCTCAGTGCAGGCACACGTTAAGATTATTTCTAATCGAGATACTGTAGAAGGCTTGCAAAGCACGTCTTGCTGATAGACTGTTAGACTGATAGCCCTGCTAATAAGTATTCAAGTCTTGATAGCAGTTGGATGAATGAAAATGTTTATTAGGCCCGACATATTTTTTTTCTTTGTTTTGTACAGTCATCTGCATTCTCATGAAATGTGTTATCTTAACGATTAAAAAATAAAAATGTCGATGTCTGACACAGGCTTATGAAGTCACATGCAAATATAGAAAGAATACATTTCACACCTTTTTAAAAATGTACCTTTAACTGATCATTTGAAAAATTGATATTCGTAATTTAAACCATTTTAAAATAGTTTAATAACAGGTTGCGTCGTTGACGGACACGGAGTCGACTGCCAAAATTTCAGCGGAATTGTCCAGTTGTCCATGCAGAAAGAACTATATAAATAAATTTAGTCTTTAGTTTCTAGACCACAGCCTAGTAATACTGTACCTGCAGTGAGGAACATGATTAGGGAAAAGACCTGGGGCGGATCTACCACAGGGAGTAATAGGGCTTATGCCTTGAGCCCCCAAGTGTCAAGGGCCCACAAAAATTGAATTATCATAAATTTTTAATACTTTTTCGAGCAGTTATCATCTTCATCCCCTTATCCCGCCTGTGGTAGGTTCGGGTCTGAGGGTCCACTGAACATGCTCTGACTGGGTCACCCCAGCCAGGCGTCTGGAACCCGCAGGAAATATTATTCGGCCTAACCCACGAGCACTTATCTTAATATTAATAATATAATAATAATGATAATGTATAGTAGTATTATTTCTTTTATTTAATCAGTGTAACATTATTGGAGTTCAATAAGCCCTAGGCCCCGAAAAACCTAGACCCGCCTCTGGAAATGACATAGTGTGAGCTTTTGATGCAATATGCTAGGAGTATTTTTCTACGTCATTTATTAACGGTGATTATCCTGCCTCGGTGGCGCACTGGGTAGCGCGCTCGATTACTGTGTCAGTGTTTTGGGTCGATACTGGACCCAGGTGGGGTGGCTTCTTTTGGGCGAGAGAAAGGTCCCGAGACTAGGACCGTTGATATTTGTCTGCTGGTTGACTCCGACTGACTACCTGACCGATCTAGCATCTATAGGCCCGAGTGGGGATCATTAACGATGCTAGCCAACCTGACTCAACCACACGTTTTAAGAGTACTGTTTCCCCAGACTAGAACCAGACGTGACCAAAGGCCGAACCCCACTGAATGTGGCTGTGACAATCTGGAGAGTTACGATCTTAAGAAGTTGGTTTCTTTCAGGCGAGAGAAGGAGAGAGAGGCCCTGAGTGCGCCACCTTCCTTCGGATGAGAAGTAAACCCGAGGTTCCGTGTGATGTACAATGGCATTGCCACTTCAAAGAACCCTCCCTACTATACAACGGGTAGGTGAGGAAAATTTTCCAGGAGTACGGGCTCGCCTCCTGACGTTGGTGGGGAATTCCCCAACAAACACTAGACCGACGATCAATAAGCATGGGGGTTGCAGCTTTGGACGGCAACCGGCTGCGGAAAAACACTATCCAATAGATTGCCCTTGTGTCCATCAATTCAGAGAGACAAGATGGGTACCCGACTCTGCCATAGGCGGGACAAGGGTTAGAAGTTGTTATTTATTAATGGTGTTTGATATTTCTGCTTACATTTAGACATTGCAACTTACCCGACCAGTGCACGGGTATGCCTCACAGCATGGCGAAGCTACACTGCAGATGATGCTAACGTCGTCCCACATCGACGTTATGTAGGTCCACAACAGAGGTGTTTCAGCACCGGTAGCATCATTATGGAAAGCCAATAGGGGATTATTTAAATTTGCTTGTGTGACGTAGTCTCTGTAAATTGCTGCCCGGACAACGTCACCGGCATTTAACGTTACTTGAGGACTGTAAAGGACGGCGTCAGCATGGACAACAGTGTTTTCAAGCCACATGTAATGGCTTGCAGGATCTGTATGATTTGGTACGAAAAGTCACTTTGAATTTATTAACACGTTATTAAAAATAATTCTTATCCTACCAGGTATAGGTACTGGTGCTCGGGCATATAGTGTCGATACCCACTGTGGAGAGGTGTACAGGTCATACCACAAGTCATTACTATCGTTGAAATCGAAGCAGTAGGAAATTCCCTGAATGCCAGCTAAATGGTGCAAAAATTCAAATTAATACACCTGTTCCTCTTTTAAACTTTGTTAATAATGTTGTCAACCATACTTACATATTTCGAAAGCTGCCAACACCAGGGATGTTATAATCAGGAACAACTGTAGAGATTTCATGGTTGAATTTTGGCAATTCTTTGCTGCAACGATTTGCCGAAAATGATTTCTGGTTACTACTAAACGGTAGGACAGACACAAGAACGTTTATATATTTTACTGTTATCTTTTGACCAAAACTGATGTCCTCTCTCTCTCCTTCTTTCTCTCTCCCTCTTTTTCTCTTCCCCAGTCAAGTATTAGGACATTATCTAACCGCTGATGTCAGTATTTTTTTTCACATAAAATTTGATGGAGATGCTAAGGTAATCTATTGATGAAGATAATACTGTGCTCAATTGTTTTTAATTGATGTGTTTAATGTTGTTCCCTTTAATCCTTCTAGCTTCCTTTTCACTTTGTCTCCCTGATATCAAGTTCATATTGTTGTTGTTTACCACTGATTGTGTTATCCAAAGGAAAAGTAGCTAAAGGTAAGTGGGATTATAAAGTGGATCCAAGTAACCAATCATAATAACTTTCCCACCAGGAAAGTTTAACAAAATATTAGACCATAATGAAATCAATGCCATCGTTCCGGTTTTTGTTGGTGTTTTAGGACCCTTCAACTACAAGGTCATTAGAGCCCCGTCTACTGCATAGTTTGAAAGCAGAGACTGCACTGACACTACGCCGATACGGCGATTTTTGGCAGTTCCCAGTTTTCCTAAGTCGCCACCCATGTTAGTACTAGCTGGGGTTGCGTTGCTTCACTTCAGTGATCAGACGAGACTGGTGTGTCCAATAAGCTGCTCCCCGTCGTTCCGTCTTAATAAATTCCAGGCGGATCGAGGGAGGGGAGCCGTGCAGCAATTGCTCCCCCCTCAGTGCATCAATGGGACACATATTTCAACAGATGCACGCTTCAACTTTGCAGCTGATGAGGCATTTTTGCATTTGCTATTCCCATTTCTATACTGCCAGTCCAATCTGGGGCAGTGGAGGAACTATTGTAATTGCTAGCTAGATTTATACTAAGGGATTTCTGAATATTTAGAAGTAGTTGGGGCGCACTTTTTTTAGAGTAACCCTCTCCCCTCCTCCTGATCCGCCTCTGAATATTTCTGATATAATGAATGAGTTCATCTCTGACGGTTGATTAACTGGTTGCTGGAAGACAGTTCTTGTCTTAAAACGATTTGGTTTACTGACTACTCTTGTCTCAGGGCTTTGAGTTGATTTAAGCAATCAACTCAAAGCCCTGAGACAAGCAGCTTAAGACAGAGCTTGAGACAAGCTCTTCTCAGCAGCTTATTAAATTATTTAACACTCGTTACAGAGTTCGTACCTAGGAACTTGACTAACCAGGTGCACATTTTTATCCTTATGAAATGATATCTCTTTAAGTGCTGACAAAGATGTGCATGTCATCTTGGGTTTCCCATCCGATGGACATTGTACTTAGTTACAGTCATGTGTTCGAGTGCAAGGCTTTGATGCCCAAGGATCCTACGGATCTCAAAAGAATCCAGTTGATGGTCTTGGTTTAAATGAATTAATGTCATCCAACTCCCATTATAATTAAATTCATCACCTGTGGCAGGGTCGGGTCTGCTAGTTCTTATCCTCCACTCTCGTCTATGCGCCCCACCAGGCTCCCCTCCACCCCGCACGTCTCCTTGTTCCGTTGTACCACCGGCTCCCGCGTAAGTTTTCGTCTTCCCCAACTTTTCATGCCACCTACTCCTGTACCCAGTGGCGTAGCGTGGGGGGCCAAGGGGACGGCCGCCCCGGGCGCAAAATTATAAGGGTTGCAAAAATTTTAAAACGAAAAAAAAATAAGAAATATAAAATTAGTGAGCCATATCTTTCACATTTTCTGATTTCCTATTCCCAGTCTCATCGTGAAAAGTGGTCAGTGCTTGTTGGGTCCACAAACCTCACGTGGGTGACAAAAGTATCTTCTTAAAACACAAAGTTGCCTCTAGCAGCTTTTTCACCAGTTCGCCCCTCGAACGTACATCACCGTTATTTTCTTGTCCTTCCCAATTGAAAGCTAAATGCTCTGTCCCTTCTCTATCTGTTCTCTGCTGTTGCTAGCTTTTCTGATATCGTCAGCAAATGCCAAGCACTGAGGGGCCCAATCTCCTACCCCCGTAAGCAGTTCGTCCAAAACCAGAATGAAAAGGTATGGACTAAGTGCCAAACCTTGGTGCACCCTAACTTTCACTGGAAAGCCCACAGTATTCACCCAAGGTGTCCTTACCCTGGCTTTGGAGCCCTCATACATATCCTGGACTATTTGAATAAACACTTCTTCTACTCCCCTTTTTCTTAATACCTCCCAAACTACCTGTCTTTGGACACTGTGGTAGGCCTTCTCTAGGTTGATAAAGATGGCATGGAGATATTTCTTTGCTGCCCAATACATTTCTATCATCTGCCTCAGAATGAAGAATGGCTCCATTGTGGACCTACCTGGCCTAAACCTGAACTGATTTCCATGGACACTAGTTCTATCCCAGAGGCGGGGTTCCATTGCCATCTCCCAGGGCTTCATGGAGTGGCTCATTAGCTTTATACCCCTATAGTTACTGCAATCTTGGACATCCCCTTTGCCCTTGAAGAGCGGTACCATCCAACTCTCATGCCATGCAGATGACATTCTATCTCCACCAGCTAACCTACTGAAAAGTTTCCCTGGACACCTGGTACCTGCTCTTCTTAGGCTATGCCACACTTTGATGGTGCCTCTATCAGGGCCTACAGCTTTTCAGCCTTTCATCTTCCTAAGTGCCCTGGCTACTTCTTCCTCTGTTACACAGTCCACCACCCCTGTCGATGCAAGATAGGTGGCAAAGTCGTCCTCTTCCCCTGCAGTATTCAAGAGGTTTTGGAAGCACTCCTCCCATCTCCTTACCTCTGACGGGGAAAACAGACCCTACCTTTGCTTCCTTCGCTGTTATGGCTCAGGGTATGTCTGGAGGTATCTCTCTCTCTCTCCTTCCTTTGTCTCTTAACTGCTCATACTTCTGGTGCTTGGTCAGGGCAATGATCCTCCTAGTAATGGTCTTGACCTGCCTATATTTGTCTTATATTCCTGGTCCCCTAATTCCCACCACCTGGGGAAAGCAGCCTTCTTTTGCTTAATGGCTGCTTCTACCTCATCATTCCATTTCCAAAAATTTAATTTTTATCAATAAATAAGATCATTATTAAGTTAATAAATGGTGTTACTACCTAGATAGTTTAAGTTTAAAAAATTTGGCTCTCAAAAGAAATCCCAATCATGTATTAATGATATTTGGCTCTTTTGGCTGATGAGTTTGCTGACCACTGGTCTTCTAGACTAGTCTGTCCCTCTTAATCTGTCCATCATCCTTGTCCCGGGCGCTAGAAACCCACGCTACGCCACTGCCTATACCACCTACGTTGTACCACTACGGTATCACCTACTCCTGATGCCACCAATCAATTGCAGTCCCATAATGGACCGAATTAGTTTCTCCTCCTTCTCCTCTTCCCATGCCGGTGCCACCTCAACCTATTTGCTCTCATCTTTCCTGCGAAGTTTCCCACGCCCCTCCTCCCCCAGGCTTCCTCTAATGTAATCGTTCCGGATTCTGTCGACTAAGGGACGCCCCACTCATGTAGGGCAGAATTCGCCTCTCAGCCACACTTGGATTCTCCTTTCATGGTTCTTCCTGACTGCCCAACACTCTGAGCCATGCAGCATAGTTGGCCTAAGGACAGTTCTGTAAAATTTGCCTTTCAATTTTATTGGGTCCCGACGGCCGCCCAGGAATCCACTTGCCTGTCTCCACTTTAGCTATCAGCACATGGAAACACTAAAAAGCAACTCCTAACCCTTTTCCCTCCTATGGCAGGGTCGGGTATCCATCTTGTCCCTGTGAATGGACACAGGGCAATATATTGGTCATAGTTTTTTCTGCAGCCGGTTGCCGGCCAAAGCTGCACCCCTACGCTTATTTATCGTCGGTCTAGTGTTCGTTGGGGAATGCTACCGACGCCAGGGGGCGAGCTCCTACATCTGGAAATTTTGCCTCATCTACCCGCTGCTTAGTAGAGAGGGATCTTTTACGTGCAAGGGCCATCGTACACCCACACGGGACCTCGGTTTTACTTCTCATCCGAAAGAAGGCACACTCGCGGCCTCTCTCTCGCCCGAATGAAGCCGACGCACCTCGGTCCAGTATCGAACCTGGAACTACTGGCGCAGTTGCCAAGTGACATGAAAACACTATTAGAAACTAAATTTATTTTGTCAAATCTTTAAACGAATTGTTAATTCCTGAACAGTGCTGCAATCCGGGACGAGTGGTCACTCCAAAATAATCCCAAAATCAGAGGAAAATGGATCATTTGGAGTTGCCCCACCGTCATACGGTCTCTGCACTAGAACTATGCAGTGGATGGGGCTCTAATGACCGTTGTAGTTGAAGGGCCCTAAAACACTGACGAAACGAAAACAAAACCAGTAGGATATCCCTCAACTCCTGAGCCATCCGTAAATTATAGGGGGTAAAGCTTGAAATTTGCAAATAACAATCGGCCCATTGAGTGTCCCGGAATACAATTTTTTTTGGGGAGTTTCACGGCAAGAATTTCATTTCAGAGATGGGTAACTAATTTATTTCGTTTGTACATTCATTATCATTACAATAGAGTCTGTTATGTCGATAAAATTGACAGGCGGGATATTAATAGAATTAGGCGCTGCTGATATACACTTTGTTTTAATAGATGACCTTTGACATGTTCTATCGGCATATGTCATCGTTGACGGCGATTCCATCCACAGCCAACATATCACCAGAGGTATACTTTTGTCCAGTCACTTCAAACTACAGAAATTAAAAGTTATTTTAGGTAACAGTTAGGCATTCATTTTGACTTATTTTTTTTTTACCCTGTCTCACTCCTAACCCCCACCCCCTTTAAAAACAACATTTTTCCTTGGGACACTTTTGGTTAGTTCCGGTTACTTTACCAAAAATATGATTAATACTTACATAACCAGTGCAGGGGTAAATTGTACAACATACAGTATGTCCACTAGGGCTGCATCCGGTATTCGACTCGTGCCAACCTCCAGTTGGCTCTGGAGCCGTCAGCACTGTATAAGTAGTTGGAGGGTTTGTATCAACATCGATGAAATTGAGCACTAGCGAGCTAGGGTAAAGTCCAGTGTAGGTTGTGTAAAATTGAGCTTGGACCACGTCGCCAACATCCAGAGTAATAACTTGTCCTTTCAGAGTGTATGGGCTTCCTACAGGAGCACTGTAGTCAACGTACAAGTAGTTGCCTTCGCCACCAGCTGTAGAAGTATAAATGAAATTTCAATTGCCTGGTAGCTGCCGGCAAAATTATTTGTAAGAGCTTATGCTCATTGGTATGTGCCATATCTTACGAGGGACTGGATAAAAAGGTGGTGAGTAAGTTCCGGTCCATACCCACTCTCCAAATCCTTCCCAATAATCACGATCCTCGTTGAAGTCGTAGCAGTATGCTGGTGACTGCCCTTCTGTAATAGCTAAAAGATAACATGGAGTAAAGCATCAATTTACAATTTTTGGTTAGTCGCTTTTAGGGTTTTTATTTTGTTCCGTTGGTGTTTTAGGGCCCTTCAACTACAAGATTATTAGAGCCCCGTGCACTGCGTAGTTCTTATGCAGGGACTGCACAGACACTACACTAACGTGACGATTATTGGGCATTAGTAGTACCTAGTTTTCCCAACCGGCCACCCATGTCCGTACTAGCTGGGGTTGCGTTGCTTAACTTCAGTGGTCAGATGAGAACTGGCGTGTCCAACGCAATACGCCACTACCCCCGCCTTCAGGGAATTCTTACCATGTTTTCTTACGACCTTTGTTTGCATTAGTTCAATTTATATTTGTTGTTTAAAGTAATAATGTGTAATCCGGTTAAGGATTTCATGTCATCGTCTGTAATCAGTAAACATTTCGGGAGCGGCGAGTTCCGTTGGACACACCAGTTCTCGTCTGATCACTGAAGTTAAGCAACGCAACTCCAGTTAGTACTGACATGGGTGGCCGCTTGGGAAAACTGGGTACCGCTAGTATCCAAAATCGTCGCATTAGTGTAGTGTCTGTGCAGTCCCTGCATCAGAACTACACAGTGGACGGGGCTCTAATGACCTTGTAGTTGAAGGGCCCTAAAACACCAACAAACAAACAAACATTTCTCACGCAACCCCAGTTAGTACTGAGATGTGTGGCCGCTTGGGAAAACTGGGTATTGCTAATACCCAAAAAAAACGGTTTTTATTGATTGATTTGTTGGTGTTTAGGGCCCTTCAAAGGTCATTAGATCCCCGTCCACTGTGTAGTTTTAGTGCTGAGTCTGCACAGACACTACACTAATGTGACGATTTTTGGGTATTACTGGTACCTATTTTTTCCCAAGCGGCCACCCATGTCAGTACTAGCTGGGGTTGCTTTTGTTTGTTTGTTGGTGTTTTAGGGCCCTTCAACTACAAGGTGATTAGAGTCCCGTGCATAGCATAGTTGTTATGCAGAGACTGCACAGACACTACACTAATGCGGCGATTTTTGGGTATTAGCAGTTCCCAGTTTTCCCAAGCGGCCACTCATGTCAGTACTAGTTGCGGTTGCGTTGTTTTGCTTCAGTTTTAAGACGAGAACTGGTGTGTCCAACGCAATAAGCTGCTCCCCCATTAAAAACGATACGTTAATAGACTTACATATTTCGAAAGCTGCCAACACGAGGCATGTTATAGTCAACAAGTGCAGAGATTTCATGGTTGTGCTGTGCCAAGTGCTCAAACAGTTGTGAAGTTTCGACTCAGTGGTTTGATAGGGAAGACCTTAGTTGACATGTTTATATATTTTAGTGTTATCTTGTAGCCAAAACTGATGTCCTCTCTTTTCTTTCCACAGCGTCGAGTATTGAAACATTATCTTAATTTTCTTGTCAGTATGCTTTTACGGGAAGTATGATGGAAATGTTATGGTAAGTTATTGACTAAGATAATATCAGGTTTGTAATCACCACCTAATAATAAATGAAGATTTCTTTCTAGCTTCCTTTTCACTTTGTCTACATGATATCAAGTTTCATATTGTTGTTGCTTGTCACTGATTGTGTTATCCAAAGTTAAGTAAATTAAAGGTAAGTACAGTTATAGGCAGTAGATCTAGGTGGCCAATCGTAATAACTTTCCCACCAGGAAATTTTCAACAAGATATTTGACCACAATCATATTGCTGATATCATAATTTTTCAATATCGTAATCTCATCTTAAGTATGTCTTCAGTTCTGAAGGTTGATTAGCTCAATTCATTTTCATTGAGATTTTACAAACTGCACCTACTCATCAAAGTTCCTCCAGCAACCTACCGTAGTGGGCTCATCAAGACTTGCTTGAGGGGCACAGACACTGATGAGTTGGAGCACTATTCCCTGTCAAACTACTGTAACTAACATCAACCTCTTCTCATCATCATCATCATCACACCCTTATCACGCCAGCTGCAGGGACAGGTCTGCGGATTCTAGCTCTCACTCCCGCCTATCTTTCACCAGGTACCTGCCCACATCACGCACTAGCATATCCTTAAGGCTGCTTCACAATGGCAACGGACGGGAAAGTTGACCAAATTTCAACTTTTCCGTTAAACGTAAGCCGTTTGAAAAATGGCAGCACACCTCCACCGCATGACGTACCCGTCGCCCCTCCTCTCTGCACAAAATACGTTTTCCGTTGCCGTTCCCGTTGCTATTGTGAAGCGGCCTTTACAGAGAACCTGCTCCTGCTCCCACGCCTGCTTCGGGATCCCGACATTTGGGTGAAAGACAATTGAGTGAACGACAGTTGGGTGAATGCGACAATTGGGTGAACGACAATTGGGTCAGTCCTATGTGACGGTGTGTCACATAGAACTGACATCAGTTAAAAGGAGTGTGTGTGTGTAGGGTTTGCACACATCAGTTCTTCACATCAGAAGTTCTGCACATGCCCCAACATGGACAGAACTTCATCTTTAAAAAATTCCACAGAGGCTACAGTAGAATTACTGGTTGATGTGGACAATCAAATGACGTCCCATGACGTTAACAAAAAGGAACCTAAGAACGTGACACACCAAACTGATCGTGTGTGGGCAATTCTTAAGGCAAGGCGCAAAATGAGACGATGGGTGACGCAGGTGACGAAAGTGACGCAGGGTGTAGCATTTGTTTGTTGGTGTTTTAGGGCCCTTAAACTACAAGGTCATTAGAGCCCCGTCCACAGTGTAGTTCTGATACAGGGACTGCACAGACACTACACTAATGCGACGATTTTTGGATACTAGCGGTACCCAGTCTTCCCAAGCAGCCACCCATGTCAGTACTAGCTGGGGTTGCGTTGTTTAACTTCAGTGATCAGATGAGAACTGGTGTGTCCAACGCAATTCGCCGCTCCCCAGGGTGTAGCAGCCCTGCGAAATTCTGCTAGCAGGTCATCACCGCACATCTCTGCTTCCCACCGCTTTTTGTTATTGTCACGCCGACTTCACTCAGGAAACTGCGGCATTGGCACTGAGCTCCGTCGGGTCACTTGGTGCAGGCACTGAATCACGTCATACATCATCATACACTTCTCGCGCCTGTGGCAGGGTCAGGTCTGCGGGTTCTGTATTACACCGTCAGCTTAAAACAATACAGAAACAGTTTCTTATTATTCAAAATCTCACCCCCAGTTAACTAATTTCAGAGAAAAACCGACTAATTTACAACCTTTGTTTGATTCGACCATTATTTCTCCACAAAATCATCGCAAATTGCAGAAAACATGTGACCCCAGAAAACATACCTATTCATTTACAACCTCCTCCACTCCCGCATATTTCCACCAGGTCCCTGTCCACCCCCACACAGTTGGTAGTCTGACAGACTGGGTCCCTGACAGACTACCTTCATCATCCACGTTTGTAAAGCTACATTAGTAGCGCAGCTCCGCATGACAGCTGTGCTTTGCGGTGTAGTATGGTTACATGGGACAAAAAGAAAATTTAAAAAACATGTTTTTCACCCAATTGTCGCATTCACCGAATTGTCGTATTCACCCAACTGTCGTTCACCTAATTGTCTTTCACCCAATTGTCGTAGACCCGTCTGATTCGGTCTCCGCCTGCTCCGGGTGCTTCCCACCACCTGAATTCCTGAAATGGACCAAACGAGCTCCTCCTCCTCTCTTCTCACTACGTGTCCATACCACCTCAACCTATTATCTCTCATTTTTTCGGCGACGTCCACCACTCCCAAGCTACCTCTAATATAAACACATTCCTAATAACATCAACCTCTTCTAACTCTTAAAATGTTGCGACTCCTTTTTTTCAACTCGCTCTTAGTAGGGCCTTACTATAACCGCATCATGTCGCCCGTCTCACTGCCTGTGTAGATGAGCGTATATCCCTCCCCCGGCTGTATTGCGTTGGACACACTAGTTCTCATCTGAACACTGAAGTTAAGCAACGCAACCCCAGCTAATACTGACGGGGTGGCCGCTTGGGAAAACTGGGTACTACTAATAACGAAAAATCGTCGCTTTAGTGTAGTGTCTGTGCAGTCTCTGCATTAGAACTATGCTGTGGACGGGGCTCTATGGCGAGTTGCGTTGGACACACCAGCTCTCGTTTGATCACTGAAGTTAAGCAACGCAAGCCCAGTTAGTACTGACATGGGTGATCGCTCGGGAAAGCTGGGTACTGCTAATACTCAATAATCGTCGCATTAGTATAGTGTCTGTACAGTATATGCATTAGAACTATGCAGTGGACGGGTCTCTAATGACCTTGTAGTTGACGGGACCTTAAACACCAACAAACAACAACAACAACGACGGGGCTCTAATGTCTTTAAAGTCGAAGGGTCTTAAAACACGAATTAAATAAATAAACAAAAAGGCACTTTCCTGGTTTTGAGATGTGGAGAAAGCTCTGTAACGATATGTCAAGTAGGTTATTAATTTACCAACTGAGGATCAGGTGGAATATCCGATTACAGTAGGCCAATATAAAGTTTCAAGGCATGCTCCAGGAAATAAGGGATGTACTATGAAATAATCAGTTTAATTATCTTTGATCTATGGCGACATAATTTCAAAATATCAATTACGTTTCTTTTTCTATTCTGTCTGTTTCAACTTGTAACTAATTTTGGTTTGCATTGCAGAGACTGATGTGATGAATGATTGAAGTCTTGAAGTTTTGAAGGTGCGCTAAACTCTTTAGGTCTTTGCACATTGTGTGTTGTCCACAGAAAAGTTATCCAACCCAACTCCAAAGATGGTTCCTGGTCTTGCAAAAGTTTCCACATAAAACTGTGAAGCACAGATAGCAGGTTAGAACATGTAAGTCAAAGAAACACTTGTGGCTACTGTTAGGTAAGTTACCAAATTTGAACTCACATTGCCATAACATGGTGCAGAACCACCGTCGCAACAATTTTTAGTGGAACCCATGTCGCATTCAACAGTAATTGTCGTCCAATAATGACTATCGGTCTCATCAAGTTCCCAGACGGTGGTAATTTCGTAGCTATTTCTGAATGCTACTTGGACATGGTTATTTGAATCTCGACGGTTTGTATAATAGTAATATTGAAACTTAAAAGTGGTTTCAGAGGAGACGTCTTGTATCGTAGCAGAATAGGTATTTGCTTCGACATCTTCAATCCATATAAAGTCACTAGCTGCACTCGAAAAACAGTCAGGTTTTGGGTGATAGTAGTTATAATAAGTTGGGAAGAGTTAATAAAGGACGAAATAACCGTTGGTTGTTTAGTCCTTTTGTATGAACTTACAAAAAGTTGGATAGGATCCTCCTGGAAGAACATACCCTGACCATATCCATCCATTGGAAATAAAGTGTAGCGACCAGCTGCATACCGATGAGTCCTCAAAATTACAGCACCACGAGGGAGGTGGTGGCGTGGTCGTGCTAGGCGGTCGGGGTCGGGGTGATGGGGTTGGTACTGAATCCAAAAAAAATATCAGACTTCATCTCAACCGTCCCAAAAATCTCTAGCATGTTCGGTGTTGTGTGCTTACATTCACATCCATCGTTGACGCCCACGTTGTCAAATGCGAGTAAGTCGCCATGAGCGTCAATTTCACCGTCCACAGAAAACTGGAAAGTATTATTGAAGCCAATCATTAGCAATAGTTTCTTTAACTGTGTCTCCCAGAAGCCTTGTTAATTGCTATAAAGGGTTAATGATGTATTGCTTTGGTTTGTTGGTGTTTTAGGATTCTAATTCTAATTTACTACACTGCGAGCAGCCTTTTCTTTGGCCAATATGGCAGTGGAGAGAGTAACTCTCAAGCCTACTTTTGATAACCTAATTCTCCCAAAACCTTAAGCTATAATTCAGGTGCCTCCCCTAACACAATACTAGCAATGGTTGGCTTTCCTTGAATGAATCCCTCCACCTTATCCTCTCCAAGTCCATTCCATTGCCGAATGACCCTTGGCAAAAATGACCAGTAGTATGAGTCTGTCTGCGCCCTAACCTCTTTCAATTTATATGGATGAGCCTTTCTCCCCTTATACTCAGCTGAACTACAATGGATCATTGGACTACAATGGCCATTAGAGCCCCGTCCACTGCATAGATCTAATGCAGGTCTACGTCAATTTGGCACATGACAATTTGGCGTACATACAAATTTGGCGTACATACCGATCTCTTGGGTGCCCAAATTTGTTCAAAATTGCAACGGTCATAACAACAGTCATTGCAGGGTAATAGAATAATGAATGCCTACTAAAACTGTTATAGGGCCCTAATGACCTTTGAAGTCGATGGGCCCTAATGACCTTTGAAGTCGATGGGCCCTAATGACCTTTGAAGTCGATGGGCCCTAATGACCTTTGAAGTCGATGGGCCCTAATGACCTTTGAAGTCGATGGGCCCTAAAACACAAACAAACCCAACTGTGTTATACGGGACCGTTGCAATGACTGGTATGACCATGTGCGGATCTAGGATGGGGTTTTTGGGGTTGCAACCCCTCCCATGCACATATAAACGTATTTGCATAATATGTGAGGTTTAGCTCAACCCCCCCCCCCCCCCCCCCCCCCCCCC
>JAAFCE010004287.1:4650835-4677113 GCA_013389805.1 Trigoniulus corallinus
GAGGGCGCCCCTAAACAGGGTAGAGGGGTCCTTAAAGAGGACAGAGGACGCCCCTAAACAGGGTAGAGGGTTCCTTAAAGAGGATAGAGGACCCTTAAATACGGTAGGGGGTCCTTAAAGAGTGTAGAGAGTAATTAAGAAGTGTAGAAGAGAAGGGGGGGCCTCTAAGAAAATTTAGACCCTCCCTTTGGCTAGTTTAGCTGAAGAATCCAACGGCTTTTGTTTGTCTAGTAGATCCTAAGGACCTCCGATGCCAAAATACAGCAGACTATGGTGATGACCCCTTTCTGATAAACCTAAATGTCCTTGTTGTTTGTTGGTGTTTTAGGGCCCTTCAACTACAAAGGCCATTAGAGCCCCGTCCACTGTGTAGTTCTTATGCAGAGACTGCACAGACACTACACTAATGCGATGATTTTTGACTATTAGCAGTACCCAGTTTTCCCAAGCGGCCACCCATGTCAGCACTAACTGGGGCTGCGTTGTTTAACTTCAGCGATCAGGCGAGAACTGGCGTGTCCAACGCAATAAGCCGGTCTCTTAGTGACGTGAGAGTAAATGGTCATCACATTATTGTAGTCCTTATAAATGTTACTCATTTTAATTTTCCAACCTGCAAAGTAATTAGATCGTTTATGTTTTGTATTTCAGGAACTATTGTGGGATCCACAACATTACCTAAAAGTATTTATTAAACATGTCAGCGACGTACTTAACAAATTGCGTAGTTTACAGAGAAGCTGTCAAATCCAGCACCATACTTGGTTCCAGGCTGACCGAAGGTTTCAATATAGAACTGCATGGTGAGAAAATAAATACTTAAAACTACTCTACTTAAAAAAAAAAATGTACTCACTGTTAAATACTTACTTGACCAGAACATGGTGCATCACCTCCATAACAGCAGTTGCCGTAGGTGCCGGTGCTGCAGGAAACAGTTTTAGATTCCCATCTGTAAGCAGTGCTAGTGACTAGCAAAGTCCAGCGAGTGACATATCCATAAGAATTCCTGAATCCAACCTCAAGATGATTATTTGAATCGTCGCCGGTTACATTCTTGTAGTAGTAGTAGTCAAAAGTGAACGTGGCGTAACTGTTATAATTATCTACATCAGATATCCTTGTTGAATAAGCGTAAGCGGCTACGTCCTCAATCCAAATAAAACCGGAAGCTGAAATGAGAAATCACAAAAAGATTTCAGGATTAAGCCCGGAATCGTAGCGAGGAGGTGAGTAACTGATTGCCTCAGTCGTTGCACTCAACTATCAAATGTTTTCTTTAACAGGCACTTACAAGGAACAGGATGAGGTCCAGTTGGAAGCCTGGTTCCTGACCAGGTCCATCCATCGGTAGTGTAACCTGGTGACCATTCGCAAACGATAGAATCCTCAAATTCGCAACACCAAGATGATGGAGTGCTTTGATGAGGAAGTGGAGGTGTGTTTAGCATGTTAACTGTAACAGAAATCAGATAGTGTAACATTGTCTTTCATTTCCAGTAGCGCAACTACCTTTTGCAGGCACACTTACTTCTACAGCCTGAGTTTATACCCACGGTGTCAAAGGGCAGTAAATCACCATGAGTATCGATTTCACCTTCGAAAACGAATTTCGTTCCCTACCAACCCGTGTCAACAGTCTCCAGAAGACTCCAAGCAACGTTCATATCTTAAATTTTAAAAGATCACAACACTCTTTACTTACATAACCAGTGCAAGGGTAAGCGAGACAGCATTGTTCATCACTTGGTCCATATTTTTTTGTTCGTCTGTTTGTGTTTTTAGGGCCCGTCACGTACAGGATCATTAGAGCCCCGTCCACAGTGTAGTTCTTATGCAGAGACTGCACAGACACTACACAAATGCGACGATTTTTGGGTCTTAGCAGTCCCCAGTTTTCCCAGGCGGCCACCCATGTCAGTACTAGCTGGGGTTGTTTTGCTTAACTTCAGTGATCAGAGAGCGGCGAGTTGCGTTGGACACACCAGTTGTCGTCTGATCACTGAAGTTAAGCAACGCAAGCCCAGTTAGTACTGACATGGGTGGTCGCTCGGGAAAGCTGGGTACTGCTAATACCCAATAATCGTCGCATTAGTGTAGTGTCTGTGCAGTCTATGCATTAGAACTACACAGTGGACGGGGCTCTAATGACCTTGTAGTTGACGGGACCTTAAACTCCAACAAACAGTGATCAGACGAGAACTGGTGTATTCAACACAATTCGCCGCTCCCGAGACAACTGGAATGGGACCGAATGAGGGTCTGTTAATAATGGTACCAATAACTTACCAGCTGTTAAGGTGATTAGAAAAGTACAGGATAAATGGAGTGGTTGATTCTTCATAATTAAGTCTTTTTTTTTTCACTTCAACTTCCAAGTGACAGCGTTGCAATCAAAATCCTACGATAGATAATTATCTTAAAAGTCTCCTTGTTATATACTTGCAGGTGATTTGATAATGGACACTGACGTAGTTACCAGATTATTGAAAATCCATCATCAATTTCTTATCAGAGATTTCACGACTAACCCTATCAGCATAAATGTGCTGAACTCCTGTGACACGAAGAAGGCAGAATTATCCCTAGTGCAACGATGCATTTAAAGTGAGTATTTTAGTTTTCATCGTTAATAAAGTGGATGGACTCCCAGTTTAAATAATAATCACTAAGTTATTGAACTCGTCTGGTCAATTTTTAATACTGGACATTGATCAGTAGAAGGCAGTTAACTTACTGCCAACCTTAAATTTCTTATTCTGACGGAAACTTGGAGATGCTTGGAAACTCTTGGCATCTTAGAAACTCCTGAATCTCTCTGAACTGTCTTTACACAGTTTGTCATGAGGGCAGCTTACTGCGTTGGACACACCACTCGTTTGATGACTGAAGTTAAGCACAGGGCCGGATTTAGGTATGGGCCACGTAAGTCGAAGTCTAAGGCCTCAAAGGAACCTGATATTTAAGTTTGAGAGTTTGGACGTGAAACTTTTTGTACACATTTCGCAGTTTAGGGCCCCGTCTTTAGGCATTCGAGGGAGCGGCGAATTGCGTTGGACACACCAGTTCTCGTCTGATCACTGAAGTTAAGCAACGAAGCCCCAGTTAGCACTGACATGGGTGGTCGCTTGGGAAAACTGAGTACTGCTAATACCCAAAAGTCGTCGCATTAGTGTAGTTGCCTGTGCAGTCTTTGCATAAGAACTACACTGTGGATGGGGCTGTAATGACCTTGTGGTTGAAGGGCCCTAAAACACCAACAAACAATTAGGCAATCCAGTTTAGCCTATGGACCGAGATGAACGGCCAAGTTATATCAGAATAAATCAACGGTTCTTGGGAAGGGATGTACAGTGAAACCTCTCTAATTGGTACACCCGGGGGACCCAGCCAAAGTGTACTCATCAGAGGGGTGTACCCATAAGAGGGGTAGTATTACCCTATGGATGAAAAATCGGTGCCTGAAGAATTTGTACCGATATAAGGGGTGTACCCTTTAGAGGGGTGTACCCATAGAGAGGTTTTACTGTATTTGCTTTGTTGGTGTTTTAGGGCCCTTCAACCACAATGGGCATTAGAGCCCCGTTCACTGCCTAGTTGTAATGCAGTTTGCAAAGACACTGTTACGATAATTTGGTATTAGCAGTAACCAGTGTCACCAAGCGGTCATCCGTGCCAGCACTATCTGGGGTTATTAAAGCCCTACTAAAAGCCAGTTGCAGAAAGGAGTATTTTAAAAGAGTTAGAAGAGGTTGACGTTATTAGGAATGAGTATATTAGATGTAACCTGGGGGGTGGTGGACATCGCCGAAAAAATTAGGGAGATTAGGTTGAGGTGGTATGGACACGTAATGAGGAGAAAGGAGGAGGAGCTCGTTAGGTCCATTTCAGGAATGCATGTGGCCGGGAGCCCCCTGGGTCAGGAGTAGTCCGAAGCAGACGTGGGAGCAGGTTGTTGGGAAGGATATGGTAGTGTGTGGGATGGACGGGTTACTAGTGTGAGATAGACGGGGGTGTAGGGCTAGAATCTACAGATTCGACCCTACCACAGGCGGGAACCTGCAGGAATATTGGTTGGGTTGTCTGTGGGGGGATGCTGGCCTACCCCACTCAGCGGTTCACAAGACATATCTTGAAAAATAAAGTCATATGTGTCCATGATGTGTCTACGTTGTCACTTCAGGGTCTGAAGATGAATGAAAAGTGTCATTGCACATCAAGCAGAAGGGCACTAAAGACAAATAGAAATTGTTGTGCCAATTATTTCTGATAAGATGATAAAGATTCATATCTGTAAACTAACCTTGGTAAACAGTTGGTGGTAGTGTCCTTAACTCTTGAACTCGGGATGAGAGATTGGTGATGTTTGAGCAACAGCCCTTACATGTTCCAATCGACGTTGTAGACAGTCAACATTTTCCAGTTGTAAGACTTTAGTACCTCCATTCTTCCAGTCTTAAGTAGCCTTCACACCTGGCAGGCCGAATGACATGAAGACAGGTACGAGGAACAGCAATCCAGAAATGTCAAAGATACCTTGAAGAACCTTTATGGAATTCTCAACCGGACATGCTGATGTCTGTATAAAAACAAGGGCAATGTGCAATAAATGAACAATAATTCCGATCATTTTATAAATGCATACGACATTCGG
Organism: Trigoniulus corallinus; assembly: GCA_013389805.1. NCBI lineage: Eukaryota > Metazoa > Arthropoda > Diplopoda > Spirobolida > Trigoniulidae > Trigoniulus > Trigoniulus corallinus. The sequence goes on from JAAFCE010004287.1 coordinate 4,655,490, forward strand.
AGCGGCTATATTTCGTTGAACACACACCAGTTCTCGTCTGATCCCTGAAGTTTAGCAACGCAACCCCAGTTAGGCCTAGTACTAACATTTCTAACATTGGTGGACGCTTGGGAAAACTGGGGAATACTAATGCCTAAAAAATCGTTGCGACATCGTAGTATCTGTGCACACTTGGTTCTTTTGATTCCTATGTAAGGGTTGAGCCTGTTATGGCTGTTTGGCTTGCGCCCTATCCCATTAGTGTGTGTATGGTATCCAGAATCCATTCGTCTCACTGGTAACCTAGCGAACTAAATTCGTTGGTGGTTTACGGTCGGCCCTTCATCAGCGGCGAATTGCGTTGGCCACGCTAGTTCTCGTCTAATCACTGAAGTTAAGCAGCGCAACCCCAGCTAGTACTGACATGAGTGGCCGCTTTGGAAAACTGGGAACCGCTCATACCCGAAAATCGTCGCATTAGTGTAGTGTCTGTGCAGTCACTGCATAAGAACTACACTGTGGACGGGGCTCTAATTACCTTGCAGTTGAAGGGCCGGTTTGTTTGTTGTTGTTTTAGGGCCCTTCAACTGCAAGGTAATTAGAGCCCCGTCCACAGTGTAGTTCTTATGCAGTGACTGCACAGACACTACACTAATGCGACGATTTTCGGGTATGAGCGGTTCCCAGTTTTCCAAAGCGGCCACTCATGTGAGTACTAACTGGGGTTGCGTTGCTTCACTTCAGTGATCAGATGAGAACTGGTGTGTCGCCAAGTATGCCAGCCAAGTGCAGCCAAGTTGCGTTGGACACACCAGTTCCCGTGAGATCACTGAAGTTAAGCAGCGCAAGCCCACGTCAATGCCAACATAGGTGGTTGGTAAAAAACGTTGGGTGCTGCAAATTATCCCTCTCCCTTGTCCTTTCACCTACCTCCTCATCTCCGGCGGGCAGCCTCCTAAGGGTTCGTCCTGTTTTGGCTGCCTGGCTTACTCCCCAACCCTTCAAACTAATCCAACGCAATGGGCTGTAAAGGACCGTTGTAGTTGAAGGGCCCTAAAACCCCGGCACACGAGACGAACGAAAGCATACGACAGTAGGCCTATAATTCAAATGAACTTTCTGATTAAGTACATTAAAATGTCTTTTATTCAATGTCTTTTAAAGTGACATTATAAATTAGGGCATCTCCAAACAAATTTATTGATAATAATTTTTATATCCTGTCAGGAAGTTACCTTGATTCGAGCAAAAGGAATTGACAAAATCGTGATAACAAACTCACCTTCATCACACCCCTGAAGTTAAGGCATGTTTACTAGAAACTAAAATCCTTGATAAAAGGGAAAGCCGCCAGTCTGTAAAGCTAATTTTGTAGACTTTCCCAAAATTCCAGAAAATGATTGTTGTACAGAGTTATAAATTGTCAGAAGACTATTTAGTTTGTTACGCCATCGGGTGGGGGATTAGGCCACAGGGGCGAATCCACAGGCCACAGGGACGAACCCCTCAGTGCCTCAATGGGGCGCATATTTCATCTGATGCATGATTCAACTTTGCAACTGATGAGGCATTTTTGAATTGCTGTTCCCGGTTCTATACTGCCGGTCCAACAGTTGCAGTCCAATTTGCAGTTGGCTGAACCACTGAAGACAGGACATTGTTTAAGGGGCAGTAGATTTGTTGTTTGTGGGAATTTAAGGTCCCATCAACTACGAGGTCATTAGAGACCCGTCCATTGTATAGTTCTAATGCATATAGGGTCCCTCTCAATATCTAAATCCGGCACTGGAGACAGCACAAAGGATGTAAAAGAAGTAGCTTATTTTTCACTGGGACGGCCAAATAGTGATACAAAAGAGGGCTGCAAGAATTGTGCTGCATCGCTTCTCTCATAGGTTGAGTGTCTCAGACATGATCACGGAATTAGGGTGGTACTCCCTACATCAGAGGCTGGGGTATCTTACAGCATTAAGCTTTTTCATAGACTGCTGAATACTGGATTAGTTTGTGGGTTGGGAGTAAGCCAGGCAGCCATAACAGGATGAACCCTTAGGAGGCTGCCCGCGGGAGATGAGGAGATGAACTTAGGGTATGATGGTATTCCAGGAGGCAGCTTATTCCTGGCAGAATACAGCAGGAGAAAGGATCATCCTTTCAAACTGAAGGAGGGCGGGGCACGAACAGACTCGCATTACTGGCCTTTTCTTCCAAGAGTCATTCGGCAATGGAATTCTCTCAGTGAGAATAAGGCGAGAGAGTTTCTGCAAGAAGGTGCCATTATACCAGGGTATGCAATATTTCACAGAATAGATGCTGTGCTTCAGGTTCCTTGGTGGGGTTCAATGGGCACTTGTCAATGGGCTATAAAGTAGGAATGAGAGTCATACTCTCCACTGCCAATTTAACCTATCAGGGTTGCTTGCAGTGTATTCAAGTAGAATTAGACCCTGTTGTTTGTTTGTTTGTAGTGTTTTAGGGCCCTTCAACTACAAGGTCATTAGAGCCCCGTCCACAGTGTAGTTCTGATGCAGGGACTGCATAGACACTACACTAATGTGACGATTTTTGGATACTAGCGGTTCCCAGTTTTCCTAAGCGGCCACCCATGTTGGCACTAACGAAACAAACAACGTATTTCAAAACTTGAATTCATTTCTTAACAGTTGACTGATACCAGTATTGGTCTACCAGGAATGAATGGTCCTGATATGAGATGTGAAGTGCCATTTTATTTACAAGTTACCTTTCTGTCATAATCTTGCAATGGTTCCCAGTACAGCTTGATACTCATTGTCACTCATTATCATCTTGAACTTGAATCTCACCAACTTAATCTTATACATTACTAAAGAGCAAGCAGAATTACATCCTGCAAGATTATCAGAGTGTTTCTTTATCAGATAAACAGAGTTCTGACACAAATGTAAATAGTCACTACATTATTTTATTAAAGCACACGAAATATATTTTTAACAAGACTACAACTCAGAATAGTAGAAAGGAAATGTTTATAATTTAGTTATTTCTTCACCAGCATTCTTCACAAATTTCTTATCCATTGTCCTGATAAATCTTGTCCTTAACTTTAGGGCCTGAAATTGTAAGAAATTCATTAAATTAACATTTCGGCATTTTAATATTCGATCTACAGTGTCTAAAATAATCATCATCTGACATACGTTTGACGCTACAGCATTATTAACAAACTGTGTAGTCCACGGAGAAGTTATCAAGACCAGCACCAAACTTGGTCAGTGGCTGACCCTCAACCACGACGAAGAACTAGACGGTGGGGAAAACATAAAATATTTTTTTAAGCTTATTAATTCATTAACCAAATTTTCTTACAGCTGTCACTCACCTCGCCATTGCATGGTTGATAACCTCCATAACAGCAGTTGCCGTAGGAACCAGTGTTGCAGCTAACAGTCTGATGCGCCCAAACCAAGGCTGGGCTATTGGTGAGTGCCAAATTCCAAGTATTGTTATATCCGAAACTATTACGGAAGCCAACTTGAAAATAATTTGCACCATTGGTGTATCCGTAACTGTTGTAATAGTAGTAATCAAAGGAGAAAGTAGTAGTAACGTCGATCTCTATTAGCAGTTGTGAATAGGCATATGCAGATACGTCCTCAACCCAAATAAATCCACCGCTGTCTGAAATGACAAATGATCAAAAGCAGTGAGTAAAGGCCAAGAAAGTCGCAACCCCAGGTAGATGACTGACCACAACATATTATCAGGTAGAATCATTGCACTATGAAGAGTTACTCACAGGGAGATGGATAAGGTCCGCATGGCAAAAGGAATCCTGACCAGATCCATCCAATTGCGACGAAACTTGGTGACCATCCGCATAAGTCCTGGTTGTTGAAATTGCAACACCAGTTTGGTGGTCTTGTTGTAGTTGGAGTGGTAGTGGTGGTGGTGGTAGTGGTGGTGGTAGTGGTAGTGGTTGAGGTAGGAGAAGGAGGTGGTGGTGGATTAGCTAAAATATGAAAATTCATTTTAATCTGTTAACCTTTTTAACAGTCAGCTAGAGATGAAGACCAATTTGAAAATTTCTTACAGCCGCATCCAGAGTTGATACCAACGTTGTCAAAGGCAAGTAAATCGCCATGAGCATCAATTTCACCATCAACAGAGAACTAGAAACGATTTTACAAAAACGAGCAGCCATCAGCATCTCCTTCTCATCCCTAAACAGTAATCGATCAAATGCTTTACTTACATAACCGGTGCAGGGATAAGTTAGACAGCATGGTTCGTCACCTGGTCCACAAATGAGAGAAACTGTGTCCCACACATCGAAGTTGTAACTCCACAGCAATTGTTGTTTACGACTACCGCCATCAGTGACCACGTTGAGTTTTGGGTTTTCGGTTCCGGTAAAGACGTTCAGATGTCTGTAGATAGTGATACAGATTTGGTCATTGGGATAAATGGTGACATTGGTATCTGGAGTGCTGACGATGGTGCCAGTGTTTGGTGGCGTTTCGTTATCCTGTAGCCAGATGTAGTTACCAGTAGGACCTGTTTAAAGTATTCCAAGTGACAAAAAGGTTCAGGCATGTTTTTCTTTTTTTTTCTGTCGACTCTTTCTTTCTCTCACTTACATGGTACCCAGGTGTCAACGTCTGAAGTGTCTGGATCGGCACTTCCTGACCAGATCCATGCTCGTCCTCCGGTGTTTACCCACCCCTCAGTACTGCTGGTGAAGCCCCAAAAATAGTCGTTTGCCTTCACTGTAAAGTGAAAAAAAATAAAACGCTTAATGCTTTTCTGACTTTGTGAATTGCTGCTGAGCTCTTGGCGACCCGCAGTCATTGATGACTTACCGACTGTGAGGGCTGCTAGAAAGACGCAGGCCAATTGGATCTTCATGGTTAACTCCTTTTCAATTCAACGTTTTGGTGAAAGAGTTGCAAACTGAGATCCTCAGATACTTTTCTGTATGAAAACTCACCTTTTTATATACTTGTAGAAAATCAGATTGCGGCATCGACGTTGTTATCAGGCCATCAAAAATCCCAGATCAACCTCTTATCAGAGATTTTACCAGCCCTGTGATGAACATGGACGAACTACGATGGCATGACGAAGGTGAGTTTCTTATCATTTCTTGTTGTCTGTTCTGCTTTTGAATCTTGCTAAATTGCTAAAAGGATCTAAAGGTTATTATCAATTTTTCTGTTTGGAGATACCCTTCTTTTTTTTAATATCACTTTAGAGGACACTGCAAATGAATGTCATTGTAACCTAACCCTTTGTATTGATTTTTAGGTTGTTCCCTGACCATTGTCTGCTTTCTGTCCATCGTCAGCTGAAAGTTTATCGAACCTCAGAGTACTTCACTAAAAAATTAATAAATTAGTAGACTATTTCGTTACCGACGAAATGCACTTTAGTCCTTGGTGATTGACTCTTTAGAGCTCCTTGTTTTAGTTCCTGGTCCCTAACCTCTGCAAGACCTATTAACAGAGTCAACTTTCAGCACATGGGATACTTGAATTTGAAAGCACCAAACTTGGCATGTTTAATTTTCACTAGTCAACTCTGAATGCTAATTAATATCCCATCACTTTGAAGCAATGGGGGGTCATAACAAAGGTCACACTACGCTCACATTCAGAAGATCCCCTACTTGGTTGTCTTGTTTATAGACGTGACCCATGCTACTTATGTGCAACACTGACAGCAATGTCAGGTCCTATTAAGCAGATTTCTGCACCTGCCACCATTCAGGCAAAGCTTGAAATCTGATGTGCCACCTTCAACTGCCGAAAAATTGAGACATGTTTTCTAACGTTGGTGTTTGGCCTATGCCGGTTTTCATTGGGCGGCGTTACCATTTACGAGCTTAAAAGTTTGACCTAGCCTAGACCAATTTCCACTTACTAACCACTGGCTGAATAACTATTAATTACCAAGTTTCGTTTTGCACCCTTGTTATTCGATCTTGACTGAGACGGAATGGCCGTTTTCGGGAAGAGAGGACGGGGCCCCAAGTACCTCTTTCAGAGAATGGGGAGTAAAGTCTATGTCAGTGGTGGCGAACCTGTGACCCACCGTCCAATTTTTATGTGACTCGAACGTGAATCATATCTTGTTCATCGTATCATTGTGTGTGGATTGAACGGGGACCTGGAGGGTTAGAACCCGTAGACCCGACCCTGCCACAGGTGGGATAAGGGCATTATGATGATGTTCTCTGTTTGCTACTTTAATAAACTAATTTATTCATTATTAATAACATTTTTTTATTCATAAAATTAAATAGTGATTGCAAGTGACCCGCGGACAACTTTTTGGTTTTTCTTGTCGTGTTATGGTGACCCACCTTCAAAAAAAGGTTCACCACCACTGGGCTATGTCTACCATGTGTGGTGTCAGCTGCACATACGAGATCCCGATCTGCGCTGAGTAACGGTGCAAGCCCCTATCGTCGGTAAAAGAAGTTATCTCTACAAAGAAGGTAGGTCAATGATAAATTAACAAGGAGGTTGTGGCATTAGGCCCATAGTTCCAGCAATTCGCCAGTGTGGTTCCTGGTACCTACGGAACAAATGGGTTCTCGACTTCGCTATAGACAGACAGTTGTTAGTGAGAGCACTTGATGCATTTGTTATCAAGTTTCAACCAGGAAGTATCTGTTTGGAGGTAGTTCAGAGCGTGTATCAGGGGTTCAAGTCTGCGACCTGGTAGCTGGGACGAAAACAGACACGTAAGAAAGTCTGCGAGATTCGATGCACAAAGCTGTTGCCAAATTTTCAAAACCAAAAGAGAAACATAAAGAAATTTCTCTTGGAACTGAAATAGTTGAGAGACTTCCGAAGCAGACGTGGGAGAGCAGGTTGCACGAAGGGGTATGATAGTGTTTGGGATGGATGAGGACCTAGTTGGAGATAGGCAGGAGTGGAAGGCCAGAACCCGCAGACCTTACCCTGTCACTGGCAGGATAAGAGGATGATGAGATAGTTAAACATGCTTCTGACCGTGAACAAACATTTCATCATCATGGTACATGATATTTGAAATTGCATGGAATCTAGGATGTCGAGGGCAGTAATCCCAGGTACGAAGTGAAATTCAGGACAAGGTTAGTGCTCACTAATCTTTCTTGTCGTTATCGTCAGTTTTGTAACAAAAAATGGGGAGGGAATGGTAAACAAGGTACTAGACTAGTTGTGAACCTTTAAAGAGAATAATGAAAAATCCTTTCTCACTTGAACCGAAGGTACTTTGTGGGAGCACTCGGTTGACCATAACTCCGTGGGCCTAGGACCTTTCTCAGATCATGGTCTAAGAATGAAAACCGAAAGAGAACATGAGTGAAGAAGGATTGAAAATTATAGCTAAATCTATCTTTACTTTATCGCAAATAATTCTCATAGGTGTTGTAGTTTTCAAGTGAGTACTTCAGTCTTGCAGAGTAGTTATCAGCTATTTACAAGAGGATGGAGGAAAATGGTTCTTCTTCTCCCTCTCGCTCTCTGTGTGCAAAAAAAATTTTCGGATGAGTAAGAATATGATTGAAATTGTTATCTACCGAGAACCTAATTGTTTTTAGGTGTTTAAAAGTGATAGGTTTTTAAAGTGAAACTATAAAATTGATTATATTATAATTATAGTTGGCTTTAACTGGTGTGTCCCAGTTCTGTCCTGACAGTGCTCATACTTTTTTTCTACGATATGAAATTAATGGTATTATCTAGAATACACTCGACTTTCAGCGTTAAGGGTCAAAAAATCGATATTGGCTTCTTCCTACTTTTGTTTTGTATGTGCTAACTGATTGAAAGTGCAGTGAATGGTTGGACGTTGTAAAAAAAATTTTCTGTTTATTTGTTTCCATTTCCAAAAAGCCCTTGAAAGTATGAGTGACAGTGACGAGTATCACCTTGCTACTTGTAAAGATAAGGAGACATCATTTTTTTTTAAGGTTACAAATCCTTTCGATCACGGCTGCACGTCACTTTATCAATCGACTGATAACCACTTCTTGGAAGTAACGAATTCAGAACTTCTACTTATTCCACTTAGGATATCTTCACACTCTCAGTTCATGATTAGTATCTAGATCATTGTATGCTTTTTTTTACCTGATAACTGTTGATAGGTCTCTCTCTTTCTCACATTCATGACAATAGGGCCATCATACATTTTGGAAGTGAGCTGATGAAACACGTGATGGGTTGAGTAACTCAGCGTGGTCAGCCATTGATCGTTTAAATAACAGTTATCTTAAAATCTACGAATTGAAAAGAGAGATTACTTCACAAAAAACATTTTATTTTACTTCTAGAAAGTATCGTCAATCATCACTTGACCTAATTTTTCCTTTTGTTTTTGTCGGTATTAGATATTTGAATTACCTTTATCCAATCCGTAATTGTTTTGTGATGTTTGATTGTGCAAAAGTGTTTTTCCTTTTTTTTTTCTTGTTACCTTTGTTTGAGATATCTGAAATTCTTTACTCAACATCAGTTGTATTAGTGATATTGCACAGGGGACGAAGTTTGTGTCATGATAGGAGTTTGCCATGGTATTGCAGTACCTCGTGTGTAAAAACATGATATGAATTTTGCAGTTGGTCAAAGGTAGCTTCTTACCGACTGTGGTATCCTCCAACGTCTGACGCACAAACGTGTGGTATTTTCCACGATGTAAGGAATATCCCTCGTTCATTGAATCATCAGCATTTCAACTATTTCCCCCCCCCCCTCAGTTTATTGTTGGGTCGGGTACTTATTTGTTCTGCGGGAACACACTGACCAAATTCATTTTATTGTAATGTTTTCTAGGTTCGTCTACAGCGCCGCCATGTTTTCATTCTAAAGAATTTAGAATCTGTCGAAGAACGCGGCGCTTCTCATTTTCGAATAGAATACTTTCGCAAGCCGTTCTCTCTTCGCCAACCCTTAATTAAGAACTTTGTAATAACTGCAATTTTTAATAATGTTATGATCAGCGAGGGGTAAGTTAAAAGCATAGACACTTTTAAAACTGGTTTGTAAACGAATTTGTTATACTGCATCACGCTTTTAATCGCTGGTTACTCCCATGTTATAACGTTCCTCGTTAGGTGGGATGTCATTTTAGAACATCTTAGGGCTACGCTTTACCTTTTACCCGGTTGTTCTATTTTGCACTTTCCATTGGGTTCGTTGGTGTTTTAGGGCTAAATTATTGACGGAAACAAGTATTTTTATGAGTAAACATTATTTTCAGGACAGAAAGAAATTCCTCAGAGATTTTTCTGTGCCTAGAAAAGCGAGATTCGTACAAACGGGGGATATTCCTGGCTACACGAGATCATTCACAGAATCGATATGTACATATCTTGTTCGCGGGGCGGAGGCCTTCGAACTGAAGGCGAGAAGACCGAAGAACCAAAAGTGGAGATCATTGTAAAGGTACTTTACCAAAAGCTATGTCTACACTGGTGCGCTTTGGTCTTCTCTTTCAATTCCACTTGTGTTTCAACTTGCGTTTCATCTTTCAACATTGAATGCGCTTTGGAACATTGATGAATGCAATTTTGAGCGTTGAAAATTCCAATGAGGCATGCAATAGCGCATGCCTTTCGTTCCACACCCTGTGCGCTATGACGCATGCGTTTATTGAACGGAAAGACGCGCCAGTGCATGCATCTTTCACCTCAATCTCCAGGTAAAATTAGTAACCGGGTAAAATGGAAAGTGCAAAATAGAACAACCGGGTAAAAGGTAAAGCGTGTCCCATCTTAGACTCAGGCATGGTCTTAGGCATTTGGGGGGTCCCCTTAAGTTAACAATGTAAAATCTTTAAAATTCGGTTATAATAATGCCTTTCTGATCTAATAAATGCAATAAGGATAACCATGCACGGTGCTCATTTAATTTCATTCCATTTTTTTTTCTTTTTTTGAACAGTGACGCATTTCAATGAAATAAACACAATTTTTAGCAACATGGACGGCCATTGCCAGTTAGGTTCGGCTAGGTTTACATTACAAGAATAATGGTCATCCATATAACTTGGTAAAATTAACTTTCCGTCCACAAGGCGACGATTTCCGGCACACACTACAAGGTGGGGGTCTGTTATGACCCCAAAAAGACTTTTTGATTTTAAGGCCGAAATATTCAGTTTAAGGGCATTATTGTGGATATTGTATTAAATACCATCCATATAAAGGTTAAGCATTCAAAATAATTTGGAAACACGCTAAAAAATTCTATAATACCCAAGAAACCCAAGACATCATCATCACCATACCCTTGTCTGCGGGTTCTAGTCCTTCACTGCTGCCTATCTCCCACCAGGTCCTCTCCCACCCCAGACACTACCATATCCTTATGGACATCCTGCTCCCACGTCTGCTTTAGTACTCAGTGTTTCTGACCAGCCATCCATGTCGGTACTAACTTGGGTTGCATTGCTTAACCAGAAATAAAATTTGCTGATTACTTAGGAGACCTGCCAACTTCCCTAGATAGGTAAAGAAAACATGGGAGAACAGGTACTCAAAGGTTGGCTGAGATTGGAGAAAGTGGTACATGTGTAGACACAATTTTGTAGGTCTGGGGTCTGCCGAGACCCCACCTTGTGGACGGAAGGTTAATCTAACGCTCAAGATACATGCATGAACATCATTTTTGTAATGCCAGACGATTTCGGTGAATTTCGATATCGTCCTCAGTTTGCAATCGTTTCCCACGTCGCCCGGCCGTATAGCTTCTACGTGGTGGGAGCAGCGAATTGCGTTGGACACACCAGTTCTCGTCTGATCACTGAAGTTAAGCAGAGCAACCCCAGCTAGTACTGACATGGGTGGCCGCATGGGAAAACTGGGTACTGCTAATACCCAAAAATCGTCGCATTAGTGTAGTGTCTGTGCAGTCTCTGCATAAGAACTATGCTGTGGACGGGGCTCTAATGACTTTGGTAGTTGAAGGGCCCCTAAAACCCCAACAAACAACAACAAATTCTACGTGGATACACTTTTGCCAAGGTGAGGGCAAGTTATTGTTGAACACAACGCAAATGCAGCTTATACAAGGTACCCTAACCTAATCGGGTAGAATGGAAAGCGTCTTCCTAAAGGCCCCCATACACGCTCACTTCTATCTTCAGTTCTAACTGTTCAGTTAAAACTGTACAGTTACGTGTGTGGCGAAATCTCATCGAATCTTCAATTAAAATATTTGAACTGAAGATCTTTTGGAGTGGCAAAATATGTAACTGTGCAGTTGAACATGAACTTCACGTGTGTGGCGTTATCTTCAGTCCAAACTGTATAACACAGTAGGGGGTATCCAAGGTATTTTTACAAAAGACTGCACTGAAAGTTAAAATCTATAATAAAAGAAATGTGACGTTCACTAGTCATGACCTCCCGCACCCCTATGTCATTTATTGTCCAACATTGCATTACCCCCCTCTCCCTTAAAGCATGACGTCCTTTATGGACGTCCCCGTAGTTCAGGAGGCATAGTGTGTGTGGAGCAGTGGGAAACGAACTGTGCATATGTCAAAATTCTCTGGGTTTGAACTGTGAGTGTGTGGCAAAATCTCAGTTTTAACTGAACAGTTACAATTGAAGATAATACTGAGCGTGTATGGGGGGGGCCTTGTGTTTAATTAAATATTTTTCTTTTTGCATTTTTGCAATTTTTGGCGGCGGGTGCCCTGGAGTCGTTGTGCGGCCACACATGCCTAAGACCGGGCCTGATCTTATTAGTTGATATATTTCCCTCTCCTATGGAAATTAACGTTTATTATTGTTTTACAGATGGCACAGTATCATCAAATATTAGTATTGTCGAAATACTGCTGTGGTACAGGGAGACTTCTTTGATTAGCTTTTCAACCTCTTGATGGCGCCACAGCATTTAGAAGATGTGGCTTGCTGTGTTACTTCGTTAGATCAATAGTTGTTCAAACAAGCTGACCACCTGTGTTGCAGTCGTTTGTTTTTAACCTTCTGCCACGACCTAGTCCACTCAAATAAGGTCAGTCTTAGGAACTGGAATTATTGTTTTGTTCGCTAAAGTAGCCCGTATAATATTGGTTAGATGCCACGCACAACTGTCCCTATTCAAACTTTAACAACCTTAGTTTTAATTATCTTTTACAGAATTCAGAAAAGAGAAATCACTAATTCCTCGACAGGGTGTTAGCCTCTTTCTCCCTCTGTCGTGAGCGGCGACTAAAACGGTTTTGGCATTTGGTCGGCAACAGTTCTGTGGAAGTAACGTCCAACAGTTAATCCACGAGTTCCCTTTCTTCTAATCTTTTTCTAACCTGTTGGGTTGTTTGTCCTTTTTCAGGTGAAAAAGAAGAAGGGCTTTAGCACCAGGCCTTCACTTTCATGGGATAATCACCTGAGTACGCACACTCTCTCCTGCTGAGCACTACATTTGGTAATATGTGATGCAATAGCCCAGTTGTTTACGTTGGTCGTGAGTACCTGTCAGTTTGATCGTGACCTAGAGTTCTGATAATGACGTTGAGCCGGTTGAAGTAGGTGGAAGAGGGAGAGTGACTGATAGGAAATGTAAGTCAGCGATCTCTTGTGGTGTGTACGTTATAACTACTATCTAAAAACAGCCCTTTCTGCATCGTGTCGAGATACACAATTCCTAGATTGGGGCGATGTTAAATATCTCACTAACCAAACAACCTTAGGCTGCTCAATATCTCTAAACTCATAATTATCAGAGTAGTTTGGGTTTTACGTGACCTGTTGCCTTGGTGCCAGAATTTTTCCTCCTGTCGTCTCTTTTGCAATCGGCCGTGAATGAAGAGGAAGTGGTGGACCAATAGAACTAGTCGTTTCATTTATTCAATTCGCACTAAACAAACCGTGCAATTGATCGAGGACGTACGCGGTAAATGGACGTATAAGCATAAGATATGACCAGAGGTCATTAGGAGTAACTCATTTTACCATATAGGTCGTGGAGCCAACCAAATTAAACATCCAGACAGGAAATAAAAATCAGAGTTTCTCTGCATGATCCTAATCGTAGGAGGCAGCCCATAAATTACTTATAACCATTAGGGCTGCTTGCTGACCTTGGTAGTTCAGTTGGTAGAACCCAAAGCTCGCCTCATTGCTAATCGGGGTCGATGGCTTTTCCCCCTGATTTGCTTTAGTTAGATATTCAACGTCAACCTATCTACTTTAGCAGGTAATTTACCAAAGCCGGGAGCAGAGAGCGAATTTCTGGGAAAATTGACGATCTACAAATATGTATACTGCACTTTGCCTCCTCGTAGGAAGAGATCTTTTTAATCCCACCTCGGTGGCGCATTAAGTAGCGTGCTCGATTTATTGCGTCAGTTGTTCCAGGTTCGAGACTGGATCGAGGTGGGTTGACTTCTCTCTCTCTCTCTCTCTCTCTCTCTCTCGGGCAAGAGAGGAGCCCCGAATGCGCCTTCCTGCGGATGAGAAATAAAACCGAGGTCCCGTGTGGTGTACAATGGCATTTGCACGTCAAAGAACCCTCTCTACTATCTAATGGGTAAATGAGGCAAAATTTCCAGGTGTAGGAGCTCGCCCCCCCCCTGCCGTCGGTGGGGTACCCCAACAAACAATACACCGGCTATAAATAAGCATAAGGATTGCAGCTTTGGTCGGCAGTCGGCTGCGGAAAAACACCTTCCAATATATCACACTAATGTCCATTCAGAGGGACAAGATGGATACCCGACCCTGCCATAGGCGGGAAAAGGGTTAGTAGTTGCTTTGTAGGAAGAGATCATTTACTGGCAGGTGACAACGTAGGCTCCCTTTTTGACGGAAGACAGCGCATTTGAGGTCTTTCTCACCAGAAATTGGGGTCTTTCTCCCCCACCTCTCACACACACACACACACACAAAGGGAAAGAAGTTACTGTATTTGCCTGAATTTTTTGGTTCGTTGGTATATTAGGGCCCTTCAACTACAGGGTCATTAGAGCCCCGTCCACTGCGTAGTTCTAATACAGAGACCGCACAGATACTACGCTAATGCGACGATTACTGGGTATTAGCAGTACCCAGTTTTTCCAAGCGGCCACCCATGTCAGTACTAACTGGAGTTCTGTGGGGCATCTCTTGGTCCTAGCGTGGACTCAACAGTCAAGATAGCAACTGCTGAGCCATCGAACAGACTGGTAAGGCATTTCTCCCTTATAAGGAAAAAAAAGAAAAGATGGGTTTTACATTAGATAAGAGGACATGATGTGTGTGCAGTGTCAGGTGGCCATGAACCCTGAACACTGCAAGGTGAATGATTAAGTTGTGACATCCAGTTTGGAGAATGTCAGGGACAGAAGCACTCGGTGACTACTGAAAGCTCACCTCTTACAAGACATTGTAAGTAGTTTGTTTGATTGTTCATTTATTGGGAATTGTGATTACTATCCATTATTTCTCTCCACAAACATCTATTGACACTTGAGATAAAATGTAGAAGCAAAGTGTTGAGGTAATTCATCGGTGATATGTTGTCGATTATGTGCTAATAGTATTGACGTCATCTACAGGTAGATCATTGCGAAAAAGAGGAAGGGTTTGTCGAGGTCCTATTGGATGGTTATTCAGAAGTTGCTGGATAAATATTCGGATTTAAAGGTTGGTTGGTTGTTATTGTCGAATCATTTGAAGCGGGACCAAAAAAAAAATAATAATAATATATAATAGTTGTATAAGGTAAAAAGAGGGAGGAAAGAAGAAACCCAAGATGGGCGGACGGGGGTAATATCTTTTATTGAAACTGCACGGCATAATAAGTATGTTTAAAGCTAAGGAAAGATACTGAGGTTTTGATAACAACATAATTTCAGTCAGAGTCTTGAAAAACATTTTTCATCGTTTGTTGTCTGCTGATGACGTCAGTATCGATCCTGGAACTCTCTATCTCAAAAAAATATATATACAGGACTATTTATTGTCAGAAAAATACTAGTTCAGAAGTAACCATCACAACCACTAACTACCTTCACCACCACCACCACCACCACCGCTGCTACTAGGATTGGCGTCAGGGGCGGATCTACATAGGGACTAATAAGGCTTAAGCCCTTGGCCCCTAAGTGTCAAGGGCCCACAAAAATTGAATTGAATAAGCCATAGACCCCGAAAAACCTGGGAGCGGCGAATTGCGTTGGACACACCAGTTCTCGTCTGATCACTGAAGTTAAGCAGCGCAACCCCAGCCAGTACTGACATGGGTGGCCGCTTGGGAAAACTGGGTACTGCTAATACCCAAAAATCGTCACAGTTGTGTAGTGTCTGTGCAGTCTCTGCATAAGAACTATGCTGCGGACGGAGCTTTAATGACCTTTGTAGTTGAAGGGCCCTAAAATGCCAACAAACTAACCGAAAAACCTAGATCCGCCCCAGGTTGGCGTCACCCGGTGCGGTGACACCGTGGTGTCACCCCTTCTCCCGAAAAAAAAAGCCGCTTCTTCTGCTTTGGTGTCAACCCATTTCTCATGGTGAGAGTGGTGTCCCCCGGTGCGGCCCGTGCCCTATAGTGACGCCACTGACTACTAATACTAGTGCATCTTCTTGTCATTGTGCCGAATTTCCTATTGCCCTCCTTTTCCCTCTCTCGCCCCCCCTCCTCCTATCTCTCTCTCGTTCTTGTTTCCTCCATTTTCTCATCACCCTGAAATCTAAGCAAATAGTAGCTCAGTTTTTTTTTTCTCGATTCTTACATCCTTTGTCATCTTACATCTTTTCTTCATCATCTGTTACTATGTACCTCTCTCTCTCTCCCTCTCCCTCTTCGTTTTTTCCCTCACCTGCCCTGTTTATTTCATTGATAACACATTAGGCTTTTCTTTTTTTCCTTGTGCGTGTGCAGTTTCATCACTTGTCAGGGATTTCAACATTGGATATCAATATGCACACCTGGTGGCCTTCAATTTTTCTTTCCTCTTTAGACATAAATAATATCTTACTTGTTATTTAATTGCATCGTTCAAGATAGCAGTAGTTCACTTGGCATCAACTGCGCCTTGCGGTCCAATTCCGGTGTGCGCAAGTTCGATATCCTGATCGAAACGGAGGTTTTTTTTGGATTCCCACGGAAGAAAGGTAATTGTTGTTTGTTGGTGTTTTAGGGCCCTTCAACTACAAGGTTTTTAGAGCCCCGTTCACAGTGTAGCTCTTATGCATAGACTGCACAGACACTACGCTAATGCGACGATTTTTGGGTATTAGCAGTACCCAATTTTCCCAAGCGACCACCCATGTCAGTACTAACTGGGGTTGCGTTGCTTAACTTCAGTGTTTGGACGAGAACTGGTGTATCCAACGCAATTCGCCGCTCCCAAGAAAGGTAAGAATAGCTTTAGTTCGACCTCAGTCACAACAAATAAAAGCTACTACTAACCCTTTTCCAGCCTATGGCAGGGTTGAATACCCATCTTCGCCCTGGTGAAAAATTTGACAGTGTTTTTTTTCCCGCAGACCGTTGCCGATCAAAGCTGCAACCCCTATACTTATTTATCGTCGGCCTACTGTTCGTTGGGGCAGTCCACCGACGCCAGGGGGACGAGCGCCTACATCTTGCCTCATTTACACGTTGCATAGTGGAGGGGCTTCTTTTACGTGCAAATGCCATCATCGTACACCGAACGGGACCTCGGTTTTAACTCTCATCCGAAGGGACGGTGCATTCGAGGCTTCTCTCTCTCCCCCGGAAGAGGTCAACCCACCTCGATCCAGTATGGAACCTAGAATCACCGAGCACGCTACCAACTGCGCCACGGAGGCGGATCAACACATTTCTAAGAATTGTCCAAAAATGTATCCTTTTTCCATAATATGTCGCAGGTGGACCAGTTCGTGTACTGTCCATCAGGGGAGCGGCGAATTGCGTTGGACAAACCAGTTCTCGTCTGATCACTGAAGTTAAGCAGCGCAGCCCCAGCTAGTACTGACATGGGTGGCCGCTTGGGAAAACTGGGTACTGCTGGAACCCAAAAATCGTCGCATTAGTGTATTGTCTGTGCAGTCTCTGCATCAGAACTACACAGTGGACGGGGCTCTAATGACCTTTGTATTTGAAGGACCCTAAAACACCGACAAACAACAACAAAAAAAAATCTGTCCATCAGCTTCGTTCTTACCGACTTTCAGAGCAGAACGGTGGACGGTAAATAAATAAATAAACCAACCAACAGCTAGATGCTTGCTGTCTGTGGCGGCACATTACTTTTCTTTCTCCTTCCTCTTCTTCGTCATCTTTTCGGATGAGAGAACTAAATTTTACATGTGGATCTAAAAATTTGGTATACATGTAAAACTCTTGGTACCACTTCACGGAAATAATTTGTTGGTGGTGGTGGTGGTAGTAGTGGTCTTAAAAAGTGAGTGAGAGAGAGAGAGGGAGGGAGAGACAGTGCGATAGGATTGGTAGAAGTGGTAGAGTGAAGAGGAATGTGAGCGATGATGATAATGATGATAAAAAAATCCAATGGAACTTGGTAGTGGATAAACGTCTTCAATCGGAAAGCTGTTGCGTTACTCTGGCAACCGTTACCAACCGCTCGGTCTCTTTCTCTCTCGCTCGCTCTCTAGTTCACTCCACTCTTGGTCTCTAAGTTTGGTGCAGTGCAGTAGAAATTCTATAATTCATCATCAACTGTTCTCCTTCCCATCTTCATTTTGAAACAATTTATTTAAAAAAAATCCCAAAAATATTACCTGGTAGCATGCATCTCTATCAAAAAATCGCTTTTTCCTCCTCTTGTTCCACGCAAAAAAAAAAACCAACTCCTTTACCTCTGGGTGGGAGCGGCTTATTGCATTGGACACGCCAGTTCTCGTCTGATTACGGGAGCGGCGAATCGCGTTGGACACACCAGTTCTCGTCTGATCACTGAAGTTCAGCAGCGCAACCCCAGCTAGTACTGACATGGGTGACCGCTTGGGAAAACTGCATACTGCTAATACCCAAAAGTCGTCGCATTACTGTAGTGTCTGTGCAGTCTCTGCATAAGAACTATGCTGTGGACAGGGCTCTAATGAACTTGTAGTTGAAGGGCCGTAAAACACCAGCAAACAACTCGTCTGATCACTGAAGTTAAGCAACGCAACCCCAGTTAGTACTGACATGGGTGGTTGGTTGGGAACACTGGGTACTGTTAATACCTCAAAATCGTCGTAACAAAGTAGTGTCTGTGCAAACTCTGCACTAGAACTCTTGAAGGGCCCTAAAACGCGAAGAAAACATAGACGAAAAAAATCCCTCTGGCCCGACACCGGCTGTATTCCGTTGGATACACCAGCTCTCGTGTGATCCCTGAGGTTCATGTTTTAGGCCCCGTCACCTACAAGGTCATTAGACCCTCGTCCACCGCGTAGTTCTAATGTAGAGTCTACCCAGGCACTACGTTGTTACGACAATTTTTGGATATTAGTAGTACTGAGTGTTCCCTAACGGTCACCCATGCTAGAGCTAGATGAACCAGAACCGCAACCCCAATGCATATTTATCGGCGGTCTACTGTTCGTTGGGACACTCCACCGACGTCAGGGGGGGTCGAGCTCCTACTTGGTGTTTTAGGGCCCTTCAACTACAAAGGTCATTAGAGCCCCGTCCACAGCATAGTTCTTATGCAGAGACTGCACAGACACTACACTAATGCGACGATTTTTGGGTATTAGCAGTACCCAGTTTTCCCAAGCTGCCACCCATTTCAGTACTAGCTGGGGTTGCGCTGCTTAACTTCAGTGATCAGACGAGAGCTGGTGTGTCCAACGCAATTCGCCGCTCCCCATTAAATGCGGTTCAGCCAGCTCTAGCATAGGTGATCGTTTGGGAACACTCAGTACTACAAATATCCAAAAATTGTCGTAACAACGTAGTGCCTGCGCAGACTCAGCCCGGTGGACGAGGCTCTAATGGCCTTGTAGATGACGGGCCCTAAAACACCAACAGAACAAAAAAAAATGAAGTGGTAGTGGTGGGGCGGTGGTGACAAGTCATTGGCAACTGTGAGGAGAATTAATGAGAGTTTTTAGTCCTCACTAACTTGTGTTGTTTGTCTTCTTAGGTCAATAGTTTTTTTAAAAGACCTTAAATTTTAGGCACTTTCCTTGGATTTTTTTGCTTCTTCCCGTATTTTGATGCTTGAAATCTCTTAAGTATGGTTTTTACTGTTTGTTATATCTTAAAAGCTACCCATGTGCACCCCTTTTTTTCCGCTGAAGAAAATTGTTAGTTAATTGAATGTCAGGAGAGGACTGAGAGAGAGCGAGAGTTACTAAAATTTTTATATTTTGTTGAAGCAGAATCAAATGTTGAAGTGTTTAATCCTTTCTCTTTATAATAAAAGAGAGAGAAACGTCGATATTTTTCTTTTAAAAAATAATCTTAGATTGTTGTCGTTGTTATTTTGTCCTTTTTTTTTTCAGTAATAGATTGTGTGAATAGTTTAACGCTTTCTCAATTGTTACTATTGGAGAAGAGGAGGGCGAGAGAGAGGGTCTACCCTTTCGTTTCTTTAACTCTGTGCTATACCTTTAAAATTTTTTATTTTGTTCATCTTTCTAGTGTACGACGTCATGATCCTAGGAGGGGAAAGAGCGAGCGATCGTCAAATGCAGACACACTCAAGAAATGAAACAGAAAAGTAAATTACCGAATTTCACCTCCAGCTGAAAATCACAGATGAAAAATGCCTTTTACTCATGGATCCTTTTCAGGATAGTTAGTCTGGAACATTCTATCTTTTGAGATTATTATCATCCTAATCCCTCATCGGTGGCCCAATGGGTAGCGCACTCGGTATCTACGTCAGGGGTAGAGAGCGGCTTATTGCGTTGGACACACCAGTTCTCCCCCGATCACTTAAGCAACGCAACCCCATCTAGTACTGACATGGGTGGCCGCTTGGGAAAACTGGGTACTGCTAATACCCAACAATTGTCGCATTAAGCAAGGCGCAAAATGAGGCCGCAGCGTGACGCAGCCCTGCGAAATTCTGCTAGCCGGCAATCACCGCACATTGAATCACAGTTTTTCAACATACTGGTTTGCAATTTGCGTCAACTAAAATGGCTTTCAACGTAACAGTGATTGCCTGCTAGCAGAATTTCGCAGGGCTGCGTCACCTTGCGGCCTCATTTTGTGTAGTGTCTCTGTGCAGTCTCTGTCTCATTTTGTGCAGTCTCTGTCTCATTTTGTGCAGTCGTTGCAGTAGAATTATGCAGTGGACGGGGCTGTCAGACATGATCAAGGAATTAGGGTGGGACTCCCTACATCAGAGGCGTGTATCTGACAGCATTAAGCTTTTTCACAGATTGCTGAAATTAGGGTATGAGTGTACTCCGGGGGACAGTTTATCCCTGGCAGACTATAGGGGGAGAAAGGATCATCCTTTCAAAGTGGTGGAGGTTGGGGCACGAACAGACTCGTATTACTGGTCCTTTCTTCCAAGGGTCATTCGACAATGGGATTCTCTCAGTGAGGAAGAAGGTTTCTTCAAGAAGGCGCCAATATGCAATATTTGGCTGAATAGATGTTATGCTTCAGGTTCCTAGGGGGTTCAGTGGGTTATAAATTAGGAATGAGAGTCATTAACCCTACTGCCAATTTGGCCTATCAGGGCTACTTGCAGTGTATTCAATTAGAAATAGGGCCCTAATGACCTTTGTAGTTGAAGGGTCCTAAAACACCTACAAACAAACCTAATGGAGGTTTTCTCTTGTTCAGAACAGTATCCTGTTGTGTCCAATTTAAAAGAAAAGTTTTCAACACTCCCATTGAAATTGAATGGAAACTTAAAAAAAAAAGAGAGAGAAAAAGGTCTTAAAAATTAGGATTTTACGTCAGTAAGTATAAACAGGAGCCTATCGAGTTCACATCTTTATCTTTTTAAATTAAGGGGCCTGAAAGATACGGCGTGGAAATTTAGGATATCACTTATGTGTGCGTGCGCGTTTTTTTTTTAAATTCTTAAATTGTAAAATGTGATTATATCGTCTCGTAGAAGATGAAGAAAAAGAATTGAAATCCTTACTCAATTTGATCACTGGAAGAAAAGAAAGGCTCTATCTTACACACAGTAAAATTGTTAACGGTGAGAACGATGTTGTGTGACAGTTGAAATTAGATAAGGGACCGTTCTCTTCCTTTCTCCATCCTCTCCTCTCTCTTCCTCTCGCAACTCTCTTAATTTTCTTTTTCTTTCCTTCTCCCCCTCTTCCCTCATCTCTTCTCTCTCCTTCATCCTCTAACCTCTTTTCTTTTCTCCATCTCTCCTTTTCTTTCTGCCCCCCCCCTCTCTTTTCCCTCCTCTCCTCGGGAACGGCTGTAATGCGTTGGACCTACCAGTTCTCGTCTGATCCCTAAAGTTAAGCAATGTAACCCCAGCTAGTACTAACATGGGTGGCCGCTTGGGAAAACTGGGTACTGCTAATACCCAAAAATCGTCGCATCAGCATAGTGTCTGTGCAGGCTCACCATTAGAACTATGCAGTAGACGGGGCTCTAAAGACTGTTGTAGTTGAAGGGCCCTAAAACACCAATGAAACAAACAAAATTGCTCTCTCTCTCTCTCTGTCTCTCTTCCTGACTGTTTCGCTGTCTGTCTCCCCTTCTGTCTTCCCGTCTGTCTCCCCGTCTGTCTCCCCGTCTGTCTCCCCGTCTGTCT
>JAAFCE010004287.1:4677123-4710082 GCA_013389805.1 Trigoniulus corallinus
TCTGTCTCCCCGTCTGTCTCCCCGTCTGTCTCCATGTCTGTCTCTATGTCTGTCTCTATGTCTGTCTTCCTGTCTGTCTCTATGTCTGTCTCTGTCTCTCGCTGTCTGTCTCGATCTCTCTTTCATCCTCTTTATCTCGCGTCTTCCTTCTTTTCGTTCGCTCGCCATCTCTCCTTTTCTTTCTCTCTCTCCTCGTATCTATCTCCTCTCTCCCTTCCTCTCCTGAGCGGCTTGTTGCATTGGACACACCAGTTCTCATCTGATCAATGAAGTTAAGCAACGGAATCCCAGATAGTGGGCGGGACGGGGCTCTAATGACCTTGTAGTTGAGGAGCCCTAAAACGCCAAAGAACCTTCCTCTCTCTCTCTTTCCTCTTAGTTTTTCCTTCTCTAACTTGCTTCCTCTCGCTCTCTCCTCTCCTATTCTTTCTCCCCTCTCATCTCTTGTGTTCTTTTTCCTCTCTCTCTCTCTCTCTCTCATCTGCCTTCCTCTCTCCTCACCTGAATGATCGGGGTGTAATTTTTCTTATTATTTCCCTCGTTGATTTGGTTGAAGTTTTGGTGCTGGATTGAAAATAAATTTTCATCAGTGGTGCCCTGTCATCGTCCCTGTCTCCGCGCTTCCTCTTTGTCCTTCGAAGAAGACTACAAATAGCGCCGACCTCCCCTATTA
The DNA here is from genome assembly GCA_013389805.1 of Trigoniulus corallinus. NCBI lineage: Eukaryota > Metazoa > Arthropoda > Diplopoda > Spirobolida > Trigoniulidae > Trigoniulus > Trigoniulus corallinus. The sequence goes on from JAAFCE010004287.1 coordinate 4,677,797, forward strand.
AGTAAGTATCAATTGCAATTTTCTCTCTGTCTTTCTCTCTCTCTCTCGAACTAAATTGGTAGTGAATTACCACCACGTATCATCACTTAGAATTATGTCTCCCATTTTTTTTCCTTTACTATTCGATGTGCCTTTGAAGAAAGAAGAGAAGCGTTTATCTAATATCTTCACGTATCTCTTGATATGTTGCAAAGGATGGAGTTTGGAAGAAGTAGAAAAGAGAAATCTCCTTCTTTACTAGATTTCCTGTCTGTATTGTCACCTAGAATTTCTGTTTTCATCTTTTGATTTCAGTACTTCTTCTACTTTGCCATCCTCCACCATCATCCCGATTTCTTCATCACCAACTTCATTTTTGCGTGTTTGTGTCCACAGCTTGTGGTTGACGTTGTTAATGCAACTACTGTTGGTGCTGTTGTTGTCGTCATCGTTTTTCAATCAGGCGAATACGAGAACTATTATAGCACATCACTTGACACGCCAAGGAAGAACAAAGAAAAGGCAGTAAACAGCCAACGACATCAGTAACACCATTCTTTAAAGTTTGTTAGCCAAAATCGTATTGGTTGTTGTTTTTTTTTTCTTCTTTTCATCACTTGGGTGCTTCCGTTTAGATGGTGATGATGCAGTTCATATGCCATTACTTAACCCTTCTTCGACTGAATTAAGAAAGAATCCAAACATTTTTCATCTTCTTTTTATTTGCACGGTTGAGAAGAAAAAAAAGGCAAGAATTGCATCCCCACATTGCTTTAAAAAAAGAAGTTTTGATTAATTGATCTTTGAAGGGATGAAAAAAAAAAGGAAAATTACAAGAAGGTTAGTGATCCGTATCTGTTTGTGTTAGTCCAACAGACCTGATAAATGTATTATTCTTCACGTGACAATTCAAATCTTTTGTTTCCTCATCTGTAAATGAAAATTTACCCTTTGAATTCTCAAGATGTGATTTGCTTACAACATATCTACAGTATGTCTCGTTTTTTTTCTTTAGGTTTTAGCTTAGGATCGGTAATTTCTTCTGAAAGGCAATTTGAATAGAGGACATCACGTTGGTAGTGACCACTTAAAGCTCCAGTGATCAGTATACAGACCGTTCTCATCCTGGTTTGGTAAATAGATTGTTTGTTTGTTTGAGTTTAAGGTCCCGCCAACTACGAGGTCATTAGAGACCCGTCCACTGTATAGTTCTAATGCATAGACTGCACAGACACTACACTAATGCGACGATTATTGGGTATTAGCAGTACCCAGCTTTCCCGAGCGACCACCCATGTCAGTACTAACTGGGCTTGCGTTGCTTAACTTCAGTGATCAGACAAGAACTGGTGTGTCCAACGCAACTCGACGCTCTGGTAAATAGAGTTAAGAACTTATGGTTATGTATTTCTCGGTCAGAATACCCCTGGTGCAGAGGTAGCGTAGTGGTCTTAGGTTCAATCTTCGATCGAAGTGGTTTGGATTATTTCGGCTGAAAGAGAGAGTCGTCGTCGTCCCCCCACCCTGTGTGCCTTCTATTAGTTTCGTTGGTGTTTTAGGGCCCTTCAACTACAATGGCCATTAGAGCCTCGTCCACTGCGTAGTTCTAATGCAGAGTCTGCACAGACACAACACTATTACGACGATTTTGGGTATTAGAAGTACCCAGTGTTCCCAAGCGGTCACCTATGCTAGTACTAATGATCAGTGATCGGACGAAAACTGGTGTGTCCAACGCTATTCAACCCCTCCCTGTCTTCCATAGGATGGGAAGTAAAGCAATGGTCCAGTGTGGTGATGCATGGAAAGAACCCTCTGAGTGATGGAGTAAAAGTGTCTACTTCGGATCGATGGGACAGAAGGCCGTAGGCCAGTGGTTCTCAATCTTTTTGAAGTCGGGGAACATTAAACTGATATTTTACTAGCACGGAACACTTACAATTCAACATAAACTTTAAAGTAGGTTGTACACCTTCTACACTTGGTATTTACTACATCATCATCATACCATTTTCCTGCCTGTGGCAGGGTCGGGTCTGCGGGTTCTAGCCCTCCACTCTCGTCTATCTCTCCCCCAGTTCCCCGTCCACCCCACACACTCACATCCTTACGGACAACCTGTTCCCACATCTGCTTTGGTCTCCCCTTGCCCCTGGTGCTATCGACCACCTGAATTCCTGGAATGAACCTAACGGGCTCCTCTTCCCGTCTTCGCATGACGTGTCCATTACACCTCAGCCTATTCTCCCTCATTTTTTCGGCGATGTCCACCATCCCAGGTTGCCTCTAATATGCTCATTCCTAATTCTGTCAGCTCTCATCACGCCACACATGTGCCACAGCATTCGCATCTCGGCTACTCGCATTCTAATTACGTAGCTCGTCCTCATTGCCCAGAACTCTGATCCATATAGCATAGCTGGTCTAACCACTGACCTGTAGAACTTCCCTTTCAACTAGATTGGGATCCTCCTATCACACAGGACTCCGCTTGCCTGTGTCCACTTCAGTGACCCCCTCCCCCATTGATTCTGCGGGTCACATCAGAGTATCTCTCCACTGCTTTATTGGTGCATTAAATTTTTTGCGGAACACTTGAAGTGGTTTCACGGAACACGAGTGTTCCGCGGAACACGCTTTGAGAACCACTGCCGTAGGCGACGAAAAGAATAGTACTGATGACGACGTTTGGCAGTGAGACGCCTACTCGTACCACTTTGCTCTGCAGATTGCTGGTGGGTGCTAATAAGGAATTTAAACGAAAGGTTCATTTCTCCCACCCATCTCTCTGCCTGTGTCTGTGAGGGATCCAGGGGCGGATGAACTGGATTACTGGATTAGTTTAATGGGTTTGGAAGTAAGCCAAACAGCCATAACAGGACGAACCCTTAGGAGGCTGCTCGCGGAAGATGAGGAGGTAGGTGAATAGGACATAGGAGAGGGGAAATTTGCAGCACCCAACGTTCTTTACCAACCACCCATGTTGGTAATAACGTGGACTTGCCTTTCTTAACTTCAGTGATCTCACGGGAACTGGTGTGTCCAATGCAACTTGGCTACATTGGAAAGGGAGCACTTCAAAAAAAATGTATGCCCCATATATATTTAAATATTCATAGTCCCTTAATATCAATCTAGCTAGCAATTTCAATTGGTCCTCTACTGCCCCTTAGACAAGGTCCTATCTTCAGTGGCTTAGTCAACTGCATATTGAACTAGCAGAATAGAAATAGAGATGGCAATGCAGAAATGCCTCATCAGTTGCGAAGTTGAATCCTGTACTAGTTGGACTATGCGCCCCATTGAGGCACTGAGGGGGATCCCTGGATCCGCCCTTCCTGTCTCCCTCCCTTCCCTCTCTGCTTCCATCTTCCTCCCTTCTCTCTGCCTTCCTCTCCCTCCCTTCCCTCTCTGCCTCCCTCTTCCTCCCTTCTCTCTGAGCGGCCAATTGCGTTGGACACACCAGTTCTCGTCTGATCACTGAAGTTAAGCAGCGCAACCCCCAGCTAGTACTGACATGGATGGCCGCTTGGGAAAACTGAGTACTGCTAATACCCAAAAATCGTCGCATTAGTGTAGTGTCTGTGCCATCTCTGCATAAGAACTGTGCTGTGGACGGGGCTCTAATGACCTTTGTAGTTGAAGGGCCCTAAAACACCAACAAACAACAACAAATCCCTTCTCTCTCTGCCTTCCTCTCCCTCCCTTCCCTCTCTGCCTCTCCTTCCCTTCTCTCTGTCTCTCCCTCCTCCCTCTCTCTGCCTCCCTCTCCGCCTTCTCTCTCTGCCTCCCTCTCCCCCTTCTCTCTCTGCCTCTCCCTCCGTTTTCTCTTCGCCTCTCCCTCTCCCTCCCTTCTCCCTCTCTCTGCCTCTCCCGCCTTCCCTTCTTCCTCTCCCTCCTTAGTTCCCTTCTTCCTTTCCCTTCTTCCTCTCTCTCTCCCTCCCTTCTCTATCCCCTTTCTCTCCCTTCTCTCTCCTCTCTCATTCTGTGAATATCAGGGAACTTGTGAAATTTTTATATAGATAGTTTTAATGATAGCGTTTAAATGATAGAGAGAGACGGTGAGGTGAAGGGCTTTTGTTCCTGGGATCTTCATACCACCACTATTGGCGTCATTACATAGTGCATGCTCTCTGGCAGCTGTTTATCTCTTTGGTGTACGTTGCTGTTGGTTGTTTATTATCAGAGACTTATGACGGTGCCCATTGTGAATGTGTGACTGAATAGTCGTTGGAGATGCACACCGTAGCGTATGCGATTGTTGGGAGGAGAGGGGTCGTCTATTGTGTAAAGTGTGAGAGTTCTGGTGTAGTAGTAGTAGTAGAAACAGCCGCAACTACGACAAAAGCACCCTCTGTGCACCCTATCACCTTGTAGATTGTGATGATTGTATGTGTGTGGCATTGTTGAACAAGGAAGCAGGCGAAGAAGAGACGAAGAGAGAGAGATTAGTCTTGTCTTAATAAATGCAAAACATGGGTAGAAGCAGATTTTGAAGCGCCCTTTTTCATGCATCCCGTCTCTTAATGATTGACGTCACACACCTTTTGTAAACAAGGTGTTGTAACTCACGTAAGTGAACTCTGAGAGAAAAAATCATTGCTAGTGCTGCCAAGTACTGTAGACTAGTTAGTTGAATGACGTTTGTTATATACGTACGCGTGGTTCTGTGCCCGGATATGATGCCCATTCCTCTCTTCGTACATATCATGATTATATAAACGAAGTGGTTTCTAAAGTTTTAGGGGTAAAAAGATGAAACACAAGAATTTCGAAACGGAATTCAAAACCGCATATTGCTTGCTATGCAAAGTTCTCACCTTTTGCACATCTTGTTACTTTTTGTTCACGGGCATTTCCTGTTATTGTTGCATACTGATTTTTTTCTGAAGTTTAATCTGTCTTTGATTTTCTTGGTATAGTCTCAGTTGTATTTCGGAGGTAACAATGGAAACCACGATTTTTTGAAAAAGACTTTTGTCATCATTTCTCTAGGGAAGCTATTCTCTATTCTATTTTGTGGTAACCAGTTACAATTAATTGGAAATTATACTTGCCATTGCGTAGGGCCTACTGATGTCGTTTCTTGTATAAATTTGAATACATTCTACCACCTGTAGATTGGTTTTTAATGCTTAAATCAAATTAGGTTTGTCATGATATTTGGCATGTTATAGGAATCTAATTGCCGATCAGTAGCCATCTTGTCACTGTTCTTTTTTTGGAACTGTAATTGTTTTTGTTGGATTCGACGTAATGGTTATTTTTATTGTAGATGTCTTCACAAAAGAATAATGAGGTTATTCTCACGTAATCGATGTTGTTTATTTTTCTAGGTCAGCTTTGCCGCGTACAAATTCATTTTCTGATTATATTGAAGGTCGTTTGGCGTTATAAACGCATTGGAGATCATTCCGTAAATTGTGAATCGACCTTTGGAGTTGTACGTCATTGGGTAGCCGCGTTTGTGATTGGTCGTTTCGCTGCACGTGCACGAATGCTTTTTCGAACGTCTGTCGTTCTTCTTCTTTCCCGAGAAAATGTTGAAAATGGCGATTTTAGCTAGAAAGATCGTTCTCTACCATCACCTACAATCAGTAGGGGTCAAGTTGAAAAAGATCGATAATAATGAAGAGAGTCTTCAGAAAATATAGATAAATTGATAATGACTGCCAGTTCGCCGTATGTTTCAGGTACAACCTTCCTATTCCGCTGTTAGCGATGTGACGCATACGCGATTTTTGACTTTCGGCTCTATATTAATATGTAATTGTAATATTTGATAACGAATGAGACTTTCAGCTATCGCTCAGTCATATATTGCGGTGGTAAGGAATTTTTGTTGTATTAGTAAAACGAATAGGGGGTTTAATTCAACCAAAATTAAAAAAAGAGAGATAGAAGAGGGACGCCATAAAATAAGTAATATGTATGCAAGGTTGACATTGAGCAATTTCAATGCTTGAGTGGATGACAGTCTTTTGTGTCCACTTGCAGAGTTATTAAGGTCAACGTTTTTTTTACACAATAATTCTTTCATTTGTACAATTCAACGCGTAACTAAATTTATCTTCTTGGCACGAAACATCTTTTAATTACATTTCAGAATCAAGAGAAAGGGAGAGATGCGACGCAAATTAACAATTAGAGTTAAGTCACCGTAGTGGATAATCAAAGATGAGTATTATTTGTTAAACGTTTCGAGTTAAATTAAGGCTGGTAATTGAATGTCAAGGGGACGAAGGTCTCACACCTGGGAATGTTGCCGATCTACGCATATATTTATTCCTCTCCATGTTTCTCTACTGTGACATCGTGCGGCGTAAAGAATCACCGGCCTCGACCAGGATTGAACCCGTGCACCATAATCTCGTAAATCAAGTACACTCTTTAACTTATCAAAGTTGGATTTAAACGTTTTGAAAACTTAAGGGTGCGACGATGCTAATTCTGCTTAATTGCATTTATTTTTCAATAGAGTTTCAAGATTAAATTATATCGTTCTTAGCATTACTTGAATGTGAATTCAGGTTTGGAGTAACCCTATCATCTTCCCATTTATTTAGACGTTATATCGATTTTGTCGTTATTGGTAGTTGGTGTAATTCAACGTGTAGCGAGCGGACTTCACTGCTAGGCTTAGAAGCATTGTGTAATTGCCCCTTGGAGAAGCATTTCTGGGACCGTCTTTTCTACTGGCTGATTTCTCCTTTGATAGTCGTAGTTTCTTTGGCAGTCACCGATCTTCTCACTTAAAGACTCTCTTAAAACTCTCTTTAGTCCTCTTTCTTCTTATAAGACATAGATGGCTCATTTTCCGACTTCAAATCCTATCATTGGAATTTTTATGATCCACTTTTGTATTATTATTTCCTACCCCCCCTTCCACCCTCCCTTTTCTCCCTTTCCCATTGCATGAGGTTGGTGGAGACAATGACCTTCTAACTTGTCGATAACATCCTGCAATCTCACCTCGACCTTGATTCTTTATTACCAGATCCAACGCCAAAACATTGAGTAGTAAAAGAAATCTCGGTTAAATCCATAGCTGAAGCGAAAGAGCAACTCTATTAATTTCAGTTGTCATTCCTGCTGTTTCCTCACTAACTCTTTTAAACAATTTTTTTTTAGAAAAAAATAGCCAATAAAAAGTCCATTTTAGCTGATAAAGTTTCCAATTTGAAGTCCATTGATTTTTTTTTTGTTTTTGGTAGTTGATTTATCTTTCACGTAATTGTTTTATTTCTCGTTAGTTACGCGTGACTTTCAATACGGCAATCATTCAGTATGCTATCGGTAATACATCTCTGAAAATTACTTTTTAAAGAGAGATTTTTTAGGGAGAAGAGGGGTTAAAGTCATAAGTAATCAATAAATATAGAAGAAAGTGAAGAGTTAGAAGAAATGTGGAGGTCTGTACTAAAGCCACGTTTCTATCAGAATTAGCATAACATTGACTTCAAGACTTTCTTTCAGCATTGGTGAATGTTTAAGTCGTTATAAGAGAGAGAGAGGAGAGGATTCAAGAAAGAGAGCTAAAGAAGAGGTTACTTGGACAGGAACGAAAAGGGTAACATTTTTCCCTATTTTCCCCTCTCTGCTTTTGTCCTCTAAACATTCCTTTATAAATGATGTCCTTACGAAGACAACAATAATAACATATTACACTCTTTTTCTGTGTACGTTCATCATCTTATTGTTTGTTTGGTAGATAATTTTTTGAGAGACCTTACATTGTATTCAGTTTGCTATTTCTCATTTCAGTTCTTGTGGTAACAGCTGGTAAATCAAGAAAGGAATTGCATGTTTAAAATAATCTCGGTTGTAAGTACAATAAGTAGTAGATGTTTATTATGGCTTATATATATTTTTCCGGTATTAAAGCATAGCGATACATATCAAGTGCTTTATTCACCCCATCTCTCTCTCTGTCTTTTCCTGTCTCTCTCCCCCTGTCTCTCTTGGTCCTTTCCTGTCTCTCTCCCTCTCTCTCTTTCTGTCTTCCCCTGTCTCTCTCTGTCCTTTCCTGTCTCTCTCCATCTCTCTTTCTGCCTTCCCCTGTCTCTCTCCCTCTCTCTTTCTGTCTTCCTCTGTCTCTCTCCCTCTCTCTTTCTGTCTTCCTCTGTCTGTCTATGTGTGTCTCTTTTTTCCCTTCTTTCTCTTTCCCTCTTTTAAATGTTTCATTAATCCCATCATCTTTTACTGATTATCTCTCTGATGTCCTTTCTCTCTCTGTCTGTCCTTTCCGGTCTCTCTCCTTCTCTCTTTCTGTCTTCCCCTGTCTCTCTGCCTGTCTGTCTATGTGTGTCTCTCTTCTTTCTCTTTCCCTCTTTTAAGTGTTTCATTCATCCCACCATCTCTTACTGATTATCTCTCTCTCTCTCCTGCCCTTTCTCTCTCGCTTCCTGTCTCTGTTTCTTCCTCTCTTTCCCTATCTGATTCCCCCTCTCTCCCTTCTTGTCTCTGTTTCACTCTTTCCCCCTCTCTTTCTGTCTCCCTTTCCCTGCCTGATGTTCCCTCTTTCTCTTTCCCCTCTCCCTTCCTGCCTCGGTCTCTCTCTTCCTGTCTCTGTTTCACTCTTTCCCTCTCTCTTTCTCTACCTGATTTTTCCTCTCTCCCTTCCCGTCTGTTTCTCTCTCTTTCCTTCTCTTCGTCTTCCGCTCCCCACCTCTCTCTCTCTCTCTCTCTCTCAAAAGCTTTAGGTGCGTCTGAGGGTCCACAAATGTGTATTCTGTTTGTTGATGGGTTTATATCACGTGTATAATTTCCTGTGTGAAGGTTGGTTTTTTCTTTCTCTTCAAATTGTAGAGTAATCGAGACAGAGCGGTAGCAGTATATCAAAGTGCAAGCATATCAAAAGAAGTCGAGATCTTGGCACATAAATAGCGTTTTTATTGGTAAATGATGTGTGCAATGCGTAGTCCCATCAGTAGTAGTCGCTTTTCGTCTTCTCCTCCTCTGAGTTGGTGCAGAGAATGTATATTTTAATGCAATTTTATGTAGTTATTAGTCAGTCGATGGTATCTTAACTGTTTATTAAGACACTGACTAGAGAAAACACTGAAGATTACAGCCATTAGAGATCTTCATCTACCAAATTGATGATAATGATGCTGATATAATTTTTTGTTGTTGTTAATTTGGTTTCGCTTGTTGTTATAGTTTACTGCTAAAATCAGTATTTTCTTTTTGTTTTTCTATCATCTCCATGGAGTTTTCTTTGCCTGTCCATCCTTAAGTCATTTCTTAAACATTAGGATCGCCGACGTATGACACCTGAGGGTACGCAAGTTGTCCAATATCATATTTCTTTTTATCTATGTATAGCTTTTGTTGGAATGTAACAGATATCAGTTCTCCGAGGAACTTAAGAGATGCACTACTATCACAACCACCACGTATGTCTTCACAACTGTTGGATTTGAACTCGGGCTCATTGCATGCCAACAGGATGTATTATTTTAATTGTAGCCGGCTAGCATTTGTAGCTGGCTAGCATTTTCACACATTTATGCATTTAAAAAAAAGTATATGCAGATAATGCTGTAATTTAATTTTTTAGTGTTTTTTTTTTTCATAGTTGGTGGACTGGTATTGTACATACTGCTCGACTGGCCCGAGTTCAATTCTGACTTGTGGAAATTTGTGAGTGGTGGAGGTACCGCCGCTTCTTTGATAGTATAGCACCGCGCCGCAAGCTGATAAAAGGGTTATCATCCGTGTTATATGTAAGGCATACTTGTTCTACCACTGCGGCATAAATGGACTAAACGACTGGAGTAAGCGGCAGGCAAGAAATTTCTCTAGTTTAGTACTAGTAATTTTGTCAAACGTTCGAAGAGAGGATTCAACTCTTTCTTTTCCTTGTTTCTCTTCATCCAGATATTTTATCGTCGTCATCATTTTCTTCACCTGTAGACTCGATACCTGTATGTCATAAGATGAAGATTTTTCTTTTTGAATGCCTTTGCCTAGCGTGGTTTACAGCAATTGCAATCTGAAAATAGCCGATCATCAACTTTTAATTTTCATTGATTTTTTTTATCATTTTCTGAGAGACTCAGAAAACAACTTGTAAGAGAGAGAGGAGATATACTGTAGAGAGGGAGAGAGATTGAGGAATGGAAAAGCTGCAGACAAGAGATGACGCTGATAACAAGTTAGCTATCTTATAAGTGATCAAATTTAAAAATATATACATTTATGATTTTCAATTCTGAAGTACTGATTCATTAACTTTGTTCAGCATCATTTCATCCTGCATGGGTTCACTTCTCAGTGGGTTTCATTTCCTCTTCATCTACCGGTTTGAATTCGGACATGTGTGCTTATATTAGGACTTGTGCGGTATAAACGTGGACAAAATCGATTCCATTGTTGTGTGTATACACCTTCAATATTAAATCAAAGTGACCGCTTCTGCTGCTCCTACTGCTTCGTTATGACCAAATGAATTTGTGACACTTGCAAGTACAAATGAGGATTGATAGATTACTCGCTCTTTCTCTCTCTCCGCACACATTTAATTTATCCTATTTTCATATTTAGGCTGGACTCGTACAACTTTGTCATCCCTCGTGGACATCTTTTGCAGGATTTGAACTGATGGACTAAAATTTTCATTCTTGGTACACCTCAGAACGTTATGGTTTAGTGCAAATACTCGAGAGAATATTATATATACTATATGCCATGAATGGTGATTATTGTCAGTCCTTCCTCTCTTCACTACTACTACTACTAAATTTTTGATGTAATATTTTCTGTTATATTCAGCAAATCGGAAATTTGATAGGAAACCTGATTATCGTCCATGTTGCTGACAGCACATGACTCACTTGAAAATCGGACACGGAACAGTCAAACAAATCAGCATTTAGCTCCAGCTGAAAGTGATTGTTGTCCCTTTCTTTCTTTCTCTTTTTTTTTATTATTAATCAAAGAGTGATGTTGATGATGACGTGAAATCGAAACCGTGTTCATCTACCTTTCATCCTAAAACGCTTTTTAACGAGAAGATTACTGAGACTTGACTCGGTTCAGTGCTGAAGTGCGGCGTGTGGTGCATGTCGGCCAACATTATGAAATACAAATTTCTTAGTAGTTATTTCAATGATCAAATAACAATTTTTTTTTCATCATCAGAATTTGGTCGGTCCTACAGCAGAAAATTTTGTGAGAAAACATTGATCTCTTTTTTAAGATTTGTGATATTATTATGGTGATCACGCACACTCGATTTCTGCATTAAGGGAAATATCGGCGCACAGGTAAGAAATTCACTCTTTCCTTCTGTCTCTCGTGTATATCTCTTTTCCCCTCTTTTTTTTTCTTCAGATTTTTATTCTTCCTCTCCTTTTTTTTTGTATCATTTTATAGACGTTTATCCTCAATTTTTCCCGTCTTCTTCTTCTTCTTCTTCTACTAGTGTGTTAGGATACGATATTTGCATCAACTTCAAGTTCTGCATTTGGCGAACCAGGTTGTCAGTATAACCACCGATCTTTCTTACTGTCTCTCTCTTTCTCTCTCTCTCCTCCTCCTCAAATTGACAATCGCCATGGTGATGAAGCTACCGGTGTTGTGTGCGTGCCATCCAATCCACCAATGTCAGCCTGAATGTGGAATTCAACAGGTATAACTTGAATACTGGTTGGTTCAAATCTATTTCCGTTATATATATACACATTTTTTTTTTCAACTTTTCTCATACTCTCTGGACTTAGTTGTTTTCTGCATAGCATCCAGTAGCAACAACAACAACAGCAGCAGCAGCCACCACCAGGTAGGCAGGCAAGACAAGACTGACAGACAGGAAAGAAAGAAGGCAGGCAAGGCAGGCTCTCTCTCCCCTCGTCCCTTCTTCTTCTTCCTCCTCTACTACTACTACATTATTGTGTGCTTCGCCGTTGTTGTTGTTGTCGTCGTTGGCATCGCCACCGTTGGTGTGGTGGTGGCTGTGGTTGTTAGTAGTCAGCGACTACGTGCCAGTCAAGTAGTAGTGTGTACGTGGTTGTTGCGTGCTTGTGTGTGTATGTGTGCAGTGACAGACGGCAGCGGTGTGTTTCATCTGTGCCTGTGCAAGCTGCATTGGATGGCGCTTGCACGACAACATCATCCACCACTACCACCAATACTACTACTACTACTATCACTTCCACTACAGAACAAGAAGAAGAAGGGTTGAATTACAAAACTGAAGACGACCTTCGACATTGTGTAAGGAAGCAGTTCTATCATCAGGGCGAGATTAAGAAAAGAAAAAGTGAAATTTTTTTTTTTTGATGGATTGATAACGTTGGAGATATTATTTTGCATGTGTCTTTCCTGTTTTCTTCTTCTTCATCTGAGACTTCTGGTATCAATCTTAAGGATTTTCTTTTTTTTTTTCTTCCCTTCTTCAGAAGGTGTCATCGTCGTCATCATCATCATATGATGTTCAACAGTACTTAGTTTTATTCACTCTTGCGGAGCACCAAGACAATGTCTGCAGCAGCAGCAGTGATATTGGACACTGTCGATATCGAAACTATAAAGTGTTGACGAATTTCTCCTTCTTTTTTGTTATCCTTTTTTTTTCAATTGCAACTCATAAAACTTTTTTTTCTTCGTCTTCTTGGATAATGCAAGTCTGAAATTTTCTTCATCAGCTGTACGACCGTCACCAGGCAGTTTGTCACAACATCATTTGCTACAGAACTTAGTGTGTTATCATGACAATTATCGCATTCATAATGAAATGTCAAACCCCCCAAAAAACTATTCAATACCGTGAACAACCATCCAATTAATTATCATCGTTAGTGAATTTTTTTTCTCGATCTCGCCCTCCTCTGTCCTCTGTCCTATTCCTCCTCCATCATCGTCATCTTAAAATTTGATGATTTTTGTCTGCAATCAACCAAAAAAAAAGAGGCAATGATAGCATCAGATGTCTAAATTCGTGAATCGGAAATCTTATCTTCTTCGAGAAATGCTACCTTACGTAAGTCAGTATTCTTCTCAGTTGTGGTCATTTGGTGTTCAGGTGGGTGATACAAATGATACCGGATAACCGCCGACGACGACTTTTTCTCGAACTTTAAAATTTTTAGTGATTGTGCATGTGCTTGTCTGTACGTGCTACTGCTGCTGCTGTTGCAAGAAGAGGCTGTTGTTGTTCATTAGCATTTGGTGTGACACAAGAAAGGAGAGAAAGAGAGAGATATATAGAAAAAGTACAAGAAAACAAAAGTAATTTGTTTTATATATATATATATATATAAAAAGATACGTATACATTCATTGTTTATAGCCTGTGTCTCGAGCTAAATATTAGCTGACCAACGGATTGGGATGCAAAGAAGCCTTCGGATCACCGAAAGTCAGCTTTATATGCTGGCCGAAAAGGGCCGAAGGGATAATAATCTGAGTGGATATTTGTACAAGAGGTCATCGGACAGTTCGAAATGGCAGATGAGATGGTTTATGGTCTATCAGAACATGTTGTTTTATTACGAGGCGGAGAATAGTCCGAAACCGTCAGGTGTGGTGTGTCTTGAAGGATGTTATTGCGAGAGATTGATAACTGCTGGACAGAATAAGGCGAAGGACATGCCAGAAGGTCAGGTAAGAAGACTCGTTATGTTCCTAGACTAAGAAAAAATCTAACAAAATGTGAAATCTAACAATATCTAACAAATAAGGTAAAGAAAAAAAAGGTACTGTCGTCGTCGTCTCGAGGATTGTGGTGATGCCCAAGGCGCAACAATTGCTACCGTCTTTGCCGATCTGTCATTTGACACAGCACAGAGATCCTCTATCTTATTTCTTCTTTGTGTTCCTGTTCAATTGCTAAAGGTTCTGGATGTCTACTGACTTCCGATTCCAGTCCTCCAAGTTCTGCCTAAAAAACCCCTCCCCGGATTTGCGAATTAAGAAATGCTGCCTTAAATGATTTTTCACTTTAGCTTACTTGCCTGGTTGTGTTAATGATAGAAACACATCAAAAAACGGTCTCATGGCCCTTATTTTAGGGCTAGAAAATGGGTTTATGAGGAGAGTCTATTTAAATGCAATACTAAGTTGTAAATTTATTACCTGACAGGTCCATTGATAGTCATCGGACAAATACTTTACGAGAATTGAATTGCTTCACTTTCGACTTTGAAGTGTTTCAAGAGCTCATGCCAAGAGAAAAAAAATCTGTATCAAATCTCAAGTATTTGTTGGTTTAACTTGTTTAACCAGGTTTTTATTTCTTCCTCCTCGTTCTTGTTATCTGAAGAGAAAAGTTTCAAATTTAATAATTGGCGCTTGGTTGTTTGTGGAAATGGGCACATCGAGGTATTAGAGGAATCTTTTCGTTAGTTTCTTAAGGCCCTTTCGGTCCTATTAATTATTATTACTACGTCTTATTGACCGTGCTGCATTCAAAATATAAAAATATCTTTGCGTTTATCGATCTTGTATTTTTTTGTCTTTGGTTTTTGGTCATGTTTTTACTCTAAGGGCCAGTATATTTTTCATGCTTAACTATGCTGAAAATTAATTAAATTTGATGGAGTTAGGAATTTCTCTTTAGAGAGTTATGTTTTGTGCAAACTTTCGAGTGAACATCCCCTTAGCTCATCCGCAATTTTTGGAACGGTTATTCCTGAAAGCCATCCTCTATTACTAAAAAATGCGATTTAATATCCTATATTTGTTGGAGTTTATGATGATGGTCGTACATTTGTAGTCGTATGTTTTATATTACGTGCATTTCGCGGACTACTTGTCTAGTGATTCTTGGTAAATATTGCTACCAAAGAGAGCCTATCTAGGATTTAGTCCTATCTTTGAAGCAACCAACACCTGTTGTTCTTACTACTGGCTGCCTCCTTCTTTCAGAACAGGATGTCACCAGAGACCAATTGTTTTAGTGGCTGTGTTTTTCTCAATAAATTTGTCTTCCCTCACCAAGATTCGTGTCAATTTGATATAACGGGTATGACATCTTAGGCCTAATGAAAAGAGTTGAATTCGAATTGAATGTCACGTTTCTCACTGCCCTTATTAAATGTCATTTTTTTGGTTTTGTTAGACGCATTGCCTCGGTCTACCTGTTGGATTTTTGATTGATGTCTTGAGATTTGACATATTATAGCCACGCGATTTAGAGATAATTATTATTTTACTTTTTGGAAATATTTTCGGCTGAAGTGTAGATTTTTCGATAAATGGAACAGCGGATGAATAACGGGTACCCAGTAACTTCCTCCCTACGGCGCTCTAGACGTTTTAGAACAAGGTTACTATAGTAACCGTGGTTTTAGAACGTGTATTCGAATTCTTAGATTCGATCAAGTTCTGAAATGAAAACGTTCTTTATTGTCGAAATGTTATGAAATCTTGATAAAAAATTCGTTTGTAATTGTGGTAAGGATATTTTAAACAATATTTTATAGGTCTTTTGCTGTCTTTGTTGTAAGAAGAAGGAGCTTAAACATGTATATGGCAGATTTCCGAAATCCAAATTTGAAACGTTGCAACTGCATTAGTAGTTTGTTTATCTACGTACTGTAGATACCGGCATAGATTGATGTGGTAGTGGGTGTATTTTTTTGAATTTCATATGTATTTGACGGGTAGACAATATTTAGCGATGATTCGATGCGTGATTTATATAGATGAGGTTGTTGGTGGTTTTTCTTCCACTTTTAAGGGAGAAGGGTAAACGTGGTGATCTCTACAGTGTTCCTATCTGAGGGGGGTTTAGGATTTAGTCATGAAGATTTCTTCGTTGATTTCAATTCTTTTTATCCTTAACAGCATGAGTTGACTTAGAAGATTTGAAACTGTATATTGAGTTGGAGGGAAATGTATATATCTGAAACTATGTAGGAGGGGTTATCTAGCTATCTAAAGTAGATATTGAGAATGTGTTTGTGTGTTGCAAATGCGACACAAATTTCAACATTATTTTTCTCCCATTTTCATCAGTTATTATCTAAATAACAGCCTATTGATATAAATTCAAATTCTGAGAACTCTTTTCGTTTTAGTAATGATGTCGAGCTTTACGTTAGGGAGAATATTGAATATTTTTTTATCTTGTTTTGAAAATCTGTCGTGGAATAGATAGATGTAAGTAGAAACTAGAAGTTTAAGAGATGATGGAGCTTTTCGATTTCAAGCAGCAAACCTATCCAGCCACCAAGTGACATGTCCGGTTGTAAGATTTTTCATTTCCAACTTCTTATATTTTTTTTATTACAGAAAGCAGAGAGAGAGAAAGACATGCACACTGTTAAGGATTAGTAGGTTGGTTTGCCAACCATCGGTCGAGGAGACCATCCAATTTAACCGAAAAACCAACCGACTGGGGGATACTATAAGACTTTTTTTTCTATTCTTCCTATTAAAAAAAAAGGTAACTGTATCCGTCCAAACAGATATACAGTGGAACCTCGATTTGCGAGCACAATTCGTTCCAGAAACGTGCTTGTAATCCAAAGCACTCGTATATCAAAGCGAATTTCCCCATAAGAAATAACGGAAACTTAGGTGATTCGTTCTACAACCCAAAATTTTTCGTATAAAAATGATTAATACGAAATATTGTATAAATTAAAGATACATAAAACAAATTAACTGCACTTTGCCTTCAGAAAGAATCGTGTCGATGTGAGGGAGACAAGAGAGAAGAGAGAGGGTGCTAACGAAATGTCACTACATTTGGAAACAAAACAAAAAAATGATTCTTAGGATCAGTTTTCCAGAGCAACGGTAAAATAGATGCTGACGTGACCCATAAAATTCATGCAGGATGCCTAAGGTGGAGGAAGACAAGTGGGGTCCTGTGCGACCACCGGGTCCCAATAAAGTTGAAGGGCAAGGTATATAGAACCGTCGTTAGGCCCGCTATGCTGTATGGCTCCGTGTTGGGCAGGTAGGAAGAACCATGAAAGGCAAATGCAAGTGGCTGAGATGCGAATGCTGTGCTACATGTGCGGGGTGTCAAGATCCGACAGAATTAGAAACTATTACGTTAGAGGTAGGTTGGAGGTGGGAGAGAGTGCTGAAAATATGAGAAAGAATAGGTTGAGGTGGTATGGGCATGTGATGAGGAGGGGAGAGGAGGAGCTTATTAGGTCTATTGTGGGACTGCAGGTAATTGGGGGCACCAGAGGTAGAGGATGACCAAAACGGACGTGGGAGCAGGTGGTGCAGAGGGACATGGAGGTGTGCGGGGTGGAGGGAGACTTGGTGGGGGATAGGCGGGAGTGGAGGATTAGAACCCGCAGACCCGACCCTGCCTCAGGTGGGAGACGGATGAGATGATGATGAATATTCACCGTATCCTAGTCGCGTACTGCTGGCAAGCTCTAACACTAACTACTCAAGTGAATGAATGTGGCGAAAAGTATGTAATGGAACGCAAAAAAATAAATATATATAGTAAAATAAATACAATGCAATATATGGCAAAAAAAATTCGCTTTGCAAGACATCGCTCGTTAATCAAGTTAAAATTTATTAAAAAATATTGCTCGTCTAGCGAAACAGTCGTAGATAAAGTTACTCGCAAATCGAGGTTCCACTGTATGTGGAATATTTATTTGCTTGGCAAAATCTCAGGTTTTCAACCATCAAAAGTCAGTAGGGTGAATGTTACAATAAATTCACCGAGGAGTAATTTGAAATATCGAAATGGTCCCCTTTACATAATTCAGAAATTTAAATAAATCTCTGACAAAAAATTCAGTTGCATTGTGAGCATCTTTATCTGACCGTCGCCGTCGGCATCATCGTTATTCTGTGTATGTGTGTGTAAGATAGAGTGGTTGTGCCAAAAAAACTTTGATCGAGTCATATCTTTGTGCTGAAAATCAGCAGCTATCAACAATTTGTAGTCGTGTACTACGTTTTGGTGGCAATCTATACATACGTACACAGAACGGGATGTGCAAAATGCAGAATTGGGCCTATCTCTTCCTCTTTATCTCTCCAACCCTAATCATTTTTGGTCAAGCCGCTGCCTCTAACTCTTTTCTCTCTTCTCTGATTTTATTGCTCCTTCTAAAACTCATAACCGTATTTTTCAATAAATAGGACGGAATACTATCTAAGAATGACCACCGAAATTGCAACTCTAATGCGCTCGTCCGATGCTGGTGTGTATGTCTCGCTCTCTCTCTACATTTTATAAATTGAACTCAGTAATGTTCAAATGAGAAGTAATATGATTTGAAATGGAGAAAATTCCATCAGCTGGTGTGCACAGTTAAGACACGAGAGAATTGATCATAATGGCCACTAACTCTTCTAGTTTAGGACCTCTATTTTCTTCCCCGTGCCGTCCTCTTTTCTGAAATCCTTTTCTAACTGACATTGAGGACGACACATATACAGGTCACAAAGTCCAAAAAAAGAAGAGAGGTCTTTTGTTTGGATTTTTGTAGTAGTTGTTGTGTCGATTGTTATTATCAGACAGAGAGAGAGAGACATGATAATGATGATATGCAAAATATGGTTTGGGGTTTTATATTACTATAAGCTTTAAAATATGATGACTGGAATTTTATTTGTAGGAGCATTTAGCATTCTTGTGGGTTTTATATTTTTCCTTTTGTTGAATGACTACTGACGGAACTAATTCATGAAAGTGGTATCATTTCATTTTTGTTTATTTTAGGAGGTTTGGAGAAAATTGAATTTCTCTCTCTCCTCATTTATGCGGCCGTGTTAATTCTTCATGTGGAAGAAGTTCATATTTCTACCATTTCATTTCGAAATTTAAAAAAGAAATAATAATAATATATTTTACTTTATTCCTCAGATGGCATGATCCTGTTTTATGTCCAAATTACTAGGATGTCTTGGGACGTTCTTTTGGAATAAGATCATAATTGTCTTAATAAGGTCTCAAATTGAATGAAAACATATTTAGGATATTTATTATTAGCTACATCATCACACGAGTTCACACCCACACACTGCAAGAGCATCCCCCCCCCTCTTACTACACGGAAAATAAAAATTGCAACTCCAAAATGCAGGAGCAGTATAAGGGGAGAAAGGATCCTTCATATAAATTGAAGGAGAGTAGAGCACAGACAGACTCATACTACTGGTCTTTCTTACCTAGGACCGACCATTCGGCAATGGAATAGCATTCCAGAGGATAAAGTGGTAGCGGCGAATTGCGTTGGACATACCAGTTCTCGTGTGATCACTGAAGTGCAGCAGCGCAAGCTCAGCTAGTACTGGCATGGGTGACCGCTAGGGAAAAACTGGGTACTGCTAATACCCAAAAATCGTCGCATTCGTGTAGTGTCTGTGCAGTCTCTGCATAAGAACTATGCTGTGGACGGGGCTCTAATGACCTTGTAGTTGAAGGGCCCTAAAACACCAACAAACAAACAAACCAGAGGATAAAGTGGAGGGCTTCCTCAAAGGAAAGCCCACCATTGCTAGTATTGTATGGGGGGCACAAGATTTATAGCTTAGGGTTTTAGGAGTTTTATGGTATTATATGTAGGAATGAGAGTTGGTCTCTCCACTGCCATATTGGCCAAATAAGGCTGCTTGTAGTGTAGTGAATTAGAACTCATCCTCAGAGGTGACATATGCTCAGGGAGCGTTCTCGTCTGATAACTGAAGTTCCGCAACGCAATCCCAGCTGGTACTGACATGGGTGGCCGCTTGGGAACAACCGGGTACCGCTAATACCCAAAAATCGTCGCATTAGTGTAGTGTCTGTGCAGCCTCTGCATTAGAACTACGCAGTGGACGGGGCTCTAATGACCTTGTTGTTGAAGGGCCTTAAAATACCAACAGACATACAACAACAAAGACATATGCCAACGTTAATAACCCTAGTTTAACCTAGGCAAATTATATTCTATCTAGGATCGAATCGGGAGTCACCAGGGTGACGACCGACCTCGGCCAGGAGCGAACCCTACTTTATGATCGAATGGTTGTTATCAAGTGGAAGAGGTACTTGGAGGACTTTTCCCCGGAAGGGTCAGAATGAGGCACTTTCAGAATCGTACTGGTGTTTAACCCTTAAGAGCTCATCGGGTTAAGCACGGCCAAGTTGCGTTGGGTGCGGCCAAGTTGCGTTGGAGTGCGGCCAAGTTGCGTTGGAGTGCGGCCAAGTTGCGTTGGTGTGCGGCCAAGTTGCGTTGGACACACCAGTTCCCGTTAGATCACTGAAGTTAAGCAACGCACACCCACGTCAATACCAACTTGGGTGGTTGGTAAAGAACGTTGGGTGCTGCAAATTAACCCTCATCCTCGTCCTTTAACCTACCTCCTCATCTCCTGCGGGCAGCCTCCTAAGGGGTTGACCTGTTATGGCTGCCTGGCTTACACCCCAACCCACAAACTAATCAAACGTTGGTAATTAAGTAAGCTTATGGAAATGGTCTTTCCTGTAGGTCTTCGTCCTACCCCTCTCCCCCCTCTTCCTTCCAACGGTCCGTCTGACAGAATCAAGTAGTCAGGAAGAACTCCTCGACTTGGGACACTGGTGCTAACCTGAGTACTTTGAAGTTAAGACAGAGGGGATAAAAGTATACATTAGGGGATGAGGACATTGCAAAACAGGCCAAGATCTAAAGGGGGCAGTCAACGGTGGCATTTACCTGGAGGAGACAAAAATAAATATTAACCAGGACGGCGAAAAAGCTGGATCGGGGCCTGTTTAGAAAGTAGCTCCATCACTCCATATCACCCCTTCTTTGTTTTTTTTTTTTGTGTTTCAAATTGGTCATTTTGAAGCTTAGTCTTCAAGCTGTCTGCCGAGTACGTAGCATCGGCAGATTAGGGACGTAAGGTGTATTGAGATACTGTCCATTTTGAGACGAATTGTTGTTGGTCAGTTGGGTTTCTAATCTACACTAGTGTTGATTATTGACCGTCTGCTGAATTTGTTTCACTTGGTTAGCGATCAAATTAGTAGATTTACTTGTATTTTCTTTAGTCTGGTTGATGTGAGTGCGTGTGTGGTGCTGTGGATAAATTGCCACCCAGACATGTACGTTGCACATGGTGTGTGCGTGTGTTTTTTTTAA
This sequence comes from Trigoniulus corallinus, assembly GCA_013389805.1. NCBI lineage: Eukaryota > Metazoa > Arthropoda > Diplopoda > Spirobolida > Trigoniulidae > Trigoniulus > Trigoniulus corallinus. Next base: position 4,698,820 of record JAAFCE010004287.1, read on the forward strand.
TCTAATTTGCACTTTCAGTAGAAATAACTGAAGGACCAGAAGTTTCTTTCTCTAGTGGAGAGAGTGGAAGGGGATCTAGTCCTTCTCCCATTTCCCCTCGCTAAACACTCTTTTGTGTCTTTCTCTTTTCAAAGATAAGCAAGTAGTCTTGAGATGTGCGTTTTTTCTTCTGCATTAGGATCTCTCGAGTAGTCTTACTTTTTTGTCTTTAAACTGTCGTGATATCGTATCTCGTTCCTCGTTAACTGCTCAAATTGAAAATGAATTTAAAAACCATTCATCAACTGGTGCAGCCAAGTTGCGGTGGACACACCAGTTCCCGTGAGATCACTGAAGTTGAAGGGAGCGGCGAGTTGCGTTGGACACACCAGTTCTCGTCTGATCACTGAAGTTAAGCAACGCAAGCCCAGTTAGTACTGACATGGGTGGTCGCTCGGGAAAGCTGGGTACTGCTAATACCCTATAATCGTCGCATTAGTGTAGTGTCTGTGCAGTGTATGCATTAGAACTATGCAGTGGACGGGTCTCTAATGACCTCGTAGTTGACGGGACCTTAAAACACAACCAAAAAAACTGAAGTTAAGCAGCGCAAGCCCACGTCAATACCAACATGGGTGGTTGGTAAAGAACGTTGGGTGCTGCAAATAAATCCTCTCCTTCATTCTTTCACCTATCTCATCTCCCGCGGGCAGCCTCCTAAGGGTTCATCCTGTTATGGCTGCCTGGCTTATTCCCCAACCCATTCAACTAATCCAAAATTTGAAGCAATACTTGACTTTAAATGGACCCACCTCGGTGGCGTAGTGGTTAGCACGCTCGGCAACTGCTCCAGTAGTTCTAGGTTCGATACTGGACCGAGGTGGGTCGGCTTCTTTCGGGCGAGAGATACTGTAGAGAGAGGTTGCGAGTGGGCCTTCTTTCGGATGTGAATTGAAACCGAGGTCCGGTGTGGGTGTACGATGGCACTTGCACGTAAAAGAACCCTCTCTACTATGCAACGGGTAGATCAGAGGCCAAATTCCCAACAGGTGTTGGAGCTCGCCCCCTTGGCGTCGGTAGCATTCCCCAACAGTGGCGTCACTAGGGGGGTGCGGATGGTGCGGGCCGCACCGGGGGACACCACTCGCACCATGAGAAATGGGGGGTGACACCGAAGCAGAAGAAGCGCCTTTTCTGGGGAGAGGGGGTGACACCATGGTGTCACCGCACCGGGGGACCCCACTGTTCCCCAACGAACACTAGACCGACGATAAATAAGCGTAGGGGTGCAGCTTTGGCCGGCAACCGGCTGCAGAAAAAGCTATGACCAATATATCGCCCTTGTGTCCATTCAGAGGGACAAGGTTGGTACCCGACCCTGCCATAAGCGGTAAAAGGGGTAGGCGTTGCTTTACTTGACGTTAAATAGACCCGCCTCGGTAGCGTACAAGGTAGCGTGCTCGGTTTACTGCGTCACTGGCTCCAGGTACGCTGCCATAGGCGGGAAAGGACTTGACTAACTGGATGAATTAAGTCGATGACGCGCCGGTGACTTGATGGTGTTGGCGTTGGACACACCAGTTCTCGCTGATCATTGCAGTTATGGCAATGCAACCCTAGATAGTACAGGCATGAGTGACCACTTGGGAACACTGGGTACTGACCATTGAAGGTGAATGGCCCTAAAACAAAACCGATTATTGTTTTGGAAAAAATCCGTAGGCTGTGTTTGTTTTGATGTCTTGTTGGCAGTGTGAATGTTTGCGTAAGTTTCCTAGAAGTAGCGTGCCCTTGATGTTTGAGATCCATATTTGTTTGACCACTTTAGGGGTAGGCAGTAGTGGACTTTCTAAGTGGGATTAAACAACTTACCTGATCGTAGTTTGAGAAACTGTTTGTTTAGGACTCACTCAGACAGCGACGTGTAAAATGCAATTAATACAATAGTTAAGTAGAAGTATGTCTCTGCACGACCCGATGTTAGGATCGAACTCGCGGTCGGATAGTCATAAAAATACTGCCATTCCTGCCATTGGTTCAAAGCAACTCCTAGTCATCTTTTCTTGCCTATGGCAGGGTAGGGTACTCATCTTGTCCCTCTGAATGGACACAGTGGGGATCTAGTGAACGGTGTTTCTCTACAGCCGGCTGCCGACCGCAACTGCAAGCCCTATACTTATTTATCACCGGCCTACTGTTCATTGGGACACTCCAGTGAACTCGAACACCTGGGAATCTTAACTCATCCACCCGTTGCATAGTAGAGAGGGTTCTTTGACGTGCAAATGCCATCGTACACCATACGGGACTTTGGTTTTGTCATCGGAAGAAAGACGCACTCAGGGCTTCTCTCTCGCCTGATAGAAACCGACCCACCTAGAACCAGTTTCGAACCTGGAACCAGTGGCGCAGTAAATGGAGCACGCTGCCTATTGGGCCACCGAGGCAGGTCTAGTGGGCAGATTAATGGGTTTCAATAATGTTTTAACTTACGACTCCTGGAATTGATGGTTTCGAATTTTTTTGTTGGTGTTTTAGGGCCCGTCAACTGCCAAGGTCCTTAGAGCCCCGTCCACTGCGTAGGTCTAATGCAGAGACTGCACAGACACGAGGCACATGCAACGCGTTTTGGGTGTTAGCAGTATCCCGGTTTCCCCAAGCGGCCACCCATGTTGAGTGGCTTATTGAGTTGGAGACCCAAGTTCTCGGCTGACCACAGAAGTTGAACAGCGCAACCCCAGCTAGTACTAACATGGGTGACAGCTTGGGAAAAGTGGGTACCTGTAGTACCCAAAAATCGTCGCATTAATGTAGTGCCTGTCCAGTCACCACATTAGAACTTAGCAAGTGGACGGGAGCTGCGAATTGCGTTGGACACACTAGTTCTCGTCTGATCACTGAAGTTAAGCAGCGCAACCCCAGCTAGTACTGAGATGAATGGCAATCTCTGCATAAGAACTATGCTGTGGATGGGGCTCTAGTGACCTTGTAGTTGAAGGGCCCTAAGACACCAACGAAACAAACAAAAAAATACCACCCATGTTAGTAGTAGCTGGGGTTACGTCGCTTAACTTCAGTGATCACATGTTGCGTGCAACCACGTTGCGTTGGACACACCATTTCTCGTGAGATTATAGAAGTTAAGCAGCGCAAACCCACGTTAGTACCAACATGGGTGGTTGGTAAAGAGCGTTGGGTGCTGCAAATTTCCCCTCTTCTATGTCCACTGCCTATCTCGTCATTCCCTGCGACCAGCCTCCTAAGGGTTCATCATGTTATAGCTCTTTGGCTAACTCCCCAACCCATTAAATGAATCCAGACGAGGGAATTTTTTTTTTTTGGGGGGGGGGGGGGATATTTATACCCGACGCGGTGGCGTAGTGGTTAGCATGCTCGGCAACTGCGTCAGTAGTTCTAGGTTCGATACTGGACCGAGGTTGATCGGCTTCTTACGGGTGAGAGAGAGAGAGAGAGAGGCCGCGAGTGTTCCTTCTTTTGGATGAGAAGTAAAACCGAGGTCCCGTGTGGGTGTACGATGGCACTTGCACGTAAAAGAACCCTCTCTACTACGCGACGGGTAGATGAGGCCAAATTTCCAGGTGTAGGAGCTCGCCCCCCTGGCGTCGGTAGCATTCCCCAACGAACACTAGACCGACGATAAATAAGCGTAGGGGTGCAGCTTTGGCCGGCAACCGGCTGCAGAAAAAACTATGACCAATATATCGCCCTGTGTCCATTCAGAGGGACAGGATGAGTACCCGACCCTGCCATAGGCGGGGAAAGGGTTAGGAGTTGCTTTTTTTGGGATATTTATGCCCTGTCAAAGGACATTTAGATATTAACTACTCGATTTGATACTAACTTTCAAGATGTATTATTTATCTTACAGCAAATTTTTTGTCTTCGGTCTTATTACTATGATGATATCTTTTTATTTTCAGGGCTTACTGTTTCTTTGTGTCTTTTAGCCGTTTCTTTGAGATCTCTCTTCCTGTGCGTTGATTGAAATAGATTTGGTTCAAAAAATGAAATGAGGACTTAGAGTAAAGTATCTTTTTTTCTGTTGCTTAGATACTTACTCCCTCTCTCGAATTTTAGGAAACATGCGTAATTAATATTAAATTATAAAATAAATACTTCTAGCGAAACTCTGATGTGACCCATTGAATCAATAGAGGTATGGTTGAATTGTTGTTGTTGTTTGTTGGTGTTTTAGGCCGGTCGCACACACAGCCGCTTGCAGCAGCCACTAGTGGCGATCACTAGTCGCTGTACACGGCCACCAGTGGCTGCCACAGGCGGCAGCAACGAGATCTCGTGCTTGCGGTAATAGGAAAAACGCCGCCACTGGCGACAAGTAGCGAGATACGGCGACTGCCGCTGCTCGTGGCTCAGTAGCGCTACTGCAAACGCCGTGTCTGCGCTGAGCCTATTTGGTTCCAATTATGCCTAGTTCCGTATCACCGCACTTCAACGCTAATCACGTCGCCACTGATGACATTTTGATGACGTTTTGTGCTAGTGCGTTATGAAGGACCGCCAGCGCAATTCCTTAAGTGCAGCGCTTTATTTGGAGTCACCGCACACCGCCGTCATGTCTTACATTATCCTCCGCCATTTTTGAAGCAGACAGCTCAACCGCCAGCCAATCAGAACGCAGCGTGACGTGCGGGACGCTATGTGAGTTGACCACTGGTCAACTCAACTACCGTCCCGCATAGCTGCTCTGCGACACCCCAAGTAGCAGTGTGACGTCACCATTTTTTGTGCTGTGTCGTCTGATTCAACGGTAAAAGCGTTAGCGCGTGGGTATACGGAACCAGGCATTAGAAACGCAGTCCACAACGTGTGGTCGCCACTAGCAGCCGCCACAAGTGGCTGTGTGCGAGCGGCCTTAGGGCCCTTCAACTACAAAGGTCATTAGAGCTCCGTCCACAGCATAGTTGTTATGCAGAGACTGCACAGACACTACACTAATGCTACGATTTTTTGGGGGTTATTAGCGGTACCCAGTTTTCCCAAGCGGCCACCCATGTCAGTACTAGCTGGGGTTGCGCTGCTTAACTTCAGTGATCAGACGAGAACTGGTGTGTCCCCAACGCAATTCCCCGCCCCGGGGGGGGGGGGGGAAGATGGTTGCAGTGGAGACAGGCAAGCGGAGTCCTGTGTGATCGGAAGGTCGCAATCAAGTTGAAAGGGAAGTTTTACAGGGCAGTGGTTAATCCCGCTATGCTTTATGCATCAGAGTGTTGGGGGCAGTGAAGAAGAGCCACGTCAATAGAATGCAAGTAGCCCAGATGCGAATGCTGCGGTACATGGGTGGGGTGTCACGAGCCGACAGAATCCAATACGATCACATTAGACGTAGCTTGGGGGGCATCACTGAGGTGGTATGAGCATGTGAGGAGGAGGGGGGAAGAGGAGCTTGTAAGGTCCATAATGGGCCTGAAGGTGATTGGAGGCACTAGGAGTAGGGGGGTCGACCAAAACGGACGTTGGAACAGGTGGTGCAGAGGGACTTGGAAGCGTGCGGGGTGGGAAGGGATTTGGTGGGGGATAGGAGGAAGTGGAGGATGACAATCCGCAGACCCTACCCCCGCTACAGGGGTGATGAGTAAGATGATGATGATGGTTAGGCCAGCTATACTAAATGAATCAGAGTTTTGGGCAGTGAGGAAGAGCCACGTCCAATAGAATGCTGCGGTACACGAGTGGGGTGTCGAAAACTGATAGAATTAGGAATGAGTATATTAAAGGTAGCCTGGGGGTGTGTGGACATCGCGGAAAGAAATGAAGGACAGTAGCCGGAGGAGGTGGTATGGACTCGCAGTGATAAGAGGGGAGGAGGAGGTCGTTAGGTCCATTTCAGGAATGCAGGTGGTCGGAAGCACCCGGGGCAGGGGGAGACTGAAGTAGACGTGGAAGCAAGTTGTCCGTAAGGATATGGTAGTGTGTGGGGTAGACGGGGACGACCCCACACATCGTTGTCTCCACTGCCATTTGGCCTAAGAGGGCTCCTTGAAGTGTGTATTCAATTAGAATTAGAAAAAGGGGTTAGGAGTTACTTGCGTTCCAATGACTTTGTTGGTTTTTAAGGGCCCTTCAACTACAAAGGTCATTATAGCCCCGTCCACTGCATAGTTCTAATGCAAAGACTGCACGAACACTACACTAATGCGACGATTTTTTGGGGGTATTAGCAGTACCCAGTTTTCCCAAGCGGCCACCCATGTCAGTGCTAGCTGAGGTTTGCGTTGCTTAATTTCAGTGATCAGACGATAACTGTTGTGTCCAACACAATTTGCCGCTCCCCTCCCACTTCTTAAGGCCGGCACTGCGACAAAGTGCCCCAACGAACAGTAGGCCGACAATAAATAAGCATAGGGGTTGCAGCTTTGGTTGGCAGCTGGTTGCGTGAAAATACTGTCCCCGGGATCGCCCATGTGGCCATTCAGAGGGACAAAGACTCCCTGCTATAAGACGAGAAAAGGGTTAGTAATTGTTTTTGCTTATGGTCACTTTTAGCCCATCATCAGGCACTCTCTGTTACGTCACAAAGATCCTTTGGAACAGGTAGTTGGGAGTGCTGAAAGCGGCTACATTAAAGCGCTACGAGTAAGCGAGTAAGCGCTCTGTATGGCTCAACTAGTGTCAGAACCTTGATAGTTGATTGGTCATTATTGAAAAGCTGTTCGAAAGAATGACGTCAGCAGTTGTGCCTGGTTCGAGACTAATCACAATGCATGGGGTACTGACGTCATCATATTCGAATTTCACTATTTTCAGAATAGAAATCAGAGAAATTTATTGAGTGGCACCGCTTCAGGTCAATTTCTATATCTAATTCATCTTTTATATTACTCTTTGAATCGATATTATGCGTTATATTCATGAATTCATGATGTGAAGATGTTATTTTTTTACATGAATATGTATTCTTGAATACTTTTAAGGGGGGAAAATGAGTAATAGAAAAATGCTTACCGAAGGGAAAAAGAAATCGAATGCCGTAGTTACTGCAGTTAGGTTTAACGTTAATATGAGAAACAGGGGATAAATGTTAAAGATCTTATTTTTAATCAATCATATTTAGAAAAAAAAATATATACACAGATTATATTTCTACTGCTGTATTAATACTACTACTACTACTACTACTACTACTAAATCTACTTCCTTCGACTTATTTATCCTTCAATTCTCTTCTTCTTCTTCTTCTTTTTCACTTTATTTCCTTCTTCGTCGTCTTCTTCATCTCCTTATTGGTTACCTTTAATAAGCTTTTCTGAGGTTGTCATTTGATTGGAAGTCAAAAATTTGTCCTCTAAGAATTGATTTGTGTGTCAACTACTACTACTACCAAATTGAAGGGATCAAAATTTGGAGGGTTAGAAATGAGAAGGAATCGAGGAGAGCTTTACTAGTGATGAGGATTTTAAACATTTTTTCCTCCTCGTTTTCCTCTCAAGAGAAGTCCTCTCATGACTTTAATCATTAAAATGAAAATCTTGTTAATTTTATCCTCCTTTTTTTTTATTTTTGTCATTGCTAACTCTACAAACCTCCATTTTATTCTTCTTCTCCCTTTTTCCTTATTTAAATTCATGATACTCTCTTGTTGAGTGTTTGATTCAGACTTCATATAGGCAGGCCTTTTTTTTTTGTTAAATAATATGATTTTAGAGTGAGAGAGAGACAGGAAGAAACATAAACATAAGAAAAAGGGAAAAATAAAAAGTTGAATGAAATCAAATTATGAGTAAAAAAACAACACCAAAGGAGATAAAATAAGCAAATTGCTTGCAGTTCCTTATTCTTCATTATGACATCTTCAACGAGGGAGTTTTAAATTGTTACCCAAATTCATTTTTTCCTTCCCATTACTGAATGTGACACATCTCTTTTTATTCAAATGTGGATCTCGCCAAAACCACTGTCGTTGTGACTCATTACACCTCATTTCTGTGATATTATTGTTGTTGTTCATCAACACCTCTACATATTATTTACTTGTCTGCTCTTAATTAGATCAAAGTTAATGTGCACTTGATAGACGCTTTATTTACGTTTAACGGAGTCTCAGTGGCAGGCTCGGTAGCTTAATGGTATATATGCTTGACGTGGTGAAATGGTTTGCTTGACTTGCAGTCGGTGTAGGCAGGTTCGATCCTAGTCGACATGGGTGACTTCTTTCCAGCAAGAAGAAGGAAAGACAGACTCTATTTCGGAAGGGTAGTAAAGCCGTGGTCCTGGCGTGTGCTGTGTCACTACTGCACCTTCTTCCTAAACGAAGAGTAAAATATACGTGTAGATTGGCAAAATTCCCTTCCCCTTTTATCGGTAAATTACCTTCAACGGTAATTCTCTTTCAAATATCCTGTAGTCTAGAAACTCCTATGCCTTCATTCTTCATTGACCCGTGGATTCAGGATCAGGCCTTCGTTCTCCATTGACCAATGACCCGTGGATTCGGGATCACAGGTGTGATCCTGGTCGACGTGGTTGATGTTTTTCTAACCAAATGTTAGTATGTTACGCTATCGGGTTGGGGAGTCAGCCAAGCAGCCATAAGGGGCCGGACCTTATGGAAGCTGCTCGCGGGTGAGGGGGAGGTAGGAGTTGGGGATGTAGGAGAGGGAAAATTAGCAGCACCCAACGTTCCCAATCAACCACCCATGTTGGTACTGACTTGGGTTGTGTTGCTTAATTTCAGTGATTTAACGAAAACTGACGAGGCCTTCCATCCCGAAAGATAACTACTTCAGTGGCCCCGCGTAGGCAGAAGGGGGACCAGCCATGTGGAATAAAACGAAAAGTTCCTCATTTTCCACGTTGTCAATTCAGATACGGACCGGCAAGCCTTTCTGGGTGAAAAGTTCCGTTGCCAATGTGCCCCTACTTTCCCTATTCTCAGAGGCGTGCCAGCACAGTGTGCAATGCACACAGGCGCCAGAGTCCTCTTCTTGCTTCTTAGATCCGGCCTCCTGATCTGCCATAGCCAGTGACAGAAGCGGAGTCACCTTTTTTTTTTCGTTGGGGAGAGGGAAATAGGGACGCCAACTAAGTTCTTGCGCACAGGCGGGAGCGGCGAGTTGCGTTGGACACACCAGTTCTCGCCTGATCACTGAAGTTAAGCAACGCAAGCCCAGTTAGTACTGACATGGGTGGTCGCTCGGGAAAGCTGGGTACTGCTAATACCCAATAATCGTCGCATTAGTGTAGTGTCTGTGCAGTATATGCATTAGAACTATACAGTGGACGGGTTTCTAATGACCTTGTAGTTGACGGGACCTTAAACTCCAACAAACAAATGCACACAGGCGCCTAACACTACTGGTCCTTCACTGCCTGTTGTGAGCAATGGGCCGGTGAAAAGTTCCGTTCTCGTGTACGGAAGAGAGGGTGAGGTTTGTATCCAAAGTAATGTAAGTATAGGTCAGCAATATTTCCCTGCTCCCAGGTGTCGGTAAACTGCCCCATAGGGGGACAAATCGACATTAAATAGCCAAAAAATGGTCAGATCGATCACCAAATAGTCACAGATGGAACCTTTTGAAAAGGGGAATCAAACTCACAGTTATCACGCGTAACGTGCTACTTTCTCCCCATAGCTTTACGAACAATGCCATCTGTATGAGTTCGCTTCCGGGTGTTGGTAGATAGATAGTCTCGTGAGAGGATGACTCTCAGGTTTCCTTTTTTTTTCCGAAACGAGAGGAAGAAACCCTCAATTGCTCTTTTCGTATTTAAAGGCAGAAATGAAGTTAATGTGTCCTATACCTATAAAGTAACGTCGAAGTTGAGAATGTGGTAGAGATTAATCGGGATCTTAAGATGTCAACGAAACGGCAGTTAGTGACTCACCTAATAATCTTCAGCTGTCGTCAGACAGACTATATCTAAACCAGAAAGGTTCAATGAAGAAGATGATGGTGATGATGATGACAGCTTGCAAGAAATCATCATCTATTTTAAGATCTTTCAGTATCCATTTGAAAGCTGCAGATCAAATGGTGTTTTTATGTTTATGACCTCTTGACTGCCACTACTTTTTTTTTTGATATCTCTCGTTTCTTTTTCTTACGAATTGTCAGTCCAGCTCTCTTTTTTTTTTAATAATGATGACATCAGAACCTACAAGTTCAGTAATCAAGCATGAATAAAAGACTTAGTACAGTAGTAGTTCTTGACAGAAAAAAAAAAACAGTGTAGGTTTCTTACATTGGCGGTGGGGGAGGTTCATTCGCAGTGCAGATGTTAATGCCACTAGGGAAAGTGTCCTACAAAGAGAGAGAGAGAGGTGGGCAAAAAAGTGAGGGTGGGGTGGGAAATGAGGCCCCAGTGGAAATCAGGAGACATTCAACACAGCAATAAGAGCTTGGGAAGTCAACCAACCTGTCTTGAAATGTAGCTTTTAGCATCTCTTTCACGCCATTCTGTATTTTGCCCTCCTCTCTCGCTTTCCATCTTTCTGTTTCCTGTTGGCTTAATTATTGTTTTAGCGAAGAAGTTTATGTACATTGGATTATTTGCTCCATGGTTTTTTTTTTTATCATCCAACATATATTTGAAATGTTACAAGAGTATCCAATGTTGCGCATGGCGTCAACTTGTTTCTTAGTTTTCGACGGAAGAGAGAGAGAGAGAGAGCAGATTTCGTATTAATTCATGAGTGTATTTGGATTTAGTTAAATTATTCAGTACAGCTTGCTTGCTCTGTAGTCGTGTAGTAGTTAACTGTGTATGTGCGTGCCGCAATTGAAAAGCAGTAGGTAGAAGAGAGAAGATGAAGGTGGACGATAATAAAAGAAAAGATGAGAAAACGAGAAAGGAAAGAGAGAGAGAGAGAGATGTCAGTAACTGTATTCCGTGTATGTGTAAATTGTTGCTACTTATAAATTGACCCAGTTTTTTTTATTTTCTTACCTTTTCTACCAGAAAAATGCGCTATTGGGTTTTCTTCTTCAACCAGCCGTTATTTATGCTAAGTAGTACGCTCATGCATTTCTAAATTAAAGACGTTATTGAGTGTATAGCAGTAGTAATACTTTGTATGCATTTTCTCCCTCTCTCGCTCTCGCTCTCTCACTTTCTATCACTCCCTTTCTCTAGCTCTCGCCCTGATTCTCTCTCTCGCTCTCTTGCCCTCCCTATCTCTCTCTCGCTCTCGCCTCATTCTCTCTCTCGCTGTCTCACTCTCTCGCCATCCCTATCTCTCTCTCGCTCTCGCTCTCTCACTCTCGCCCTCTCTATCTCTCTCGCGCTCCCTATCTCTCTTTCCCTC
>JAAFCE010004287.1:4710092-4723327 GCA_013389805.1 Trigoniulus corallinus
ATCTCTCTCGCGCTCCCTATCTCTCTTTCCCTCGCCCTATCTCTCTCCCTCTCTCTATCGCCCCCTCTCTCACTCCCTCTCCCTAACTATCTCGCTCTCTCTATCTCTCTCGCTCTCGCCCTCATTCTCTCTCTCGCTCTCTCTCTCCCTCTCTCTATCACTCTCCCTCTCCCTATCTCTCTCTCTCTCCCTATCTCTGTCTCGCTCTCTCTCTCTCGCTCTCACTCTCTCTCCCTATCTCTCTTTCTCGCTCTCTCATCAAACCTATTGGAAAAATATCTTTTTTATTAAATCGCCTCTAGAATCATCCTCCTTCAAATAATATGGTTAAGAGTTAAGAAATTGTAGATTATTCTCTACCTTGTGATAAGAGTTTAATTTTATGTGTTGTGAGGGATTATATTCATCCGGCCCCTAGAATATAAAATTAAGATCACAGTTTTGTTGTTCTCTCTCTCTCGTTTTCTCATCGCCCTGAATAGTACATTGTATTGTATTAATATATCAAATGAAGAGTAAGTACCTTTCTGAATTTCACACATGCTTAATAATCTTAAAAATGAAACACCTTTTTAATATGTATTTTCCTCTCTCGCTTTCTCTCTCTCTATCACTTGCTGCTCTTGTTGTAATAATTCCCTATAATTATGGTTATTATGATCTGCATCGATCGGCCCGCGCCAAGCCGTTATGTCCTTCGGTGAACGAAGCGAAACGCTCATTGCCACAACTGGGTAAACTAATAATTCTTTCTGAAAAATAGATATAATACGTATACATGGTTGGTTGCGTGTAATTATAACTGACTTTTTTAAATATCATAATAACTATATTTATAAATTAAATAATGATCTTCCAAGAAATTAGATGATGACGATGATGATAATGATAATGTACTGTAGGTCGATGTTTGGGGTGAATTTCAAGCCGTGTGTACATATCTGCCTGGTGGGTTGCTTTCCGAATACTTCTTCTCAATTTCATATTACGGAAGTAAGTAAATTTTATACTGCAATCAACAAATAACCATTTAACTATTAGCTGCAGTCTTTGATGATTAATAGCAACAGCAGTTACTTACTTACTCGTACAGTAGTGGGTAGTACTTGCAAAGAGAAATAAAAAAAGAAATAAGAACAAGTCTCTACACACACGAGTGATAGCCAATATTCGGCTTGGACAAACATGTTATGGAGATTTTAGTCTTATTACTTACCAGTTCCGACCGCAATCAAAACCTAATACTTTATATCATGATAGGAATGAATGAAAGGATGACATGGTTAATGATGTGGCGGCACACACGAATTTATTGCTCTTTTGACCTTATGTTATTACTATTATTACATCTGTATGAAAGCGAAGGTTGTTCTCGACTCATTTGTTGCGTATTTCATTTTTGCTGTGTGTGACAAACCTCGCTTATTGCGTATTGAGTGTTTTTAATTCTTTAGTTATAGAGAGCTTTTTATTTTCTCGTCTCTATAAATGAGATAGATATATTACCTTCTTTTAATGTTATTGTTGTTTGGTGGCTGTTGGACATTCCAAATGGCTGCCATTTTTGTGTTCTAAACTGGGGGAGAAAAAGAACGTTGCGCGTGAAGAGAACGACGCTGCGTGCATGACACGCAATCGAATTCAATTTTCGAAAATGACGGTTTTGAGACAATGTGTCTGTCTCTTTTTTTATATTATTATTATTCGACTGACCGTGTTTATAATGTCGTCGTCGTTGTCGACGTTGTTATTATACAGATAAGAGTCAAAGCATGATGGAAACGATATAAAAACATGTAGCACATGCACAAATACTTTGCCTGAAATATGACTTTAATGCACCAGAGACTAGAGTCAAAAGCTTTCTAATTAACATGCAAAGAGTTGCCATTGTTGCTTTAATCGAGGGTGATAATGAGTTGAAGTATACATGTGGAACGACTTATTGTGTGCAGTAATAATTAAAGAGAGAGAGAGAAAGAGAGCGAACATCTCATGCAAATTTTATTAAATTGGTTTTATCTAAAACGATGACGGAGTTCAACACATACACGCACACGTCAGCAACACCCCACACACAAAAAAAAGAGAAGGTAAGGGCATCTTTTTTTTTACTTCAAAGAACCTTCTAATGTGACTCTGAGCTCTAATAATGTCGAATTGCTAGTTTAAGGGTCAAAAAATATTGATTTTGACAGTAATGAACGAACAGATATTAAAATTCATGAATCATAGACTGTGAATCAATCGCATTGAGTGTCTATCAGCTACTACGTACTAATTTCCTTCTGAATACAAAACCTTTCCAACAGGGACCTTATCTGAAATTTTCGTGAGGTCCAATCCCCTTTACTTCTACATATGTCACCTTATTGCTTTTATTAATACCTTTTTCTGTCCTACAATGGCTGGTTCTGTGCTTCATTTCTTCTATTGTCCATTGGCGATCTACCATCTTTACTATAAATACTCCCTTGATAGCTAAAAAGCAACTACTACCTTGACTATCCTTAGTTGATATGGTGCATGACTACAGGCTAATATCTTTCTGAATCTCTGATTTTTCTGTCCTTATAATAATAATATGTTTATTCTCTTTTGATACTAGATATTTTACTTTAGAGAGAGAGAGAGAGAGAGATAAACGTCTATTTTATATACAGAGAGAGAAATGAAGAAAAAACCTTATTGAAGGCTTTTCTGAAATCGCAATGATATATTTCGGTTCTGATAATTGAAAAAGGAAATGTATATATCGTTATTTGATGTAGTTGGGTCCTATTTCAGCAAAAAAAAAATTATAATTTTATTTAAGTCCTCGAGATTATCATTAATAATATAGATATTTTTTTTTTATTATTTCAGACACCAGGCAACAACTCTTGATTTATTTTTTTGTTGTTGTTGTTGCATCTCATTTTCCATCATCAACAATGAAGGAGGCAGGTTCAGTTCAGCTCTCTCCTTCTCTCTCTGTTTCAAACATCTGCATCATAATTTGTTTGTAGTTGATTCATTCCAGAGCGCTGACTAAATCGCATTAATTTAATGAATATTTTTTTCTACTTTACATAATGTAGTGAACCACCACCACAAAAAATAACGATATGTAGATCATTTTTTTTTCAGAGTGGTGTATGAAAGTCGTTGATGGCAATTATAACTGCTCACGACGATACCACACAGTGTGTTCGTTTTAAAGATGGTTTTGAAATTGGCGTTTTGAAACACTTCAGATGATGATGACGATGATGAGGATGATGAAGAAAAAGTGCTGATAGTTAGTTTGTAATGTTATATTATACTATATAAATGTAAGTTTTATGTCCTATTATTACAGAAGAGAGCAAGAGAAGTGGAGGAGTGAAAACCCGATTATGGTATCAGTTCGTCAAAAAAAATTATGCTTAGAGGGTATGAAAGGTCGTCATCATTCACTTCCCAATTGAAGGAGGTTATTTTAGATGATAACATGTAGTAGTGTGCCTCCTTGGCACAACAGCACAACACTTTACCCCCCCCCCTCTCTATCTATCCTTAAAAAACTTCTGATGTCAGCAGGTTTTCATGATCGTATTATAATTTTAATGTTCATTGCTGGTACATTTAATGGCATAAAATTTTTAGTTGTAACATCGAAGGTTCCTTGACTCCTCCGAGATTCAAGTGTTAAGGCTTTCGTTTTCTTCATCACCCTTCTTCTTCTTCTTAACTGAAGATCATCATCTTCAGTCATTTGTTTCGAAGCAACAGTCTCCATATGTTGCCAATCACTCTTAATTCAATTTAATAAATATTTTTTTTATTACTATCGTCTAGGAGAAAAACAAAAAAAATCTTTCATCACTTCTCTTCGGCGTCAAATTTATAAATTGATGTTTTGAAATCTGGTTTGAGTTCCTGCCTCCCTCCCTCACTCCTTCCTGAGAGGAAAACAAGAGAGAGAAAAAAACTCAGAGGAAGTTCAGTAATTTTATATACCTCCAGGATCAATATAGCAGGACAGAAATAAGGAGAAGTCACGTGATATTATATATCGTTCATCGTTTCATCTGTTGAAATTGTCTGGAAAAATAGTAGGCCTACAGAAAATTGAAGGTCCTAATATGAATTTTGAAGTAATATATTTTTTATTCATTATTTCTCTCTCTCTCTCACTGCGTGCCTTAGTGCAAGTTTCTGGAGAGCTTGGATTATTTATACAGTCCTTATGACGTCTGTCGTCCGAAGAAGCAACAGTGACGTATTCCAAGTATGTGTGTCACATCAGTCATTAGATTCATGTCCATCTTGACCAGTTACAGTTCCAGGGTCTGATACAGCCCTATCTGATTGAAAGAAAGCTAAAAAAACATGTTGTTGGACAGGCAGTCATGTAAAAAAAATGTTACGGTCCGCCTCCGATCGATGTCCACCTTTCACTCCGTCCTTTCTCTCTATCTCTCTCCCGTTTTTTCTATAAATTCCTTGCGCTATTTCTATCTTCCAGTGTCTGTCTGTTTTCTGCCTCTCATCTTCTTGTTTCTACTACTATTTCCGGTGGTTTTGGGCCCGTCGATTCTGTTCGGCTTATTTAAGGTCATTCTGACTGACTGTGAAAGTATCTAACTGATACGAAGGGTGCATAAGTAAAGTTCCTGCACTTGGTTTCGTTGGTGTTTTAGGGCCCTTCAACTACAGGATAGTTTGGAGGTAGTTTGGGGGTAGTGGACATCGCCGAAAAAATGAGGGAGAATAAGCTGAGGTGGTATGGACACGTCATGGGAAGAGGGGAAGAGGAATTAGTCAGGTGTATCTCAGGAATATAGGTGGTGGGTAGCACCCGAGGTAGGGGGAGACCAAAGCAGACCTGAGAGTATGTTGTCCGCAAGGACATGGCAGTGTGCGGGGTGGACAAGGACATGGTGGGAAGTAGACGGGAGTGGAGGGCTGGAACCCGCAGACCCAACCCCGCCACAGGCGGGATAAGGGTATGATGATGGTAATAAAGGGTCGAGCGAGAGTATTCCTGATACCCCTACTTCGCCATGAGCGAGCGAGCTTCTAGCTTACGTTTATTTTGAAGTATGTACAACTCTAGTACGCACCACAACTTAGGACACAAACTTTACTTCTCATTCTTCTTCTCGCTCGATAGGAAGCTATCCGTCTTGATTGCCAGGTTCGAACCTGCATCCAAGGACTCGGGAGTCAAGTAGCATGCTGCAAGCGCAGAAGCGAGTTAATAGCAGTAATGATGATGGTGCCCTCTCTTCTTTTTTTGTCTCACTCCTTCTCTCCACTGCCTGGTTTTTTTGCTACCCCCCCCCCCTTTTAATATACCTTGGAGACTTGTTATTCATTAGATAATTGTATCAATCAGTGATTAATGCGTAACTGGAAGAGGAAAGGCAAAAGTCATTTGATTTGTTCACTAAATGCCTCCAAACTATATCATCAAGTGCGGATTTTGCATTTGTGTATCTCAACGATTTAGTGGCGGATTTTTTGATGAAATTATTCTAACATCAGGTTTAGTTCTCACATGAGATTCGGAGAGTGTAGTATAGTAGTAGCAGCGAGAGAGAGAGAGATAAAAGAGGAGGAGGGGGAAGAAGAGAAGGAAAAGGGACAAATTTTCATTAATCAGGTTGAAATGATTTACCCGAAGATATAGCTAGGTAGCAGTTGGAGATATATTTTTAATCTACTTGCCTTAATTTTGACGACAATATCAAAAATGATATCCATCTTTCAAAGTGCTTTTGGCTACAAATAGGACGGGGATGTTATGTAAAGCTCTCTAGTCGATGACTCGCTCTCGTTGCCAGTCCTTAGATTTCAACGATATCTAATTACGTGATCCTAAATATCATTTAATACAATCAAATAGCGGTTTACATCACCTCCGTTATTTCTTCTTCTTCTTTTATTAAAGCTTCAATTAAAGTTATTTAAAATGGAGAATAGTTGATTCGTACCGTTATCTTCTTAACTCTTTAAGATATGTCGCCGTCCTAGTTTTGCTTTGGTCTTCAACCTGTTTTTTTTTAAAGATATTGTTTGTGATTTACTACTGCCCATCAAAGTCTTTCAAACAATTTAATTTGAAGGTTTTGGAGAGAAAAGATATAGGAATTGAAATTCATAACGTTTCTCACACCTGATGCGCCTTGTTAAACGGTAAAAAGAAATAACCGCTCCGGATGTTCGATCCATTTCATCGTACTTGTGGAAACTGGCGTGTGTTGTGCGTGCTTCTATTTATTTTTTTATGTTCTTGTCAAGCTCTGGGTATTGCATAATGCAGTCTCTGACAGAAAATTGGGTGAAGATACGTTCTAGAATAATTTATTACGTATCTAGCTAGCCTAACATTGAGAAGGATGCTTGTGTTGTCATTTGGGATCAATGGTCTCGTCAATAAACGAGGCTAAAGGGTCATTCGATAAGATCTTTCTCTCTCCTGATAGTCTTGTTTTATAACAGCAAACCAAAAAATAAGTTATTTACCTCATTATCTTGTGATACTCTATAGAACTATAATTCGTAAAAGAATGACAGCTGAAATAATAACTTTGATTTCTTCCATGTAGAATTAATGAATCGAGCGTATTGCAATTAGGCCTATGTATTTCGTTCTTTTTTTTTTTTAGAATAGAACGCGCCAGAAGTGCGCCACGTCATACATTCCATTTATACGCGATCCTGGTGTTCTTTGTTCTTTTGCATTCCGCGTTCTAATGATCATCTTGCAGACATCTTGTATTCTAGAAAATGATGTTTTTTTTTTGTTGTTGTTATTGTTGTTAGAAGGATCATTACGTATTTTCAGACTTTCTAGGAAGAATATCCGCATGATTAGGATTTATCATTTGTAAGCATTTAAATTTCATTTTCAAGTTAACATCATTTAAGTTTAGTTAATTGTTCCGCATTGCCAGTTCCCGAATTTGAATCAAAGAACGCCGTCATTCATTTGTTTAGTCTTCGCTAATGGTAATAGTTGTAGTGGTAATATTATTGTACCGTAGATAGTTTATGAATTTTCACGACGATTTTGAGATAGGCCTACTAGTAATATCCTCACGTAAAAGGATTGAGTTAATCCTTCTCTGTTGCCGATCTCTTGTTTTCCGAAATGGTCCATCACCTTGAAGGTAATGCTGCTCGCTTAAAGCACTCACTAAACGTAGCTGCAATTTGCTACGTTTGGCAAATTATATAATGCCTTACACAGTACTTTTCATCTCACTTATCCCAACCGCTCTTTTGCATTTTGGGAGAGTATTTTAAGTATACACATATATATAAAAAAACTGTACTGCGGTAATTTCATTTGAACTAAATTTGTAGACGCGTTTACTCGTTGAAATTCATTGCCTGGTTACTCTACCGAAATCCTGTAATCACATCAAGTAGTGATAGGTATATTTAAGAGAGACATTATGGTTCATTTTAAAATAGGCTTCATATACGAGAATATTGCAGTCAAAATGATTGGAGCAGTATTCTACTCAATTTTCTAATTTAAAAAAAAATCCATTACTAAATATATCATGGAAGAAAGCGAGGGTGCACATACAATATATCGGTGTGTGTGTGTGTGTGTATACACGATGCATTCATTTCTGCATTGGAATATAGTAATATTTTAAATAATAATTGAGTTTTTTTTAAAATTGGTAAGCAGCGAAACTTACTCAAATTATAAGGTACTGTATGTTTTTCCCTTCACCTACTCTTTCTTGAAACACAGGCACAGACACACTCACGCATAAAGAGAGAGATAGAAAGCGAAAGGGAGCGAGAGATAAATATAGTCCTATGAGGGATTATATTACAAATTAGATGTCATGAAATAATCTTCCGTTGTCAAACGCCAACATGAGTCTAACAAATAAATGGATTTATGATAGCCTGTATGTTTTTATTTCTTTTATCAGTGTCATATCAGTTGCTTGTTGATGACATGTGAGAGATGTAAATGTCTCCCTTGGTTGTCATTCAGCATAGCCTACCCTAAGGACATCGGTCTTTCTTAACTATTGTTTGTCTCATTAATAGAGTTGAAAACGCAGTCCAAGTCCGTAAGAAAGATTTTCTTTGAGCTGCAAACATGAAGAAGAGATAGTTTCTTGTTTTGTCTCATTTTTATAAGTACCTCTTGTCCACAGGCCTACTGCTCGTTTGCTCACATTTCGATACAGGTACACGTTATTAAACTCGTTTCCAAGTCTGAAAATAACAGGGTTGTAAACAAATTGCCTTTTTCTTTTCAATTTATAATCGACTTCATCCACTAACTATATTTCTTACAGTTTATTTTCCAAATCTGTTGCCTAGCAGTAAGTGAAATAAGAAGGAAGACGGGAATATATATATATACTCGACAAATGCACTAAAAATTTTGGTTTAATGGTGCCTCTTTCTTTTGTAGGGACAAATGATTTACATATAGGTTGCTGTTATCATTATATAGAGAGAGATACATGACATGGATTTTATATTGCAGTACTTTGATCCGATAACACTTTTTTTTTCTCTCCTCTTGTAGGAAAGTCAGCTATCAAAGACCTTCAATTCAATAAAAAAGACCTTAAATTTCAACCAGATTAATGTCTGGTAGCTAGACAACACATGCACGCAGCAAATTACCCTCTCTTCACACTTTTTATTTAGCTCTCTGATTTTTATGATGAAGGGATAAACCGGAGGAAATTGAAAGAGTTGTACATAAAAGAGTCAATGTTTTTCGATATGATGTATCGATAGTAGTATTAGTAGTAGTATTGCCATTGCTGCTTGCTACTACTACTTTTCAGTTTTGCTGAAAAATGAAACTCTTATTGTTGTTGTTGTTGTTGTTTCATCCCGTCATTTTTTTTATTCTTTTTCTTCTTCTTTGTACTCCTTTTTCCTTCTGTCCCCTTACTACTCTTCTCTCCACTGTCATAAAATTGGTAACTTGAGGGTAAAAAGTAATGCGATCTCTTCCATTATCCGCTTTACGCTCAACTCAAGTGCATTCTGCCGAGTCTTGACATGAGAAACATGACTTTAAAGATGGAGGGGCAGGGGAGGGGATATTTTCAGGAAAACAACTAGCCTAGTTTAGTAGAGTGCTAAGATAGAAGAAAAATAGACGAGGAGGAAAAGGACAAGGTGCAACATACTTAGGGACTCATGGTTAGATCAGAAACATTTTTTATCGGTTACTAAAAAAAGATGTTGAATTTCAGACTAGAGAGAGAGAAATAAAAGCATGAAAGGCTTGCCTGCGGACTCGGTCACAATATATATATATATTTTTCTTTATAGGTTTAACTATGATTTTATTGTTGCAGTTGTTGTAGTTCCAAGTAATATTTTCTGGACATCAATCTCGGGTTTACTCATAATGGATCTTTAAAAACTAATCGTACTACAGTAATGTGTTGTTGGTATCATTTTGAATTTACCACATCTACTTTTTCTTTATCAGCTTTTTTTTTCTAGTCATAGAAATAGTTGTGGCGGTGCGACCAACATATTAATATTACTACGAAATGAGTTTATTAAGGGCTATAGCAGTTGTAAAAATTCTGAAATGTTTGTTGTTATGGCAGACTCGGACTGATGGCGGCTGAGATACGTGAAGTCATTTTTAATACTGACTGAAGAAAATAGTCAGCAAAAGAGAGAGAGAGAGAGAGGTAAGGGCTAAAAGAAATATAGATATACTCTTCAGCAAGCACATTTCTATGTGCCATCATCTTATGTACTGTATATATAAAAAATATTGCTACTCTGCAGAAAGCCCTTTCTCCGCACCTTCCTCCTTCGTCTAAGTCGCTCACAGTGGTGCCCATGAATTATTCCTTAAGTTTGTTGTTAGGAGGAAGATTTAAGAAGAGAGAGAGCAACAAATCTTGGTAAGATGCTAGCAGTGGCACTTGTCCACAGTTTTTTTTTTTTTTCGTTCGTTGCATGAATGTTGAAATGCTTTTTTATGAAGTTTATTGTGATGTTGACAGAATCATCTTCTTTATTCATGCATATTTTTTTCTTAGCTTGCTTATGTCTCCTCCATTGCGCTTTATTTCCCCATCATCATCACCATCCTCTTCTTCGTCATCATTATCATCCTGTTCATCATCGTTCCATCATCATGTCTACCTGTGAGTTCAAAGTACGGTTTTCATATCTCTCTCTCTCTCCCTCACCACCAATCCTCATGGGAGCGGCTTATTGCGATGGACACACCAGTTTTCTTTTGATCACTGAAATTAAGCAACGCAACCCCAGCTAGTACCAACATGGGTGGCCGCTTGGGAAAACTGGGGACCGCTTATACCCAAAAAGCGTCGCATTAGTGTAGTGTCTGTGCAGTTTCTGTATTACAACTACGCAGTGGCCGGGGCTCTAATGACCTTGCTGTTGTAGTGCCCGAAAACACCAACAAAACCTATCCTCATCCAGGCTGATCAAGGTGTGAGTGTTGTAATCTGTCGAACTAAAAACAAAACTCGCACCGAGTGCTCCTTCCTTTCGTCTGTCCCACTTGGCGAAAATAGTTTTGTATCCCCCAACACAAGTATCTTGTACTTTATCACAAAAACTACTCCTAGCCCTTTGGCCGCTTATGGCAGGGTCGGATATCCAGCTTGCCCTTCTGAATGAACCCAAGGGTGATGTACTGGACGGCGTTTTACTTTGGGAACAGCCTACTGCTGCAACCCCTATGCTTATTTATCGTCGGTCTACTGTTCCGTTGGGGCACTCCACCGACGCCAGGGAGCGAGCTCCTACACCTGAAAATTTTGCTTCATCTACACGTTGCATAGTAGACAGGTTTCTTTTTACACGCAAATGCCATCGTACACCTCACGGGACCTTGGTTTTACTTCTCATCCGAAGGAAGGCACACTCGGGGCATCTCTCTCGATCGCCCGAAAAAGCCAATCCACCTCAATCTAGTATCGAACCTAGAACTACTGACGCAGTTAGCGAGCATGTTACCCACTGTACCACCGAGGAGGGAGTAATTCCTTCTCCTGAAAGTGCAAGGAAATTAGGCGGAAACCAACCTTATCCTACAACATGCCACAAATCAGCCAAACATGTTTTTTTTTGGGGGGGGGGGGGGCAATTTCTTTTACCGATGATTGCGAGGCAAGCTTCTGCACCTGACAAAAAAAGTAGAGTAATACATTTTGCGTGATTTATCGCTCCTTGGTGTTCAGTGGTGATATTGCGTAAACGCATCGTGGAACCAAACCTTTAGGCCCTATCCTGTGCGGGATTAAAGTTTTTATAACCTTTAGGTCGAAAGGATAGAATGGCGGATCCAGGATGGGGTTTTTGGGGTTGCAACCCCCCCATGCACACATAAACTTATTCGCATAATATATGTGAGCTTTAGCTCAACCTCCCCTGTAATGGCTCAACCCCCCCCCCCCTTGGCGAAAATCCTGGATCCGCCACTGGGCGGCCCAAAACAGGTCCCGATAAGAGTTAAAAACTCAACTATGACTATCCGCCCGTAGAAATATACGAAAATGTCATAGGAGGAAGAGGGGAGGGGGTAAGTGCTAGGGCACTAGGTTTCTTCCACACTCAAGCTTCGGCCTCCTATTTGACCTAGAAATCAATATTTGGCATTGGTCTCTTCCCACAGAAGGCGTACTTGGAGCCTGTACCCAATTCGACCAGGATCGAATCTGTAACCATGGGCTTTATTACTCTTTCATTGGACCACAGATAACGAGGGGGAACTGAAAGTAACCATTCTCAAGCCTGGTGATTGTTACCTAGTCGAAAAAAGCCACACACACACACCTGTTACTGCTTGACTATGGAACTCATGATGTTCCTACAGGTCTTCCGTTCCTGTAAGTCGGTGCTTGGTGTATCAAAAAATACTCTCCCCGTTTCCCCAAGTGTGCGGCCAAGTTGCGTTGGACACACCAGTTGTCGTGAGATGACTGAAGTTAAGCAATCAAACCCACGTTAGTACCAACATGGGTGGTTGGTAGGGAACATTAGGTTCTGCAAATTTCGTCTCTCATACATCCTTTACACCTGCCTCCTCCGCCTCCTCCTCACCCGCGAGCAGCCTCCTAAGGGTTCGGCCTGTTATGGCTGCTTGGCTTACTCCCCAACCCGTTAGTGTGTAAGAAACTACACGAAAAAGAAATTCGTAATGCGTAAATGATGTAATCTATTTGAGTTGATGTGTTTGAAAGTACCGAATGGACGACGACGGCTAACTATAGTAGCGGTCTGATGTCCATCTCGGTGCCAATTAAGAAAGTGTAATCTGTGTTAGTCGTCGTCATCGTCTTTTAAGCTCGATTTAGCAACAACAACCCTGTTATATATTTTTTTTTTCTTAAGAAGAAAATCGTTCAAGACGAATGAAAATTGGGTTGAAAATTTTAAAAGGTAAATACAAGTTAATTAACGACAAGATGTCAACTTGTGTAGCGTATTTTTTAAAGTGTTAGTACTACTAGTACTACTACCTTAATCAAGGGGAAAAGATTTACATCGCATGCATATATCGATTTCTTTCTCTTTTCTTCTTTGCAGTAAAGAAGAAGAATCTAGTTAGTTCATTAACAAACAGATACTACACCGTATGGTGGTGGACTTTGAAAGCTTGAGAAAGGGGTGAGGGTGGTGTATAAGGTAGGTAGATTATTGGGATGGGGTGCGCGGAACTGTGAGGAAATACTGTAGTGGCTTCTCTCGCTCGCTGTTTTTTTTCCTCTTTATCAATTCACTATCTTTCTCCCCTCTCCCTCTCACTTCTGTCACCGCCTCTCCCTCTCTCTCTTTCTCTCCTCTTTTTCTCTCTTCGTCTTTGGCATTTCTCTCTCTCTCTCTCTCTCTCTCCCATATCTCTGTTTTCTCCCCTTCTCTCTTCTCACCTCTCTCTCGGTCTATCTCTTTCGCTTCACTCTCCTCCCCTTTCTTTCTGCCACTTCTCTCTCGTCTTTCTTTCGCATTTCTCTCTTTCTCATATATATCTCTCTTCCCAATCTCTTTTCTCCCCTCTCTCTCTTCCTCTTCTCTCTCTCTTCTTCTTCTCTCTCTTTCTCTTCTCTCTCTTTCTCTTCTCTCTCTCTCTCTTTCTCTTCTCTCTCTCTCTTTCTCTTCTCTCCTCTCTTCCTCTTCTCGCTCTTCTCTCTCTTCTTCTCTCGTCTCTCGATCTATTTCTCTTTCGCTTCACTCTTCCCTTCTCTCCCTGTCGCTTCTCTCTCGTCTTTCGC
>JAAFCE010004287.1:4723337-4734232 GCA_013389805.1 Trigoniulus corallinus
CTCTCCCGTCTTTATCTCTGTCTCTGTTTCTCTCCTCCCTCTGTCTCTCTCGCTCTCTCTCTCTCTCTTTTTGTGTGTTATTATTGAATCAAAAGAGAGAATGATAAAGGGTGATGATGTTAGCTGCGGTGGTTATATATTGATGGTAGGTTTTGGGGATGAAAAGGTAGAACAGAAAGGTAACAACAGAAAATTCATTATTTGCATTTGATTCATCGTCATTATCATGGCATCCATCATTTCAGTTTACTTTCCCCCCCTCCCTGCTCTGTCTCTTTCTCCTCCTTCCTCTTGTACAAGAAGACAAGCGGACGGGACTTTGGCTGCTGCTGCTGGCTTTATGTCGTCATTGCCATCTCTCTCTCTCTCTCTCTCTCTCTCTCTCTCATTCTTTCCTTTGCCAGCGATTTTCATTTTGCGAATCTTTAATTATACACTGACAACTGTTGCAATGATGGTGTGTGTCATTGGTCGGAAGAAAGGAGAGCGAAGGAGGAGGAGGTGGAGGAAGGAGAGGTGTATTCAATTCTACAAAATCGATAACGCTTTTAACATTGTAATCAATTTTAAAAACATGAGGTACTCTAACATAGTTACGCGAAGAGTGTGTATGTTCATGTCTCTCTTTTCTCTCTCTCTCTCTCTCTCTTTTTTCTAGTACAGTATTTGTTGGAACTTTCTACTAAATCTTATCGATCATTCGAATTACATTTTAATGCTCCTTTCGCTTGAATTAAATGTTTAACCCATCGTTGTCCAGGTTACCTGGATGACCATTCGAGGTCGGTCACTTGTTGTAGAGAATTTTTGGCGTTGTTTTGTTATATTATTGTCCTTACTTGTTGCTATTTGATGGTGATTATGTTGGTTTTTCATTTCGCCATTTTTCGAAAAAAAAAACATGGTCTCTCCTCGTGCGCATGAGCGAGGGAAAGAACGTGCGCGTGAAAAGTTCTGCGCATGACTTGAGTACAAATTAGTTGGCACCTGGTGTCGTTCTACTCTACCTGCACTGCTAAAGTAACAGCTACAAGTTGGTTAGTAGTAGGATCAATTCTCATTGTAGGTAACCTTAATTGTAGAAGAGATTTGCTAGGTTGCTTTTAACGTCACTCTCACTCACCATTTTTTTTTCTCAATATGCACACATTTATGCGTAGAAAGGCTTATTTTAATTGATAATAGAACATACAGGGGACACATTACAATCCACTGTGAACTTGAGGGTTTTCCCTTCCTCTCTTGGCGATGGCCAGAACCGAACCTGTCTTTCATGAAATGCAGGGGAGTGGCGAATTGCTTTGGACACACCAGTTCTCTTCTGATCACTGAAGTGTTGAGCAGCGCAACCCCAGGTAGGACTGACATGGGTGGCCGCTTGGGAAAACTGGGTACCGCTAATACCCACAAATTGTCGCATTAGTGTAGTTTCTGTGCAGTCTCGGACGGGGCTCTTATGACCCTTGTAGTTGAAGGGCCCTAAAACACCAACAAACATAAACAATAATGAATTGCATCAGTAAAATATGCTAAATGGAGAAATGTAGTAATGCAGAAGAGAAGTCAGCCGCTAGAAAAAGAAGATTTTGTATCTTAGATCAATTTTATGTGAAAGTTGTCTTGGTGCCCAACAACTTTGGAATTGAACGCGGGTCACCTTTCAGGCATCAAACGACAAAAAAAAAAACCAAACTAGGAACATCATGCAACCGGACGTTTCATCCGACCAATAAGCACGTTCTTCAAATTCTTCTCCCTTCCCTTCCAATCCACAGTCACCGCAGTCACACACGAACATGTGGTCAGTGGTCAGATTTCATATGATCCATTTGATTGCATTTGGTATAAAAGTTAATAATCCTATTTCAAATTACCATTCGGTTCCCTTCTTCTTGGGGTGTAAGATTTAATGCCCATTAGCACCCCGACATCCACAAAGCCCATAAGTCCTAACGGCACAATTTTAGAAATACTCAAGAGTCTTGCAAGCTCATTGGATTACGTACTAGATTCGTATACGTCCATAGTTACGGGTTCAATGCACGCCGATGTGAATGGTCTGGCTTCTTTTGGGCAAGCGACAGAAGGGCCCCCATTACCCCTTTCGTTATCGGATGGGAGCAAAAGCCGGTGCTCCGGTGTACGTCATCACTGCACGGAAAAGAACCCTTTCTACATGCAACGTGTCGTCGGTGAGGGAAAGTGTCCCAAGTAACATTAGGCCGACGAAAAATAAGGTCAGGGGTTGCAGCATTAGCTCGGTAGCCAGCTGCGTTAAAATACCGTCTAATAGATCACCCATGTGTCCCAATGGGACAAATACATGTGCCGGACCTTGCCATAGGCCGGAAAAGGGTTAGTAATCTTTATTTCAAAGCTATACTGTTAGTAATCGACACTTTCTTATAGCCTTCGATATCAGTGTCAAAGCATAGCAATTGCTAACCCTTCTCCCGCCTATGGCAGAGTCGGGTACCCACCTTGTCCTTGGCAGTGGACACAAGGGTGATCTATTGGACAGTGTTTTTCCACAACCGGTTGCCGGCCAAAGCTGCAATCCCTATGCTTATTTATCGTTGGTTTACTGTTCGTTGGGTTGTTGTTGTTTGTTGGTGGTTTAGGGCCCTTCAACTACAAGGTCATTAGAGCCCCGTCCACTGTGTAGTTCTTATGCAGAGACTGCACAGACACTACACTAATGCGACGATTTTTGGGTATTAGCAGCACCCAGTTTTCCCAAGCGGCCACCCATGTCAGTACTAACTGGGGTTACGTCGTTTAACTTCAGTGATCGGACGAGAACTGGTGTGTCCAACGCAATTCACCGCTCCCTGTTCGTTGGGGAATTCCACCAACGCCGGGGGGTGAGCTCCTATGCACCTGGAAATTTTGCCTCATCTACCCATTGCATAGTAGAGAGGGGCCTTCTCATCCGAAGGAAAGCACATTGGGGGCATCTGTCTCTCACCCGAAAGAAGCCAAGTATCGTTGTCTTTCAGTTTAACGTCTCTGGGTGGGGTGTTATTTATTTTCGAAGGGGGGTAATTTGTAACCATTTTAGGGTGTCCTTTTTTATTTTGTGTGTTCGCAGTTGCTATCACGATAAACAGTGTATATTTGAGAGAAAAAGATATATTTACAATATACTGTCACAAGTGGCAGGAGCACTTAAAGGAGTGTACCAAAATTGTCCTTTTTTTCGGAGGAAATCTGCTTACATCAGCAGGGGCGGATCTACATAGTGACTAATAGGGCTGAAGCCCTGGGCTCCCAAGTGTGAAGGGCCCCCAAAAATGGAATTATCATAAATTTTTTATATTTGTTGATTAGAAATGAGCATTTATCATATAGTAAGAAATAGTTAATATTATTAATATAATTATAATGATTATTTATAGTACAGTATTATTTGTTTAATTTTAATCAATGTAACATTATTGGACTTCAATAAGCCCTGGGCCCCACGAAACCTAGATCCGCCCCTGTACATCAGCATTACCTTGGTTATCATCTCGTCCTGTGTTGTCATTTCTCAATTCTTTCATTTTCACCATATTTTTTTCGATACCTAGCAAGATGTCAAGTCATGTTGTTTAGGACATCAAACCATACTTTAATCGACCGCAATATTTAAAATTTTCTACTAACCCATGTATCAGCTTGTCTCACTCTCTCTCTCTCTCATTTCTTTATTTCCTCCATTTTTCTTCTTCTTCTTTTCTTTTTCCGTGAGCCCCTCTGGTGAAAAGCTGTTTAATGTAAACAGGATGATCTATCGTGGAGTTCTGAAAGACACTATGGCAACCTTTTTGGTAACCTAGGTAATTAATCATAATTTCATATCTTGCCGAACGGCCTCCGCAAAGATCGTTTTGTTTACGGATGCTTTTCCAAATTTGAACATGACGAGATTTTCATCATACCATTCGTTGTTAAATTTTGTGTTTAATTCTGACGGATGACATGCCAGTTCCCTCCACTTTGTCTTTTCTCTTTGTGCTGTTGCATTATTATGGTTTCAAAGCTATAAGAAAAATAGCAAGACCCTTCCATTCTTTTGATGCTTCATGACAATGTAATAACTTTGTCCTCTGTATTTAAATACAGTATAATAATCTTGTTAACTGTGACACCAAATAGTTTTAGTATAGGTCAGTGGTGGCGAACCTTTTTTTTTTGAAGACGGGTCACAATAACACGAAAAAAAAGAGCAAAAAAGTTGTCCGCGGGTCAGTTGCAATCACTATTTAATTTTATGAATATAAAATTATTATTAATAATGCATATATTAGTTTATTAAAGTAGCAAATAGAGAACATCCTCATAATGCCCTTATCCCGCCTGTGGCATGGTCGGATCTATGGGTTCTAACCTCCAGGTCCCCGTTCAACCCACACACTATGATACGATAAACGAGATATGATTCACGTTCGGGTGGGTCACAGGTTCGTCACCACTGGTATAGGTCCTTACTTACCTTATGAATTCAGGGATGGTCCTTGAGTAGAAACGGGAGCGGCGAATTGCGTTTGACACACCAGTTCTCGTCTGATCACTGAAGTTAAGCAGCGCAACCCCAGCTAGTACTGACATGGGTGGCCGCTTGGGAAAACTGGGTACCGCTAGTATCCAAAAATCGTTGCATTAGTGTAGTGTCTGTGCAGTTTCTGCATAAGAACTACACTGTGGACGGGACTCTAATGACCTTGTAGTTGAAGGGCCCTAAAACACCAACAAACAACAACAACAATTGAGTAGAAACACAAACATGTCGGCTTGAATCAAAGAAGACATTATGCTTCTACAGCTGAGAATTGAACTGGACTTACCTGCGCAGGTGGATGTTATTTCATGTGGTGTTCATGACGCCTTTTAGCACATAGAGTCTGTTATGACTCTTTTGTAACTTGATAATTATTAATTTATGTGGGAAATCATTAAGACATTGCTCGCATGATTCATACCTGTTTCGCTTCAGTGTTTATCATTGTCATTATTTTCCGTATTTCAGGAACATTGGACTGTATCCACAGAGATTCTTTAAGCGAAATTTAAAATTTTGCTTAGCGTATCGACTTTTATTTTTCAAATTCACTCTCTTTACCTATTTTTACTGCATATTACGTACCTATCTATTCAGTTGTCGTTAAATTCAATGAGTTGCATTGTAATGGACGATGGACGACAATTTCTGTTCCGTATTTCGAACTCGTTATTCTACTTCGTATTTTCCTTTGACTGTATTTTCCACTTGGGGCTAAAATCTTAAGAAATCCTTCCCATTATCTTGTAGCTGCATCATTTTAATGCGAGCTCTCTCTTTCTGGGATGTATAGCAGTTATATTGGTTTTTATTTATACTTTAGTTCTCTAATTTGCGCTAAAAAAATCTTCCAAAACAATATTTTTGTTCTATTTACCCATAAACGTAAAGTTCATTCTCTTCTCGTGCCGTGTTCTATTTTGTATTTGTACGCGACCCTAGCATAAATCATCCTGCGACGTCATCTGTCACGAACGTTGACGTGTTCGAATTCTATTTATTAGGCCTATCTAATAGTTTCCATTATTGATATTGTGATGGTGGAAACCTCAAAAATAATAATAATAATCACGTGATAGTTAACTGGTTATTCGTTCTTCCGGTTTTATTACCGTGTGGTTTATGGATGAGAAAGTGGAATTCAAGATATGTCCCGTCTTTTCGATAAGATGACAAATGGCATATTGTACCTCGTTAGGTAATACATATCGACAGATACTTGAACTAATGGTCTGCAACGTTTTACACTTGTCATATTTTGCGCGGTCTAGAAATTGTGATGCTATAATGCCGAGAGGATAAAAGATGAGGATAATTATGAGAAATAAGTGGTATTATTAGTAACAAGTAGAGGCTTTCGTTTTGAATGATGTTGTAAAGTATAAATTTTCATTTTACTGGGCGAAGAAAGTTATATTGTCTAGTCAGTCAGTCAGTCGGTCAGTCGGTATTTGTGGTTGTCATCTTGATATCGAGTTGTAGCAGTAAGTTATAATTATCATCTCTGACAACCTGAGAGTTCACTTTCTTCCTATTCTTGTAAAGTCCTATTAGAAAGAAGTGGTGGGTGACATTTGATTTAAATCACTAAAGAATCCAATTAAAATTTCATAATCTCGATGTTGACCGTTATATGCTGACTTAGAGATTGAATTTAGAAATCACTGAGAAGGTGGAGAGAATGAAGAATCTACAGGAAGATCTCTCATTTCTGTGATGGTAAAATGACCACCTTGTATGTGTTATGTAGAATATCATTAGCTTTATGTCTCTCTCGATATGTCTTACTATGTTTTTAATGGTCATTTCTTCCGTACAGGTTTCTGTGTCTGTCCAACTTGGAGAGTAATCTACGAGTACTGGTTACAGACCTGACTGGTTATAAGCTTCATTATTTCTATATGCTGTTTTATATCTCAAATTTCATCGGAAAGCTAGAAACATTGTCTTTTTTCATAGATGGAATCGTGGAGCATTACAATACCGCATGTAGTTTTAGAGTACTGAAGAAAAATTTATAATCAGCAACATCGACTGATTACGGGACGAATCTACTGTATATGATCATCATCGAAAAATGTAGTCAAACTACATAATTCATTTGATAATGACATCTCGTCTAGTTGCCTACCTGACAGATTTCATTAGTCAAATCCTTACAAAGTTATGATGACCGGTATGTATTTTGCTACAATATAGGAATGGTCACTATCTAACTACATATAGTTATATATATATATATATATATATATATATATATATATATATATATACGGTATATCTCTAGAGCCCATATTCGAGAGGGAGTAAGTAGTTGGTTGTAATCTCTCCTCATTTGCTGTCTCTCTCGCTTTCCCTGAAAGTTGAAGAATTAATCTAAAACTAAACGCCATTGTAGCGAGGAATGTCACCAAAGCAACAGACAATAGGCCGTTTCCATGACATCAGTATAACCGATTCATTTTCTTGTAATTTAGTCGACATTTCAAAGCAATTTGCACAATCTATCTACAGTATTTTCTCTACATAAGCCACTAGTACATCAATTCGAAGAGGTGTATACACAAAAAACACAAAATTGTCTCTTCATTGATAAGCGGTAGCTTGGATTAGGCCCAGTATTGTCACCTCTATTCTTACTCTTAGAGATTATAATGTAATAGTATTATTATTATTTTGTATTTTACATTTAGCACAAAAGGCGACATCAAAGTCTTAAACCTGTCAGAGAGTGCCGCCACCACCACTAAGGGGATTGAATTCGAGCGCGTTCTTTCCGACTTGGGACAGGTTTATTTGGTTATTTAACGTCAGTCTGTTTCTACCTATGAAGCCACTTAAAGGTACGCTACAATTAGGACAAGTTCCTACACATGGGGATTTTTGTTGATCTACACACACAAGTATAATAATTTATTACCTATAGAAAGGACCCTTTGACATACAGTGGTGACATCGCAACAATTCCACCGCAGGGCTGCACCTTTATTCTCCCTTTGTGGTACGGAAAGGAAAGTAAAAGTTCTACTAACTAGAGCAGCGGTTCTCAACCCGTTTGGGGTCGTGGAGCCCTTACCTGGCAGCCAGCTCGTTCGCCGGAGCCCCTTTATGATTCAAGCAATATTGAAAAATTAAATATGCGCAGAAATGACTGTAAGCAAATATATAATATGGAATGTTTTAGGAGTAAATCCTTGTTCCAGAAATCCTTTCAGTTTTTAGCTACTTGTCCATCGCTGGACAACGATAGACTGGCGTTTGTGGTGCCCCAGGGATCCGCAGAGCTTTGTGGCCGCGGAGCGCCGAAAATCCTGCAACGGAGCCCCAGGGCTCCGCGGAGCACCAGTTGAGAACCATTGAACTAGAGGGTAAACTCTTGTCGTTTTCTTCCTGAGGGACAGACAGAAAAGAAGGCCCTAAGCTTGAACCTTGTAGAACTAATACATTTTCAGCGGATTGATTGTAACATATAATTCAATAGTTGTCAGTTGTTGACGGACGGTTGGTCTCTATGTCCAAAGTCGGTGGCTTTTCCACTCTTGTATAATAAATCTGTAGGTCTAAAGTGACTTTCTGCCAGATAAGATATGAGACGTGGCCCCTTGGAAACTCGGTGAACGATGTCGCCTGTGCCTGTCCACATTATTTCCTCCTCCGCATCCTCCGTCTCGTTTGGTAGCAAATTCCTTCCTGAAGAAACAGCTCATTGTATAAGTCCAATTCTGGCAGGAAGAAAAGGGAAATAGAGACAGAGAGAGAGAATCCCCATCCCCCAATTTCGCATTTTATTTAACCCTTCTATTCTAATAAAGCTAATGAGCCACTCCGTGAAGCTCTGGGAGAGAGTAATGGAACGTCGCCTCAGGGATAGAACTAGTGTCCGTGGAAATCAGTTTGGGTTTATGCCAGGTAGGTCCACAATGGAGCCTATCTTCATTCTGAGACAGATGGTAGAAAAGTATAGGGCAGCAAAGAAAGACCTCCATGCCATCTTTATTGACCTGGAGAAGGCCTTTGACAGTGTCCAACGACAGGTAGTTTGGGGAGTATTAGGAAAGGGGGGGGGGGGGGGTAGAAGAAAGGTTTATTAGAATAATTCAGGATATGTATAATGGCTCCACAGCCAGGGTAAGGACACCTTGGGGAAACACGGGGCATTCCAGTGAAAGTTGGGGTGCACCAAGGCTCAGCACTTAGTCCATATCTTTTCATCCTGGTTTTGGACGAACTGCTGACTGGTGTAGGGGAATGGGCCCCTCAGTGCCTGGCATTTGCCGATGATATAGGGAAAGGTTGTGACACCAGAGAGCAGATAAAGAAGGGAGGGGGGACTAAGGATCAACACAAAAAAGACAGAGTATTTAGCGTTCAATTGGGATGGTCAGAAAAACAGTGGGGACATACGCTCGAGGGGTGAACTGGTGAAAAAGGTGCAGGAGGTAAAGTACTTAGGATCAACATTTCAAAGCAATGGGGAGATAGATTCGGATGTGACCCATAGAATCAATGGAGGGTGGCTGAAATGGAAACAGGCAAGCGGAGTCTTGTGCGATAGGAGGGTCCCAATCAAGTTGAAAGGAAAGTTTTACAGGACAGTGGTTAGGCCAGCAATGCTGTATGGATCAGAGTGCTGGGCAGTAAAGAAAAGCCATGTAAATAGAATGCAAGTAGCCGAGATGCGAATGCTGCGGTACACGAGTGGCGTGTCGAGAGCAGATAGAATTAGAAATGCGTATATTAGAGGTAGCCTGGGGGTAGTGGACATTGCCGAGAAGATGAGGGGAAAATAGGCTGAGGTGGTATGGTCACATAATGAGAAGAGGAGATGAGGAGCTTGTTAGGGCCATACCAGGAATGCAGGTGGTCGGGAGCACCCGGGGCAGGGGGAGACCGAAGTTGACGTGGGAGCAGGTCGTCCGTAGGGACATGGCGGTGTGCGGAGTGGACGAGGACCTGGTGGGAGATAGACGGGTGTGGAGGGATAGAACCCGCAGACCCGACCCCGCCACAGGCGGGAGAAGGGTATGATGATGATGATGATTCTAATAATATTTGTATATGGATTCAAAAATTCCTTGGTGCAGTTCTTTCCCTGCGATAGACCAAAAATCATGTAGCGTATATGACTGTTGACCTTATGGTGCTAGGGTTCAATCCTGACTTGGGCTGGTTTCTTTCGGTGCTGAAGAAGTAGGACGTGATACAATGTGACTCTTACATTTAACTCTTGAATCCCTTTTTTTAAAGACTCAAGCCTTATTCTAGATTACACACCGTACTGTGTGATGGTTTAGTATTCTGCATAGCTATAGGAAGGAGTTCATGGTCTTTTGTAAGTGTCATTCAGGCCAAAGCAAGTAATTAATTTGGGATAATAGAGAAGCCTCTAAATGCTCGCTGTCGTCCAGGATGGAAAGTAAAGGCTATGTTATTTTCGCGATGTCACCACTACCTGAAAAAGGACTTCTTCTCTATCATCATTGACCCTTTCTCTACCTATGCAAGGGTCGGATGCGCGTATTTTACCACATCCCTGGACATACGAACTACCTTTTGGGCGGTAATTTTACTCAGCAGGTTGCCAGCCTAATACTGCAACTACTACACTTTTGTTACCGCCGGCACATATTTTTCTTCGCTAGGGTACTTTTGCTTCCCCGACACCAGGCCAGGGTGCGACCTCTCCTAAACCTGGAAATTTAGGGGAACTACACTTATATTTTACACTGGACTTGGCAGCGATACTTTTCCGTGTATTGGTGACACCTTCTTCACACGGGGTTTACTTCCCATCTGAAAACAGAAGGCCCACTGGGGATCTCTCTCCCTATCCTCTCACTCTCTCTTCTCTCTCCCTTTCCCCCCTCTCCTATCTCTCCTCTCAAAGCGGCTGTATTGCATTGAATACACCAGTTCTCGTCTGATCACTGAAGTTAAGCAATGCAACCCCGGTTAGCACTAGCGCGGGTGACCGCTTTGGAACACTTGGTACATTTAATACCGAAATCGTCATAAGGTGTAGTGTCTGTGCAGACTCTGCATTAGAACTACGCAGTGGACGGGGCTCTAATGACCTTGTAGTTGAAGGGCCCTAAAACACCAACGAAGCGAAAAAAAATATTTCCCCTCTCCTTTCTTACCCCTACTCCTCTATTCCCCTTCTCCTCTGTCCCCTTTTTATCTCTCCCCTTCTTCTCTCTCCCCTTCTCCTCTCTTCCTTCTCCTCTCTCCTTCTCCTCCCTCTCCACTTCTCCTCTCTCTCCCCTTCTCCTCTCTCTTCCCTTCTCCTCTCTCTTCCCTTCTCCTCTCTCTTCCCTTCTCCTCTCTCTCCCCTTCTCCTCTCTCTCTCCCC
>JAAFCE010004287.1:4745196-4767253 GCA_013389805.1 Trigoniulus corallinus
CCCAGTGCCTGGTATTTGCTGATGATGTGGGAAGGCTGGAGGAGTCCAAAGAGGATGCACAAAAGGGCCTACAGGACATTAAGACAGCAGTGGAAAGTGGGGGGTCTAAAGGTGAACATGAAGAAGACAGAGTACCTAGCATTCAATTTTAGTGACCAGGGGCAAGGGGGTGAGATCCATTGTGGGGGAGACAGGATTCCAGTGGTACAAAAGTTTCGGTATTTAGGCTCAGTTTTCCAAAGCAATGGGGAAATAGATTCTGATGTGACCCATAGGATTAATGCAGGATGGCTGAAATGGAGGCAGGCAAGTGGGGTCCTGTGCGACCGCCGGGTCCCAATAAAGTTGAAGGGTAAGGTTTACAGAACCGTCGTCAGGCCAGCTATGCTGTATGGGTCAGAGTGTTGGGCAGTTAGGAAGAACCATGAACGGCAAATGCAAGTGGCCGAGATGCGAATGCTGCGTTACATGAGTGGGGTGTCACGATCTGACAGAATTAGAAACGACTACATTAGAGGTAGCTTGGGTGTGGGAGACATTGTGGAGAAGATGAGAGGGAACCGGTTGAGGTGGTATGGGCACATTAGGAGCTTATTAGGTCCATTATGGGACTGCAGGTGGTTGGGGGGGCATCAGAGGTAGAGGAAGACCAAAGCGGACGTGGGAGCAGGTGGTACAAAGGGACATGGAGGTGTGCGGGGTGGAGGGGGACTTGGTGGGGAATAGGCGGGAGTGGAGGAGTGGAACCCACAGACCCGACCCTGCCCCAGGCGGGAGGAGGATGAGACGATGATGTTAGGTTCGCGATCTAACATTCTAGTTGCCATGGTTACCACGTTCTGTATAAAGTTTTAGAACGATGGAACGCTAAATGGAAGGTTAGTGGGAGCGCTACCCGTTACTAATTCTTGCTATCACAATACAGCAAATAAAAGCCGCTCACTACCGTTCAGAAATTGCGCTCTAGTGTAGCCTCTACATTCGACTACCGTTCTAATATCGGTAGCTTCACTTTAGCTCCGAGCCCCTTTAGAATGTTTCATTCCGTCATAACCGCCATTTTCACTTGGATATCGCATCTATAATACGTATTGATATGGAAAATGGCGACCACTGTGTTGAAGAAGCTGTCTTATGAAAAAGAAGTCGCGTTTGTTAGGTAACATCAGGCTTTTTTCAGTTTGTCTAACATTTAGGAATTCATAAATACAGTATTAAGATAATTTTCGAGAGCGCATTTATAATGGCAGACATTCACCTGGTGCAGTTTCTATTTTCTCAGTGTAGCATAATGCATATAATATAATGATATGTACTATAAGCAAGAATGACTCCTCCATTTAGTTTTCCATACTTTATTCTCTAATCTAATCCTTCATTTCACAGTGGAATTGTCATTATTATTTATTTCAATCTCATTGGCACAAATTTCTTTCTTATCCCATGACTTTTTTCTAATTTCTCCAAGGATTTTTTTTATACTATTATGAATTTTAGTTTAAATACGTTTAGAGTCGTAAATGGGAAATAAATGTGAATTTATCTACTCTTAAGTCACTCTATTTTCCATTGTGAATATAAAAGAGGGGAATAAAGTTGACAATATGCCTTCTTTCCTGCCCTAGGCACTCATTTTTTTGTTATTTATTTTTATTAACATTTTTTTCCTTCTTCCTTTTGGATAAAATAGTGGGATTCTAATGACATTATGTCTTTTAGCATTATTATTAAACTTTTCGATATGTGTGTGGCGCAATATGAACTATTGGCATAAAAATTTTTAATATTTACTTTCTCTGTCCCCCCCTCTACAACAGTTGTGTGCACTCAAGAAAGAAACTCGTCCACCACCATCATGTGAAAGACGGTTAAGCGAAATTAAAGCAGAGGATACTGAAGAAATAAGAAAAATTAAGAAGGTGAGACTAAAAGAAGGAAAAATATTGTGGTTGTTGTCTTGTTATCGGGTGTCGCACGTTGACGAGAGTGATAGCCGAACCTATCGTTCTGCAGACCGCTTTCGCTCCACAGGAGTACTGCTACTGTATTTTTGTCACATCATTAGAGTCCATCTAATGTGGCATATGGATTAGTTTGTTTTAATATTATTCTACCACTTGTTGGGTCATCAGTGATGATCAGACAGTTGATATGAACCTGATAGTTATTGATACAGGCAGGGGATTAAAGGGGGAAAACTAGATTGCTTCTGTGTCTTAGGTTCAGAATTCAAGAGAACATCTGAACAGTAAGTCCGAGCTCATTATGCCTATGAATGAATCCCTTTAGGTAAACTGTTTATTTTAAAGTTAGCGAGACATAGCAAATGGGAATTGCGTCGTTATCATCTGTTTTTCTTATTACCCTTAATTAAACTTTAATGCTTAATCAACACCATCTCACAATCTGATTCGGTAGTGTCCTTCCACTCGGTCCGCAGTTGTAGAGATTAACGTTAATGGAAATGCTGTAATTCACTGATGTCCATCCAGTTAATGGGCACCCCCTTCCCAAGAGATTAGGGCAGAAGCGAATTTCAGTACTGATTTGGTCTCACTAGAAGTTCCTTCTCCTAATGGGGAAAGTAATATCAGCAGGAATACGAATCCTTGCCATTCATATTGTCCACTGTCACGGCCCACACTGCCACAAATTTTTGCCTTAAATGAAATTTATTGCCAACTTTTTATTCAATAGTGATATTTTAAAAGCAAAGTATGATTCTAATTCTAATTCAATACACTGCAAGCAGCTCTTTGGCCAATATGGCAGTGGAGAGACAAACTCTCAATCCTTCTGATGATGCTCTAATACTCCTAAAACCCTTAACTATAATTCAGGTGCCTCCCTTTTCACAATACTAGCAATGGCAGGCTTTCCTTTGATGAAGCCTTCCACCCTATCCTCCCCAAGGCCATTCCATTGCCAAATGACCCTTGGCAAAAATGACCAGTAGTATGAGTCTGTCTGTGCTCTAATCTCTTTCAATTTATATGGATGATCCTTTCGCCCCTTATACTGAGCAGGAGACACATTTCCAGCCAGAGGTCCATTACGTCCCAGCAGCAGCAGTCTGATAAACAGACTAATGCTGCTCGATATACGCCTCTGGCTTAGTGTCTCCCACCCTAGTTCCCTAATCATGGCAGACACGCTCTCCCTGTTAGAAAACCTGTTGAGTACAATCCTTGCTGCCCTCCTTTGGATCCTTTCAACCTCCCAAGATAAGTCCTGCCTGAAGGGGAACCAAATTGGACTGCCATACTCCAAAATTGGGCGTACCATTGAAATGTATGCTGTTTCTTTTACCTCTTTTGTGCTGTCCCCAAGAACCCTACTAATCAGACGGAGGAATACATACAGTAATTACTCTACGTTTTCGCTATCATCATCTTTTTCTTCAGTGAGGAAGCATCACGTTATTTATTTCAACTTTGAACTTCATTTTGAAGTTAATACCACTAAATGTGATGATCACGATAGATCCCCAAAGCAAAATACGATTTCACTTGATTATGTACCATATTTTCAGACGATATAAAAATGCCCGCAATTACTGCTGATCTGAAGAATAAGAGAGTTCAGAACCTTGTAGAAATGAAAGTGCCTATCGGAGGGTCAGAGTTATTTCTTTAGCTGATTGCTATAGCAACACTTTATCTACAATTTTCTCAAAGTGTAATCATTCAGAGGGATATTGTTCTTCCACAATGATGTCAGTGTTTGTCAATCATCATTTGTTGCTGTTGCTGCCCATCGCACTGCCCGTAAGATTAAAGATGAAGAATTTCATTCTCTGCACCATACTGCCATCCACTTATATGTAGCACTCAAGAAGCAACTGCAAAAAAAAAATTCGGATAAAAAAGACTTGACAGAAGAAGAAAGGGGTGATGATGATATTTTCTTTCTTCAACGCGGGAAAATAATTGCCACCAAAGGGCAAAAGAAGTCTATAAGATCAGTACGAGACAGTAAGAAAGATAGTGATCAAAGGATTGTCAATAGTGTTAAGTTGAAGATTAACTCTTCTTCTCATATATATACAAGGAAAACGTTTATAAAATCATTGTTGCTGAAGGACTGCCCCCATGGTACTTTTTGCTGATGATGTCTTGCCCTTAAATCCTACTTAGGGGTGTCAAGATGTGAAAGAGAGGATGAGAAATGTCTTATAAATCACATGAGTGAGCTACTGTCGATCTACTTGTTGAATCAGTTGTAGCATAGCATATTTGACTCTTGAGATCCCGCGGTGACTGTTTTAACTGTAGCACATGCCTGACATTTGAGCTCGTCGTTGCAGGTTTGACCCTGGTCGAAGAGGGTGGTTTCTCTTAAGCGAGAGGGAGAGGTGTCCTAACTGCACCGCCTTCCGTCAGACAGGGAATGAAGCGGCTATGTGGAAAGTAATATCTGTGTAGATGAGAAAAAAAAATCCCAGATGTGGCAGCTCGCCCTCTGGTATGGGCATATTACCTTCAGTTGTAGGTAGGCTGACACTGAATTGCTAAATAGAGAAAATATTTGATTCTGGTCGATCACCGACCCATGGCATTTGTAAACCTAAGGTGTGCCTTTCGCAGGTTTGTGAGCATGTAATGCCATCGGCCCCCTTACGAAACCTGAACACTTTGTTGACTGTTGCAAATGTTAGTATGTTAGCGCAAGGGGTTTGGGAATCGGCCAAGCAGCCATAACAGGCCGGACCTTGTGAGAGCTGCTCGCGGGTGAGAAGGAGGTGGGGGATATAGGAGAGGGGAAATTAGCAGCACCCAATATTCCCAACCAACAACAAAGGCAGATCTGGAGGGGGGTAGCAATGCAGCAATTGCTCCCCCTCAGTGCCTCAATGGGGTGCATATTTCAAGTGATGAGGCATTTTTGCATTTGATATTCCCATTTCCATGCTGCCAGTCCAATCTGCAGTTGGCTAAACCACTGACGATAGGACATTGTCTAAGGGGCAGTAGTTGACCTATTGTAATTGCTAGTTAGATTTATACCAAGGGATTCTAAATATTTAAAAAAACATTTGGGGCACATTGAAGAAGATGATGATGATGATGGTATGATTCCTCACGGCACAGTACTAGTCGTGTTATTTCTCTCAAATAATGATTTTTACCTACAAATGTTAATTAGCTTAGTTCGAAACCGGTTTATTAAAACATGATTGTTTCATTGGAAATTGTTTTCAGGTTCAGAGTTTCTTTCGTGGATGGCTATGTCGTCGTCGCTGGAAACAGATTGTGGAGGAGTATATCCGCTCGCCCCACGCGGAAAGTATGCGGAAACGCAACAGGTGGGTTTCTATTTCGGAAACATTTGATATGAATTACACACATTTCTGTTTGGGGATGATGTTGCTATGAGATGATCATAATCTTCGTGTATGAAACGACACTGAAACAAGCACAGAGAAGGAGAGAAGGGAAAAAGAGACGATTTTATTTTAATTAGTTATCTAACCATAAAACTACATACTTTTGATAATTTGTTATGTTTATAATGTCGATAGCCTTATTAGCAGAGTATTTTGGAAAATTGTAGGTGAAGTCGTCGGGTTTTTTTTTTCCTTTCTCTCTGCTAAACATATGACTGATATATTATTTTATTTTCGCTAAATGAGGAATGCATATCATTGCTGTTAGCAAATATGAAATCTAACATTTCTTTATATTCCTATTTAGAGCTTATTATTAATTTTTCTTTTCAAAACAGATGACAGGTCGAAAGGAATTTTTGCCTTGTTACCATCGGCATTTAAATCCAGAGTTCATGTCTGTTTTACTCTTCAGCATCTTTTTATATTCTCTCTCTCTCTCCATCTTTATCTCTTCCTCTCCTTCATCTAAAAACCCAGAAAGTAGACATTATATGTGTTTTTATATTTCTCTTTCTGTCTCTTTTGAAGATGTTTGAACAAGGACGTAATCGTAGTGATCTCTGTCTCTTTTTCTCTTTTCTTTACTTTTGTCCCTTTTCTGTGTAAATCTTAGGTTGTAGTGTAGAATCGTTGCAAGGTAAATATCAAAATGTAACTGAGATTTACGATATCAACTTTTCTATTTTGAACTGGAATCCCAATGACTATGGGGTTGAGTTTATTAAATAGGAGTATATAAATCACCAAGAGAGTTGAAAAGGAATATCTTTCTTCTGTTGACATTTTCTGTCATGACTTTTCTTAACAGGAATAAATCACAAAACTCTAAAGATACTCCTGAAATTGTTATCAGAAAATATCTCGCAATTTTCATAAACCGTGATTTCTTTTTCTCTCTATCTCTCGTTCCTTCTTTAAAATGGTTTCATATTTCTTTAACTGTAATTGTTGCTGTCCATCTCTTTGCCAGCTCAGGGCAGAGTTAAGAATCTTGCTTGGTAAACTTTCTTCCCAACATAGCTCATAATCTATCTGTCGGCTACCTCTTTAATCAATCTGCTTTTATTCACCACTAGTACCCCCTTCATTTATCAGATGCGAGGACCACTGGTCAACTCAACTGCCGTCACGCATAGCTGCTCTGCGGCGCCCCAAGTAGCAGTGTGACGTCACCATTTTTGTGCTGTGTCGTCTGTTACAACGGTAATAGCGTTAGCGCGTGGGTATACGGAACCAGGCAGAAGTGTTATGTTTCACTAAAACCCCGAGATACCAAGATACCCCCAAAGCCTCACAAAACTTCCCGCTGGCCCTTTTGTTTGTTTTGTTGGTGTTTTAGGACCCTTCAACTACAAGGTCATTAGAGCCCCGTCCACTGCGTAGTCCTAATACAGAGACTGTACAGGCACTATACTAATGCGAAGATTTTTGGTATTAGCAGTACCCAGTTTTCCCAAGCGGCCACCCAGGTCAGTACTAGCTGGAGTTGCGCTGCTTAACTTCAGTGATCAGACGAGAACTGGTGTGTCCAACGCAATTCGCCGCTCGCAGCTGGCCTTGCCTGGATGGGTAGTAAAATGGTGTTTTTATCATGTGGCCTAAGTGCGTGCCATGTCACCACTCTACCGTAAAAAAATTCCTTTTTTTGCATCAAGAAAGGTATTCCTGTAGATCGGCAAATTCCCAGGTGCTGGAACTCGCCCTGTCAGAGCTCGTCCTGCCTATAGTGCGTCAGTAAATTAGCTTCAGAAGTTAGAAGACTGACGTTAACTAACCAAATCAAATTGATGTATTGACAGATGAGTGAGCAAGCAACCGCCATTGATGGTTTCTCTTTCAAAGCAATATCTATGAAAATATGAAAAAAAATTTTTGAGATGTTTATTTTGGGTTTAAATTGTATTGCATAATTAATTCAATGTATTTAAAATTGTAGTTTTCTGCTTAGTAGATGTTATTGCTGCTGTTGTGCATGGTTGGTCGTGCAGAGCACTACTTACTTTCTTCAGCTCATCTCCAGAGTATCCATCCTGTTAAATCTTCCTCCCTTCCCTTTCCCTTTCTCTCATCCCCGTACTCACCCCTCCCCCCCTCTCTCTCTCTACCTAATGGATTTTCGGTTAGCAAGAAATTCATCGTGACATTTGTCATTATTCATTAATCTTGTTTGAAAAAGCATAAAATCATTTTCTGCTTAACCAGAAGTCTAATGGATGTCAGTCTCTCCATCTCTGTCTTTTCACTGACTTTAATTAATCGTGCATATATTTTTATATTTCGTTATAAATTTTTAGATTAGAGATGCATGTTTGGAGCTGTATGCTAAGCACTTTCTTGTTGTTGACTGTCGTCCGTCCATGTACTCCTTCCTCCTTTCTTATAATCCGATCTGTTCAACTCTTTATTTTTTTTTTCAGACTTGTTTTTGTTGTCATCCACTCCCCCGCTCCCCTAACATGTATGAAATTTAGTTGTTAGACATATTAAATTAGTCTAACCATGTAACCATGTGACATGTATAGGCAAAATGATTTTAATCTGTTCCTAATTGCGTTCAACAATTAATTCAGTTCCTTCTCTCCTCGTTTTGCCACAATTCCCCTCTTGCAGAAATTTGCATGAAAATATCGTCATTGTTGTCGTAGATGGCGTTAATGATAGCACCGAATTGTTGTTGTTGTTAGTTATCCGAATATAAATGATATTTTAATAGATGAGGTTCATTTGACACAACAATTTTTTTTTCAATTTTGCAACTAAGTATTAGACTTAAATTATCCAGTCGTGACATACATATGTACGCGCACACAAATTTGATATGCACTTATAAACTCTTCTAGTAATTGGTTATTTTATTTAGAGTTAATGAAAGTGTGATTTTTGTTTGTGTGTGTGTGTTTGTAGGACAAAGTTGGAAAATATGTCGACCCGCTATTAGGTTGCAGTTTATGTCTCTCTGCTGTTGTAATTAACTTTTGATCTCGTATTATTCTATCCATGATTACAGGCTGCAAGAGAATTGGAGATTAAAAGTCAGTAATGGTGGTTTTATTGAACTTAGATGACTACGTTATTGCTACTGCAATGTCATCATCATCATCATGATGCCTGAACTTCTTATACAGCCTCTGGGAGCGGCGAATTGCGTTGGACACGCCAGTTCTCGTCTGATCACTGAAGTGAAGCAGCGCAACCCCAGCTAGTACTGACATGGGTGGCCGCTTGGGAAAACTGGGTGCTGCTAACACCCAAAAATCGTCGCATTAGTGTAGTGTCTATGCAGTCTCTGCATCAGAACTATGCTGTGGACGGGGCTTTAATGACCTTTGTAGTTGAAGGGCCCTAAAACGACAACAACAATATACAACCTCTGGCAGGGTCAAAATCTAGTTAGTATCGAAGAACACACGGACAAGCAAACTGTTGGACGGTATTTTTACTTGGTTAGCTGTTATCCTTACTTATTTAACGTTGGTCTGTCTTTCTGATGGAGAATTTGTTTTACCGACGCCAGGGGCAAGA
This sequence comes from Trigoniulus corallinus, assembly GCA_013389805.1. Lineage (NCBI taxonomy): Eukaryota > Metazoa > Arthropoda > Diplopoda > Spirobolida > Trigoniulidae > Trigoniulus > Trigoniulus corallinus. The sequence continues at coordinate 4,754,108 of JAAFCE010004287.1, forward strand.
TGAGCTCTTACATCGTATAAGTTAGCCGATTTGCACATACTGTATGTTTTCCTTCTGGTAGAAAGGATTCTTTTCGGCAGTGTAGCGGTGGCATTGTCCATCCACACTACGAAGTACACGTGCCTGAAACCAGAGATTCACAAGTCACACACGCAGCGATTTCGTTAGTCTACATGGAATAAAATATACCTGTAGTTCGGCAAAATTCTCAGGTGTAAGCAGTGCCGGATTTAGATATTGAGAGGCCTTAGGCTATTTCTTAGAGTTTGAAGCCCACTAAATGTTGAGGCCCTAGGCTTCAGCCTACTTAGCCTAATGGTAAATCCGGCACCGGGTGTAAGAGCTCCTCCTGCTTCTGGCGTCGGTTAACTAAATTGCTTGCAAAAAGAAAGGCCACCGTTGCATGAACAGAGGTTATGGCATTAAATCAATAGACAGCTACTTCAAAATACCTTTCAGCAATATTTTCTTGGCATCAACGAGAGAAATGATTACCCGACCCTGCCATAGCCAGGGAAGGAATCACTAGTAGTTGTGGTGATAAGTAGTCTGAAGTAACTTGTAGCAAAAACTCTGGGAATTTTCAAATGTGCTAATCATATTTTGAATTTTCTGCTTCCGACAGGTTTAAAATTTGGACTTGGTGGCGGTTTCTAGTCTCGAATTTTATTGTTAAACGAGTAATTTTTTGTTAAAATAAATTATTGAGTGAGTATATTGTTTCTTTTATTTCTTGTTAGTTTGGTGTTTCGTATGGTGGAAGCTGAAGAAGAATATTTGGAGCAGCTGGAATTGTTAGTTTCTTGTGTGCTGAGACCGTTCAAAATGGCTGCAAGTTCCAAGACACCACCTTGTACTCACGATGATATCAATTCTATCTTTTTGAACAGGTAAATATGCGATAATAGTTTTTAAATCTTGTGTTGATTGCCATTCTAAGCTACTCTGGAAGATGAAGTGTGTGGTCAAATGCATTGGTAAAATGCTTGAATTTCTTGAGATCTTGGGGCACAGGTTCGATCCATCAGATGAGAAGCGTGACAATTGTACGCAATGTCACACTGTCATGCTGCATAACTCTTTCTGTGCAGAAAAACACTTGTAAAATGTCGTACATGTTTGTTATCCATATCAACAGACCAGAGAAGAAAGTCTTTCTCTGAGAAGTACTGTATAATCTGAAAACTAATTTAATTCTTTTTGTTTTCTCTTCGCTTTCTTTCTGTTTTTGCCTCTTTGCTAATCACTTCGATGTGGGCAAGTGAAACGGTGATGTTTCTACATCAAATCTTTCTGAAAGGTTTAACAGCAAGAATGGAAAGTTGGCCAACACTTGTACTAGGTATGCAAATGTTCCTACTTAATAATTTATGATCTCTCTGGCTCTATTCTTTTAATTCATTATGAATGAGTTGTGATCAATCTTCTCTCTTTCGCTCTCTTCTCTCTCTCTCTGTCTTCCTCCTCTTCTCACCGCTTTGTTGTACTCTCTTTCATTATTTTGATAATGATTTTTGATGTATTTGCGTTAATTTTGTAGGGGATTTGTTCAACATGCTTTTACCAATGCTGTGTATCTACCAAGAATATGTCCGCAATCATCACTACAGTCTTCAGGTTCTCACGGAATGCAAACAAAATCCTCAATTTTGTGCCATGCTCAAAAGATTAGAAGAAAAACCTGCCTTTGATGGGCGATCTCTTGAAACTTTTCTGACATATCCAATGCATCAGGTAAGACAGAATTCATTTCTCCTGAATTTTTTTTATCCTGACTTAATAATTTTGTTGGTAGCGTACTTAACTTCAAGGCTCAGGTTTTGATCCTGACTGACAGAAGTCAATGGTAGGAGAAAGAGCAGTGGCGTAACTTTAGTTGTGGCGCCTGGGGCAAGTGGCATTCGAAGCGCTCCCTCCCCTGTTGCTTGTCCTGAGCAGATATGGTACACGTATGTTGGCACTTTTTATTTGCCGTAAAGGGGGGACTAAGTGCCCCCCCCTCCCCCACCAAGATGGCGCTTTGTCCGGCGCCAGGGACAACTTGGGAAGCGGCGAATTGCGTTGGACACACCAGTTCTCGTCTGATCACTGAAGTGAAGCAGCGCAACCCCAGCTAGAACTGACATAGGTGGCCGCTTGGGAAAACTGGGTACTGCTAATACCCAAAAATCGTCGCATTAGTGTAGTGTCTGTGCAGTCTCTGCGTAAGAACTATGCTGTGGACGGGGCTCTAATGACCTTTGTAGTTGGAGGGTCCTAAAACGCCAACAAACAACAACAAAAACGGGACAACTTGACCCCATTGCCCCTACAAGTTACGCCACTGAGAAAGAGAGTGTGAGCTAGAGAAAGAAGGACATCGCAGGTGTACCCTCAGTCCTCGGATGTGAAGTAAAACTAGCGCTGTCATGAACAATCTGAACTTTAAAGAAGATAACCCTTTTGCACAAGAATGTGTGGATGGACAGAAGTCCCAGAAACAGAGGTTCATTTCTCTTCTTTTTTGTCCTTTCCTCTCCTCTTCTGTCCTTCAGAGCTAAGACTCCAACGTTAAGTGATGAGCAAGTATATTTTTTTTCTAAAAGGACAGCTGTGATTTACTTCCTGGCGTTTGATGGAGTCTTAAGAATTAGGCGATCTCTCAAATCGGTGACTCAAGAGAGCAGGGACCTCTAGACTTTTTTTTAGGGCTCAGACTGCCATTAGCAATTTACTGATGTTTCAGATATCATCAGACTGTTGCTTTTATTACCCCTTAAATGCTGATCAAATTATTCAAGTTGTTTCACTTATCTGTCGACGAAGTAGGTTTGCTTGTTATTGTTTTTCTTTTTTTTTTTCTTTTATCAATGCTAGATTTGATTAGAGGTATCTTGCGTTGTCCTTTCAGTTATTTCTTTTCTCTTTCTCTGATGTTGATCGTGACGTGAATGACCCCCGCTCTAGACTCCTCTCATGCAGTACTGTTAGGATACTGTAGCATCTTGCTGCAAGATATCTTGTTGATTCTGCAGCATCCCACTAGGCGGCGCCACGTATCGGAGCTAGGAATCATTACCATCTTTACCTGTTGGTCAATACTGACAAATCATAATAATGCCTCGGAGATGGTGATTAGCGATGGGAAAAAGATGTGCGGTTAAAATCAATGTGTTTATATTTATTCCATTCGTTAGTAGGGTCATAAAAATAACTCCACCTACGACATAATGAGTGTTTCCCAAATGATGATGATGAGTAGAGGATGGAGTTATATTAACATTTTTTTTAAAAAAAATTATTAGATGTATTTTATTAGAGCTGATTTTCTCTCCTTTTTTTCAAAGCTGGCTCCTATCTCCCTCTCTCTCTCTCTCGTTGTCTTTCCGCCCTTCTCTCTGATGCCTTCCCCCTCTCATTAAATGTTGTTTTTTTCTAGTTAGTTTCAGGCTGAGTAGATAATGATCTAATTTCATATTGGCTAAGGCAACAAAGTACGTCAGATTCTCTCTTTATATAAAAAAATAAATAAATGTAAGATCAAAATTGATTTCAGGAAACAATCTTCAACTATTGCAATGATTAAAATGTGAAGGATGTTAGTTGGTTCCGCGTGCTTCAAAATGCTTTGCCTTCATTGAAAATGGCGCTTGTTAGTCGATCAATATGTATTTATTCCTCTGAACTCGAGAGTGGTATTTATCCAAGCTCAGTATTTCAGCGCTGAGTAGTGGAGGATTTCGGAAGCATTCTTTTAAAATTATATGACATTTAGTAGGCATCTCGTGTGTGTGCATGTCTTTCTCTCGCTCTCGTTTTGGTTTGTTGGGTTTTTTTTCCTCTTCCTTGCTTTGGTGAACGCTTTGCCCTTTTCAAAATAAGAGAGGAAACTATGGATTGTGCCGGTATGCTGTTACGACAGGCAAAGAATGACTCAAAGTGGTCATCGAAAGACGACTAAAAATCACAGGCATATTTTTTTTTGTGGCCACTCGATTGCATTTCTTAAAGGACGATGTTTTTATGTGTAATAAGTAGTTATTTGTTAAGGCAGTAAAGAAATTGAATTTAGGTTTGTATATTTTTATTTATCCAGACTGGATACGTCTCTCTCTTTCTCTTTTTTTTCTGATCATGGGGAGGGTTTTATAATCGTGTTGTTGTGATTTGGCATCTTATGTATTCCTTTACATGTACTGTGTTTTGTCAGTGTTTAAATGGTGAAAGATTACAGGTGATGTGCCATTGTTTGTGGTATATTGTTTAGTTTTGTTTTTATTGCATCAATGAAGAATCACATTTTTGTTATTTATTTTGACTGTGATAGCCTGGCCATATGTTCTGGATCTCATTTTCTAAATTGACCATCGCTTCAAAACGGTTTATTAGGTTCAAATCTGAATAAAACACTTCAGTATTGACAAAGAGGCTTTCATCTTATAAATATGCTCCGTCCACCCCTAACAAGTTTACGAATAGCTTTCCAAGGACATGTGTGTGGATTTTAGTGTCGTGCAATTTATGAATTTTAGACCTCCATCTACTCCTTAATATTTATCTCATAACTTTAAATAATACGTTGCTCCACTCTTTATTTTTGAAATGATGAATTTGATTATCAACATCATTAAGAGATTAAAACGGCCTCAAAGGCTGCTCCTGATGTTGGGCAATCACTGCTAAGAATAGTGTAATGCAGTAAATATCCTAATTCAGATTCCTCTCTCTCCCTCTTTCCCTTCGCTGAGTTTTTTTTTCGTATTCTTGCGAGCAATTTTAAAGCTAAATTATGTGAAATCTGCTTCAATATGCAGTTTGATTTCTACTATACTCGTCATCTTGGTTTCAACTTAGCCTTTTAAGTTTTAGCACTACTCTCTAATAGTGATGATTTTTCAAATGCAATGTCTTTATATCATTTTCAGATTCCAAGATATATCATCACCATTCATGAACTCTTAGCTCATACTCCTCACAATCATGTGGAAAGAAAAAGTCTGGATGAAGCACGCGTTAAGTTGGAGGAGCTCTCCAGGGTAAATGTCCTTTTTAATATGTGCTCCAAATGTGGAGTTCTCTCTCCCCACCCCCATGTTTATATTATTATTTTAAATTGTATCATTTGATGTTATTAATTTTTTTCTCTGTCTTTAGCAAATGCACGACGAAGTGAGTGAGACTGAAAATATACGCAAGAATTTGGCAATTGAAAGAATGATCGTTGAAGGATGTGACATACTATTAGATGTTAATCAAGTTTTTGTGCGCCAAGGTATATTTTAAACATCGGTGTTATTGTATATAAACAATTTATTTCAGGTCTAGTCATACTTGTTTCTTGATTTATAATATATACTACAGGAAGTTTAATTCAAATTCCCGTTGACAAGCACAAAGTTCAGTGGAATCGCATAAGCAGTTTCAAAGCTGAAAAAGAAACGGTCAGGCAATGCTTTCTGTTCACCAATCACATGCTGGTAACTACTCGGTCATCAGGAGGTAGACTTCATCTTGTTCCAGTAAGAATTTAATGTTTTTTTTTTCTTGAAAGAAAATGGATGCTGTTTACAATTTTATTACATTGATACTTACTGAAGGTCGTAATGTCTTGCAGAACGTTGGTAAAATTCCTTTATCGGATACAGTTCTCATTGAGGATCCAAGTGATTTAAATCATCAGGATGACGATGGAGGTATATGACCCATATTCATAACGCAAACATATAATCAAACTAATTCTTTTCACTCGTCTCGTGTAGAGTCGTCATCGGGTTCAGTTTCAAGCCAGTCTAGTGATAGTCCAGCAACCTCAAACATCAAACATCCGTATCAAAACCTAGACTTCAAACTTGTGGTGGATAATAAAGGAGGTGGACCTCCAACAATTCTTCATTTGGCTGCTACAACCATGCAAGAAAAAGCCGAATGGATAAGCGATATCAGTCACGTGAGTGTTCCTTCTTGACGTGGACTCTTAGATGCTCGTAACTGTCAAAATAATTTTATATTTATTATCAGTGCATGGACAACGTGCATTTCAATGACTTGTTTCATAATGCCAATACTGACACTTCATCAGTGACCATGCCACATTCTATCAGGTTTGCCATTAGTGATTTATTTTAAGTGATGATGTTGAACTAATTGTGCCCTCTTCCCTAAATTGCAATGTTTGATTTTGGTTGATATAGGAATGACCCTCGACTTTTTAAAGATGACGTAGACATAAGATTTAGCCGAACGTTGAATTCCTGTAAAGTGCCACAAGTAAGATTGATGTTTAAATTTTATTAAATTTGTTACAATTTCTATTGAATCTATTATACTTCTTTATAGATTCGATATGCAACTCCACAACGACTCTTAGAAAGATTAACAGACTTACGATTTCTAAGTATCGACTTCCTCAATACTTTCATGTTGACATATCGTGTTTTTACGGATGGGGTTACTGTTTTGGAAGCTCTTAAAAAAGTTTACTACAATCCTGAAGTGAGGGACATACCAGACTCGAGGCACAATTCAATCGCGTAAGTTCACACTGTGAAAGACGAATTTTGGCATAATTATTGCTGTGAAGAAAAGTTTATTTTTGCTTTTGCTTTATTGGATTTGTTAGTTCGTTTGGTGGAATGGATCCTTTTCATCATGGCGGAGACATGGGACGTCTAAGTGTAGCCAGTGTTTTGTCATGGGATACAGATTGTAATCAAAGACGTATTAGTTCTGTGAGCTGTCCTCCTGAAATGTACGATAGAGAAAGAGAGCACTCTTTAGGGCATGCCAGCCATATCTCCACTGGGTCGTGTGGGCCACATTGGAAGTACACTCACAGAAAATGTAGATCTTATACCGATATTCATTCTTATAAATACAAGTAATCTTTGTTCGTAATTTGCGCAATTTGTTCTGTGTACAATCAGATGAGGAAGAATATTCAAGGATGCCCAGAGATAGTCTCATACCTACTTTAACCGGGGGCGTATTTCCTTCAACTTTAACTACAACATCAAGTTTGGCCACGAGTGTTGCCAGTAGTGCGCTTTTCAATGTTCCAACCATCCCAGCAGTGCCCACAGCTGCTGCAGCCATGGCAGCCGTTGTTACTTCTCCTTTGTCGCCTGGTTTCGGTTGTCCACCGGCGCCACCCCCTTCTCCAGGTGCTGCTTGTAAGATGATGATAGGAACAGACATGATGAGCAGTGAAGACCCTCAACATTTGAGCCTTCCTAAAGCCATGGTTGCATCCATGTCTTCGGAGACTCTTACTGATACTACCATTAGTGCTCCTTCTTCGCCTTCTTCCATTGTTACCATTAGTACTAGTACCCACACGTTAGTGGCACATGAAGAGGACGCAACGACATCTCACACTGTGCATTTTGAAGAACAGGAAGTGGTGGTACAGCAGACACCACCACCAAGTCCAAAAATTAAGATCTCATCTAAACAATCCAAGAAAGATAAAGAGCGGGAAAAGGAAGAGAAAAAGGAAAGGGAAAAGGAGGAGAAGAGAGAGAGGGAAAAAGAAGAGAAGGAGAAGAAGGAACGAGAACGGGAAGAGAAAGAAAAAGAAAAGGAGAGGAAGAAAGAGAAAGCTGCCATGAAGGGAAATTTAAAACAGAAGGAGAAAGAGTTCATATTACCAGTGTTGACCATGTCTACGTCTTCTCTTGTAAGATGATCGCTTCTGAATAGCAGCCTTATTTTGTTATTGTCTTAATGTTCGAAAACCATTGGAACAACTTATACTTATGTTGCTATAGAAGGCACCGACGGTGGTTAGGATCAGTGCACCACTTGGTTCAAAGGAAGAGTTAAATATAATCGATAGCCAAGCCTTGGAAAAACATCGTCGATCAACGTCATCAACTTGCAGTAATGGTCAGAGTCCGTACTTATTGGCTCGTCGATCCGGTGAGAAATTTTAAACTGAGATAACTGAAGCCAAAAAATGTTTATGTTGCTAAATTTAATATTAATCTTTTGGTAAATGTCACGCAGGCTCAAAAAGAGGTAGTGGAGACACAAGTGATGGGTCTTTTTATACACCCAGAGGAAGCTTTTTGTCTTCAGATTCACCACAACATTCGAGCAAAGCTGGAGTGGTCGTCACATCATCCCGACCATCACATCGAAGGTTTGATGATGTGCTCTATTTTTTTTGCTTAGAATGCGGCATATGGATTGTGTTATAACTGCTATACGTAAAATTTTTTTAAGAAGTAGCACATCTTCAGCTGCAGCTGCGTTTGCTGTGGCCACTGCTGGCTGTAGTAATCCAAGAGATCAGTTGTCACCACCTCAAAGAACGACTAGATTTCTTAGTGCAGGTGTGTATGAGCTATTAATGCATAATACCGTTTATTTTTCTTCTGTCGTAAATTAATTAATTTTCTGATGTCTCATTTTCTTAGGTAACACCGATGTTAAGACCTGTGCTGCGAAGAGAGATTCCATGATGAACAGTGCAGCAACTATGAGGGTTTTGAGGGTTTTAAGACATTGGGTGTCAAAGCATTATCAGGTATTTTACTGCTCAGCTACGTAGCTAACTCGAAACTTTCATTTTTACATCTGAAAGAAATGATATCCTTACATTAATTCTTGCAATCATTAGGATTTTTCGTCCAATCCTTTATTAAAACAAATGACGACTGATTTTCTGGAAGAACTTGTCAACAGTGTCCACTTGTTGCCTGCTGAGCATAAAGCAGCCTCTCAACTGTTGCAGATGATGAATCAGGATGACAATGCCACGACTACTGTTGATTTGGACATGCTTTTGGCCCCACCTATGGTAAAAGTACCATAGCGTCACTTGTTGTGCTTGAGTAGTAATTTTTCATTTCAAATTAATATCTCTCTTATCAATCTTAATCTAGACTCCTAGTAAGGAAAATATTGAGACACTTTCCGCGTTGGAAATTGCTGAACAAATGACACTTTTGGATCACAAGATATTTATTTCTATTCAGAGCGAGTATGTGTCTTTGGTTATTATTTCATTTTGTTGGTTCAGTGTGATGTTGATATTTTTTTTAATTAATTACTTCTACTTGAATATTAGAGAATTTTTGGGTCAAGCCTGGATGAAGGCCGACAAGACACGGAAAACACCTAATATCTTATTAATCACAAAGAGGTTTAATGATGTATGTCCACTTGTACTTGGGTGCACTGATCTGGAATTTTAAGTTCTGAGAATTAATAAAAGTTAGTAATTTAATGTCGTTTTCTAGGTGAGTCGGTTAGTTGTATCCGAAATCATTCGGCGTTCCAGTATGGCAAGTAGAGTTGCCGTGATCGAAAAATGGGCTGCCGTAGCAGATATTTGTCGCTGTTTGCACAACTTCAATGGCGTGTTGCAGATTTGCGCTGCTTTTGTTAACAGCTCTGTATTTAGATTAAAGAAAACTTGGGAGAAAGTATCCAAAACAGTAAGTAGAGTGGTAGTGGTGTGCGTGTCTTTATCTATCATACGGTGGGTATATTGTCTCAAATACATCATAATTTTTTTCAGACTCGTCAAACTGTTGATAAGTTACAAACATTAGTATCATCGGATGGTCGATTTCGGAGTCTTAGAGAGGCTTTGCACAGGTTAGATTTTCTAGGAGATAGGAAGAGAAAAATAACCGTTGTTGTTGTTATTATTAAGAGTTGAGTTATTTAGTTTGCGTCTTGCTGATGACATTTAGATGTGATCCACCATGTATTCCTTACTTGGGGATGTACCTGACTGATTTGTCTTTCATTGAAGAAGGAACGCCAAATTTTACAGATGATGGTCTGCTCAACTTTTCCAAGATGAGAATGGTATGTATATTGCCAATGAAATATTTGAATTTGTTGTGAGAAAATAGATTATGAATTGTTTCGATGTCTTCTTCCGTGGCAGATTGCTCATGTTATACGTGAAATTCGTCACTTCCAGCAAACTCCATACAAAATTGAGATGTCACCCAAGGTGTGTTTTAACTAGAATTCACTTTGTTTTAAAAAGTAATTTAATTCATTTAAATGATTTTAATTTTGTTGGTTCTGTGGTTTGTTTTTTTTTTCTCTCTCTCTCTCTCCCTGGTTGTTTGAAAGGTAACGAATTACTTATTGGATCCATCTCTGCTGCTACCAGAGGATGAACTGTATCGGAGGTCACTGCAACTGGAACCTCGACAGTCTCGTCTCTGTCCAGCAGTTTTACCAGCATCTGATAAAAATCCAGGGTAATCATCATCACTGTTATAATTTAGGTCATTTAAAAGAAACTCTTCAAGAGATGTTGTCGTCATCCATATGAGATGCATATCATTTTTTTTCTTCACTCTCTGCAACAACCGAGGATTATTAACCACACCACCCAAGAAAAAATAATATCGAACTTCTAAGTATCGTTTTTTTTCTCTCCCCTCTCGTCGGAACTTTTAAAATTATAAATTTGACTTTAACTTGAATTTATATATAGCATTTTTACGTGGACAAGAACAACACAACACATCATTCTTCTGTCTCATCTAAATCATACTGCAAAACCAAAGAAAAGTGCTCAGATGGATCGCTCAGTTTTTGTTTTTCTTTTATATGTGCGGTTGCATATATATACTCGTATATATATATATCTATATATAAAAAGTGCGGCAAGTTTGTTTTTTACTTCCTGTCCGCCTTTCACAATCTGATATTTTTGAAAGAGAGAGATTTTGATGAAGATATGTAGTTGCACTCCGATATCTTGTTGTTTGGAAAAGGAGTTAACTTGATTGTAGAACGCATCCACCATACATATTTTACAACAACAAAAAAATATATAAATAAGCATCAATCATATATAATATTTATAAATATAATGGTGAGTGAATTCTTCTCTCATAAATTATCATTTGAAATTTCAGTTTTCCTCTTTATCTAGATTTATTATTTGGTAGCATGACACTCTCATTCAGCTCTCTCCCTCTCTAGATAATCATGGAATGCAGCATGCATGCTATAGAGCCGTTGTGTGAAGAAATAGCCCCCCTCCCCCCCCCCAAAAAAAAGAGAAAGAGGAGAGCTCTATCAAGATGTTTTTTTTTCATTCAGGTAGTATTTAAAAATTAAGTTGTGAATTTCAAAGTTAATATGTATACGTTAAAGCATTTCTTTGATATGTGGGGAAATTTGCAAGAAACAAATCTTTTCCCTCGTTATTAAGTGAGAATAACTCGTTAAATCCGCCGTGTGGTAGAGAAACACGGGTACGAACCCGCGTGCACACATACAGAGACAGCACCTGACAAGTTAACTATCTATTCACACATACATACATCAACATTATTATTATTATCATCATCATCATCATACATTCCCAGAGGAAAAAAAAGTGTTTGTTTTTGTATAAACATCTCGAATTGTGCACTCTCCTTTTCCATCCTCCTCCTTCCTGATAAATTTGACAGGTAGGTCAGATCAGTACCGGTCTCTAGAGAAAGTGTTCATATTTTATAAATATTATTATTATTATAATTATTACGAAACAAATTATAATTATACATTATTGTAAAATTTCCTCTAACAGTATTTCAACATATTGGTTGTGCAATTTTATGGTGTTCCTGCTGATACCATAAGTTACCCCTCCCCTTCAATTTTTTTCATAAATATATGTATAGATAGATATTAATTGATTATTATCAGTGAGTGACCAAAAAAAAGTGACGTTTAATTCTTTTTTTCTTTGTTGTGTGTTTTTTATGTTATAGAAAGGAAGTTACACATTTCATAACTTGAAAGAGGAAATCATGTGTTGTATAGCTACAGTAACTTCCAACTATTAGACTGACTACTTTTTATTGTTGTTGGTAATGGCTTCTTATATATTCATACTCCACCCCCTTCCCTTCCTTCGTCCTCACACTTTTTTTAATCTTTAAATGCCTGTGTATGTTTGTGTTTGTGTCAACGTGTTTTTTCTCATGACAAGTGTAGTCAGTGTTTTACTTGATGATAATAATACCGACTTTGAGGTTCATTTAATTGCTGCTTTCTCTCATCCACATTGTGCAGTTAATTTTTTCTCTTTCTCTCGCACATTCCATGTTGTTTGTCCACTGTCCACTGTTTGACAGTCACATTGTTTGCTATCCATTTTTCTGTCCTTCTCCCCCTCTCTCATCCACTTTGTCCACTCTTCACTCTGTTATCCACGTTGTCCACTCTTCACTCTGTTATCCACGTTGTCCACTCTTCACTCTGTTAACCACGTTGTCCACTCTTCACTGTCTTATTCACATTGTTCACTCTTCTCTCTCATACACATTGTCCACTCCTCCACATTGTCCACTCCTCTATCATCCACGTTGTCCACTCTTCAATCTGTTATCCACATTGTCCACTCTTCTCTATTATCCACATTGTCCACTCCTCTCTATTATCCACATTGTCTACTCCTCTCTATTATCCACATTGTCCACTCCTCTCTCATACACATTGTCCACTCCTCTCCCTCATCCACGTTGTCCACTCATCCACATTGTCCACTCTTCTCTATTATCCACGTCGTCCACTCTTCTCTATTATCCACGTCGTCCACTCTTCTCTATTATCCACGTCGTCCACTCTTCTCTATTATCCACGTTGTTCACTCTTCTCCCTCATGCACATTGTCCACTCCTCTTCCTCATCCACGTTGTTTACTCTTCTCTATCATCCACGTTGTCCACTCTTCTCTATTATCCACATTGTCCACTCTTCTCTATTATCCACATTGTCCACTCTTCTCTCTCATACACATTGTCCACTCTTCTCTCTCATACACATTGTCCACTCTTCACTCTCTTATCCACGTTGTCCACTCTTCTCTCTCTCATACGCATTGGCCACTCCTCTCTCATCCACGTTGTCTCACTCCTCTCTCTCTCATCCACGTTGTCTCACTCCTCTCTCTCTCATCCACGTTGTCCACTCTTCACTCCTATCCACATTGTCCCACTCCTCTCTCATCCACACTGCCCGCTCTTCTCTCTCATCCACGTCGTCCACTCTTCTCGCTCTCATCCACGTTGTCCACTCCTCTCGCTCTCATCCACATTGTCCACTCCTCTCTCATTCACGTCGTCCACTCTTCTCTCTCATTCACATTTTATCCACTCCTCTCGCTCTCATCCACATTGTCCACTCCTCTCGCTCTCA
>JAAFCE010004287.1:4767263-4783552 GCA_013389805.1 Trigoniulus corallinus
TCCTCTCGCTCTCATCCACATTGTCCACTCCTCTCGCTCTCATCCACGTTGTCCACTCCTCTCGCTCTCATCCACGTTGTCCACTCTTCTCGCTCTCATCCACGTTGTCCACTCTTCTCTCTCATTCACATTGTCCATTCTTCTCTCTCCCATTTGCATTATCTACCCTGTCCACTCCTCTCTCTCTCTCACTCTCTCCCATTTGCATTATCTACCCTTCTCTCATCTACATTATCCTGGTCACACCTATGCCTCTCTCTCTCTCTCTCCTACACACACACACATATCTACATTGTCCACTATGTGTCTGCCCTACTCTCTCCCTTTTTATCTCGTGCAAAATAAGATTTTTCTCAAGGCATATATTATGTATAAAGGAAATAATATTGGTCACGCTGGTTTGATCGGCAGAAAACCTTTTAGCAGGTTTCATATAACATATCGATGACGCTTACTTAATCATCATTTTTTAACTAAATGGTGATGCTTATAAATCCTTATACATTCTTAGTATACATAATATATTATAAATATATATATATTTAAAAACAAACACTCACACATACGCAATTCTTTATATATGTTTAAATATCAAGATTACACACAACATTATATTCTTGCGTGTTTATGTGTGTGTGTTTGTTTATGATATAGTGTGGTGAGCAATCACGTGACATGAGATCTGGAATTTCGTGTTTCGTGTGTATTTAATATCTCTCTCTCTCTCTATTCAGGTGTGATAAATCGTTTGAGCTTTTTTTTCTCTCTCTCTCCTCTCTGTGTCTCTCTTGCTGGCCAGATTTGTTAACGATGATGTTATTTTCTCTTTCTCTCTTTTTGTGATGTGTAGTTTGTTGGCTTTCTTGACAACCACATATATATATTAATAGTGTATGTAATTTTGTTGAATTATTGTCTGTTTGTCAGTCTGTCAGTTCATTTGTTGTCCCTGTTCATTCTCTTTCTTCCTCATTTTGATCTTTTTTAATCTTTCCGAGCTCCTCATCCTATTTGTCTCTTGTCCTTTCTTTTTTTTTTCCTAAGTTACTTTTCATCTCTCCCTCTCTCTTTTTCTCTCCTGAATTTTGCTTCAATTTCAGAAAAGGAACTTATGATTGATAGAGATACAAAATCTAATGGTTGACAAAAGTGATAAGTAGATTACAATTTTTTTTTTAAACTGGTTCTTCCTGAATGAAAAATTTTTGTTGGTCCCTCTCTCTCTCTCTCTGTTCTGAAGTCTTTCCTATGTGAGATTGTTTGAGGAATTTTGTTTGCACGCCGGACGTGCGCTCTCTATCTTGTCTTCTCTGTCTTGTGGTTTCTAGTGACTTCAGAAGTCTTTTTCTTCTCTGAGTACTGTCATAATGATGTTGGACTTTTTATCATGTCGATTTGCTTGGAGTGTCATAATGTAGTACGTGCTCTCTCTCTCTTTATCTAGTTTGTTTTTTTTTTTTGATCAGAGTTGAGAGATGTTGTCAGCTCAAATTAATGCTTGAAACGTTACTCGTCTCCACTGGTAGGTAGGTTGGTTGACAATTTTGAGAAAGCGTTTGAATAATGATAATTCACACCTTCGCATATCATGTGTCCAAATTTTAAAAGTTAAGCAACTTTTTCAGCTTGTGTAATTATTTTCTAATTTTTTTTTCCTTGTAGTTGTGACTGTAGATTTGTAAATAAGAAATAAGATTTTTTGAATGTCCGCGTTTTATGTCCGTTTGATAAAGGTGTTTATCAAATTTCTAAAAGTAGAGGTGTTGGAACAAAACAAAAAGGTCAGTCGAATCTTCATTATAATACTAATAATTAATACCTTTGTGGAGATTGTTGTTGTTATCAAGTTTGTGACAGACTTTTCATACTTTTTAATTTTTAACACTTATATCGCTCTCTCTCCTTCTCTTGCTGTCTTTGTTTCTCTCTTTAAAATCTATTTCTCCTGTCTCGCTCCTGATTGGAAACCCAAAAGGTTTCTGAAGTTAACGGGTCTCAGTGTCTTCTTTCTCTCTCTCTTTCTCTTGTGTTGTCTGTGATCTTATGATGGTTTTAAAACAAAAATTTTTTTCCATCCTCCCTTGATTTGCTCTGATAATCTCTTTGCTTCCACATCACACAATTCTAGTAATACTACTATATTACTACATTTCACAAACATGAAAATATAATAAAAATCATATAAATGTTCCGATATATGGAATAATAAGGGTGTATTTCTAATCTAAGACGTTGCAGGACGCATATAATTTAGATATTCCTACTTTCCTTGAGTTGTTTCTCTTTCCTACTATCTTAAGTTGACCATCAATGTGCAAGCAGGACCATAGCAGGACAAACTTTCATCTGTTTCCTCATGGTCCTTCATTTGTATCTCCCTTTTTCTTCTTCTTTTATAGCACCTGTGGCCAAAAATGCTTCACTGTCCTTTGAAATGCACAATATTTGATATTAAGTGTCCCTATTCTACTTTTCGAAAGCTTTTGTTCCATACCTTTTAAGTAGTTCCACTTGTAAATCTTGCTATGGCCCTCAGTACTGAACAGAAATTGATGTCTGTGAGAATCTTTGATGTATATTTTATTGTGGTATTTTTTGTACCTGTCGATTATAATCATCAAATGTCACATATTATTTCCCAGGTTTTTTTTTTTTTTTTGGCATTTAATTAGCATTGTGCTTGCTGTGATTCACCCGTCCACATATCTCTTCCATTTTTTTCTCCCCGGGGTTTCCTTTTCGTCACTTAAGTCTTGTGTCTCGCATAGCAAGATTTTTATTCGTTCATAGAAAGTAAGCATTTCCTCACGCCCAAAAAATGTCTTTTATATATAATTGTTAGTTTTATTTGAAGGCTTTCTTTTTCTTCCTTCCTTTCTTCATAACTGAATAGGAAGTCCCAAAACAACGTCTTGCAATGGAACGGGAGGACATTTTTCTAATTATCTGTTGTTAAAACAAGCCTGAATATTTTTTTGTTCTTGGTACTGCTCGCAAAACAACCACCACCATCACCTTCTCTCTAATATATTTATGGTATCTGTATCTGTTATTTTTTTGATATCTTAAGCCACATCTGTATGACAACGTCTTGTTGACTTTATATTAAGGTTGTGATTATTCCTCTCAACCCCATCCTCTCCTATCCTCTCGTAATAGTATTAACCTCTTCCAACTCCCCAATTCTTGTTATTATTGAAGTCATCACACAATTGACGTTCTTCAACAAAAAAAAACCTTGTGATTGTAAATAAAAGGGTCATGTAAGACACGCAAAGATGTGAAAATTTTACATTTCTCGGTTCAACTCCCAGCTGTGAGTAGACATGCTGTTCTTCGTCTCTTCTTCATTGGTGTTTTAGGACCCTTCAACTACAAAGGTCATTAGAGCCCCGTCCACAGCATAGTTCTTAGGCAGAGACTGCACAGACACTACACTAATGCAACGATTTTTGGGTATTAGCAACTTGCAAACATTAAGAAAATTATGTGAAAAAAAAATTGAGGGGGGCGGGGCGGCCCTGATTAGCAGTACCCAGTTTTCCCAAGCGGCCACTCATGTCAGTACTAGCTGGGGTTGCGCTGCTTAACTTCAGTGATCTGACGAGAACTGGTGTGTCCAACACAATTCACCGCTCCCTTCATTGGTGTATTACCTTGAAGAACGCTTTGTTGCCTGCCCTCCTGAAAGTGTACAAAATTACGCATCGTAACATTGTGCATACAAGTAGTAGTAGGCTCTGGGAGAATTTTAAAAAAAAACGTCTTTATTAAATGGAATACCATCATCAAATAATGGCCCCCGTTTTTTTTAAAAACCATCCAACCGTCTCCTAGTATTTGTAACATTCCTTTTCGTCGCTGAGCTCCGACGGGTGGCGTTGGTCGTACTTGGTAGAGTTCCTACCCAATTTTCTAACGCTGTTTGATTGATATTCATATGTATGTCGACACCAGGTCTCACTTCAACAATTTCTTGAGAAAGAGATGGAGTTGTTCGCGTGTCAGATCCTACGTTGTAAATTGGCAAATAATTCTCCTCACATGGAAATGTATTTGATTGTAAGTAATTCCAAACATTGCTGGTGTTTCCTTGTTGTATCCGTTGAGAATATTGTGAATCTGTGGCACTAATACAACTTAATACATCCTGAAAAGAAAAAAAAAATCCTATAATTTAGATATCAAATGCTTTTTTTTCCTCCTAGTCAAGGATGGACAACTTTACAAACCTCAGTATCTCGTATATCGCCTTCTGGATCTTCTTGCCAAACATTAAGAAATTGTTGCATATAATCATTATCACATTTTATCATATGTGGTTCTTCTGCTCTCAAAGGCATCGCTGTCGGTACAGGACCTTTACCACTCAAACTTTCTGGAAGTCTCCCAGCAAGAATGTCACGCTGACGGATAATGTCAAAGAAAATGTGAAAATGGTTTCTAAGATACGGTAAGGATGAGAGTGCAGTTGTCTTACATGTCCATCTTTATCTGCTAATTTCTTTGAGAACTGTAGCTGAAGGCCACACGAAGGACATATCTCTGTGGGATCCACACCATTATCTTCCTTGTCGTTAACATCACTTGAGGAACATTCGCAGCACAATGGACATTTGTGCGAATGAGGATTTTTCTCCATCATTGCTGTTATGAAAAATGAACATGAAATCATTTGCTGCTAAGATTGAAACGTTATTCTCACAGATATTATTCAAACCTTTGAATAATTTGGAAGCATCTACAAAATTCCCTTCAGTTTCATGTTTGTCCTTAAACGTCATCAAATTCATGGCATTTCTGGTCCAAGTGAGAGCATATTTTGCCACTTCATCGTTCAGCGTATACTTAGTACAGTGGGGATGTTGCCTACTATGACTCGACTGCCACATTTCTCTTTCAGAGACGGGAACATTTTCAAACTGTTGAGAAAAGACATCACCGAAGGCAGTCTGGTGTAATACTATCACATGATTAGGATCTGGAGCAAAACAGTGGACACCACAGATTGCAGCACTGGTTCGATGGTCTACCAATGGATCCACGTCATAACAGCCTTCTAACAACAGTTGAACAAAATTTCCTGATGAGGAAATGTGCAACGGTGCATTCAAAGACCTTGATCGGCAAACGCTGTCATGCGAACTATGAAACAGTGAAATCTCTTTGGAGTTATAGGAAGCAAGAGCTGCCAATTCGTAAATGTGATTCGATGAAGATTCAGTCGACAGTGGCAGTACGCTGCAACAAGTCGGTTGGGACATCAACTGGTGCCTCCACGTCAACACCTCGCGTTAAGAATAGAAACTCTTATTCAGGTAAAGAATGGACATAAACACAACCTCAGAAAAATAATACAGTAGATACTCACTGGATGTCCAGGAAATCTTTGGTCAATCAAATGAAATGAGTAGGAGGTTGCCACATAATGTAAATAGGAATTAACAGAACTGCACTTAACAACGTGAAGGCTCTCACCATTGTAAGCCATCTCAGATGACCAACTGTTGTATAACAGAAGGTCAGAATGACCACCAAGCTAGAGAATGCACAAGTCAAAGAACATGACAAATGTATTGCTAGAGACGACGAATGACGAAACTCTTACTCGCAAGTCTTTCAGAATCAAATCCGTCTCATTGGAAATCACAATATTCCTAGGATGAGCGGCAAATTGACAGCAGTGCCGTTTATAAGTGCGTGTGGAGGAACTCAAACTTGTGACTACCTGACTTGTGCTTCTAGATTAACAGGCAGTTGAAAATCAAAACGATGTGATCGTCGCTGTCTGAACGTCATATCAAGAGCATTGAAAATGTCCACAAGCTGTAACACTCACCCTGTCTCGACGTTCATAAATATGACTTTACCTTCTACAGTTGCACATATAAAGTCACCCTCCAGGTATGGACTATAACATAAACCCTCAGGAATCAGAAAACAAGTGCCAAAATTTTTAAATTCGCATCTCTCTCCCTCTCTCTATCTACCTAAGAGCCAAATCCGTGAATTCCTTTTTCTTTTCTACATCACGCAAAAGTTCAAAGGATGCTTTTTTACGTCTACATTTTAAAGTCCCTATATTGACAGTTTTCGTTTGCCTCAAGCCACAGAAAACTAGAATTAAACATGACGTAGCAGACGTATTCCTTTTCTGTTAGGATATTTTTGACCAAAATATAGAAAACTTTCAAACTGAACAACCTACTCCTGTTGCAGAGTTTCTGACAGGTGATGCCGTAAAGTTTGCTGGATAATTGTAAAGAAGACGAAGCGTCCAAATTGGGTTTCAACCATGGATGTTGCGAGTCTTCTTCAGTTTGGATATTCACGGGTGTAATCACTACAATAAAAGGTATTTACGATTTATTACTTTCTATTTTACATAGGAGTGAAAATGTAACTTTTTTTATTTACCTAAAGTATTTAATTTTTTCCTTGCACTATAAAGTAGTATTCCATCCTTGGGTGAATTGGGCGCGGTTTGGAATAGAACACTGCCGCCATTGTGATAGAACATCTCGTTAGCATTCTAAAATCGGAAATCAGCATTTGAAAAAAAGACAAATAGTAAACTTAAAATATTTGATTTTTTGTTATGATTTACCCTTCCATCTGGAGTTAATCCGTTAGGCAGTTTTGAAGCTAAATAGTACATAAACGTTGGAAGTTCCAACTCAACGTCTTGCTTTTTAGAAAGTTTTTTACACACCTCTTTGAGGTTGCGTTTCACTGGTTTCTGCGATGAATGAAAATATCGCAAAACGGAGTAGTGAACCCAACGAAATTGATTTCAAAATTTCGGATGAAGAATTACTGTATTATAACACTCACCTTTCTTAGAAGACTCCGATAAGTATTCATCATTTTCATCCACTTTACACTATTGTAAGAAATTTCTTTATGTTGGTTTGCGATCAGGCATTCTATTAGGAAAATTGTGTCATTCAAAAAGCGAACAGCATGATCATAATTAATTCATTTTTCACATTAGATTCTACCTCGGTTGTGGTGTCGAGACCGGAGGCTCCCTCACACCTTGGGATCGATCTCGTTTATCAGCGAGGGAAAAGAAGTCACCTACCTTGGACGGCATGCCCCTTGGTTAACCGCCCTTTGGACATGGGTGCATCTAACCCAAGTAACGTGTTTTGGGTATCCAAACTTTGACACTTACTTTTACTGTTTGGTGGTAATAACGGAATAGCTGGCGCTTTCGCTAAATAACTAAAATCTCCATTTTCTTTGCTATTCGAAATTTGTACAGATGAGTCTTGCCCAAACTCGACAACCGGTCCCATACTTCCATAATCCGAAATGTAATAGTGATGCACCTGTGGCTGAGGTTTCACTTTCCACAATGGAGCAACCACACGAGGTAATGTCTGTGAATGATTCGCTTCATCCATCGTCGAGCTAATTCACTATCTCCCTTAATTAAATGTTTTGGCACGATAGTTAATACATCAAAATTTCAGTGATGAATACAAAACGTCCATTTATTAGTGTCTGTACATGTTCCCTTCCAGAAGCACATGATACATTCAATGGCAGCCCATTCAATAACCTGATTCCCACTAACTTTTTCCTCTTCCACACATGCCGATAGAGGCAACAAACTGAACAGAATCAATCATCAAGGTTCTAGATACTTTTTTAAATGTTTTACTCGCACGGTATCGCGACCTCGTTTAGAAACAATTGTCTATTTGGTCCCAAAACTCAGTTTTATCCCCTACCCTACCCCGTTGCTCGAAATCCCAGTTTTTTTTAAGACACTGCCATCTAACGGCCATTACTGAAACTGACGATGTTAGGCTCGTTCTCAAATTACAGATAATGGAATTAAAGACATTTGAAAAATAAGTGTCATGAAAACACAAATCGCCATCATTTAATTAATATATTAAATGATGGCGTTTTATATTAAATTTAGCCAGGCCAGAAACTGGTTATTGAGCATCATTGCAACAGCCCAGAAAAAAAAATCAATTGAAATGTAATTAATTTCCACAAAACATCAAATTTATTTTCCTTCATCATATTAATGAACAGCTGAATTTACCAGTGACATTTAAAATACTAAGTCAACTGAAATACTGACAACGACAGATATCTACGAATTGTAACAGGCGATTTTTATAACGTCAATGGAGTAAACCCCCCCTCACACACAAAACCTCATCGATAATGTCACTAAGAATTAAACTAAGCCCTATTTTTTTTCGTATTTTTTTCTCGTAACACGTTGAAAGCATTTGATACACTAACATCTCACATTTAAATTTCCATCCCGTAGTTTTTTTTTCTTTTCTGAATGACTAAAATAAAACCCTTAAAATATTATTTTCTTTTTAACAGATCACTTTACAAAACACAGTTTTGACGCGTGAGCAGTGTTCCTTGGGTGGCCCAATGCCTCCTTGATCCTGTCACCACAAATTTATTCGAAAGGCAAGTAATCAGTTGCGAGTTCCCTCCAGACTCTTGATTTAATTGCTGTTGGCTTTGCCATTTTAAAAGAGGTGCTCTTGGAGAAAGGCAAAAAGTATCCTGCTTCACCCCCGTAATTTGTTATCATAATATAATACCTCTTGTTAAAGTTTGGCTGCCCATTAGTCGAGTTTAGGGTGCTGTTGCAAAAAACAATCATGATTATGTCTCTTTTTTTTATATATATATAATGAACGGACAGAATTCAGAGCACCATGATAACTCACAAGAGGTAACTTTAAAAATAACAGTAATGATGATAATGGCAGTACGTTGGTGGCATTTTCGCTCTCTTTGTAAGACTAACCCCCATTTATATATAATATAAAAGAAAACAGAACCTTAGAAATGTGTATCTATATTTTTTTTTCTTCAATCATTTTCGTTTAAAACTTCGAGTCCCTTTTCACTTATGGCACACGTGACAGCGGTATTTAATAAATCTTCCGACTGCAACGAGACTTCAATATCGTCTATAAGATCAGAAGTGCTACTACTACTACTACTACTACCAGTCACTACTTCATCATCACAGCTGCCTTGTTGTGTCAACATTCCACTACTGTGGGACACTGAGGAAGAAGATGAGGACAAGGACGTTATGTCCAATTGTTTAGACGTCATTTCTCCGTCAATCTTCTTAACAGATGAAGAATAATCGCTGCCACTTGATGATGATACAACTGCTGGTAATGACGTGCAGTTGCTGCCACCATCTGTCATCACACGAGGCTGTGTATTATAAAAATATCCTTTTAAGTCACGATGAGCATTCTCGCACACCTTACCACTAGCAGCAGCAGTGGCAGATAAGCCATGCTGTTGATGTCGCCACAATTCTTCAAATCGTTTTCGCTGTAAACCTTGTTGTCGTATCGCTTCAGCAACTCCTTCATTTTCAATATTTTGGGCATTGAGGAAAGTACCCCAGTTGACAAATTCGTTGAGATTATGATTCCCTGGATCGTTGATGTGAAGAGGAACGCCAAGTTCACTTAGCACTTTATTAATCACATTGTCGAAGATTCCTTGTGCTATTTGTCTAGACTGCCATAACCGCAACGCAGAATGAGTGGCATGGCTACCCGAATCAACTTCTGGGCCACTGGTGCTACTGCTGCTACCGCTACCGCTACCACCACCACCTCCTCCTCCGTCTCCTCCACTACTTGACTCTACATCAGTAGTCATTTCTTCTTCATGTTGGGAACTGGATTCTGGTAATAAATGGT
This sequence comes from Trigoniulus corallinus, assembly GCA_013389805.1. Lineage (NCBI taxonomy): Eukaryota > Metazoa > Arthropoda > Diplopoda > Spirobolida > Trigoniulidae > Trigoniulus > Trigoniulus corallinus. The sequence continues at coordinate 4,776,989 of JAAFCE010004287.1, forward strand.
GACTAGGATTGGACACCGGTGAGGCGCTGTCAAAATCGTTTGTAGTACTAATAGTTGACTTATCGCTGTTAACGTCTGAATGATTATTGTTGGCAACAGGTGAAGTCTGCTTCTGACGTGATGAAGGATTGGAGTCGGATGGGTCGCTGCTACTACTCACTTCAGAATGATCGTCACTTTCAGCTCCGTAGGTATATTTGAATTTTTTAATGGGCCTCGATGTCATCTCGGAACACAGGCTGTGGTGGATTATCACCTCATTCTCATCGTTGATGTTGTTCATTTGAAATGCGTTATCAGCTCGCCAACCGTTCGACTTATTGACAGCTACCCACTTCATATCTGGTCATGTTTCGTGTCTGAAAATAGGATTTCATACAGAGCCATTATAGAGTGGATAAATCAGACCTTGAAAGGTATACTAAAAGGGGTGAGTGATCAATACTTGATAGACTGACATAAAATGAATTAAAGGCGCCCCTCTCTCTCTCTCTCATTCTTTGAATTTGAGTGAATGCTAAACACGAATTGTTTCTAAGAGATAATTAGAAATCGGTTGTGCCAAAAGATACATCATAGACGAGCAGGGCCTGGTAACATATAATTTGCAGACAATCTAGATGATTATTATGAAATGCAACTATCAAGTTGATGGCTTTGATGTTTGAGGACGGTGCCAACTTCTTTTTAACAGCTGACATTCTTGCTCTTCAACATGGATTGAACGCCAGTAATAATCGTGAGACTGTGAAAGAAATGGGTCTTACCATCATTGCTGCATTCCGCTGAGTTTAATTTCTACTCTTGTTGGCGACAAAAGTTTCTAGGCTCATTATTTAATTTAAATATATATAAAAAAAATGGTGGTTAACTATTGTCCTCGTTTGACCACTTACAGGTTTTCATGAACAATTTTTGTCATTATCCACCCGAGCGCAATGCCACGACCCGAAATGGAAAATGACGACACACTACTCGGAAATTTCAACAACGCTTCCACTTGACCGAATCGAACAATTCGAGAAGTGCATACCAGTCTCGTGAATGGAGGACGTATATACTCGCCACTAGGATCACTACGAGAGTTGGTTTCAAGTATGTTCTAGTTGGACCGGTCAATAGAATGACGCACGCGCTGTGGAGTTCCCATATTCGACTCATTTAAAATGGGGCCGGACATATTATGTGATTTTTTAAGAAGACGATATATTTTTAGGTCTAGACATGGATTGAGGTTAAGTACGAGACTGACGTAGAATATTTTCGGTTAAGAGTTGTATGAGAAGAGTGAATAAGGCAAGAAAATTGTTTTGCGTTGTTTCGGTCAAAGCTGTTTTTCTTCATTTTGGTAAGTGTTGTTCTCATTGTTGGCGAAGGCCAGTCAGGGGCTTGGAAAATTTCTGGGATGAAGGGAGACTTTATTTGAACAGGAATTCATATTTTATCACATGCATAGTAGATATGTATATTTCCGCAATTTATTCGTCATTGCACAAATAGATATTAGCGTTATCAGTTGCAGAATTGTTGCTTCACTAGGCGTTAATTTTGCAGCCTTATCGAAGGGGCGTCTTCGTGTGAGAAGGGATAGGACATTTTATTGCTATGATGATTTTTTTTTTGCATCCTTGCCCTTGAAAGTTATAATTTTCAATTTACGCACTAAATTCTCCTTCTAAACATTTAGTATGCGAAAAGTCTATTTTAATAATTAGTGATGTCAGCATAGCGATAGATGTGCGAATCATGTGCTTCATAGCTAAATTGAGACACTCCATGTTTTTCTCACAGTGTATACACATAGGTTTATTGGCAAGGTTTCAATTGGTTTCTATCAGTGATGAATAAAAGTTTTAATTGATTGTTTAAAATTCAGCCAAATTACGTCGGAAGTGCTATTTACTTTTATATGCTGCAATGAACTCTTGATGGTTTACTAACGGACGTATAGTGAATAGGCTTTAAAACCGGTTTTTTGTTTTGTTTTTCCGTTAGCATCATGTGAATACTATGGATTCTACGCTCTCTGAATTCATTGCACATACTGGTGCTGAACCAGGTTTGGCAAGAGACATTTTAGAAGGTGAGGAAAAATAAGGTATTGTCTTCACATTTCTAAATCGTAGTATAAATACTAAAATTTACAAATACGGTGTTGGTTAAGCAACACCACCTAGAGAAACAATCTGAAATGTCAGCATTTTGTTAATGATGCAACTTGTCAATTTTCGATTTTATTTTATTTTTTGAAGGCCAACAATGGGATCTTGTCAAATCACTACAAGCGTATTATTTCTTGAAGGGAATTACATCTTCCGCAGTTTCATTATCGTCCAATGCCTTGATTGAGAAACAACTTCCTTCAATCATTGACGACAGTGAACTGTCAGTAATGGATCACCTGGAAATGAACAAACAGCACGAAGTAATTAGCGATCCAACGCCAGAATATGTCACTGACTTGAGTTGTGTTTCGAAACCTCAACTTCAGAAATCCAATGCCGTAGACAGTGACGATATCACAAGTGAGTGTATAATTACCGTATTTCGTAATATTTAATGCCTTTTTCTGTAATGCCTTTTTCTTACCCCTTCCAGATAAAAAGTTAACTCGTGGCATTTCGAGGGCTACGGATAACGTCAATCTCGTATTAAAGGCACGCAATGAGTTTGCCTTGAATTTCTCAGATTCGTCTGACGCAAATCAGCTGTTAGATTTCAACGTTGAAACTCCGGTGTATACATTCACCTTACCAGATCTGACTATTTATCCAGATGATTTCGTTTCTTTTCTGGAAAGAGATCTGATTGAAACTTCCACTTTGCTTTCACTGGAACAAGCAGGTATGATTTACCGAACCTTTTTAGTTAACATTTTTCATGCGTTAGGAAGAGTCTTCTTTTGTTTAATACGTTTAAGAATTTCTTTATTAGGGCGGTTAAATTGGTGGACGGCTCTGGGAGCTTGTCAGAGGCTCTGGCCTTTGGCAACCACTGGAGATGGGAATTGTCTTTTACACGCTGCATCTCTCGGTAAGATGGTTGGTTTTCTGTGTTTATTATGATGTCGTATTTAAAAGTCTAAAAAGTTGAATATTTTCTTGTCAGGAATGTGGGGATTTCATGATCGTCTTTTGACTCTGAGAAAGGCTTTGCATGCAACGTTGACCAAAGGATCATATCGCAATGCTCTTTGGAGGCGATGGAGGTGGCAGCAAACTTTACAGAATAAAGAGGTATGATCATAACAAAGATGCAGACATATTTTTGGAATTAATTTTCAGTATTTTTATTAAAGTGTCTACTCTTTACGACATGCGTTATTAGGTGGGTTTTGTATATTCGGAAGAAGAATGGCAAAAAGAGTGGGAGAACCTATTGAGGCTTTCGTCCACAGAGCCACGTTCGCGACTAGGTCTAAAATTAGGATGTTCTAACTTGTCAAGCAGAGGGTATGAACTATTTTGTCAATATTTACTGCAGATTTGTAACGAATAGCATTATCAGGCTAGGGTGGCAAGGTTCAATTGCATTTTTTTTAGAATCTTTCAAATGCTGTGAGGATTGCATTTATTATCATCATTTGGTATGTACTGAAATTATCGTGTTTTATATTTCAGGCCGATTGCTAGAGGAATTGGGTATGTATTAGTAAGTTATTTATATGTTGTCTTTTATTTGTGCTATGTTGTGGAGTTGTTTGATGTTTTACGAAATTTGCTACTTTTCGTATGTTTTCAGTGTTATTGAGGAAATTTTTATTTATTTAGCGCCTTAGATCCAATATCTGAAAATGAGGGCGAGCATGACATATATGAAAGTCTTGAAGAAATTCATGTTTTGGCTCTTGCTCATGTTCTTCGACGTCCCATCATTGTTGTAGCTGATACAATGCTGAAAGACGTCACGGGTGAACCATTTGCTCCAATCCCTTTTGGTGGAATCTACTTACCATTGGAATGCCGGCCCATTCATTGTCACCAGTCACCTTTAGTTCTTACGTATGATGCTGCTCATTTCTCTGCGTTAGTCGCTATGGAGAGGGAGACGTACGTAGACAAGGTTCATCAAACAGATGGTAATTAAACTTTTTTGTATTTTACAAAATGGTGATTGTTTTTGCAGGCAGTGAGAGAGAGAGAGAGTGAACGTGTTTATATCTTGTTTGTAGTTGCAGTGATTCCATTGACTGATGCGCAGCATCAATTACTTCCTTTGCAATATGCAGTTGATCCCGGTGCTCATTTCAATTGGGGCATCGATGAGCATAATCCAAAAGTGGTCCATCAGCTAACTCTAACTAATGATGACAAATTAACTCTTCTCGTTCAATATCTTGAAGTTGATCATGTCCCGATATTAAAAGACAGAGCAGGAGTTGTTGGTGATTCGAATCACGGTCGTTGTCCGCAATCCTCGACCACATCAAATGGTTTTTTGGATATGGACAAGAAATCAAGTGGTAGTAGTTTCGAGTCGGATGACAGCTCTCCATCCAGCATCGAAGCATCTGTTCCAGGTGGAAGTGTTTTTGGAAGTAAGAGCAAAGCTGCCAAACAATTGCAATCGGTTGCTAAGCAATTTGGTAGCATTGGTCGTAGTATGAGTAAGAAGTTTAGAAATTTTGGGAATTTCAAGCTGGGACGGAGCAATTCTTACAAAGAGACTCCATCTAGCCACATGAAACATGCAAAGAATCAACAGGACATTTTTTCTGCTCAGGAATCCAAATTTTCGTATGAAAATCAACGATTAGCTGGTGGACAACAACAACAAACTTCCAAAAATCAGAATTACATTCTGTGTGCCAAGCTCCAGACTGATAAAAGGCACGAATATCAAGAAGAGATGATCAAGAACTACTTACATTCAGCACGGATAAGATTCGAGATTGAAAAGAATTTGAAAAGTAGTCGTACTCTTGAGAGAAAGCCATTGAGCAAAAGTCAGGAACCTGATAGTGGTGGCGGGTCATCTGCAGCACCTTTGACGATGAGGTGCATTAATCCTTGGTGTCCCATGTATGGATCGGCAGCTAGCAGTTATCTCTGTCCGGAATGTTTCGAGAAGCAGAAGGAACACGAAAGAGGTCTGTGCCCTGAAGGGAGTAGTTCACAACTTGATGGATGCGACAAGAATTCCTTGTATGGAATAGGAAGGTCGCGGTTTTATACAGAGACGTTTGATTCGTCTGCAGTGCAAGATAATGGCGGCAACTCTGCATCTTGTGGGAATCTCCTTGCTAAGCGAAGCATGCATCCTGATCAGACTTTATATCTGTCAAATTCGACGTTTTACAATGACGTCAATACTCCGCCGGTTACTTCTTCATTAGCGGTAAGTGGTGACGGCATCCACTTTGGAAGCAGCAGCAACACTGGTGGTAGTAGTGGTAATGTGGCGGATGCTTATGGTCATTTTTCAGAAGGTAGTGATAGTGGCCAATTGGCCACTACCAACACGACCAATGGTCGTAAAGATGGTGTAGGTGGTGTATCGTTTTCGTCGTCGTCATCATCAGTAATACCAAGTTCGACCACTCTTTTTAAACCGTCGTGCCGAACACCCAAGTGCCCTTTTTTTGGTACTTCCAAAACGGGTTATTATTGTTCTCAGTGTCACAAGGAACAGAAGTTGCAAGAAATTATTGAATCTAACAACTCTTCTTCCTCCAATTGTGCTGCAATCCTTTCTGCTGATAACTTAAGGACGACTCAGATTTAAGTGTTTTTTTGAAACACTTATCGTCCTGTCTAATGCAGGATTGGTTTTTTTTTTAATGACCTGCCAAATAATTATTTTTTTTTCTCTCTTTTTGTTTTTTTTTCTCTTGTGTGTTTCTGTGTGCGTTTACAAGCGTGTTTTTGATTAGTTGCACATTTCAGCTTTTATGTATATTTGTGTGTGTGTGCATGAAAATATTTTTTTGTTTGAGGACTGAATCGAGGATAGACTGTGATGTAAGACTCGTTGTCTTTAATTTGTCGTTTTTTTCTTTTAAATTCTGCAAGATTTCCTTCCTCGTTTTAAAGTAGTTGAACGCTTTGTGACGAAAATGGTCTTTCTTTGAAGTTGAATTTCCAATCGCAGTTGAAAATTTTGGAGTAGAAGTGGTTTGTGTTTTCTAGACGCTGAAGTAGTCGTCACTTTCCTAAATCGTAAGTGATATCAAACACACATTTTGACTTGTTATTAGATGGAATTGTAGTAATTCATTCTAGTTGACCTCTACCGGGCAAAACTGACCACTTTGGGATGATGGGTGATCTTGTATCACCAATGATGATGATCACCTTGCGTAGCACTTTGAGCACCCAGAAATTGGAACCCAAATGACGATTGTACTACTTTGTCACGAATCTAATGGAGCTATCTATTATTTTGAAATGGATAGTGGACACTGTCCGATTCCCTTGCAGAATAACAAATATTCGTTCCCCGAGTGACGTGGTGCTCAAAGTGTTGACGAGGCTAGGTTTTCGTGGGTCATTATTTGATGACGTGAACCACTTTTTGGGGCTATTTGCTCTGCTAGCCAGTTCTGAGTTTCCACTATTTGGCTAA
>JAAFCE010004287.1:4783562-4834744 GCA_013389805.1 Trigoniulus corallinus
ATTAGTGAGTTGAGAGATCTTCAGCGTCAAATTATGTCTCTTCGAGATAGGAAGCATTTGCAGCAGATTGTAAATGTGATTGAAGAGACTGGTCTCTATCAAGTCACTAGCACCACGTTTGATTTTGATTTGTGCACTTTAGACCACGGAACGGTGAAGAAGTTGCAGAACTGCTTGGCTGCGGTGGTGTAAGAAACGAACAAAACATCAATTTAATCACCTACAGTAAATATTTCTTTAAGATGATGATGAGCAAAATAGATTCATTTCTCACTTCCCCACTCCCGTGGGTTTTTTTTTTGTTGTTGTACCGTTAAAGGTACGATTTACTTACCCTTCATTACCTTGATGTCCACTGGTGCCATCGTTGTCGTCCATCGGTGCTGATGCGACAAATTATGGATTATTGGAATCTCAACTTCGCCACTGATCTTCATCATCAGTCTCTTTATCTCCAAGAAAATGTTTTAGAAGTTAATATTATTATTATTATTTAATACACTGTAATGAAGAAAGTTTTTTTATTCGGTGAGAGTGCAGAAAGTTATATATATATTTGTGTCCATTCTTGAAGCACTCTTAGAGACATGGTGTAGTAATCAAGGTCAACATCAGAGCCATCAAAGAAATGAACTGTCGTTCATATTTTTTTATTGTTCGATGATATTTTGCAAGATACCTCACATGCACAACACTGCTGCCGCTGCTTAACGTGGGTGGTACTCATCCCCCTCTTCCACCTCTATCCCTTCCTCATCTGTATAAAAAAAGGTTAAATTGTTGACGTGTATCAAAAAATAACCTCTTTTTCTCACCTGATTTTAAAATGCCATCCCGGTAAGTTTTTTTTTGTTGTTGTTGTTGTTCCTGTCATTTTTTTTCATCACCATCACTTCTTTTTATGTTTTTTTTGTCATCAATAAATTGCTTCTTCTGTTTTTATTAAGAAAAAAAAATTGCTACCAGTTTTTTTTTGTCCACTGGTTCTCGTCTGAAGAGACTTGGTCGCAAGTATTTTTTTTAAACAGAAAATTTATTTCTTGCCCATAACTTTGTCTTGGAATATACGCTTGTATATAAATTCCCACCGTGGAAGTTGTTTGATGTGACGTGCCACATATCGATTTGCATAATTGTTTTTAAATCGTTTGTAAATAGCTGCCCATTCTTCATCGGACTTGAGTTGCTGCTCCTGAACTTGTTGTTCACTTGTTCCTGGTGGTGGTGGTGGTGGTTGTTGTTGTTGCTGCTGCTGCAGATATGGCGTCCTTGAAGCGATGTCAGCGTCTTGAGTTGATGGAGAATTTAGAATGAATTTGATCATGTGTCTTAAGACGTCTTTATTGAAACCTTGCACCTGGCCGCTGTCATCGATGGCATCAAAGAGTTTCATTTCAGGAGTTGCCCAACAAATGTTTCGTTTCAATTTAGTGTCCACGTCTTCTGACAGACAGATGGTATTGAGTTGATAAGCGTAAAATGACCATAACTGACCATTTGTGATGATGGTTTGAGTCATCATTGGATAAGTCAGCTCGTGGTATGGACTAAATCCTAGATTTGTGCAGAAAAAAATATTTTTTTTTTAATTCAATTGACTTTTTCTCTCGGCAGTAAAATTCCTGATAAAAGAGAAGTGCGTAAGACCTTTGTAGTAAGCCAAAGACGTCAGCCAAGCAAATGAACTCAAGATACCACAGTTATGTAAAGTTGTCTGTAAAGTGTCATCTCCATAGCAGTGGACGTATCTTAGAAGTTTTTCACGAGTATAAACAGACAGAGTTCCAAAGCCACAAGGTTCTCCAGGCCAAAATCCTGAAAAAGGGGTAAACTCTTTCAAGTTTTCTTACAAACCTCCCCCTCCTTTGTTGTTAAAACAGCTTATAGTGGTCATATCAAGAAAAAGGCAAATGTCTTGTAAGATCCTTTGAGGACATCAGAGGAGGACAACTGATAAAATATGTCAGGACTAACACTTTGTTACAGACAGCACTACTTTAAAAAAACAACGTGGCTGAGTTGCGTTGGACACACCAGTTCTCGTCAGATAGCTGAAGTTAAGCAACGCAGCCCAAGTTAGTACCGACTTGGGTGGTTGGTTGAACATTGGGTGCTGCTAGTTTCCCCTCACCTACACCCCTCCACTTCTACCTCGCCTTCTCACTCGCGAGCAGCCTCCACAAGGTTCAGCCCGTTGTTGTTTGTTGGTGTTTTAGGGCCCTTCAACTACAAGGTCATTAGAGCCCCGTCCACTGTGTAGTTCTAATGCAGAGACTGCACAGACACTACACTAATGCGGCGATTTTTGGGTATTAGCAGTACCCAGTTTTCCCAAGTGGCCACCCACGTCAGTACTAGCTGGGGTTGCATTGCTTAACTTCAGTGATTAGACGAACCTGGTGTGTCCAACGAAATTCGCCACTTCCCTCAGCCCGTTATGGTTGCTTGGCCGACTCACTAAACTGTTTGCATAACATATCTTACATTATACGTAAGGGAAGTATGCCCCCCCCCTCCGCACAACTTAGGAAATTTTGGAATGTAGTGACCATTGTCACAAAACGCGCAAAATTTTGACTCAGGTTTGAAAATTATCACAGAAGCTGATGCCAAACGTTCTGGGGCAATGCAAAATTACTAGAAGCACTATGCGCCAAATAACAGCCTGGCATGACCTGTCGAAATGGAATTTTCCAGAGAAAGGCTTTTTTTAGCATCATGCCCATAGTAGTTCAGTAACTGAAATTGCCCTCATCACATGACCTGAAATGGCTGTACTTGTTGATGACTATTCTTAAATGGGACGTTTATATCCATTGTAATTGCTAAGGTGGACTGGTGGGTGTCTCGTTTACATTTGCATCCCTCCTGAAATGACTTCTTAAGCCCTTGGAATATGTTTCTGGCAGATACCAGGTACACTAGTAGCATAACGTGTCACTCTTTTGTATCCTGAAGCTCGTGGGTGGTAGTTGCATTCGTGAGGTTCACTGTTGGCACATAAAGGATCCTCTGGGTGTACAAACTGTAAAGAAACGCACCATACATTTCTTGTTGGTTTTGGTCTTTCTACTGAAGGACAATAAAAGTAATAATTACTGGTGACAATGGATCTTCGTGACAGACTTGCATGTACGGCTGGTCAACATACTGAAATAAGACGTCCATTGGTGCTTCTACTGGTGGAAATGACTTGGGAAAGTTTTTGCGGAACTTTTTTTCACGGGCTGTTGGTGGAAATCCTCCGCACCACCAAAATGAATCGCATCGTGAATTGTAATTGACCTGTGAATATAAAATCCCGAGTTATTAGCACATTTGGTGGTGGCATTTTGTCTTACAATGAATTACTATCATGGTAACTGTAACCGGTGAGGCAGAAGTGGCGTGCGCGACTAATACCACAGTGGTTCTTGGTTCGATACTGGATCGAAGTGAGATGGCTTCTTTCGGGCTTGAAGAGAGGCCATGCGTGCGCCTTCTGTCGGATCGGAACTAAAGCCCCGTGTGGTGAGTACGATGTCACTACTATACAGGGAACAACCTCTTCTACATCATCATCATCATCAACTCATCTTTATCCCGCCTGTGGCGGGGTCGGGTCTGCGGGTTCTCATCCTCCACTCCCGCCTATCCCCCACCAAGTCCCGGCACGCCTCTATGTCCCTCTGCACCACCTGCTCCCACGTCGCGGCGAATTGCGTTGGACACACCAGTTCTCGTGTGATCACTGAAGTGAAGCAGCGCAAGCCCAGCTAATACTGACATGGGTGGCCGCTTGGGAAAACTGGGTTCTGCTAATACCCAAAAATCGTCGCATTAGTGTAGTGTCTGTGCAGTCTTTTCATCAGAACTATGCTGTGGACTGGGCTCTAATGACCTTTGTAGTTGAAGGGCCCTAAAACACCAACAACAAATGCTCCCACGTCCGTTTTGGTCTTCCCCTACTCCCGGAACCCCCAATCACCCGCCGTCCCGTAATTGACCTAACAAGTTCCTCCCCCTCCTCATCACATGCCCATACCACCTCAGCTGATTTTCTCTCACAAACGACCCCTTGTACATGCAATAAGTAATTAGCACAATGTCCAGGTGGAGGAGCTCACGTAATTGCCCCGGAAATCCTCAGCGAGTGATTTCCTGACTTTCACTCCCGCCACCAGACGGCGAGCATGTGGAAACAGCGGACGCTCATCATGGCAGTTTAAATGATAGTGTGCATGACTTGAGATCTATACTGGTTCGATTCTGGGCATGACCAGTGATTTTGTCCAAGCCGATGGTCTCCCAGTTGCAGTGGTGGGGAGCAGTTTAAACAGAAGTGCGCCCCAAAAATTTTTAAATATTCAGAGTCCGGCTGCAGAAAAACTATGAGCAATATATCGCCCTTGTGTCCATTCAGAGGGACAAGATGGGTACCCGACCCTGGACCTTGGACAATGCCCTATCTTCAGTTTAGCCAACTACAGATTAGACTGGCAGTATAAAAATGGGGATTGCAATGCAAAGCGGCCTGATCAGTTGCACCCCACTGAAGGGGGAGAAATTGCTACATTGCTCCTCTGGATCCGCCCCTGCACAGTGAGGTTGTTACGAGCTACCCCCTCCCTTGACAAGTGGGGTACAGGTACTCACCACTCGTTTCATCATCATCATACCCTCATCCCACCTGTGACAGGGTCCACTGAACATGCTCTGACTGGGGACACCCCAGCCAGGAGTCTGGAACTCGCGGAAATATTGGTTGGGTTGTCTGTAGGGGGATGGCGGCCTACCCAACGAATTTTAGACGATGCAGACTCGCCACTCTGCGTTAATTAAAACGTTGAAATTGGAAAATCACTTACTTGACAGTTGCTCAAATGCGGATATTCCAGGGAAAGTAAAGATGTGACTATTCTATAAAATGCATCCGTTAGCACTTGGCCTCTCCGTCTTTCCAGGAAAGCCCTTGACCACTTGCGATTTGGCACTGCGCAGAATTCTTCATCAAAACTTTCTCGAAGTGTTTGCATAATTCGAGGTGTGATATACTCGGCTAGTTTATCGACATTAATTGTATTATAGCTATCTGGCATCCCTTCAATTAAATGAGTACGAGTGTTGTACAAGGTGAGTGGTAATGGATTGTAAGTAGGCGAAAAGCATCTGAGCATAATGACTCTGAAATTCGGGCCATTTTTACCAATTTCCATCAGTTTTTGTTCTACTGTTGGCAAATTCTTGATGTGATCATACCATTCTTGCCGCTTCATTCGTTTCCGATTCAGCGGTGAGGGATCGAAACACTCGGGGTATTTGGCGATCTCACTAAATTCAGATTCATTTTCTGCACTTAAGGCTGTTGAATAACAATGTCCATTGTGAGTTTTCATCTTAGTGGCATTTATGTGAAATAATGAAATTCTGCAAAATCTTCTTTTAGGAATTCGCATCTTGACAATCGAATACATGAGCGCTGCCATGTTTTCTACCGGCGAGTCTTCTACGGTGGACGATAGGAATCGATGGACTTGACGGTGTCGTTGTTGTTACCTTGGTAACCGCCGTGTTTGTAGTGGCGATGGCGGCGGCGGCTGCTAGTCAAGGTCGTTCTTGGTAATAAGGATCACGTAGGTTATCAATCCGAAGTTTAATATTAATAAACTACTTTATGTAGGGATTTTCTTGTGCAGTTTTTGTCTTTGCATTTATTATATCAGATTGAACTCTATAATCTCGTTTAATTCAAGCAAAGACAATAATATTTTTGTTCTTTTTTTAAATTTTAGAACGTTTCATGGGTTGTCTTGTGAGTGAGTACCTTATTTTCACCAAATGTAATAACTGTGCCATTCCAGAGTTGTTCTCTTAGATGGTATCTTAATACAGCTATATCCGTATCTTGCTACGAATATTTGTTATTTTTCAGGGTCGTTCGGCTCATCGATTCGTATTAAATGTTCTATGATCGCGATTTCGCGGGATGAAGCCATTAGTTAACATTGGTACTGATTGAGGTTAGGGTCTAAGAAACACTGACATAAGTAAGTATGTCAAAACTTTCAAGTTCAACAAAATTGTACCCATCAACAATGAATTAATCGTTTAGTTCCGGACGTTGGGACGCGCACGATATCTCAGCATTAGGAAATGGATCAGAATCACAGCTCAGAATCTTTAGGTAGATATGGTTACATTTTTAATTGTAATTTCGATGTAATAGAGAATTTACGATTGTAGCTCATTTGTGAATAGTTAGTAATAGTCAGTGGGCAGACGACGTGACAGAAGTTTACAAGAAATTATCTGATGAGGAAAAGAATTATCTACTACAGAAACTAATGCATGTCAGCTCCTTCACTCAACTATATTTTCTTCAAGATAATCTTCAGAAAATTAAACATCGCGATTTCATGATCCTTTTACCAAAGGAAATGATAGAGCGTATACTGGATTACCTGGATTTTACGAGTTTATGCAGATGCTGTCAGGTAAAAATGAGTTTTACCAACTCTAGATATATTCAATCTATTGTTTTCGCCTTCTACGAGGTAACTACAGTTTATGTGGCATCTTTGATCGAGGTTATATTTTATTATTAGGTTTCAACACATTGGAATTCAATGATCTTGTCGTTCGCGAAAATTTGGAGAAATCAATGTATCAAATTTGGCTTGTGTTTGTCTGAAAAAACAATGCAAGCTATTAACAGCCGACAGGAAACTTATAAAGAACTACGCCTTCGTATGGCTAAGAAACTGCAGCAGATGAAAATTTGCAATGGCTTTGAAAATTTGATTTATGAAGGACATTCAAAAAGAGTAACTGCAGTTCATTATTGGAATGAAAAGCTAGCAACAGGTAGACACACGGTGCATACTATCTTTTACAGTAACAGAAGAGTTTTTTGCAAACAGGCGAAAATGAAATTTAGTCATTATTTTCGATCCGACAGGAACGTCAAATGGAGAATTAATTTTGTGGGACATACAGACAGATCAACTTTTGCATAAAACTTTAATTCCAAATTTTTGCATTACGTGTTTATCCTTCAATGATGAAGTATTAGTGACGTCTTCTGCTACTGGCTATTTCTGCATCCTAGATGCGACTACATTGAATCCTTTAAGAAAGTTTGGAGGAATTCCAGGTGCAATATTTGCATTAGATTTCAATTTTTCATTGAACATCGTCGTAAGTGGATCGGCAGATTCCTTGATCAGACTATGGTCACTTACAACTGGACATTTAATTGATATTCTACATGGGCACAGTCATTGGGTAGGTCAAGTTATACTACGTCCTTCAGTATCAACTAATCAGTGTCCAGTACAATTTCAAGAGGCTGATGCAATTTTAGTATCAGCCGATAAGGAAAGAATTTTAGTCTGGTCAATTAAAATGCATGATAATGCTTGTAAAAAGCATGTAATATCTGTGATACAACTCAGTGGACGCTTTACACCTGGCATTTATTTTGATGGCTGGCAACTTTGTTACATTGACCAAGGATCTTATGGTACGTCAGGTACCAAACTTTGCAAATATGATTTACTCACAAACTCAGCGGTAGGCAATGTCGAAATCCCGACTCGTGCCAAAGTATTATTAGGAGGTGGCCAGAAATATCTTTGTTTATTAACGCACTGTGAATATAATAATTTTTTTATCTTGGACGTCACCAATTGGAAAGAAATTGCTTCTTGGTCCATTCCACCATCTCGGTGAGTTATAATATGAATGCAAACGACTCCTTTTACGTAACATTAATTAGCCTTTTATTATTTTGTATAGTGCTATCGCCCCGGGACATCCACAAATTAGTTTTAACTGCACGGAATGGATACATGGCTTTGATGGATTCAATAATAATGGATTAATCATGAGTGTTGGTCTGGAAGATGGTGCTGTTCTGGTAACCAAATGGAGGAAGTAAACCGCAATGATTGTCACTGTACAAGTTTGTTCATTAAGCATATGTGTGATTAAGAAGTGATTGTTAAAGCTGTTGCTTCTTGTAAAAAAGGTTCAATGTCTGCCTCATTTCCATCATTCTTGACAATGATGTCCCAGTCTTGATAGTTGTCTAGGCCGCACTCGGATTCGGCGTCATCAATACCTGCAGGTCGAAAGTCAAAATGTCAGCACTTCTTCGTGAACGGAACATAGTATATATTTTCTTAATTGCCATACCTTTAACAAAACTCCATCCTCTTACTTGTCTTACATCATCTTGAGCAGTTATACGAACTGTCTTTACGATTATACCAAAGTTTTTCTTAAAAAATTCAACGTCGGACATCCTACGTGCATCGCTGACAATCCAAATATCCTTATTAAAGGCTTGGCTCTGCTCGATAGCGTGCCGACAGAAATATCCTGGATCAAGGCTACGCACTTCTTCGCCCCAACGAATCATGTCCTCGCGATATTCTTCTTTATACGAACTTGCATCAAGTAATTTTGAAAAATCCAAATTGTTTTCCTAGAACAATCCAAAAGAAGTAAGCGGAATTGTCACCAGGATGATTTGCTGAAAACCTCTCAGGTAGTAGTAGTAGTTACCTTAGCATACTGTTTTTTCAGTGGTCCAGATAACCGTATAATTATTGCTTTATCGCAACCTAACCTAGAATAGTAATCATCATCATCATCATCACACCCTTAGCCCGCCTGTGGCAGGGTTGAGTCTGCGGGTTCTAGCCCTCCACTCCCGTCTAATATTAGGTCTCCGTCCACCCCACACACTGCCATATCCTTACGGACAACCTGTTCTCACGTCTGCTTCGGTCTCCCCCTGCCCCGGGTGCTACCGACCACCGGCATTCCTGGAATGGACCTAATGAGCTGTCCCCCTCCCCTCTTCTCCTTGCGGAGAGCAGCGAATTGCGTTGGACACGCCAGTCTCGTCTGATCACTGAAGTTAAGCAGCGCAACCCCAGCTAGTACTGACATGGGGGGGGGGGCGCTTGGGAAAACTGGGTACTGCTAATACCCAAAAATCGCCGCATTAGTGTAGTGTCTGTGCAGTCTCTGCATTAGAACTATGCTGTGGACGGGGCTCTAATGACCTTGTAGTTGAAGGGCCCTAAAACACCAACAAACAACAACTTCTTACGTGTCCATACCACCTCAGCCTATTGTCCCTCATTTTTATGGCGATGTCCCCCACCCTCAGGCTACCTCTAATCAGGGGCGGATCTAGGTTGGTCGGGGCCTAGCGTTCAAAAATGTCACTTTGATTAAAATTCAATGAATAATGGTATAAATAATCATTATTATTATTAATATTAACTATTTTTACTATATGATAAGTGCCCCATTTTAATCAAAAATTATTAAAAGTTTATGATAATTCAATTTTTGTGGGGCCCCTTGACACTTGGGGGCCCAGGGCTTAAGCCCTATTAGTCCCTATGTAGATCCGCCCCTGCCTCTAATGTACTCATTCCTGATTTATCAGCTCTCGACACGCCACTAACCTAGCATAGTAATAATAGTGAAAATTTATTTCAAGATGTATAGTTAATTACATGCTACTAGAAGATATGGTAGTTAAAATTCGCCGGCGCCACACCTTTTTGAACACCTGTGTCCAACTATGTTTTCTATGCATTACCTGACATAATTATGGTAGGATATGGGTACAAAGTATAAAGGTACAAGGTTCAGCTGCCCAGAAATTGTTTGGGATGTCATTTGCGCAGCATAAATTCCTAACCTGCAATTAATTAAGTACATGGCAAAAAGCCCGGACATTTTGAGGTATAACAGCAGCACATTTGATTGTTTTTGTTTTACACTGCCACCTGTGAATACCAAATTGAACTCAATCGAACGGCGGGAATCTATTTGCAATAGAACGTCGAGTATGCAGTGTTCGTAAATTGAATACACACTCAAATGGTAAGTCTAATTCACAAAATTATGTAATGCCTAGTGAATTTCTGAAATATACCTTGTTTGTAGTAGATTGCTAACGTAATCTTTTCCGGATTTTCGCTTTCCACTAAAGATGAAAATTGCTCTGGGTGTCGATGCTGAGGTTGACATGTCGGCCATTTGTAAACGAATGTCGTTCAGACTATGCAGTATACGCGTCGTCGATTGTTGTGAAATTTAAGTTTTTGAATTAGTCTTTATAAAATGCTTATATGGATGTGGGGCCGTCGAGTTTACGCAACTACTGTTGACGGCAAATATCTTGCCTTGGGCTGTTGACACTATTTGCTTTGAACTATTAGACTAAATGTTTGAAAATGCAATGGAATGGTGGTAGAAATTGATGCCAATCTTCAATTTTCATGCCCCATATTTAAACTGAAAATTATTTTGGATTTTAGCTTTAATTGAGATTTCTGAATATGATGATGGAATTGGTTGCATTATTTGGGTATCGCATAATAATGCAAAAGTAATGCATTATTATGCGATAATGCATAAGTGAAAGAGAAACCTAATTTTAAAATGTTTTATTTTGCAGGATTATTCTGTAGTTGCATACTTTTAAAATGACTAAAACAAGAGCAAAGAAAGACAATTGTGTTGGAGAGGAGCTTAAAATTGCCTCTTTACTTGCTTTAAATAAGTTCAGATTAAATGAAAAACAGAAAGGTGATTTTATTTCAGGTGTATGCGAGTCTATTCAATCAATATGCGAATGTTAAATTGTGTTATTTCATTAACTGTGAATGATAGAATTAGAGTTCCCATCCTCCTTGACATCCGGTGAGAGAGCATTTATTCACTCACTAGCAAGAAATGTAGGGCTGAAGTCAAAAAGCCGTGGGTACGTCCTTTTTCTTCCTTTGCCGTATTTATGAATTGTTAAGGATTGTAATGTGTGGCTATTTGGCATTCAGAAAAGGAGCCAATCGCTTTCTAACTGTTTATAAGAAAGATGGGTCAACCATTGTACAAGCTGATGCCATCTTTCAACTTGTACGTGCATCAAGGCACCACATTATATCTCTATTGCAGCGATTTCCTGTTACCAGCAAAGAACGACAGGACTTAATACCAATGTCAGAAAGGGATAGATTGTTGGTAGATGATGGTGAGAGCATTTAAAGAACTACAATAAATATTTCATACAGATATCGTCGAGTCAATATTTTTTTTCTAATTGTTGGCAGTAAGAGATATCAATAAGTCTACTGGTAGGTTGAGTAATGCGACACCACAAGTTCCTCCTCCTTCAGGAAATTCTGAGTCCGAGTTATATGGAGTTCAAGAAAGTTTGCCAATTTGGCAACTTCGCGATGAGATTGTGTCCGTAATAGAGCGACATCAAGTTGTACTAATTGCTGGTGAAACCGGTTGTGGTAAAACTACCCAGGTACGTTGATGGTGCCCTTAACGTCTTCAAAGCATTCTTCGCACAATCTTTTACTGAATAAATTTCATTTGTATATTCAGGTACCGCAGTTTATTTTAGACAGCTGCTGTGCTAAGAATAAGCCATGTCGCATTATCTGCACACAACCAAGACGTATTGCTGCATTTACTGTTGCTGAAAGGGTGGCATTAGAAAGAGATGAAAAGATTGGGCAGACTGTTGGTTATCATATCCGCTTAGAAAGCCGGTACGTGAAATGCATAAATATTTCAGGTGCTAGTTTAATATCTTCATTATAACACATCATCCGTGCACCGGATGCTTTCAAATAGCATCATGTACCGCCAAAATTTATTCTCTCTCGTCTTTTCCGCAAAGTCCAAGTGGCAAAGTTTGTGCGGCCAAGTTGCGTTTGACACACCAGTTCCCGTTAGATCACTGAAGTTAAGCAGCGCACACCCACGTCAATACCAACTTGGGTGGTTGGTAAAGAACGTTGGGTGCTGCAAATTAACCCTCATCCTCGTCCTTTAACCTACCTCCTCATCTCCCGCGGGCAGCCTCCTAAGGGGTTGACCTGTTATGGCTGCCTGGCTTACACCCCAACCCACAAACCAATCCATCCATCCCAAGCTACCCCTCATATACGCATTTCTAATTCTATATGCTCTCGACACCACCACCACCCATGTACCGCAACATTCTCATCTCAGTTACTTGCATTTTATGGCGTATCCATATAGCGTAGGGGGCCTAACACTGCCTTGTTGAACTTCCCTGTCAACTTTATTGGGACCAACGCACAGCCTAGAGGGAAGGATCATTGATTGGGACCGTCCGCTAACACTGGACTCCACTTTCCTGTCTCCACTACATCCACTCTACATTACATTAATCTTACTGGTTAAATCTGAATCTCGTTTCTCATTGCTCTCGTACACTAATCCTAAGTACTTTAAACTCCCCACACCGTACGTCACCCTTATTTCCTTGTCCTTACCAGTTGAAGGCTAGGGTGCTAGTTTAATACAACATAGAAAAATTACGGCTGATTATGTATTGTTATTTTTAGAGTTTCTCCAAAAACGTTATTGACGTTTTGTACCAATGGCGTTCTGCTTCGCACTCTTATGGGAAGTGATGTGGCCCTGGCTACTGTGACTCACATTATTGTGGTAATTTCATTGAGAAATGTTGCACTTCGTTTTAAAAGCTAATTGCATGGATGTTGATAGCCAACTGATTTTTGATTTAGGATGAAGTTCACGAACGTGATCGTTTTAGCGATTTTCTGCTAATCATTCTTCGTGATGCTTTAATGAAGTTTCGCAACTTGAAATTGATATTAATGAGTGCTAAATTGGATCTGCAGCTCTTTTTGAAGTACTTTAATAGTTGTCCGGTTGTGACTGGTGAGTGAACATAAAATAGATTACACTTGTTTGTAAATTTTCATAATTCTTGGTGAAATTCTTTTCAGTTCCTGGGAAGATGTTTGAAGTTCGAGAATTGTTTCTAGAAGATATATTGAAATGGTAGTTAGAAAATAAATTATGTTGCTTCAACTGTACAGTTGAAAATTCAAAATTGTACATTTTAAAATATTTTCAGGACTGGATATATGAGTAAGGCGATGGTTGCTTACCAAAATGAGTTGGATAAGAAGAATGAACAGAAGAAGAAGTTGAACGATTGGTGTTCGAAAATCACACCAAAATTAAAACCCCATTCCGTTGATGAGAACCAAGAAGAGTCACGCGAACAGCCTAAAGCCACGGTAAATAAATTTGGTTATGGATTTGGAGTGAAACTTGAAAATGTTGTAAGCAAGAATAATCTTTTTAATGGTTAGGCTGCGAGCACTGATAACGAGTGCCTGAGTGCTAACATCATATCTGAAATGGAGAAATGTTTAAAGGAAGCCTGGTTGACTGGTACCGATGATAAATTTATACAGATACTTAATTTAATAATTTCTGAAAATGTTTCTGGTAAGCAAAGATCAGGTTTGAATTAAATGTTATATCTAGTAGTAATTAAGTACAGTACTAATCTATTATTGTTTGGCAGTTGATTTTCAGCATGTGGACACTGGCATCACCCCCTTAATGGTGGCCGCAGCTCATGGTTTTATGGCAGTTGTTGAACAGCTGTTAACTTTAGGTGCCAATGTGGATGTAAGAGCGTCTAATGACTTCACTGCTATTGATTGGGCTCGGAATTTTAACCATAATGAAATTGTCGAAATATTGGAAGCTCATATGTAAGGATTGGTTCTATGCTGAAGGTGGTAATCATAAATAACTAATTGTTATGTTTCAAAGATGTTTTTTCTTCTGACTTGGCAGAGCAGCATGTGAGAGCAGTTATAGCAACATGTCTGATTTATTAAAGAAAATGGAAGGAATGGAGATTGCTGAAGAAGAAAAGAGGCTTCTGGATATATATCATCATAGTTTTGATGATGAAAAAGTCGACATTTCTCTTATTTTGGCCATACTGCACAAGATTGTCACATGCCAGGAGGAGGGTAAGGTATTTTATACGTTGGTTAATGCTACACTCCACTATATGTGGAGAAAATGTTTGAAAATATTCATTGTCGTTAAGGTGCTGTCCTGATTTTTCTCCCTGGATATGATGAAATTGTAACCCTTCGTGATAAAATACTGTATGAAGACAAACATTTTGCGGATGCAAGCAAGTCAGTATTCCTAAATTTGTGGCAATTTTTTAAACCTCTTGCAGCCATGTAGAATGTTTTATATTGTTCAAAATAGATATATACTGTTCATGTTGCACTCCAGTATGCATTCAATTGATCAGAAAAGAGTTTTTGAACCGACTCCAACGGGCGTCCGAAAAATTGTTAGTTTATGTATTTTGATATGCGTAATATTACTTTTATCCTTATTCGTTCAACTGTTGTAAATGTGTTGCTTTTATCTTTAATTATTGCCAAATTTAGATTCTTTCGACTAACATTGCTGAGACGTGTGTGACCCTCAATGACGTGGTATTTGTTATCGACTCGGGCAAGGTCAAAGAGGTGAGGCAATATTAGGGTTTTCTTCCTACATTAATGCTGAGAAACTGAAGGACCGTTGTTGGAAAATTATAGAAATCTTTTGATGCTCTTGCGAGTGTCTCATCTCTGAAACCCATTTGGATTTCTAAAGTAAGCTGTATTCAGCGCAAGGGACGTGCAGGAAGATGTCGACCAGGTGTTTGCTATCATCTTTTTAGCAAAATAAGATTCAAACATCTGCAGGAATTTCAACAACCTGAAATTCTCAGGGTCCCATTACAGGTAGGGCAGATTATCCATCGAGCCATCATGTATTAAGTAGCCTTTTTACTGGGTTAAAATATTTATTTCGTTGTACGTTAAGGATCTTTGCTTGCATACGAAACTTCTTGCTCCGGCTAATACTCCAATAGCGGATTTTCTAGCTCGAGCACCTGATCCTCCTCCATTTATGGTCACGAGAAACGCTGTTACTCTTTTAAAAGTGAGTAGAAGTCACAGCTAAACTTTGTAATGAATAAGCTTTTTTTAACGGTTTTATGGTTTTTTAGACTATCGATGCTCTTGATCCATGGGAAGATTTGACTGAACTCGGGCATCACTTACTCGATTTGCCTATTGATCCTCGGCTTGGAAAGATGGTGCTTTATTCGGTTATTCTGAAATGTCTTGATCCAATCCTAACGATTACCTGTGCTCTGGCACACAAAGATCCTTGTGAGTCGGTTTTGTTGGTTATTACCAGTATAATCTAGTAGAAACACCTCAACTTCCTTTCATTCTAGTTACCTTGCCATGTCGTGCGTCAGATAAGAAAGTGGCTGCTGCTCAAAAAAAGAAAATTGCCGCAGGGACTTTCAGTGATCACATGGCATTATTGCGAGCGTTTCAGGTAGTCGCTTTTTTAAAAAAAAAATCACGTTCAGAATGATATTAATTACTTGCCTACTCTATGATATGCTAAATACTTTTTGTTGGATATTTTAGCAATGGCAGAAAGCTTGCAGTGATGGTTGGGAGAAAGCTTATTGTGACAAGAACTTTTTATCGTCTTCCACGATGGAAATGATTGTTGGAATGAGGTTTGTTGCTGTCCTATAATCTAATTTTTAGTATAGATGTTTTAATAGATTGTTGGTGCTTGCATTGTAGGACTCAGTTGCTTGGTCAATTGAGAGCTTCGGGATTTGTAAGATCTCGTGGTGCTGGCGATATTCGGGACTTAAATGCCAATTCTGAAAATTGGAGCATTGTAAAGGCAGCTCTTGTTGCTGGAACTTATCCAAACTTGATTCGTGTTGATCGTGATCGGATGCAACTCATAACGCAGTGAGTTTCGTCTTTGACATTTCCTCTTTAACATAGTCAGTTGAGTAAGATGCGTTGAATGGATTTTATGAATTTTAGGAAGGCGAGTAAGGTTCGGTTTCATCCGTCGTCGGTCCTCTCGGAGAAGCCACAGTCACCAAAGGTTACAGTGGCTGCTGCACATTCCCAAGTTGTTCAAAGTCTCCCTTCTGATTGGTTGATATATGAAGAAATGACTCGTTCAGAGCACATTGCTTATGCTAGATGTTGCACTTTGGTGACTCCTATCACCATTGCGTTATTTGCTGGTCCAGCACGCTTACCATTTGATGCAATTTCAGAAGCTGATGTTGGTTAGTCAGGAGAAAGAAGGAATGTGTGCAGCATTGTACTTTTTTTTGTTTAGTTTCTAACGGAAGTGTTTTTCTAGGAGGGCATGCAGATGAATATCAAGATAACAACAGCGATAGTGAATTTGAAGAACGGAGTGAAGGACAGAAAGCAGTGCTTAAATTGGACGATTGGATTTTATTTCGGGTGGACTCGGAAGCAGCTCATCTTGCTCTGCAGCTTCGCCAAAAGTGGCACTCTTTGTTTTTGAGAAGGATTCGTGCTCCTGCTAAACCTTGGTCACAAGTTGATGAAGTGGTGGTTCGTACAATTATTAGTGTAATTACTAGCGAAGAACAAACGTTAGGGTTGCAACAGCCAGTTGGTATTGGGCAGCGACCAAGGCCAATGTGTGAGTACTTCTAGCATTTACCAACTATGGTTAGTCTGGTTTAATCGTGGTAGAAGTACACTAAATTTAGAAATCATGCTTTGCTTCAGCAACTGATTATCTGTCATGTATGCCAACTGTATTGAGTCGCACTTCGTTGGACGCAGAACATTCTGATGATTCTTGTTCAGCAGCTGGTGAAACGGGGCATTTTGCAGCAAGATCTCAGTGTAAGACAACTACTATGTCACCACCAAAGCGAGATACTGGTAAGGATTTGAAAAAGAAATTTTTTTTAATGGATTTCTCATGTCTGTCACCAGCGTCTTAATTTTTTTAATTGAAGTAATGTCCAAAATTGTGGATGAAAAGTCAGATTCCAGTTCTGTAAGATCTGCAGGCAGTATTTGTGGAAGTTCTCCAATAACTCCTTGTGATAGTCCAACCTTATCTGGGTCTTCTTCGGAAAAGGAAACGTCGTCTGCCTCTCGTCCCCGGTCGATTGCTCCAGCTTCAACACAATGCCAGCATTATTTTGTTATCAAAGGTATTAGTCAAAAAACGATCGAAACTTCGTTGAACAAAGGACTTTGGGTTTTTTCCACGTCTACGGAACGGAAACTGCTGAAATGTCTTCGGGTTTGTTGATTTGTTGCTTCCCTCGTTCGATAGTCGGGTCCTCTCCTCTCAAAATTCTTTAGATACTTTTGTTATACGAGTTTTAATTATTTAATAGTTGCCGTATTTTTTTTTTGTCAATTTTAGGAAAGAAAAAGTGTGTATCTGATATTTTCTGTACAAGGTAGTGGACACTTTCAAGGTTATGCTCGACTCACGCAAGAGGTTGTCAAAGAGAAAATGCCAGAGTTTTCTATTCCTAACTCTGGAAATTGTTACAAAATCGAATGGCTGAAAAGGTAACGAGGAAATCCATGAAAATTCATTAAATTGGTCATTTAATTTAATGCTCTCAACGTTTCTTTTTTGTACTCCTTCATTTACCATGACCCGTTAGAGCCAACATCCCATTTCAGAGTACACGCCATCTACAGAATCCTTTGAATGAGAATCGAAAAGTTCAAGTTAGTCGAGATGGGCAGGTAAGGGTAGTGACTGAGTATTATCTTTGTTATTGCATTTATTCCATTAACTAAAACGAACTATTGCTACTATAAACCAATTTCGGAATTTTTAGGAATTGGAGCCAGGTGTCGGTGAAGCGCTGTGCAAGCTTTGGGACAAAGTTCCATCTTTGTTCTCCAAAGTATCCTTTTACAACCTCCCAAAGAGTGCAGCTGCCGAGAGTAACGTGGGAGGGTCTGACGTACGCAGAAATTTACATGACCCACCTCTTCATTTTTCGATGACATACCGTCAGCAACATCAATATCCCGGACGTCCAATCCGGGGATTTCAACATACTCCTACAACTTCTTCTGCTACTGCGGCCGTTTCTGGTGTCTCATTTAATAATGTGAGTAGGCACAATGTCGCCACCGCCGTTCCTACTCCAGGTACCTCTTTGAGTACAACTTGGTCGCATAGATATTCGAGTCATAATCATTTGAAGTAAGTTAATGCATTTATTTCGGGGATTGTCCCTTCCACCCCATGTTGTGGGACACGCTAAAGTCAAAAATCTGCATCCTGTTTCTGGAACTAATATGATGTTGTGTGTTTCTTCTTACGTTTTCATATTCTGAGCATAATAGAAATGTTATTTCTAAGTCATTTTCTTTGTGTCGTCACACAAAAGAAGACACTAGGTAGGCCCTAGAATCTTTGGGCAAGCTGACCTTTGGTGTCTCTGTTGTATAGTATTATGTTATTTACCTCATTATGTGTAGGATCTTTGGTTTGTTCCTGTGTCTTGGGCCGCCAAGACCACAAAACGTTTCTGGTCGGTATTTTGTGGCTTAGTGCTGTACTCCTCCTTTCTAGTTTTTGGTCCTAGACACTGAATTTTTATTTTGAACATCAATGAATTTTGGTTAATTTTTAAATGAAGGAGGTTAGTTAGAAAGTAGTGCCCCTTGCACACCTTGGGGGCCGTCATTATTATTGCGTGATGCTGGAGAGGTGGTGACTTCCAAGAAACCACGGTATTGTGTCGCCTGCGTTGCCACTTTAGCTTTAATTCAATCTGGAGTGCGTGTGTGCCAATTTTGATGTTTTTCTTGGAGGGTGTTATGCAACCGATAAGGTTAGGAGCAAGGTCAAAGAGGTCAAGAAGGTCACAAAGGACAGCTGTTCTATTGCTAATTAATTTTCCTTCCTCTCCAATTCCATAAGAGGAATTTAATATTAATCTTTTTAATTTCTTTGAAAATAAATATTAACTTGTACAATTATTTTTCAGTGTTCAACAAAATTGATTTGTGAAAATTATAAATTACATGTTTATTAAAAGTTTATTATATGTGTGAAACAACAGGTGTTTTTCCTGCAAATAACGTGGAAGAGAAGTTCAAGATGTGTTTCTTTGGTTAAAGCAAAGCAGATAAATTAAATCGGGGGAAACTCGGTAATTCAAATTATTCAAATTATATTTTTTTAAGGAAAAAAAATTAATAATATTCTTATTTAGTCCCTGACTTAGGCAGAAACGCGCCTACTCACATGTGGTGATTTTCTCATTTCGTGTTATACTTACAAAGATATGACAAGAAATACGTGAAATTCACACTGACTGATAATAATGCAAATAATTTTACAGACAAATATCAATAATGATATAAATTTACATTTCCTAACAAACTTTTAACCTTTTTTTCCACCACTGTTCAGGTATGATGAGACCGTCCAAATCCTGCAGTTGCTTTTGATAGTTCTTCGAAAAAACTGCAAAATAGAGAAACACGAAAATTGTTTTCGATTTTTGATATCAAAGGATTTTGATAAATTTTTTTTTCAAAAGATCACCTTTTAGTATTATGAACAGTGGTTCCACCCAAAACTATTTGGACGCCCATCATTGTTCGGTTTAACTGATGAACAAAAACCGATTCTTCGTAAGTTGTTCCTCCAATTATAAAAATTATTATTTCTTGAGGTCTGTTTTTATTTAAAAAATAAAGACAAGAGAATATTTAGAAAAGTGACAGTTTTTAGTCAAATTAATTATTTTATTTCGCTTACCTATCTCTTAATTGAAGACTGTTTAAGTAAGGATATTGAGATTCTTTGAGTTTGCCTTTAAATAGATCATCCAGAATGTCTCCTAAAGCGCACACGTGTTGAGTGTAGATGTTTTCAACACCCTGATTGAAATTTTATTGCCAACATCAGCATCACGACAAATGAAAGGTATTTTTAGTGGCTAAAATATAAATTGTCATATTGGAGTATGAAACTACCTTTAGTCCTTTCAGAAATTTCCTGGTGAAAGCCACAGGATTCTGTGATCCGAATAAATCACTTGATCTTTGCTTTGGTATGGCGAACTGCAGCACTCCTTGAACCAACTGAAGAATATCAAAAATTTCATCTCAAGATACCCATGATAAGTTTTTGTCTTTCTAAGATAATCTTAGCACAAATCATTTTTTTATTCAACCAAGCCTAGTAGCAGCAGTACAAAGACGAACAGAAACTAAATATGATGGTAGAGCACATGGGGGCATTCACAAAAGGACAATAGACCTTATAAGACAGAGTGACCTGATGTCACAGAACTTCGTAATCTTATTTCAGGACTTCAATTTCCAGATTAGCATTAGGAGGGAGACTGAAATAGTATAAAGATAGCAAGAGGCCAGTAGACTTCAGGGAACGCTATACTAAGAGACTGGTATTTGTGTGCTTGGCTGCTCGACCTAATGTCACAACTCATTTTTAGTCGCCTTGTATGACATGAAGGGACTGCGGTAGTAGGGCCCCTTATCACTTGACCCTAAATGACACGGACTTGAACCTACATTAATATACTTTTCTGGCGTTCCTTTCTTCTTCAGAGCATCAATCAGTCCAGCTTTGTCACTGCTACTGTGTTTGTCGTAATGCAAAGCATAGAGCATCACTAATCGTGTTGCATCTAGATATTGGACTTTATCATTAGAAATTAGTTTACGTATTTTCTGAAATATATATGAACACAAAAAATATTAATTTTACAACGAGTTTGAAAAAGTGAAGCCGTTTACGATGAAGGCATGAATCTTACTTGGACTGAAAGTGAATGATCAGATTGCCATGCTATTTCTTGCTCAGTCTCAGAAACCTCCAGCAGGTTCAGTGTGGCAACCAAACGTGAGAGTTCTCCCATGACTGTGACGTGTTTGGCTAATGTCCCGTATAATTTCTTAAACTGAGGATATGTTTCTACGAATGCCTACAGGAAAGGAGGGCTGCTTTTGAATATTTTCCTACGATCCAGTGATGTCAAATGTGTACAGCGTACCTTCATATCTGCGATCGACTCTACTTTCTGTTGGCTTTTAGCCTTTCTCTGATAATCTTCCATCATATCTTTTATTGTGCTGGCGACTTCTCCAAAATTTAGATACATATTCTGGCATAGTGAAATTATAAAATGGAATAATATGAAATTAGACAGAAATAAATTTTTTTTCCAGCTTACTTTGGCATAGAATTCGTCATGATCAGATGACAGCACAATTTCTTGCAACTCTTTAGTTATTCCAGGCACTTTTTCTAAGTTAACTCTATTGTTCTTGATAGTTAGTAGTTCGTGAACCATTGCTTGATATGTCCACTACAAAATAGTATCAAGGAACACATTATTTATAAACAGAGCAGAGAGAGATAGAGGGCAAGTTCGAATTGAGAGGATATTTTACCTGATTTAGTAATGGGGTGACACAATCATCTCGTCTGTCCAATATCAGTAATAAGGGCAACACTTCGGGTCGCCTAAAACCAAAAAGAGTGTCTTCTGTCGCAATAGCAGACTACAACCACGAATTCAGTGCACGGATAAATCTCAATATCATCTGTTTGAAAATATTGAAACGGACGTGAATTTCAATTTGTTACCTTTATACTTTCAGCTAATTTCTTGCAGAGTGAAGATGAAGCTTGATATCGAATGACTGGATACTTTTTAAGAGAAAGTAATAAGGCTGTTATTCCTTGTACTGTCCTTTGTAAAATGGTAGGTTCCCATACAAAATCTGTTCTCAATGCTTGGTAACATCCAACGATATTCAATGAAAAAAGATGGGGACTAATAGCAATATAATCTCCATAGAATTCCTTTAAGGAAATGAATATTAGGTACTTAGATTGGCAATTTAAATTGTTGTCTAACCAAACTTACCTGAACTTCTCGAACTACTTCTTGCTCATCAGCCTCTGCCAGAACTTTGACGTTCGTTTTGCTGATCACGTTACTGAAATCTTTTGAGGCGAAATATATTAAGAAAATCAAGTATGAATGTGTAAAATAGTTGTTACATTACTAGGTATGTGTAAAAAATGTGATATTTACTCACAAATGAAATACTGTCCATATCTTGGATTTCTTAGCTCTAATGTCAACAGATGAATGTTCTCCTTAGTTGGTCGAACAAATACGATACATTTCAAATGTCTCATCGTTTCTCTGCCATAATTAGCATCAATTCTACCGAACAAGTAGACTTCTTTCAACAACATTTCGGACTGTGCAAATACCATGCTAACAATACTCGTCTGAAATAAATGACATACGTGTGAATTAAAATTTGGTAAGGGACATGGAGGTTAGAATGTATTCGAATTCTAAATACCGTTTCTTTGTCCATTAATAGCACTTTCATTCCAGGACCACTTTCGTCGATCATTTTTGAGATATAGTTCTTAATTGCTAACACTACGTTCATTTTTTAGCTTTAAACTGATGATATTTAGCTTGAGTCGAAGACGACAATATGCAGCAGCGAAATGGTACTTTAAATTCGAGTCGTCTGCTGTTGTTTGATGGAAATCGTCCAACGAGACGTCACATCCGGTACTGAAAGAACTTTTGCTGTCAACATTCCATTTTCGCGCGATGTTCGACTCGTTATATCGCGTGTTTGTAAAAAATCGTTTATTTGTCGACTTTGTCTAATGATTTGAAATGGCATCAAATAGATCGTTGGAGAAGACACCGACAAAAGATGGGTTCGTGGAAGGCGCAATTGTTAAAATCAAAATGAGAAATTTCATGTAAGTGGTTTTCGAATTGTGGTTGAACAATACTGCTTAAATCATTGCACGGTGGTTTGAGGATAAAAATCACCTGTTTTTCGGATTGTCTCTCAGGTTCAAGCATTAAGAACAATCGTGTAATCTTTTGAGACCGATGACATGTCATTGTCTTTACAGGACTTATAGGTCAGTCGAAATCACATTAGGACCTCGCATGAATGTCATTGTCGGTCCGAATGGAACTGGGAAGTCAACCATTCTTTGTGCCATTTGCCTTGCCTTAGGAGGAAAGGCTGGTATTATTGGCCGAGCAAATCAAGTTTCTGATTACGTTAAACGTGGTTGTGATGCAGGAGATATTGAAGTTGAATTGTAAGATATCAGGAAATTGATTTTTAGTGCTCAGACTAGAAAGTTGGGAAGCCTGAAGTATCATTCCAATGGCGTAACTATTTTCCTGACTTACAGATGCAATCTAAATGGCTCGAATTTTATTATCAAACGAGAAATAGCAAAAAGTAACCAATCGGTGTGGCATTTAAATGGAAAACAAACTACAAAAAAATCGGTAAGATGCTGGAAATAATTGTGTTTAAAATACCTAGTTTAAGATATTCCTTTTACTGCTTACTTTGATATAAAGGTATGCTATTTTTTTTTACAGATAGACGAATTATTGATGAAGTTAAACATTCAAATGAATAACTTGTGTCAATTTCTTCCTCAAGATAGGGTGGTAGATTTTGTGAAGATGTCCTCAGAAGAATTACTAGAAAATACAGAGAAGGCCGTTAGTATGTTTAATATTAAAAAGTGAAAGACGTGACAGTACGGTAATTTAACTTTTAATTTTTAGGCTGGGCAGCCTGAAATGTGGGAGCAACATTCTAAGTTGAAACAGTGGAATGCACAAGCATTAACGTTGGAAAAAGAATTTGAGCATCTCAAAGACGATCTGGCTAACGAAATCCAAAAGAAAGATCGCCTGGAAGAGCAAATGAAAATTTATAAGGAAAAGCAAAAACATTTGGAAAAGATTGAATTGTTGAAAAAGAAAAAAGCTTGGCTAGTTAGTATGACGAATTATTAATAACTTTTTATTATTCTTCCTGTTATACTACAGTTTTTACCGTATTATTATTATTCATCAGGAATATCATGAAGCCAGTATGAGATATTATGACGAAAAGAAAGTAAAAGATGAAAAAATGAAAGATGTAACGAATATGGAAAAAAAACTAAAACCTCTAAAATTAAAAATTCAAAAGTGTGTTGAAGCCATAAAAACCCTGAAAGAGAAAACGCAAGACACGGTAACTGCTTCAGTTTGTCCTAGATGTTAATGTTGAATTTTTTTTGTTTATTTATGTTTTTTTTGCATGTTGTTGTCTGCCATGAAAGGCTCTGAAATCAAGACATTTTTTAAGTGAGGCTGGCAAAAAAACATTAGAAATTAACAAGTTAACCGATGAAGTAAGATTTTGAAACATTTGTACGTTGATCTGGGACTTTGCAGTTGTTAAAAGGCTGTTGTAATGTTTTAGGAAAGTGATATCCATGACGAGTTTAATTTAAAACTCAAGGTGGAGGAAGATAGAGTTGCAAGGTAGACCCTTTGTTGATGCCGAACGGCTGCTATGAGGACATACTGTTCGTTGTGTTTTTACTAATTGTAATTCTAGGCTACGCATGATGGAACAGCAATTACAAGGTTTTAAAAATGATCTGAGTTGTGCAGAAGATGATGAAGAAAGTGTGATGGTACCTGTAGTTTCGAATACACGTATTTATATTTTGTTCTTCCCCCACTTTTGAATGTCGATTCACCAATTTATTCTCTACCATTATTTTTTATTTAGAGCCAATTACAAGAGGTGACTAGTGAATTAAATGCCTCGGTTATAAAATTGAATAACATTCAAGAAGGAATAGAAAATAAGGCGAAAGAAAGGAACCAAATAGATAAAGAACTACAAAGTATTTAAACATATTTCATTCGTATTCGGTATGCTGAATACTGTAGGCAAAGTACAATAATCTAAATTACTGAAAAAAATTAGTTGACGTTTTGGAATTGAAGAAAATGAAAGACGTCTCCCAAGCTCGATTAGAAATTCTTCGTAGGCGGCATCTTCATACTTATGAAGCTGTCATGTGGTTGCGACAAAATAAGACTAAATTTAAGATGAAAGTTCACGAACCAATCATGACAGTGGTAATTAAATGAAAGATTACATTATTATGAGTTTATTTTTTAATCTAATGTTACTAAAGTGTTATTATTCATTACAGATAAATGTTCGACAATCATCTTTCGCAAAATATTTTGAAAATCATATTGCTTTTAAAGATTTAATTGCATTTGTTTGTGAAGATGCAGATGATTTGGAGTGCCTCATGTCACATTTACGTGATAAGCAGAACTTAAAAATAAATGCTATTCTGGCACCTCAAACACCATCTTCACAATTTCAGCCTCAGATTTCTTTGAATTCTATCAGGTGGGTGAATAATCGGATAATCTCTCTCACCGTGGAAGTTTATCGTTTCATAGCGAAGGGGGTTGATAGCTACAACGCCGGGTGGCCAGCCTGGCGCCGGAAGACGTTAGGCCCAACCCAAACCGTTGAACTTGTTAATTATTGGCAAATTTTTTTTTTTTTTACAGGCGATGGCATTTTCACAGTTATTTGAGGGAATTGATTGATGCTCCAGAAGCTGTTCTTCGTTATTTGTGTCGGCAGTATCACATTCATCAAGTTCCAGTAGGGACTGAACAAACCAAACAACTTGTGGATAAAATAACTAAAGAGCTCAGCTTTCGACAGTTTTATACTGAGAATCACCGGGTGAGATTATCTTTTCATGATTATTGGTCGCTTACTAAGGGTTGTCCCTACTTAATTTCCATTATAAATGTTATTTTTTTCTTTAGTATGCCTGTAGTAAATCACGATATGGTAACCAAGCAGTATCAACTAGATGTACACAACTGCAGTTAGTGTTAATATATTGTTTTAGTATTTTTGTTATAATTCAATATGGATGTAATTTTTCTGTTTTTATTAATTTTAGTCATCCATCGCTTTTAACTCAAAATTTAGATACATCAAAAATGAAGCGTGTTGAAGATTCCTTACAGGTGAACTAACCTCCTTCATAAGCTTATAAAAATTATGAGATGTGGTCTTCTGTCATGCTCTGTCTGACATTGAATTTCTTCTTGTGTCATTTATTTTATAGATGTGTCGCAATCAACTTCAAGTCATTGACTCTGTAATTGCGCAAATGCAAGACGATGAAAAATGTTTACATAAATTCATGGAACGATTGAGGCAAAATAAGGTTGGATAGCTACTGAATGAAGTTAAAGCTCTAAGACAATTATTTAATTTGATGTGTGAAATATATTTTAGAAAGACTTGACTGCTCGGAAAGATCTGAAAAGAAATTTGATGGCGAAAATCGAGCAGCAGGAATTGAGGCAAGCTATGTATTTGGTGGCATATACAATCCTTTCCGTTGCTATTTTATTTTTTGTATCAATTATTTGTTAGGATCCAGAATCTTGAAAGTAGCAAACTTGATTTAAAAATAGAAGAAGAAAAACGGCGTAACAAGTTGTTGAAACTAAGTGACAACAAAATAAAATATGCCCACGAGCACGTCAAACTCTTAAAAGTAATTTGGTGTTATGCAGATGAAGGATTTATGGTTTTAAACAGCTCTTAATTTATTTTTCAAAATAATATTGCAGGCTAGCTTTGATGCGAGCTGTAAGTGGTTGCCCATCACTAGTCAACTTAATCAGTTGTCACAAGAAAAAATTAATAACGAAATGACTTACAACGAGATGAGTTCAGCTCTTCCAACTCTAAAAGTATGAAATTTTTTTTTCATGGAATCTCATTTATATTGTTGCCTAATTTAGTAAAATCAAGAATAAACCTGGTTACAGAAAGAGTTGGAAGTTGTAACTCAACGGACAGTTGCGTTGAAAAATGCAGCGAAGCAACTGTTGGAGATTGCCAAAAAGGTGACAGGAACCACAGATCTGACTTTGCCGTCATCCTTGCAAGAGGTGATTATTTTTATAGTTTTTTTTCGTGTTTTGAATGATATTACAATTCGTGCAATTAGGGTTCATTATGTGACTTGCTTTCGTCACAGGTTGCTCATTAATTCGCTTGAGATAATAGGTTCGATCCGCGTCGAGGCAGATGGTTCCTTTAGAATAGGCGGACGACAAAAGCCTCTTGCGGCTTCTGTCGATTTGGGACACGTACATGTTTTGTTGGTGTTTTAGGGCCCTTTAATTACAAGATCATTAGAGCCCCGTCCACTGTGTAGTTCTAATGCAGAGACTGCACTGACACTGCACTAATGCAACGGTTTTTGGGTATTAGGAGTATCCAGTTTTCCTAAGCGACCACCCACGTTAGTACTAGCTGGGGTTGCGTTGCTTAACTGCAGTGATCAGACGAGAACTGGTGTGTCCGACGCAATAAGCCGCTCCCCTTCCCTATCGGGACGTTAATCCTAAATGTATCAGGGAGCGGCGAATTGCGTTGGACACACCAGTTCTCGTCTGATCACTGAAGTTAAGCAGTGCAACCCCAGCTAGTACTGACATGGGTGGCCACTTGGGAAAACTGGGTACTGCTAATACCCAAAAATCGTCACATTAGTGTAGTGTCTGTGCAGTCCCTGCATAAGAACCATGCTGTAGACGGGGCTCTAATGACCTTGTAGTTGAAGGGCCCTGAAACACCAACAAACAAACAAACCTAAATGCATCTGGCTTTCGTCCTGGATGGGAAATAAGGATGTGTACTGTGTTGTCATTAGAGGTGAAAGAATTCTTTTGATATGGAGACAAATTTTCAGGTGTGGAAGTCTGTCCTTGTTCTCCATGAATGACGACGCACTGTGACTTTGTATGTTACGAGCCAAAATACTTTCAGCTTTTCCAACTCATTTCGTAACAGCCGAAATAAAATACTGATTGTCCTTATTATGGCTATTACACCGTCTTTCGTTTTTTAAATTTTCACGTTTTTTTTTTCTTTTAGTCGTTTGATTTGTTACCTGCGTCGTTGGAAGAACTAGAAGCTGAATTGTACCAGATTCAAGCTGAGTTGGATTGCATGTCCCACTCTGATGAAAATGTACCGCTTTGATATTTGTTTAGCAGAAGTATTTTGTTTTTGTTATTTCTAACATGTATCGTTTTTTCTTGTTTCGTGGGAGGTTAGATTATTGCCGAATATGACAAATGGACCAATATTGTAAATAAGATGCAACAGGAGGTGAACAACAAAGAGACAGAGTTGCAAAGTTATGAAGGAGATATGGCAGCCATTGAAAAACGTTGGCTTCCTCCATTAAATGAATTAATCGCCAATGTTAATTCAAGATTTAGTAACTATTTCAAAAGTTTGGGTTGTGCAGGAGAGGTAGCATTAAAAAAAGGAGAAAAAGAGGTATTTATTTTTGGATTTTTTTTAAACTTTTGATTTATTTCCTCCTTCATTTTATATATATATATATATATTTTTAAATAACAGAAAGACTATAATTCATATGGGATTAGCATCAAAGTTAAATATCGTGATACGGAACCATTACGTGAATTGACACCCTTTTTTCAGAGTGGTGGTGAAAGAAGTGTGGCAACCATTTTATATCTATTAGCTCTGCAAGATTTTATCAGTTTACCGTTTTGTTGTGTGGATGAAATTAATCAGGTAGGTGATTAACATCCTCTATCCCAGTGTGTGACTCGAATCTCTTTCCTCCTTTCACTTTCTCGCTCTCTTTTTTTTTGTCTATTTTTTCCAGTTACTATTTCTGTTGTTTTCTGTCATTTTTAGCTTCTTTTTGTCTCTGGGCTTTCTATCCTTGTCATCTTTATGTGTTTGCCACTTTCTGGTTTTTTAGTGTTGTCAATTTCAATGTTTTCGTCTGTTAGTTTCTTCCCCGCAATATGCATATTTCATTTTTTTCTGTCATTTCGTCTATTGATTTCTCTGTCCTTCAATGTATGCCTCCGTATCCTACCTCTTGCACTTTTCTGCTACCTCTGTCCAGTTTCAACGTTTGTATCTGTGCAGTTTCTACTTTTCTGCCTCTCTGCAGTTCCCCCCTTTCTATCTGCCCAGTTTCTGCTTTTTAATTTCTGTCCAGTTGCTCCTTTTCTATCTGTCCAGTGTCTACCTTTCTATTTCTGTGCCGTTTCTACTTTTCTATCTTTGCCCTGTTTCTACTATTCTATCTTTGCCCTGTTTCTACTATTCTATCTTTGCTCTGTTTCTACTATTCTATCTGTCGAGTTTCTACTTTTTAGTCTCTGTGCAGTTGCTCGTTTTCTATCTGTCCAGTTTATACTTTTCTATCTCTTTGCCGTTTCCCCCTCTCTATCTCTGTCCAGTTTCTACTTTTCTGCCTCTCTCCTGTTTTCCCCTTTCTATCTCTGTCGAGTTTCTACTTTTTAATCTCTGTCCAATTGCTACTTTTCTATCTGTCCAGTTTCTACTTTTCTATCTCTGCCCTGTTTCTACTTTTCTATCTCTGTGCCGTTTTCCCCTTTCTATCTCTGTCGAGTTTCTACTTTTTAATATCTGTCCAGTTGCTCGTTTTCTGTCTGTCCAGTTTCTACTTTTCTATCGCTGTGCCGTTTCTACTTTCCTATCCCTGTCCAGTTTATACTTTTCTATGTCCAGTTTCTACTTTTCTATCTCTGTGCCATTTCTACTTTTCTGCCTCTCCAGTTTCCCCTCTTCTATCGCTGTCCAGCTTCTACTTTGCGACTTTTATCAATTTTCCTGTCCGGTTTTTACTTTTCAATCTTACTTTTGCTTTTTTTTCAATTTTATTTTTCTGCTTTTATCCATTTCGTTTTAGTCGTCGCTGGCAGTTTCTGACCTTTTTTTTGTGGTCTTTCCTTTCCTTGTTTCTGGGTTTCCAACCCTGCAGTAGGCGGGATATGGCTGAGCATTTTTAGTAGCAGTGATATCGTCACATTTCTTTTTTCGCTATTTGGTTTTATTTTTGGATTTCATTGCAGGGCATGGATTCGACCAATGAACAGAGAGTTCTTCAACTGATGACACAAACTCTTTGCCAACAAAATTTGTCGCAATACATTCTAGTGACACCAAAGGTAATTTACAGTCGAATTTTCATTTGTTTAAAATTTTGTTTTCAAAATATATTAAATTGTTGTTCTCGGTTTTTATAGTTATTGTTAACAAGTGAATTTGATGATAATGTGACGTTTCATTGGGTGTTTAATGGACATGTGTCCATTAACAGGTGGAATATTCAGAAAATGATTAATAAAAGAAGAAGTTTAAATGTGTAACTTTTAAAAATATATATATTTCCCATTCGGAAATTTGTTTTTTAAATTTAAGAATATAACCAACCAACTGTGTATAATTGTTTACATTTTATATTACATTGTCGTTTTTTCAATTCATAGCTATTGCTAACAAGTGAATTTGATTCTAATGGACAGGTGTCTCCATTAACAGGTGGAATATTCAGGAAATTAATAAAAGACTTTTAAGTGTGTAACTTTTAAAGATATATTGTCATTCGAAAATTTCTTTATTTAAATTAAATTTAAAAATCATCTCTATGCAATAGTTTGCGGTTTTCATTCTTCGAGGTTGTTCTACAACGTTGTGATCAGGGTTCGATCCTGCATTAGGTAAAGAGTGGCTATTTGACACTTAAATGAGAGTTCTTATACTCGAAGGGTAGTAGCCGTGAGATAGAGGTCCCTTTTCATGACGACCTAAAGAAATTATTTGGATACCGTAACAAATTTCACTTCCCCCTCCCCTCCACCTATGGTGACCTTTGACTTCTACCAGTCAGCCTACATATGCGGAATGTAGTGTGATTTGGAGCTTGAATCGGGTTCATGCGCAAAATAATCCAGTTTTCGCGTTTTCTTAATGAAAACTAACTAGGAACTCTTAAAAATGAGCTGCAACAAAAAAATGATTAAAAAACCAGCAGTTACAATCTCCAAAATAATGTATATTTGAAAATTAAATCTCTTCGTAATGCGTGACCCGGTGGCGCAACGGTAGCGCGTCTGACTCCAGATCAGAAGGCTGCGTGTTCAAATCACGTCCGGGTCAAAATTCTAGTTTTGTTTCATACTTATTTTTTTTATGTTGATCTTTACCCTACTTTTTTTTTACCCGATGTCAACGAACCGTTTCATACCGATAAACACTTCGGCTATTGTGCGTGGCGCCTACATTCATATGGAGTAATAACGAAACTATATTTCACTTTTAATAGGCTAGCTTGATCACAGCGTCCTCTATCCACGCAGCTGTTGCGGCATTGACTACACTGCACTTTTTAGCGGGATTATTGAAATTTCAATCGCTGTTTGCCACACCGAAGTGATGTCTGAAAGTACCATTTTTATTCATACAAGCGGAGCCAGGTAAGTTTAACTTTAAAATAGATATTAAAATTGTTTTTATTCTAGAATTAAATAGAATCCTCAAACGAATGGAACACGTACGCCATGTTTGTGTTCTAATTTTTATTATTGCAATCGTCAAAAGACGTCTCAATAAATTCAATCCAACAATGGTAAGTATTATAAGAACTAAAAACTAGATTCACAACATCAAAACATTGTAATCCTGAACTAGAAGAATTAATAAAAGTGTATAATATAGGTACAGTTTTGGATATCGTAGTAGTAGTAGTCGAGATGAATTGCAATTTCTCACTACGCTGTTCGACATGTTAGTAAGCAGCAAAGCGGTAAGAAACCAGGGTAACCGAAACCAGACCCCTGTTGGTGCTAATTAGACCCTTAATTTTCATTCTGGACATACAGGTGGTCACTTTTCGCCGCTGCACGAGATACTTGACCGACATGTTCCGCAGGCGCTAAACTTTCAAAAAGATTAATCAACATCGAGCAGCACTTGGTGGACGACATCGCGTTTGACCTTGTCATATTAGACTTCCCTTCATCGTTAATTGACTGATGGACATTGTTTCGGGTATCTTGTCTACCAAAATTCACTCCTTTCACTTTCCGTGTGCGGGCGACAGCATCCGACACAAATTGAATCAAATGCCCCGAGTCAATATTTAGGATTTCAGATATACCTTCCATCAAATTATCAAACAGAGTGGTATTGTCTCTCAGACGATGAAGTAGATCTTGAGCCTGTGACACAGTGTCCCGTTTTCTGTGGCGATTCAGTGACTTCTTAACCGATCCAGAAGAGCTTTGCCGAACATTTGAGCCGTCATAACCGTGTATATATTCCTGGGGACTCAAGTTGTTATAGGAAAGCGAGTTGGGCAATTTTGCCTTGTTGCCATTGTTTTCTTGATCAGTGCTTGCCCAAGGCACTGCTTCCATCTCTTCGAAATCACCTCTCACTGATGCCACACGTCGGATGTCAGACACAGACTTCTGTCGAGGAACCTGATAGGAACTGTCCACCACGAAATTTCTTTCGTCTTTAGAGATCGGTGTCCACTCAGCACCACCCACGTCTTTCATGGCTGACACTTCATTACGAACGTCCCCATATCGGTTGAACTGCTGCTGTCCATTGCTGGGATACTCGTAATGTCCAGCTTTCAAAGATCCTCTGTCGGGTGAGTCCAAGAACGTCTTATAAGAACCGGGCTTGTCACTCTCTTGTCCTAGTTCACTGCCGCTGATCATTTCAGCGGATTTTGAGGAAAAACTGTTATCTTTTGCAGCTGGAATATTTTCCACAACCCGCCTCACATGACTAAGAGTATCAGGGTCGTAAGTCTGAAATTTGGCATTTGGAATTGCCACGTAGTGGAGCTTCTGCTGATTACCTTGCACGTACACTACTGGATAATACAGGTAATAAGGACGTTCTGAATCTGTACCTTGATAGTACAACGTGGGACCAGCATCTTGCCCTCCTATTAGATTAGACTGCATGCTACTGTCCCGAAATATTTTACCGTCTACATGCAAGTCATTTGCAGTTTCTCTCTTCTTCCGTTCTGCTGACCACTTCTTTACACCTGTGTTATCCAAGGTCATTCGAGTCGGTGCAGAAATATCTTTAGATCCGAGCCAAAAGTTGTCCTTTTCCTGTCCACCACTGATACGATGTAACCTTTCATCCGTCTTCAGGTCCAAGCGTAAATCAGACGCAGAACGTGGTTCGAATTCGTGTCCTTTCATTGTGTCAAAGGGGAGTGGAAATTGACGTGGGTTCAAGTCCAACGTTTGGTGACCTTCTGAATCGATACTTGGGTCATTTTGTTCCCATGAAGCATCTTTGCTTTCAATGCCCCTTACATTTTCTTCTTCGCTCTGCAGGGCAGGTTCTACGTGATCACTACTTTCTCCAGGTTGTTGCAAGTATTTCTGGTCAGCGATTGAATTGAAAGGCGCAGGCATCATTTCTGGATGAGATGACAACATACCAGGCTCTTGCTGTTTCAGTCTGCCACCCAGTCTGGGATCTTCCTTGAAATTATTTATGGGCAGCGTTTCAGGTGCCTGATTGTTAGCTAAGATCCATTTAGCAGTCTCTGGCAAATTGATTGGAAAACTCTGCTCGTCGTTGATGCTGTTGAATGCCTGCTGACCATTACTGGACGACTGCCATCTTCTTGAACGATCTTGAAATTGATCAGGGCCTGAAGTCTTTCTCTTGGTACCAGGAATTTCGTAGGAGTCGTGAGGATATTGGCTAGAATCATAATCGGCTTCGAAGGAGCCGTAATTAGCACCCATCACTTGGTTAATATTTTCTGCGCCTTTTTGGTATTCACTAAATATTTTATCTTGAAAATATTTTTGTCCTCGTCTTTCAGCTTCTCGTTGTTCGTCATATTTTGCTCGTTTCTGACGATTTGGCTTCAGTAATGATTTTAGGTAGGTTTCAATCATCTCCTTGTCCTCGGCAATGGTGTCTTTTCTATCAGAGGCATAGTCGTGGTGATTATTTACAAAAATATGAAGCTGTTGCTTGAGGAGTGTTTCCATGTTTTTAGTCAGGTTTGAATTGATGTCCCGTTGATCAACTTTTTCCGATCTAATGTAATTCCATAACTCATTCGACACGTTATTTAAGGCTTTATTTCGATTTAATTCAACCGTACTGCCATTTTTCCTAAAGAATTATCCATTTTTTTTTTTGAGTTCATAAGTTAATTTCTTCCCAACCAAAACATTATCTTTGAAAAGATTACCTAGGGAACAGTTTCCAACTCCATACCAATTGTCGATGTTGGTCATTTTCGTGAGTTTCCATCAGACGTGCAGTTAGAATTACAAATATTAAAATAGTATTTATTTTGTTGAGGATCATAATGGAGATTTAAATATGTGGTGGTCTTACATACAAATCAAGTCATGTTAATACTATCGCGTATCGGTAGTTTTAGAAATCATACGTTGTTCAACATGCCGTGATATATTTAGTTTGCATTCCAAATGCGATTCTAGAATTCAAAATTTTAATTAATAGAACACGCAGACGTCACTTGGAACGTTCGGATTCCAATTCGAATTCTAGAATCTGTTCTTTTGGAAATTCTAAAATGAAAATTGAGTTGCATAATTACACACTAATATTAAGATTAATATTGAACTCGTACTCATATACAAGAAACAATTTTTAATGTGTCACGTCAAGTTGGGGGATTTCACAATTCACACCTTTTTTTAACTAGGCAAGAGGTAAAATAGCTTTACCTAAGTTATAAATATAGATCACATTAAAATAGTAATAGTAGTCGTCCAGGTACCAGAAAGTCTTTTAAGATTTGTACACAATCATCTCTAAAAATTGAATGAGAAAAACGTAAGGTGTGTATGAATCAAGAATTTAAAAGTACTAATTGATGGGAATAAAACTAATATTTGAGGGCCTAAAATTACATTTTTTACACATAAACACGATTATCTAAATTAATTTTTTTTTTTGGTTCAAAAAAAGTGTTGGATAGGCGCAAATGTGATTTTTTAAAACTTGATTAAGAAATTTAATTCCGTTTCTTGTGAGTTTTATGTGACTGTTTTTTACTTGAAGAACTGACGGTAGTAGCGATATCATTTTCAAAATCTAGATCATCAGGATTCTCGAGAGTTAAACTGGTAGTAGATCTGCTTCTGGTACTTCTGCAAATACGAGGAGTTCGTGGTGTGCTACACGCAGAACCACTTTCTCGACTTCGCCTTTTGCCTTCAATGATGTTATCTAGCAAAGGAAGACAATGAAATAATTAAGATGTGACTGGTGATGGATTAGCCCACCCCTTCCTCCGTTTCACATACCTAAACAAATTGACGTATAGCCATACATTTCACCTCGAGGCAAATCTTCTACACATCCAGCTTGATCTGAAGTCAATATCACTTCAGTTTTTGGTACTCTTCGCACTACACCACCATCAATCTCCACTACATAACCCTTCTCGTCACCGTCTTCATAATATTCCACAATCAAGCCCGAATCAAAATAGTCATCTGATGAAAGTGCATAAACACTCTGTCCAACAGGAAGGACATCTATTACGAGTATGTTCCCTTGTTTGATTGAATGGGCGTCTTTCCCGTCATCGAATAAAATTCGCCACCTTAACATATACAGAAAAAGTTATCCTAAGAGTTTCAAGGCTAATGAAAGTCACATTTATTAATCCCTAATAATAATACCGCTCATCTCTTTCCATTTCCAGCGCGCAACCAGGATAATAAAAACCATCTGTCCACTTTGCCATTACACGGGTTCCTGCCGGGAAAGCAATCGAAGGTGTCTCTCGGTAAGAAAGAAAAATACAGTCGTTAACTCATTTATGATTAAAACTTACCAGGTTGAAGGGCTCCAATTCTGTTTCCTGTTAATGAATCCCTGTTAGAGGTGGATGATGGCGATTGAGACCTACATTCAAAATCATAGTTTTGAGTACTTATTTTTAGAAATAGTGAAGGTGAGGAAAAAAAAAAATGCTTTTGTGCAGACGTTGTAGCTTCCGGGTGTTTTTTAGTTCTGCTATCATCCTTTAACTTTGTCGTCTCAATCAAACGTCTAATATTTTTTTCGTCTTTGACTTCGAAATATTTGTCTTGCTTCAATTTTTTGGTAGAAGTGGAAGGCTGCTCGTTAACAATTGCATCGCTTGACCTTTTCCTTTTTTGTCGATGATGTCTTTTGGTACATGATATCTTTTCAGATGTGCTTTCTGAAAAATCGTCAAGTTTGTTTGGAATAGAAGCCTCTTCCGGGGTAGATAAGTTGAGATTCTTTCTGATTTCATAACACTGCCGCCTCCTTACTGAAACCAGAAAGTTTTAAAATTATTTTATCTGTTGGCAGATAATCGGGTTCATCAATCATACAGTAAAGTTGGGTTACTTAACCACTACGCAAAGTCTTCATTCCACTGAGACCTCGATTGGCTACTTGAGTGAATATCACATCACTGAAATTGATCACAATTTTATTAATCAACATTCGATGTAAGTTATTGGAGACTACTACATTTAATAAAATTGTACCTTTTAGGTGTCCAAGATGGCACGGGAGTTGATGTAGGAACAGACGGGGAACTTGAAGATTTTGATGAGCTAATATCGCCCATCCACCCAGTAGACGTTCCAGACGTGGAACCACCAGATTTCAGACTCAGGGTGCTACTGCTGCTGCATTTCACATCTAAGGTACCATCTGGACTAGTCTTTTCCGTTGGAGTGAGGAATTCTGTTACTTCGGGTTCTTCATTTACCTGATGAATTGGGAAGGGGTGAAAAACAAAAAAAAATTTTTATGATGAAAACAAAACTGCAAAATAATGATTAATAGGTTTTTGATTAATGAACTCGATCACACCTAACCTACCTCCTCAACTGATTTTTTGATGATTTTTCCTCTATGCAAAATTTCTTTAATGATAATTCTTTTAACGATAACTGTTTGACGCATTGTATTTTTACTATCTACGGTATCCGTAATGGGTTTCAAATTCACTGTTTCATTCGATGGACTAGTTTGGCAAGACTGGTCTTTGGTTTGTAACTCGTCTTTTCTAGTATCTTTAAGGTCAGCTTGACAGCTTTTACTAACCGTCGTGCTGGTTTCAGCAGCTTGTAAATAAATGATTATAAACTTACAATGCTGTAAGATGTTAAGTCGGGAAAGAGAGGAAGAGAAAAACAGTAATTTAAATATCTACCTTGTGATTCTTCAGAAACGTTTGATGCAGAGAAGAGATCCTTTCTTTTATGTCTTGCCATTGGACAGACTGGAGCGTCCACGTCGTCCACATGTTCAGGGTTTCCTGTCTGGTCACTGTCAGAAGATCTATTATAAAAACAATTGAAATTTTTCTTTGCACAGATTAATCGATATTGGCTCGCTCACAAAACTGACTTACTCTTTTGATTTTTCATGTTCATTAGTTAACACACGTACAGACTCAGCCTCATCATCGGACTTGCAAACCTTGGAAGTGTGGCCTTTCTCTAACGAAGAATTGGAAATACCTGTCTGTTGCAGGTTTAACCAAAAGATGGGAGATAATTTATCACTCGTGTTGGAATCTGCTGCGTCTGACGAAGGCAAACATGCTGCTGTTGAGGTCTTGTCATCAATACTCTTGCACGATAAGGGGTCAACTTCTGCTGTATCCTCTTTAATGCTGCTGCTGTTATCGGACGATTTGATAGTTTCAGTTTTGCCTGGATCACACTCTTCAGATTCTACTTCCGTTTCTGAAACTTCAAGTTGCATGATATTTTCTTCTGCTTGGAAACATTCAGATTGTGTATTCTGACTTGGACTGTAATGTAATACTAGTTCAGTTTCCGTCACTTCCATGCTGCTACTTTCCTGAACAGATTCTTGATGCAAGTGTACTTGGGTAACAGCTTCATTCCAAAGAGAATCACTATCTGGCGTTTCCTTATTTGCCTCATTCATCATCTTATGTTCATCGTCTTGAATGCTTGCTAATGTCTGGACATTGTTCCTATTTTGTTGTTTATCACTTAGCGCAGCACTTTTGGGTTTTATGGCACTGTCACTCTCAGATGAAGACAAAGCAATTTGCTCCTGTCGTTCCTTGTCAGTTTGTCTTCCACAAAGAGTGGGATCTTGATTTTCTGTCACGAGTGGCTTCTCAATCGGGCTAAATCCTTTGTCACGAAGCTCGGATGCACTCTGGGATGTTTCAGAGGACTGACTTTGTGAACTAAACACAAGTTTGCACATTACAGACACTGATGGTAAAACATCGGTGGCAACAGACTGAATTTTCAGTATGTCATCTTGAGGAAAAGATGTTGAATCACTTAACTGTTGTGGGCCACTGGCAAGCGTTTGATGACCACGTGATGCACAGCCTTCAGGATCAAGTTTCTGTAAGTGCTTTAATGCATATTGTCCTATTTTAGCAGCTGTTGCTGCCGCCTTCCGAGATACATTCTTTTTGATTACCTGATTTTTGTTATTGTTTTCTGTTAGTGCATTTGGATTTGTCAACGATTCATTTTCAAAATTTTTCTTCACTTCTTCATTGATAACCTCTCTGTTCTGGAAAAAGTCAAGATACTATCCGTAAATGCA
This sequence comes from Trigoniulus corallinus, assembly GCA_013389805.1. Taxonomy (NCBI): domain Eukaryota; kingdom Metazoa; phylum Arthropoda; class Diplopoda; order Spirobolida; family Trigoniulidae; genus Trigoniulus; species Trigoniulus corallinus. The sequence goes on from JAAFCE010004287.1 coordinate 4,821,689, forward strand.
TAGGTATGTACTTTCCTCTTCCTTAATTAAACACGTTAGCAGGAGAGGGAGTCCCATTCACTCCCAAAATGGAACACGCAATTTGAGACAGCCTTAGTAAAGTAAACCTTGAAACTGAATTTTGAAAACCCCAAGCGACCACATTATACTTGTAATAATAATAATTATGATTAGTTTCTGTACCATGTTAGATTCCTCCATGTCTTGTGGCTCATTCTTTTTGGCATCAGCTTCTACTTCGTAGTTCTTCACATCTGGAAATGTGTTAATAAAGCGCATTTGGCTCTGAGATTCCTAAAAGTGGACAACTCGGACAGTCCGCCCGAAATTAGTCTAATATTAAGAAGTAAAAATACCTGCAGAGTCTATCAGTGTTGGAGAGGTTGGGGAAAGAAATGGCACCTCTTGTTCTTCAGAAGAATTTTGAATTAACAGTTGGCTGCTGTTGTGGCAAATAAGAAAAAGATTAATTTATATATATATAAAAAAATGTAAATTTCAGAAATGAATTTTTGTTTTCTACCCTTCGTCATCTAGGACTCCAGGTACGTTAACTGCTGGCTGACTGAATCCAAGTATTCCCAACGTTTCGGAAGGCGTGCTTGTAAATCGCTCATCTGTCAGACACATTCGATTATTGTAAGTTACAAGAATCAATCTTGTTAAATATTTTTGGGATATTAAACAACATTATTCAATGTTACCCGGGCAAGCAAACATATCTTCCTGAGATATCTGAAAGTCCGATATGCGTTCTCCAGGTTCTTGAAACACGTTAATATGTCCACCAGTGATTGAAATGTCTATCCTTGATGTCTCCAGGCAATTAGTGGTGTCACTTATGAAACTAGATGATACAGCATTCAGTTTGTCTTGTCTTGAGTAAATTATCTCTTTTTTTTTTTAAAAAAAAAGAATCAGAGGTTTAAAGCCTAAGAAATACAAACCCTTTTTTATCTTCTCGTCCACTACTACTAGAAGTCGTGTAAGGGCTTAATGTGCTCACTGCACTGCTGACATCCAAGTTATCGTGAAGGATTCTTGAACCGTCTCTTATTTCACTGGATGTAGTGCTGACAGCTAAGTTATTATGTCACAATTTAATATTCGTATATTTGCTGTCTCGCTTCCTTTTTCCAAAAAATGCTGCCATATTACTCACTTGGACTGTTGATTGTTACTGCATCTGTAATCAAAGCTGTGGTTGCATCACTAATGCCACTGCCTTCACTTTGAGTTTCGTGATCTGGATGACCATTGAAATTTCCATTTGGGGATGGCATATTTGGCCACAATGAATGTGGAGCAGGAAGATTTTCAGGATTAATCTGCGCCGGAAGTGATCTGAAGGAATAAGAAAGCAGATCTGATATGCAGCGGTTTCTTGAAAAGTTATATTATCACTTTAACGTATCATACTAACCCGGAACTTGTACTACTGGTCTCACCACTTTGATTCTCGTGACTTTCTTCATCTAACATAGCGTCACGAATACCACTTCTGTTATTACCTCTTCCTGGGCCGTCTCCACCACCGCCGCCGCCTGCAGCTCCTGACGAACTGCCTGGAGCTGTTGCATCGTCAGGGTGTCCACCAGCGTTACTTGCACCTGCGCCTTCTCCCTGGTTAGTGTTATGACTACCACCTTCCAGATCGAAATGCAAACCAGTTATGATAGTGCGGCATTTTCTCTCATGAGTGTTATTATAAATAGTTCTAGTCTTAGTTTATTGAAAAAAGGAATTTGATGCTATCTTACCGGGTTCTATGTGAGCATCAGAGGACGGTCCAACATTTCTCGGTGCTGTCGCTGGTATGCATATATTCAGCTCTTCTTGCTAATCAATGAAACACGGATAAGTGAATTACACGTGATTTACATCCCCAAATACTAATTACAGTTTGAGGTGCAAGATAATAATAATGTATAGAATGAGAGAGAGAGGATGATTATACTTCTAAATCAGCAGAAGACATAATGATAAAGGTATCGTGATGACTGAGATCTGGTTCCTCTGATGCAAGATGTGAAGTCCAAAATGTCTCACTTGTCATTTTTCATAGTAAACAATGGCAGCAAGGACGTGGATGTTTACATTTCCAAATTGAACAACATTGAGAAAAGTCTAACAGATATTGTACATGCCACGAGATACGAGAGTGATGAAGAAATATGGTAAATATCATTTAAAACTATCGACACGAAATGCTAACACAACACACGGAATTTAGAATGTAGGGCTATATCTAACCACGATATATATATACAGTATATATGGCTATTAGAATCAAACCACGGAGAACGTTCTAACTGTTAGTGAAAGCCACGATTGATTGTAGAGGTTTTGGCGTTTAAAACCGTATGGCCATGAATCGCAATATTTATATCACAAATATACTTGTTTGAAATGTCTTGTTAATGATAAGTAAATATCACAATGTCTACCATTTCGGATCGACGCCGTCCGAACCGATTCAGTTGGTAGGAATTTCCTAATGTTGACACTAGAGAGCGAAAGTGTCTTTCTAGTTTGACCAATGAGAGCATCGGGCGACGAAAGTAGCCGGCGCCATCTGGTGACCGTTGCTGTGAAGTTCGTTGGTCGGTGTATGTGTGTGTGTCTGTTAGTTGCCCTCCATTAAAAAAGAGAAATGTTGATCGTTTTTAATAATGTGTTATTGGACATGTCTAAGTGGTATTTCGGCGAATTTTTTTCGACGTTAGATACTCCTGGAGTGACACAATGGTAAGCCACTCTTAGATGTTTAGACAATATATTTGGTTGTTGCTATGAAAAGAACGAAACGCGTATTCGCACAGCTCTAAAATGGGCAGTTCGATTTTGTTGCAAATTTTGCGATTTTATCGAATAGATTTTTATGTTGGTTCATCACGGGAAAAAGGATAAGTGACCGTTTGCCATTTAATATCTGGAAGGGTATTTCGTTTGCATTATGCACTTGGTCCTTTCTGTGTAATGATTATTATGTCCATAAATGATATATGCTTTTACTGCGGCGATTGAATCAAAAGTGGTTTTTAGAAGTCGTTGTTCTACTCCTACTGCTTACTCAAGCTTTTTTCGGTGCCGTTGACTGGCTCGATGAGGTACTTGTTATTATTCCTGTTATTTATTTATTTATTTTTTTTTTACTTCTCAAATGATGATAATATTAATGGAGTTGAATGTGTAATTTATTTAGTAGCGCAGATTTCTTCATTTTTTATATTTATTCTAAACGGGTACGTATTCAGTTTTGATTCGGACATATTCAACCTGAATTCGGCATATTAATGACAGGGTTACAGAATTCCTTTTATTACGAAACCGCGTTGCATAATTATGTGATAATTATATATTTTCAGTCTAGAAACGATATCCATTCTCAATTTTAATCATCGGTTTGTAGATTTTTAGTATACTGTAAAGTAAATGATCTTTCATCCTTTAACTCCTTAAAGTCATTCATTGCCTCTTTGCTTTCTTGAGATAGAACTATACATATTATGCAAAATGATTAAATATTGATGTTTTAGTGTCTAACAGCAATGCTTTTTTTCTCTACTTCTTAGGATCTGAAAATCGTGTAAAGTAGTTAGCTTCCTTTGCGAGATTGTTCGATGTTAAAAAATTTAGATGCAAAAGACTCTTCTGCTTTGAAATTACCAACATATACACAGTATGTACATTAAACTGCGTGTCAACACCCATATTCTGATTTGGCAGGTTACCAACGAGCCGAATTAAGTCTACGCTGCTTTTATACGAAGCCAATTGAGACTTGGTATTTTTTTATATCTGCCTCGCGTCCGTTTAGCATAACTGTGAGAAGAGTTTTTATTACGCCGCAACTGTGCGTAATTAATGCTCGGTTAATGGTTCACAGCGGGTCTGTATGTTTTACTATACATATCGAATCTTGTCGCGCTACTGCTGGGGGGAGTATGATATTATTTACCTTCAATCATTGATATTTGATGCCACAGTTTAATGCAGTTGTTATATAAGGTGAGTTGTCCGTGTAAACTTTGGTGTCAAACTGTATAACAGTTGCATTTACTCATTTCTTCTGTCAGTAAGGAGGGAGATAAAAAGCACTCGCTTCTAGAGGCGAACTTGACATGAAAACGCCAATATAAATCGCTGTTGTTGTAGTAGTAGTAGTAGCAGTAGTGAAAGCTAAATCTTGATATATGGTGGTTAAATGGAGGGATTGTGAGGGTTTTGTATATAACTAAAGTTTATTGTGCTCGCCAAGTTTTGATAGCATCTATAAATGCAGAAAGTATTTTCACCACGTCGAGGCAACTATTCTCAATAGGGTTTCTTGTGAGGGTTTTTTTTGAGCTTAAGTAGCAGATGTCATACATGCTCTCTAGCGTAATGCTGATGAAATGTCGGACATTTGGTTTAAATCAGTTGCTAGTTAAAGAAACGAGTATACACATACATTTTTGTGTTGATGTTGTCGGCCACAGGAGGAATTTATTTGCCTCTCTCACTCTGTCTAAACAATTAGTTGCAGGTATTTATGATTTCGCCGTTGCAATTTATGCGACATTTAAGAATAATAGTTTAATTTTTGAGGTTAATGTTGTTCATTATATATTTTACGTTTCTACTATCTTTTGTATTTGAATAGGTCGATCTGGCTACAGAAAATTAGTGTCCATTGTGCAGTTTCTTTAAACATGTTAGAAAAACTTGCCTACATTTTGCATTCATCGTCGTGTAACTTCTGGAAAAAGGATTGGTTTTAGACGTGTTTAGCTAGGTTGTTTACGTCCTCCTCCTCCTGCTGCTCGTCGTCTTCGTTTTCGGAAAATGTTATCAAGTTGGTATTGGTGTAGGGACTAAGGTAGCTGGTTTTATTTGTATAAAACTCCACTATATTTCATTTCTGCATTGCCACGTGGATAAATCAATACGAGGCGAACGAGGAGAAACCGATGACTGTGAACTGAAATGGCAACAGCAGTAGTTGTACAGTGAGTGACTGTCGAAGGAAATTTAACCGTATGCTTGATTTACGGATGTCTGTCTCTTTCTCGTTCTCCTCCTTCTCCGTTTGTGTTTTATAGCATTTTTAAATGCATGTCAATCGCTAGCTACCCATTGTTCGTCCATCTGTCGGTGAGTTGTCATTCAGCTAGATGTAAAATTTAGAAGTTGCCGCTGATATTCTTCAGCATTCTTCTCACCTCCCCTCACTCTCTGCTCCACTCAACATACTTCTCTCCCTCCTTCACTCTCGTTGATAAAATGATTAACTTCTTTAAGATCTTTATCAAGATTTACTTTCTAAATCTTCTTCTAATGTTTTTCTTGAAACCCCTTCTTCATCTTCTTCTCTTCCAAATATCACAAGAACAGCAGATATATAAATTTGATAATACCAAAGGAACTATGACAATCGACCCATCGCCTGACATTTGAATCAATTCTTTGGTAGCATTCTCATTTTTTTTTTGTGCGTATGTTGCGTTTTATTTCAAACCCCACTTTTTTGTTCTTGATAAAATTTGATGGGCGAAGTAATTTTGACAATATAAAAAAATAACTCCCCTCACAAATTTACTGCTATTGTTGAACGTGATTCACGTTGATCAGCTGGTCCCGTGTTATTCTCAAGACGTGGCATTTATGGCATTTCCAGTGTTTTGGTGTTTACTTTTAAAAATGTTAGATTGGAGTGCTTCTTTGTCTTCATTTATTTAAGTTGCTCTTGTTATCTACGAACATGTAGAGAGGCCGCCGCATGGTGTTATTTGTTAAGGTCTGTTAACCGGAAATCTCTCAAGAAGTGGTTGATGATTTGTGTGGCGCATCCATGAAGTTTGTTTTTTTTTTTGGATATGTGAAACTCCCATTGGTAGGTCTTGTCGTCGCCCTCCTGGATTATGCGAATCATTGTGGTTATATGAGTAATTCATGGAGGTTGTGACGTTTGAGCTAACGAACTATTTAGTGAGTTGGGTTGTCAGATTTGAAAAATTGGCACGCAATCGTTGTGGTCTGACTACTTGCACGTATGTGCTTTTTCATCTCTCTCTCTCTCTCTCTAACCCTCTCTCGTTGTCTTTCTATTCCTTCGTACTCTCTGTCTCTCTCTAATCCCTCGTCCTCTCTCTTCTACATCGTTTTTTTTTCAACTTTGACAGTGTATTTGAATTGAGGTGGTATGGACACGTAATGAGGAGAGGAGGGGCTCGTTAAGTCCATTTCAGGAATGCAAGTGGTCGGAAGCACCCGGGGCAGGGGACGATCGAAGCAGACGTAGAAACAGGTTGTATGTAAGGATATGGTAGTGTGTGAGGTGGACGGGGACCTGGTGGGAGATAGGCGGAAGAGGAGGGCTAGAACCCGTAGGCCCGATTCTACCGCAGGCGGGATGAAGGTATTATGATGATGATGATGATGATGGCAGTGCATTTGAAATTCATAACGGGTTGTAATGCAGGAAAGCAAAGTTCCCCCTTAGATGTGAGCTTCACTGCGTAACTGTGCTAAAAATTGCGTTGTTATTTGTCGGTTCTGATTTGAATCGTTGTTACGAGTGAGCAGCAGGGTTCATTACAACAGTTGACCGGCTTCTTGACGGACTGTGTATACTCTAGCGCACAACTAATTAACCGTTTGCCTTCTCCCTGTTTGCTTTTGATTCACGTTGGTTTCGGAGAATACTGTAATAGTAATGAATTGATGATTTTTTTTTTTGCTTAGAGAAGGTTGGTTTGTGACCAACAGCACTTTTCTCTTCCTCCCTCTCCCTTCTTCGTCTCCTCTGTGTTTGTCTGCTGTATGACGAAAGTATGGTCAGTTGATTAATTTCAAAGGTTTCATTCTTTGTGCAGGATAAAGGCGGCGTTGTGGAGAGCGATAAATGAATGCCAAGTGTTGTTGTTGTTGTCCAGTGGAGTAGGAATTAGTGTTGAGACTTCAACAACCTCCACCCAAATTCATTGGACTTTCAGGAGACAGGGTGAAAAAAAAATCATTGAGTTAACTAACTCGTACTTTAGGTACTTATGACAGAGTTCCCAAAATAAATACGTTTATTCCCCGAAGAGTAGTTAGGTTATTTACTGTTATCACTCATTGCAACTCTGCTTTATTTTTTTTTACCCCCGACTTTCAACAATATGCAACTGTAATCTGCTGTTATTAAAACACTAATAAATCGTTTGACACTTAAAGGAGGGAGTTTTCGTTGATATTTTATTAAACGAGAGCCTCCAAATAATGATTTTTCCGTGGCATGTGAAGGATTATGAAATGAGGTTGGATGATTGTGACATTTGACGATGGACAGACGATTATTCCGTCCGTCCTTTTGTCTCATCTGTTGTGGAGGCCATTTATGCTTGCGTTTGTTCCTTTCTGTGTTTATTTTTGAAGTTGTCTTTTGTGTTGGGTGTTTCTAAGAGATAGCATGTTTTAAAAATGTTCTGTCCTCTCTTCTCTTTGATTATGTAGTGATAGTCAAAAACAATAGCAAGTTTACTGAAGAAGACAAGAGATGTGGTGGTTTTGGCATAACTTTCGGTGTAAGATGTTATGCTAAATAGTGTCGGAGAAGTCTGATTTCGGCCAGACTGAAAAGAAAAGAATAGGACCCCCTTTGGATGTGCTGGTTTGTTTGCTTAACTGGTTGTTGATGTCTTTCTTTCCAACGGACTAGGGGTAAAATAAGCATTTCGATTCCCGATGGAAAATAGTCGGTATGCAAATAATGTACCTCTTTTTGCACGAAATTCTCAGGTGTATATTAACTCCCTGTCTTCCGGTGTCTCCCTCGCGGCGGTGGATAGCTTGCCAGAATGAAAAGGTGGTGTTAAATTAATTAACGGCATGGTTGTATGTGCCGTTCTGTGTTACACTAATGGGTTGGGGAGTAAGCCAAGCAACCGTAACAGGCTGAACCCTTAGGAGGCTGCTCGCGGGAGAGGAGGAGGCAGGTGTAGGGAATGTAGGACAGGGGAAACTTGCAGCACCCAACGTTCTCTACCAACCACCCATGTTGGTAATAAAGTGGGTTTGCGTTGCTTAACTTCAGTGATCTCACGAGTGTGCCTTCTTTCGGATGAGAAGTAAAACCGAGGTCCCGTGTGGGTGTACGATGGCACTTGCACGTAAAAGAACCCTCTCTACTACGCAACGGGTAGATGAGGTAAAAATTTCCAGGTGTAGGAGCTCGCCCCCCTGGCGTCGGTAGCATTCCCCAACGAACACTAGACCGACGATAAATAAGCGTAGGGGTGCAGCTTTGGCCGGCAACCGGCTGCAGAAAAAACTATGACCAATATATCACCCTGTGTCCATTCAGAGGGACAAAACGGGTACCCGACCCTGCCATAGGCGGGAAAAGGGTTAGGAGTTGCTTGAGTTGCTTTTGGAAGGTGTGGGAAAGGGTTGAGTTTTGGCCTGATGGAAATCGAAAGTTTTGTAGAGGACAGGACCTTAAGATAGGATGATGATTGTTGACCCAACCATGGTTATGCAGATGGTTCCTGCAGTGCCCTAGATCCGACGTTTCTTGGCCTGGTGCTAATACTGTCCGGTATTGAACGTTTCCAGACCGAGATGCAACTCCTAACCCTTTTCCCACCTATGGCAGGGTCGGGTACCCATTTGTCCCTCTGAATGGACACAGGGTGATATATTGGTCATAGTTTTTTCTGCAGCCGGTTGCCGGCCAAAGCTGCACCCCTACGCTTATTTATCGTCGGTCTAGTGTTCGTTGGGGAATGCTCCTACACCTGGAAATTTTGCCTCATCTACCCGTTGCGTAGTAGAGAGGGTTCTTTTACGTGCAAGTGTCATCGTTCACCCACACGGGACCTCGGTTTTACTTCTCCTCCGAAAGGAGGCACACTCGCGGCTTCTCTCTCGCCCGAACGAAGCCGACCCACCACGGTCCAGTATCGAACCTAGAACTACTGGCGTAGTTGCCGAGCGGGCTAACCACTACGCCACCGCGGCGGGTTGTTTCCAGACCGAGATGGGTAGTTTAATTTCACCACGGACTAGACTTGTTAATGGTTCCTTGAATGGAGGTGTGATGCCACCTCTGCCTGTTCCTCGTTTCCTTTCTCGCTGATTTAGGCTGGAGGTTAAAAGGTTGTGAAGGACGTCAGTTTTATTTTTGTTAAAGAGGCAACTGATGATTTGACATATTGTTTTTTTTTTAGGAATCAAATATTGTTGTTTGTGCTTTATAGAGTATGCACCCTTAATTGACATTTTGAATCGGCTTTTTACCAGCGTTGTAGGTTGGAGAAACTCCTTGTTCCAGTTCGTTGTTACCACAGTTGAAGACGATGATGGATTTTTTGAAGAATGCTAAATGTAGATTGTTGTTGAAAGTAGGTCTTGTCTGCTTTATTGCACTGAGTTTGTTTAACTGCATTTAGATGGAATTTCCAGTCCAGAATAAATTTTAACAGACAAGATTTAAAGCAGTCTGCGTTTGCCATCAAGTGAGTCAGTCATATTTCCAAATGATGATGATGTGTGTGTCTTGTCGGCTAAGAAGTGTTGGTGTTGGTTGATTGGGTTCGTTTTTTGGAGGATTTCTCTCTCTCTCTCTCTCTGATTTGCATCCTTCATTTCTTTTGTCGTTGACATCAACGTCACATGACATGACTTGGAGAAGAAGCAGGCAGGGAGGATGATGAGAAAGGGATTGGGTGATATTTATCGATTCATTTTCAGGGATAATGTGATATGTCGTTTTAATGTGGCAGCGTCGTTTCATGCAAGTGACCGTTAACAACTAATCTCTCCCTTTGACTCTCTCTCTCTCTGTGTTTTTCTTTTAATCACCAGTTTGCCGTTAGCCTGCTAGTTTACAGAGACAAGGTTTTGATTGTCTTTTCATTAATTGTGGTTGTGTTTTTCAGGTGTCTTGTGTTGATATGAAGTCGTTAATCTTCGTTTTTAATTTTAGTTTTCATCACATAGTTTGCCCTCATCTTCCCCGACGTCTGAAAGGGAACGGATTGAAATTTGTTCCTGATGTGCGAGGAACATCTGGATTGAATTTTCTTTGACTTTGTGGATGAGCTCTTGCTGGTACTTCTTGAAAGATATTTATATAAATGGATTTCTGTTGATTGCATGTCCAAATAGGAATAGAGGTCGAAGTCTTTAAGAGGAACATTTGGTGGTAGGACGTCACTGAAGGTGAGCAGTAATCCGTTTGCTCCACTCCTCTCTCCATTTCATAAAGAAGAATCGTGGTTTTGTGATTATTAATTTAATGGCAGAAGAAGACACCACTCCTTTTTTCGCGTACTAGGTTTGGCTCACGAGGTGTGATTTGAAGATTGTTTTTAAACGCTTTGACCTTGTTCTTCTTTTTTTTTTGGCATCCTCATTTTCCGCCTACGGTTGTTGTTGTTGTTTGTTGGAGTTTAAGGTCCCGTCAACTACGAGGTCATTAGAGACCCGTCCATTGTATAGTTCTAATGCATATACTGCACAGACACTACACTAATGCGACGATTATTGGGTATTAGCAGCACCCAGCTTTCCCGAGCGACCACCCATGTCAGTACTAACTGGGCTTGCGTTGCTTAACTTCAGTGATCAGACGAGAGCTGGTGTGTCCAACGCAACTCGCCGCTCCCCTCCGCCTACGGTAGGGCAGGCGGTTAATGAAATCCGATGTAGTTTGAAAACGGTTCACATGAATAGGATTTCCTAGGAGTGCTCATTTCCGGGCACGAGCCCGACCTCTCTGAACCTGATTACTTAAATAGTAACGTTTTTTTTGGGGGGGGGGGAGGGAGGAAGATGGAAAGTGTTGAATTACTAGGATCCTTTTCTTCAGCAGGTGTTGTGCCAAATTTTGTGTTGTTTTTTGGTCAATTTCTCTGCTGTTGCAGATTTGCCGGTGGTGTTATACCGAGCACATCGACCTCGGTAGCGTGTTCGACTGCTGCACCAGTGGTACCAGGTTCGATACTGGAATTTGAACAAAAGAGAGTGAGTCCCCAGTGCACTTTCCTTTGAATGGGTAGTAAAGTCGGTACCCTACCGTGTAGTGTGCACGATATCGCCACTGCATGGAAAAGAACCCTTACTTCATAGTGTACGTATAGATCGGGAAGTATAGTGTGGGAAGTCGCCCTTCGCAGCCTGACGTCGGTGGAGGGAACGGTGCCCAAATTAAGAACATAGGCCGACGATAAATAAGCGTAGGGGTTGCAGCATTAAATTGGCAGCCGACTGCTTAAAAATACCATTGTTACTGCCTTAGGTTGTTTGTTGTTGGTGTTTTAGGGCCCTTCAACTACAAGGTCATCCCAAGCAGCCATCCATGTCAGTACTAGCTGGGATTGCGTTGCTTAACTTCAGCGATCTGACGAGAACTGGTGTGTCCAACGCAGGGTTATCAATAGTAATAGTCGCCGTTGTGTTATGTAATGGGTGCTTGATAGGTGTGTAATTTCAGGGTCCAGTTTGGAGAACGCCTGGTTGTTTTTTTTTTGGGAGGGGGGAATCTATCTTTAATTTCATTTTCTTTTCTAAGCACATCGCTCCGTCCATCGTCTAAAACGATGACACAGAGCGCCATGCAGCCTGTGTGTGTGTGCGTCTGTCTTTTCTTGCAGGTTATCCAAATATTTTTCTTGCACTTGACAAAGTGAAATTCATTTCGGTACGAGATTGATTACTCAACAATTGTATGTTCCCCGCCACCCGATTTTGGTGGTGTGGATGCTGTTCCTCAGCCCCTGCATTTTATCGAGGGCCTGTTGTTTCGCTCCCCGTTCCGCCATTGTCTGGTTTCTCGTGTTGATAGATGGTTGGTGAAAAAAAAAAAGGTGAGGAGGAGGAGAAGAAAGTTTGGGGGGGTCTTAATTTTTCGTTCCTGGGGCGAGGGAAAGGGGGTATGAGAGAGGTCCCCTTGTCAGGACTCATCAGACAGTTTTATAATTGAGCTACAGCCGCGTTTCTTGAACATTATTAATTAAATTTCGGCGAAACTACTACAGCACCTTAATTGATGTCGTTGTTGTAGAGTTGGAATGCGGTGAAAGGGTTATGGGTTATGTGCTGGAAATGAATGGGGGGTGTACCTCTTTTCCTTCTTCCTCTGAATTATATTAAAATTTTCTGGTGGAAGAGATTATTATTATTTATTATTGCTGGTATTTTCTTTTGTTTGGTTTGAAATGGCATTGCTGTGGCAATTGTTTGCGGAGGAGTTCGTTGAGTTTTAATAAAATATGGCACTGTTGCCGTTTTATATTTATAAAGCCAACGCTCCTCCTTGGCCCTGCTTTGCACATTTTTTTTTTGTTTTAGCCTTTTATCGAATATTCACACGCTCGTCTCCCCCCCCCCTGACATTGGGATGATATCGCAATTCGGCTTCTGGTTCCACCTTCTCTCTCTCTCTCTTCCTTTTTATTTAACTTTCCTAAGCTTTTCTGTCGTAGCTTTTCAGCAAATTTTTATTAACTGTCAACGAAGTATATAATGTAGTGGGTAGTGTCTTTATTATTATTATTTCAGAGCTGTAAATTACTGACTGTGTAGGTCACACCTGGTGCAGTACGCCGCTACTCTTTTCTGTGTGGTTTTTTGTTTGTTTCGCCCATTCACTCCACCATCCCCTTTCTTTCGTATTGTTAATTAAATCGTATTGTCGATTTCTGCACCTAATATTTTATACACTTTATTTTATTTGAAGTCACTTCTGTTGGGTCAGTCGACGTGACTCCGCGACTGTGTTGCCCGAGGTCGGAATACTGACGTTCAGTAAATATTTGTGTCTGTCCTGTGAACTCTTTTGGTTGTAATGTGCGTTTTAACTGATGACCTGTTGCTGTATTTCTTTCTCTGTGTCCCTCCCCTCTCTGTCCCATATCTCTTCCTCTCCCTCCTGTCTCTCCCATCTCGCTTCCTCCCTGTCATTCTTTCTTTCCCCTCAGTCCCTCCTTGGGACTGAAACTTCCCCTACTCTCTCTCCCTCCACTCTCGCACCCTACCCTCCACTCTCGCACCCTACCCTCCACTCTCGCACCCTACCCTCCACTCTCG
>JAAFCE010004287.1:4843737-4883273 GCA_013389805.1 Trigoniulus corallinus
CCCCCCCCCCCCCCCCCCTCCCTTTTTTTGGCTGATAAAGTCGGTTGGTGGGAGCGGCGAGTTGCGTTGGACACACCAGTTCCCGTCTGATCACTGAAGTTAAGCAACGCAAGCCCAGTTAGTACTGACATGGGTGGTCGCTCGGGAAAGCTGGGTACTGCTAATACCTAATAATCGTCGCATTAGTGTAGTGTCTGTGCAGACTATGCACTAGAACTATGCAGTGGACGGGTCTCTAATGACCTTGTAGTTGACGGGACCTTAAACACCAACAAACCAAACCAAAAACAATCGGTTGGTGCAGCCAAGTTGCGTTGGACACACCAGTTCTCGCGAGATCACTGAAGTTAAGCAATGCAAGCCCACGTTAGTACCTACATGGGTGGTTGGTAAAGAACGTTGGGTGCTGCAAATTTCCTCTTTCCTATATCCTCTACACCTACCTCCTCATCTCCCGCGAGCAGCCTCCTAAGGGTTCAGCCTTTTATGGCTGCTTGGCTTACTCCCCAGCCCGTTAGTATAACATAATACATTACTGGGTCGGTCTTCATAGAGCGGGACACTTGGGACAACCTCTCTGCCACTGAAAAAATTCCATGGAAGGAAATACAGGCGGGTGTTTACTATATGAGGCATTGTGTGTCTGAGGTGAGATGTAGTATACATGTACCAAACCACGGAAGGCGAACCAACACTGGACAGTGTCGGTCGATAAGTAAAATTATGGTCCCGTGTGGGGTACAGCAACCAGGACCCTTTCTCATCATCATAATGCGGCCAAGTTGCGTTAGACACACCAGTTCTCGTAAGATCACTGAAGTTAAGCAATGCAAACCCACGTTAGTACCAATATGGGTGGTTGGTAGTGAACGTTGGGTGCTGCAAATTTCCCGTCTCCTACATCCCCTACACCTACCTCCTCTTCACCCGCGAGCAGCCTCCAAAGGGTTCGGCTTGTTATGGCTGCTTGGCTTACGCCCCAACCCTTGCCCGTCTGTGGCTGGGGCAGGTGTCCATTTTTGTCCCGTTGAGACACATGAGCACGATCTGTTGGACGGTATTTTGTCACAGCCGTCTACAGGCCTAATGCTGCAACCCCGGTACCTAATTATGGCGGCCTATTGTTGTTCAGTAAACGTCAGGGGATGAGGCTCCTACTCCTGGAAATTTTTCTCTCCATTAAATCGTTTACGCAGTGGGACACTAGCTTTACCTAGCTCAACTTTCCATCCGACGACTAGTTTACTGGGGCCTCTCTCTCTCTCTATCCTCTTGCAGGAAAGAAGCTAAACTACCTCGGTCCAGGATCGAAACCTGGAACCCACAATGTAATGGTTCAGCTCGCTTCCTCCGTACCCTCGAGACGGGTGGGAGCGGCCAATTGCGTTGGACACACCAGTTGTCGTCTGATCACTGAAGTTAGGCAGCGCAACCCCAGCTAGTACTGACATGGATGGCCGCTTGGGAAAACTGGGTACTGCTAATACCCAAAAATCGTAGCATTAGTGTGGTGTCTGTGCAGTCTCTGTTTTGGAACTACGCAGTGGACGGGGCTCTAGTGACCTTGCAGTTAAAGGCCCTAAAACGCCAGCAAACAAACAACAATCGAGACGGGTCCTCGTAAAAAGAATCTGTGGCACGTTTGTCAGGTGTGTAGGAGCTTTGATTACCCTGACGTCGGTGACGATATCGGCAGCCGGCAATCCAGTAGATCGCCCGTGTTTTTCGTACGCTGCAGTTGCTGGATGGTTGGTTGCTTTTTACTACTGCGCATGTGTGACTTGGGGAAGTCGATCGGTTGCATTCAATGTCAGCTTTTTTTTTAATTGAAAATGTCAATTTCTATTGTGTGTTGTTGTTGTTGTCTTTGACATTTAAAAAACGCACTCTGCAAATCTTTGCAGTTGTGGATGACTGCGTTTTTCTTAAGTAGTTAAAGAAATTAATGTTTTTTTTATCCCCCTAGGTTTTTATTATTTCAGGAGTAGTTTCAATGATCCGTAAAGTTTGTTTGTAACGCTTGAACTTTTTCTTACTTGCTAGCATTTCTGAGTGGCTTTTGAAGACGGCTGGGGCAGGGGAGGGGGAGAGCGAGCGAGAACCACTCCCGTCGTCAGCCAGCCTGTGTGAGCTTCATGATTTGAAATATTCGAGTCTGTGGTGCCGCCACAAATCACACGGAGTGACTAATGCGGGCTTGTCACTTGATGCCCCCTCCCCGTATAAGTAATGTCCAGTAGTGACATTTTCGATCCTGAGTTCTCAGATTTTTTTCATCTAGCAAAGGGTTACAATTGCTCCTACCGTCCCAAATTGGAATAAAGCCGGCGTCTCTACGTAATGATATGCGTAGGGGGATGGTCACCACCACTGCGCACGTCAAATAACCCTTTATAAATCATCATCATTACCACCATTAACCCCCTTTCACCGTCCGGGTCAGGTGCCCGCTTTTTTTTTCGTGCATTGTTGGACGTTATTTTGCACAGCCGGGGAGCCTAAATACTGCATCCACGATGGTTAATCATCATCGTCCTCTTTTTGATTCTTTGGGGAGGCACTTTTCCTTCACACCGGCACTAGGAGCAGGGCGAGCTCCTCTACCTGGGAATGTTACCAAGGTAAACGTTCCAACTACTGTTCCGTGCAGTGGTGACATCATACTCCACACCGTGGGGCACCGGTGTTAATTCCCATTCCGGACGGAAGGTTCATTACGACTTGCTCGAAAGAAGGCAACCGTCTCGCTTCAGGAACGAACCTGGAACCACTGACTCAATAGTCCAGCGTGCGACCTCTGTGTCACTGAGGCTGGTTAATAGCCCTTTATAAATGGAGCAAGATTTTACTGCAGTGGTGTGGAAAACTGAGGCAGGTTTTAAATAACCCTTTGCACATGAATCAGAATTTTATTGCAGTGGTATACAAAGCTTAGTCAGGGAGCGACGAATTGCGTAGGGCACGCCAGTTCTCGTCTGATCACTGAAGTTAAGCAGCGCAACCCTAGCTAGTACTGGCATGGATGGCTGCTTGGGAAAACTGGGTACTGCTAATACCCAAAAATCGTCGTCGCATTACTGTAGTGTCTGCGCAGTCTCTGCATAAGAACAATGCTGTGGACGGGGCTCTAATGACCTTGTAGTTGAAGGGCCCTAAAACATCAACAAACAACAACAACAGTATTGCGTTGGACACACCATTTATCGTCTGGTCACTGAAATTAAGCAACGCAACCCCAGTTAGTAGTAAGATGGGTGGCCGTTTGGTAACACTGGATGCCGCGAGTACTCAAAAATTCGTCGTAAGAGCATCGTGTCTGTGCATTCTCTGCATAAGAACTATGCTGTGGACGGGGCTGTAATGACCTTGTAGTTGACAGGGCCCTAAAACACCAACAAACAACAAAGCTCTGTCATGTCCTCGTCAAATGGACTACTGTTTGTTTGTTTGTTGGTGTTTAAGGTCCCGTCAACTACAAGGTCATGAGAGACCCGTCCATTGAAAAGTTCTAACGCATAGACTGCACAGACACTACACCAATGCGACGATTATTGGGTATTAGCAGTGCCCAGCTTTCCCGAACGACCACCCACGTCAGTACTAACTGGGCTTGCATTGCTTAACTTCAGTGATCAGACGAGAACTGGTGTGTCCAACGCAACTTGCCGCTCCCAAAATGGACTACAAAATGGGGCAGAGAGAGAGAGAGGCTTGGGGCAGGTGGTTGGGAAAGGGGTAGGGGTCCCCAGATTTTCCTTTACGAAATCTCATCGTTTTCAATCTTTTCTCAGCTATCAGATTGAAATCGAAAAATTTTTCGACAGTGAAATGATGTTTGAAGCACAGATGATGTAATTACGCATGGTTAGTGAATGATGGTGGGATTTGAGCAACTCTCATCCAAATTCATCTTCTGAAAGTTCTCATTTCCAAACTGTGTTTCACATTTTGAAGCGAATTAAAAAAAAAACCCTCTTTTTTTGAAATCGAAGCAGGTTTTTTTTGTGCGATAACTCGAAAAGGGGTGGGTGATTGGTGTGTAATTTAAGACGTGAAATTAGGTACTTTGCTTTCCTGAAATCCTAATGTCGATTTTCTTTTTTTTACGTTTCTCCTGGTGGTGCGTGGGAGGAAGGTAGTAGATTAACTGTGTCTTATTACGAACTCTTGATATAAACCCGAATTTTTTTTTAACTCTTTGTAAATTTATTTTCAGACTTCACATCATCATTCTCCCCCTCTTACAGGAGTTATTGTTATTTGATGATATTTGTCAAGTACATTCTTTACATCACATTCTCTCGATCTACATCGTGCACAGGGTTCAGTTCCCAACCGAAAGGAGCTGCGAATTCCGTTGGACACACCAGTTCTCGTCTGATCGCTGAAGTTAAGCAGCTCAACCCCAGCTAATACTGACATGGGTGGCCGCTTGGGAAAACTGGGTACTGCTAATACCCAAAAATCGTCTTCGCATAAGTGTAGTGTCTGTGCATTCTCTACATAAGAACTATGCTGTGGACGGGGCTCTAATGACCTTGCAGTCGAAGGGCCCTAAAACACCAACAAACAACAACAACCCAACCGAAAGAGGAAACGGGACGGAGAGCAGACAGGAGACGACCCTGGTTGAGTGTAGTTATCAAAGATGTGTTACCAGGATAATTAGTCTGGTGCAGCATCTTCCATGGTAACTGTTGAATTCATTGTAAAGACACTTTCGATGTTGGCCCTGGTAGGTTGGATTCTGTCCTAATTTAATAGGAGATGATCCCTCTGACTAATGTTTACCAGATTCGAAGTTTTGGCCCCTCCCCCTCTTTCCGCCCTTTAGGGTGTGCAGGATATCACCTCTCTTCCGCACATTAACTCATTCTGCATGTGCAGATGTACAAAATTTCCCGGTTTGTTTCCAGAGTGGGGCGGAAGTTCCTCAATATTCCAATTTTTGCCACTAAATGACCCTGAGAGCAGATAGACCGATGTTGAATAACCTAAATTAAGCTAAGGCTTTTGACACCGGGACCCACAAATAAATTCATCCTAACCCTCTTCACTTATTGTTCTGCTCTCTTCTCCCTGCCATCTTTTTTTTGTGTCGTGTCCACTTTACTCTCTCGAAAGCCCGATGTTAAATGATCTCAACACACTGTCCGCAGTCGGCGTTGAAGTCTGGACAGTGGGGTGCAGTTCTTGATGCTGCGCGATTGTCCTGTGAGATAACGGTGACGTGAGCTCCAAACGACTGAGGAGACATTTCAAGAATAAGGAGCAGTAAATTATCTTTTAATGTTATCGTTTTCTTTTGTAGGACTGTTTATTATTGTAAGATAACAATCTTTAAAAATAATAATGGACAGTTGAGAGAAATTCAATTTTTTGTGGTGGGTTTGAAGGAGGAAGAGTAACAGAGAAGAAAGGGTTGGTGCTATAGTTGATTATGATGTCATCGTCCAGTATCCGTTATCTGTTTTGTCCATTTACCTCCTCCACTTGTCCATACACATCGATGGTGAGTCACAACAGTCTCTTCTTCTGTCCCCCCTCCCCCCCGCCGTTGTCTGTGTTATGATGGAGGGAAGAGGTGGAGAGAGGAAACGGACAACGTCGTGTCCCGTTTCGAGTCAGTCATCAATCCATCGATTGAACAGAAAGGACTAGCAATGAAAAGACTGGAAATAATGAAGGGGGGGGGGGGAATAAGGTCGAGGGAGATTATAAGATAGACACATGGCGCGGGGTATGTCTGTTGCTAGCGTGGGATGGAGCGAGCGCACCTTCTCCAACCACCCTACGCATCCTTTCTAACCCCTTACCCCTCAATTTTAGCGTACCACGTGATCTCATCGATTGATGTGACATTTTTATTAATCATACGCACGCATACACACAAAAAGACAGAGAAAAAGAAGGGGTTTAACTTGTGACAGTTGTTCTTTGCCAGGGTTCTCTAGTGTTGGCGATCTCCTGTAGGGTAGGGAGGGCAATGTGAAAGAGAGATGGGTTTTTTTCCCCACGCTGGCCCGGAGTACATAATGGAACCCCTGTTACATTTTATTTTTTTTTTTTGAGAAGCAGTTGTTTATAGCATTCAATATGATTTGATAATATGTTGACAAAGGGATTACTGGGGTTTTTAAAAGTGGGTGAGAATCTCTGGTGGCATGTGGTGGTGTACGGACACTGATACTCGTCCACCTGAAAATTAAAGTACACAAATTTTTTTCTTTGCAGAAGTTTCAAGATTAAAGTGACACAGAAGGGCTGCTGTGAGTTCTCCACTTTCTCTCCCACTCTTCAAGACGACAGGGAATCAAATGGTCAACCTACTGCTAATGTTCTTTGCAAACATATACAAGGTAACTGCTTTGCCTGCTTGGACTTATGTGTCTGTTAGACATTCTGTTAGACGTGCCTGTGGGGAACACCTCTGAACTTTGAGAACTTCAGAATATCTCAGCCATGCATTGTTCAAAGTTCAGTCTCCACACACACGATTCCGGAAATGTGCTCCGTCTTTTACCCAACCACTCCAGGGCACGTCACGGAGCAAATTTTGGAACTTGTGACTGTTTTAACAAATTCGCTATCAGATTATAAATAATATCGCTTCATAACTCTTTGCAGGTCTTAGCAAGGCTTGATGAAATATTCGATGTCGATTATTATTTTCAAAAAATAGTTCTGAAGATTCAGTCAAGTGCTCAAGGTTGAAGAGACTGACTGTGTTCTGCCTTGGAGACACGTGAAACGTTGTGAGTACTAATGACACCTTGAAGTAGTTTGTCTGGTTCTATCCCTGTCTCTCTCCATCTTTGGCCATTTTTGAGCCATCGAGGAGAACTCGGTACAGAGAGTGGCCGTTGTGCCAAGAACTTTGGCCAATGATTTCTTATCTTTAAGGAAATAAACTTGAAATAGTGACTTCCGTTTAGATAAGAAATAAATTTTTGGTCCTCATGTCTCTGGTGTTTGTGTGTCAGGTGTGCGATCTCACGCCTGCACTCCGAAATTGCTCTTGATGTAAGAGTTACTTAGTGCCCTCCCCCAGGCCTCTTAGAATAGAAATCTTGTAAACCAACCATTGGTGATACCTTGGAATGTGTCATTCGGTTTCTTTTTTAAAAATTTTATTTGCAGATTTATCTCTTGGTGGATATTCTTGAGAAATTGGCCTTTTCTCTCTGTGTTTCCTCGAACTGAAGTATCCGCACATCTTCCAGGCCTCCAAACACACGTGGTTTTGGGTTTGAATGCTGCCTTAGTGATATCTCCGTCGAGTGCCTTCAAGTAGATTTTTTTCAGGGGTCCTTGGTTGCATATCGGGAGACGACCCTTTGCAGCATGACAGACATTCTAGATGGTTTGGCCAATGACGGGAGCGATAATGAGGACATCAAAAAATTGTTTCCAAAGTGCAAGCCAAAGTCCAATAGTGATCTCAATTTGAATAGACTGCGTGACGTGGAGCGGAACTACGTATTGGTGGACCACCTCCAACAGCACCACCATCATCATAATTCTTCTACTTCTTCATCATCGTCTCGAATCGTGACTGACCAGTGTGGCAACGACATCGTCAATGAGAACGGCGCCTTGAGCTCGTTCAACAATTCTTCGCCACATTCACGTCCTCAGCGTTGGTGCATAGATGGAGTGACACCAAGTGACCACGATTCCATTATAGTGTCACCGACTAATCATAATGAGAGGCCAGCGTCAGATTTTTATGAAGAATGGAACAATGACGACATCACTGGCACTTTTACTACCACTACTACCACCACAACCACCTCCAGTAGCATCAGTCGCAAGTCATCCAACATACTGGACAATGCCCAGTTTGGAAATTGTCATAACAGCGATCGTCTGCTGCAGAATAATCGACTTTTTATAGGGAACGCTAACGCCTTTCAAGATCGGGACACTGATCATCGTTCTGTGAGTAGCAGTAGCACCAATAACGATTGGTGTAACTCTTCGATGGACCACAACGGCTATAACAGGATGTCAGTAAGACATCAGCAACAGCAGCAACCGCACCACCAGCAGCATCATCATCACCATAATCAGCAGCAGCAACAACAACAACAACAACAACAACAACAACTGCAGCAGCAGCAGCACCATATGTCCTCTTCTGATGGTGTCATCTATGACGATTCTTTGGATGTCGGTTACAGGGTCTCGCCTGCTACTCGAGACGAATTTCGACTTCGTGAGAGCAGGATTGAGATTGCAGGTGGCAGGGAAGTATTCTCCACTAGTCGGAGTCGACCGGCTAAGAAACGATTCAGCGACGAAATCCTCTATCATCGACCTCCAGACAGAGGATTGAAACGTCACAGTGGTGAGGTACTGTATGACGATCAATTGAGCAGATATCGTGTCAAGTCTGGAAGTACCGGCAGGGCAAACAGTAGTGACGAGATTCAACGTGGTGAGACAAACGTTACACTCTGGTCAGAAAATCTTCCTACTCGCAGACTTCATCATTCCAATCGAATAGTTTGTGACGTGGACGAGATTCAACGGGAACGACACGAAGCTTGTCAAAATTTGGTGTCGGCTGCCGTTTCTGGCAGAGAATTGATGACGGGACCTACTCAATCCCATTGGCCATCTCATACCGGACAATCGCAGGCTCATCGAGAAACTTTCGTCTTGAAGGGACAACGGAGTGGAATGTTCATCTATGAGACGGTTGTTTGTGGTACTGCGGAAGTGGTGTATGACGACATTGGTGAATGGGTTGGAAGGACTGCCAATACCACTAGTGCCGACCTGGGACAGAGCCCGTCGTCAATGCAGAATGCCGGTAGTTCTTGCTTGGAGGGTCAGGTAGGAGGCAGTAGTGGCTTATCGTCCTTGCTGGACAGTCAGAACTCAGCCGGTTATCAGGATGCCTTGGAAAACGCGTTTCAGAGAAGACTGAATCTAAGTACAGAAGCTGTGAATTCGGAAGATTTCATGTCGGAACGCGAGGACGGTGGTTCATCTCTTGAAGATGCTGCTTCCAAAGACGAACCTACTAAAGATGGAAAGAAAGTGGAAGACATGACATCCTCCAAAGTTATTCAAAGAAATAATAATAATAGCGAAAGTTACGATGTCAGTGTCGGGACTCTAGAGCACGACAGATGTCCTTCAAGTCCAGAAGGAGAGGAGTTGGAAACCGCCTCGATGAATTCATCTCCAGACTGTAAACCTGTCGCTCATTTAATTGGCAGCCTGCCTATTGCCCAATACGAAGGTTCACCAAGGCGGTATGGTCCACGGCCTGGTCACCCTCAACGGGTGATCACCAGCGACAATTCCCTCGTGGAAATTCATGCCCTGCCCACTTCTCCTGCTTGTGGCGCCACTACTTTGGCTTTAGATTGTCCCATTAAAGACTTCATGCATTCCAACAGCAGTGTTGCGTTGACCAATGATGGCAACTGGAAATCGGATTCTCGGGCAGTGGACGTGAGCCTGAATCACTGCCAGTCGGATTCGAGGACTAATGTGAACGATAGTGACAAGAGTTCCAACGATAACAATACCACTTCGGTAGCTTTTTCCCTAGACTATGACTATCAGTATCAATATGAGGAATCGGAGACTCGAAAAGTGCTGGAGGAATTTTATAGGCAGGATGGACTATGTGCCAAGTTGAAGGAGGGTGGCACACTGACGGCTAAAGAATTCAGAGAACTGGAATATAGGTTGTATCGAGTAAATGCTGGAAACTCGTACGTGGGGCGTCGCTTGGCCCAATCTTACATTCCAGAAGTGGAAGATAGCCCCAAGAAGAAGTCATGGGAAAGAATGCAACAGTTGAGAGAGCACATCTTAGCTTCTACTCTAAGCTCTGTTCATTCTCTCTCCTATTTGTCTGACATTGTCAAGCCTTCAGGGAACAACAAAGGACCAATCCTTAGTCAAGAGAATGTCCTCAATTTTAACCTGGACGGCTCTAGGCTACTACAAGATCCCATCGATCACGACGAAGAGACGGTTAGTACCAATCCAGACACTGAAGACTTGGGAGAAACTGAGATCGGCGAACAAGTTGGACAGAGTCGCAATTTTACGCTGTCTCCAGAGACGACAGAGTGCGATAGCAATGACATAGAAAGCGAAGTGTCCATGGAAAACGAGGGTAGCTTGCACTCAAGTAGTCGGATGTACAGCAGCATGCCAGTGTTGGAAGATGGTTTGTCAAGTGGTCACTCCAGCGAGGTCGAACGGGCCACTGCTGATGGTGAAGACGTGGAAGACGACAGCGATCGCGAGGTTTGCGATGGTGGTTTGGCCACTCTGATGATGAAGAAGCAAATTTCTGAAATCGAACTGGAAATTGCCAAGAGGACCACTACTGTCAAACAGAGTCAGAAACTTCACGATAAGCACAGCCTTTACCTTCACCACCAGTTCCAGCAGCCGCACGTGCAGCCAAGTCCGGGATCGAATTATAGAGAAGTTGAAGAGTATCTCAGGCGATGTGATGGAAGTTCAAGGTCACTCACACCGCCACCTCTGCCTCAGGCCCCTATCGAGGACATCGAATTGGACTTGCTGGATCCACTCCGTAAGTATAGGCAGTCACCAAGTGTGAAGTGCTTCGTCCCTCCCCCGTGTGATGTTACGTAATTACTGGTAACTTGAACAGGTCAAGCTCGAGATGCCACCCCTCCACCTCCCGCACCGCTACCTCACAGGCTTTCTCTTCCTGACACGTGCGGAGGCAGACTGGAAGCAGTCAGCGATGCCATCAACGAAATTAAACAAGCCATTCGTAAGACTAAAAACATCACCTTGAAGTCCCCGCCAATGGAGAAACCAAACGGTGAAGATAAGCCCGTCTGGGTGCTGAGGTGGTTAAGCAGTCAAATTTCTTCTTCTTCTTCCTTCCAATTGCTGGCTAAAAATTCTATAATGGGTGACAACTCTTGAAGGATTTTACCACATTTCTTGAACAGGACGACGTTTAAACCAAAGCAACTTCGAGAAGGTGAGGAGCAGCCAATCAGGGATAAGACTGTCAGGCATGAAGATGGACAAGAAGATGGTGAGCTAGTATTTTCTTCCCCCCCCTTTTTTTTTTTTTACTCAGACCATCTGAGGTAAGTGACGTTTGACCATTGTTTGTCTTACAGATGAATGTGATACGGATCAAGAAACAGACAGGTTGCTTGGAAAACAAAGAATTGATGACCAGAATGTCTTTGATGGCAAGGTAAGTCGTTATATTTTCAGTCTACTTGTAGTCTGGATTATCCCGTAAATGGTGTCTGAAGCAGTGCCGGATTTAGGTATTGAGAGGCCCTAGGCTATTTCCATTTTGAGGCCCTTTTCAAGTCCTTTTGAACCCCTTTTCTTCAGTTTTGAAGACTGCTAAATGTTGAGGTCTTAGGCTTCAGCCTAATTAGCCTATTGGTAAATCCGGCACTGGTCTGAAGGAAGTATTTATTGTCTTAAAAGTCGATTTTTCTTCCAAAAAAGTTCTGTGTTCTTTGAGTGTATTGAACATCTCAGAGACTCTTGTAATGTGGTTTCACGAACGGCACAAGAGCAACTGATCTGGTGAAAATGGAGAGGAAGGCCACTTATATAGTAGTCACTTCGTCTCTGTCAATGACAGGATTCAACACGTGGCAATTTTACGAATTTGAGGAGGGACAGGGTGACATCGCATGTACCATGCAAGGTCACGAGTAACACCATTCAGATGGTTGAGACAGCTGCCTCTGTATGGCTGTGCTTTTGACATCTCACTGATATGTTGTAGGCTGTTGCAATTGAAAGATACACTTCCTCTTCTATTTCCTGTTTTTACGAGTCTTATTTTGGAGAAGGAACACAAGCTAGACTCTTGTTGCTTTCGTTGTAGTTGTTTGTTTTGAAGTTTTTGATACCAGGAATTAAACTATTGGAGAAGACAGGCACACACAGCTTTTATGACTACCTGCCCTCTCTCCTACTTCCTCCTAGTCCCCTTTTTGTTAGTCTGGCACATGTGGTTTTCCTTCGTCCCTGCTACCCTGGTTGATTGATGATGACGAAGAGAGGGACTAATTGTAATGTAGCACAATAACAGCTGAGAAAAGTGTTACGTCCCACAAGTGACGACGTCACTACCTTGTGTTTATGAATGCTGTCTCTCCCCTCTTTCTCTCTCTCTCTCCCCCAGTGTGGCACATGTGGTATGCTTGCAGGCAAGGCGTTTTATTTATTCCCACTCGAAATGTGTGCCATGTACTTGTAATTAACATTCAGTTATTTCGTAAGCTTTTATATTGTGACGTGAATTTTGCTCTTATTGGATTCGAAGTGGTCATCAACGTTGTTAAGCATTCGTATTGTTGTCCACTGTGTTCGGTAAGGTGGTTAGAAATCATCACGGATTTGCATAGAATCGTGCGTGGTTTTTTGTGCTTGCGGTGGTGGAGTTGGTGATGATGTAGCAACAGAGTTCTTGTCGAGCGACAGTGCGCATTTGATGATGGGAGTGAGTGAACCGAGTGATATTCGCACCGAACCTTTGACTGTTAAGGCGGATCTCGGTGTTTCCAGTAATGGACAGAAACGATATTCAAACTCGTACCTACTTATCGTGGAAGATGATGGGATTCTCAGAGATTTGAGCTCGATAACGTTGGGAGATCAGATTCTCTTAAAGAATGGCGGCACTGCCCCTACTAACTCTGAAGGCGACAAAGATGTGGTGGATGATGGTGGTTTTCGTAAAAGGACTTCGTCCGCTGCTTTGCCAGATTGTACTTGTTCCAGATGCTTGGTAAGCGAAATTGAAATTTCATTGCTTAGATTTTGCAGTAGCACAGCTTTTTTTTCCACTTCAGGCAGCCTGGACCCTGAACGGTCCCTAGCAGAAGTTCATCCTCTGTCACATTAAATCCACCTGTTGTGTAGCATAATGCTGCCTTAAGATTGGCAGTGTTTCTTGAACGAGATTTTACTCGTATTTCAGGTTCATTATAATCTTACTTACCGGTAGGTATTTAGGATTAGTAGATATTCGTTGGTGTGGGGGGCCCTCTAGTTCCTCCTACAAGAGAGAGAAGGAGAGGAGAGTAGTTGATAGTGGACTTTCCTGTCAAATATACAAGACTGGAAAAAAAAAAGCATTCCGCAGACAGAAGATGTGAAGTCAAGAAACGATAGTTGGCGTTTGTTGCTAGACAATTTCTTAAATTGACGTTATATAGGGCAAGAAGTGTAGTCTATTTTTATCCCTGACGAAGTTTGTGGAAAGTTCAAGTGGGGGAGAGCTTACTTGAGAGTTTCAAGTGTGGTGTGTAGACATGGCGTTAATTAATTGACTTCTGAGCTTTAGTCGTCGTCATGGACGTCATTAGTGTTGTTGATCCAGTTTTTTTTTCTTGTTCGAGACTTGAAAATGACATTATTTCCGGTCGGTTTCGTAGAAAGTGATCTACTTGATGGAAATTGGTGATTTCGGAATCCAAGTTTTCTCCGTTTTTTGAGGATGACAGCCGAAGTTAATGAAGGAAAGGTGGTGTACCTTACTTGTTCACTTGTAATGTAACATGGCACTGGTGTAGATTAGACAAATCCCTGTCCCGCTGATGTAACTTGGTCCTTGACCGTCGTTTTTGTTGATTCGATATTTACATTAAGAGTATTTATAATCTGTTGTCGTAAATAATATATTATCGCTGCTATCGAAACAACGTAATTCACGTAGTTTTGGAAGTCACGTTCTATTTGCGTTCTTTTTCTAAATTTACCATTGCTAATTTGCAACAAAAATTTTTTTTCTTCGGCTCGACTGTCAATTTTTATTTTAAATTTTTGATTTAATATTTTTCTCCCTAGAAAATGATAAGCAGCTCAGGAATTTTAAATGTAGTTTCATTTTAGTTGTTGATCGAATGAAATGACGTCACTGATAGCATCCAAGTGACATAGTGGCACGTGCAAAGAATGTTGTTTCGAATTGTAAGGCTTATTATCATGTACAAGATTTTGTTTTACGAGGAGTGTGGCTGCATCAGAGACGTTATTAGATAGTTAAATGTGATTAAAGTGAATAATGTATTGTAAGTATTCGACTACTGAGGAAGTTGTAATGGACCGATCTAGTTAAAAGAACATGCCAACGCAGGTAATGGCTTGTAATATTTCTATGTCCCATAGCCTTTGGAAGATGGTCTTGTAGATAGATATTCACTGATGTTAATCCTCAAAAGTACGTAATTAATTTTCCATTTAAAATACTCTTAACGGTTTTAGGACGTGAGAAAAGTGCAGTTATGAAGTATGATGTGTATTGATTTTCTGTAGTAGGTCTCATAGGAGAAGGAGTTGGCATAATTTAGTTCCACACCCAATACGTGCTATTCGATTGAGGGACGTGGTTCTTTTCCTGTTATGATTTAATTGCAGATGTAGGATGCTTAGTAAGGACTGGTTCAGAGTCCGGTCTTTAAAATGGATGAGATGGATGTACTTCTGGAAAGCGTTGACCTGGAGTCCTTTGACTCCTAGTTTTTTTTCCCCTTCTGTGTCCTGCAGGAACTTATGTCCAACACTCTACCAGCTCGAAGTTAGAGGTTGCCATTACGAACTATTGGGCGGTTCCTGTTGTTGAGTGATGTCACTCTCCTCCTACCCTCTATGAGTCTCCATAATGGGTTGTCTGTAACCTCCTGGGGCTATCATGACGCCTTTGTCAATTCATCAACGAGCCATTAACTAATTAAAATAGCTGGTTGTGGTGTGGTCAGCGGTTCTTCTTTTTCCGGTCATTAGTTATACTGTACAGTATATCTCGGTAATATCTCAGGATTGACAATTGCAGGTTTTTCTAAAAGTTCATTTTTCGTGTGGTGCTTATTCCGTTTATCGGTCCTTTATCTGTTGCAGTTTCTGGTAATGTTTCAGTTTTTCAGCTATGGAGGATTGACCTTCAGTCACCAATGTAAACATGTCACCTTCTTGGCCACCATTTTTTTAAAATTTTTTCTTGTGAATTTGGGATAAATCCTGTTGTTATTGATGCTTTTTTCCTCCTGCAGGAAAAAGAAGCACAGAAAAGAAAAGGGAGGACGAAAGAAGGCAAGTATTTTATAAGATGTGACGTGTGTAATCTTAATAACTTTTCTATTCCTTCAGTAGTAGATAAAATAATCGTTAAAAAAGGGGGGCACTGGGGGCACTCTGATGGTTGACATGCTAACAGCGATGACAACCACAAATAGACATTTGGTCAGTAATCACCTTACGTATGATGAAAAGTGTTGGTTGTCAACTGGAGCTGTTGATTCAGCCGTGAGCAGTGAAGCAGGGAGACCTACCGCTACCTGAGTTACTGTAGAGAAATTCTTCATTGTCCTTTGTGAAATAGTCCCTTTCCACTGCATGAATTAGCGACGACTGCTTTATTTTCTTAGTAGCTTTTAGCACCTTTGTTGTGTGTGCAAAAATGAGCCAGTTTCTAGAACTAGGAGCACTTCCGAATTTGACTTGAACTGTTGGTTTGATTGTGCGCACACACACTCGTTGTTATCAAAGAAGTTACCAAGGATATCTAATAAACAATCTCCTGGTTTCCTGCCACCACCACCACCTCCTCCTTTCTCTCACACAGAGTTTTGTTTTGATATTTTTCTCACTCTTCAACGCACTTTACCAACATCTTCGATATAATATAAATCTATTTTTTCCCCCCACTCCAACCTCCTCTGTCACTTCTACTGCTGCTTCGTCTTCCACTTCTCGTATTCTTCTGCTGTGCCCGCTGTTGGTTGACTGGTGTCACTTGTGCCTTTGGTGGTTGGGTGAGTTTAATTTGCACCTTCGGTCAATTTATCTTGCATTTATTATTTTTGCATGACTTCTTACGTCATTAAATTTGAAGAAAAAAATACGTCTAGTTGGATAGCTCGTCGTTTTCGGATAATTTGCACGCATAAAAATAGATATTTGAAAGTAATGCTGCTTGCATGGACTGTACAGAGGAGCACTTGATGTGAGCTATTTTTTTTCTTGCAACTGCAAGAAGGTATTTATCGATCTCTTGACTGACTCTGCCCTTTCCCTCCTCTCACTCACACACACGCAGACACACACTTTCTCTCCCTACCTCTGTTATACACACATGTATCAACTACTCCTCCCCAATTGAGCACCACACCCTTTAACGCCTTTGTTGTATGCCGTTGTGGAAATTTCGTCTTTCTAACTAGTGATCCTTCATCATAGCAATAATAAAAACAACGCGTTAATTTTTAATGCTGTTCCACACACAAACAAATAGGACTTTTGTGGAGGTGAGGAAAGAACATTGGGCACTACTCTACTTTTGGGAGGTCAAATAACCATGCTCGAGGGATGGCTTGGTCTAAGGAGACGATTCATCGTATTAGAATATCATGCATGATCATTAATTAACTATATTGTTTTGAAGGATGTTATTAATGTAGAAACATCAACGACATCGTTGACATTTTTATTATAATGGGCTGTTTGTGACTACTGTGATGGTGAGCTGTAATTCAAATTCATCCAAAAAAAAGAAGAATTATCTTCAGAGATTATTTTTCTAACCGCTGTTTGGCTTGATGGCCATGTTGGTTACAGTTCATTTGTCAAAAATTTGTAATAGCATGGTTTCAACATGAAATATAACTGAGAGCTGTCTTATTAAGTGAATTATTTTACTTATATAAGCTGTTGTTTTATCTACTATTTTTTCCTCATGAAATTGTGGTGTGGATTGCTTGAGGCATTTGCATGAAGTGTGTATCGTTTTTCGTTCAACTGAAGCTTTTTTTGCTACTGTGCTAAAAATTTTGATAAGTGAACAAGGAATGATGTTGTTGAGCGATGATACCTTTTTGTTTTCCTTCAAAACACGTTACCATTTTCATATTTTCAGTGCTGATCCATGAACCGGCAGTTTTGATTGAAGGAGTGCTCTTCCGTGCAAAATACCTGGGATCCACGCAGTTAGTATGTGAAGGACAACCAACGAAAGCTACCCGAATGATGCAGGCCGAGGAAGCTGTCAGTCGAATTAAGGTATGAAAACGACTTCATTTTTGTTGTAGAAATTATATAGTTGTTACCTGTTTGAATTCGAGAGTTAGGTTATTCAGACCCCTACTGCCTTTTTGCATGATTGTAAAGGGTTATGGGCAGTGGGTTTGACAGCTAGTCACTTTTAAGATGTACTCTTCAACTTTTTATTAGTGTAGTCTGGATGTCAGGCTTCTACTCTTCTTTGTTTTGTATCGTGATTTGAACCCTTTTCTTATCTTTCATCGTTTCTGCTTTTCCTCTCTTGAACATCGCGAAATGGTGGGTTTCCCTACTGTGAAATTTGTTTAGAAGTTGAATGCAGAAAGCGGCACGATTTCTTAATTTGAATATAGTCAGGCTGTGTCAAATGATTTGATAAAATCAATTACTAATTATTTTGTGTTCTGATAATGCTGCTTATTTGTTGTACAGTCACTGGTAAGTTTGTTTTTATTTCGATTTGGAGAAATACTTTGAAACACAAAAAAATAATCTCTCTTGCACTGTTCGACATAGTTTTTTTTTGCTATTAGTGAGGATTGAGTTTGACTTCTTTAATTGTAGGCTCCTGAAGGAGAAACGCAGCCAAGTACAGAAGTTGATCTGTTTATTTCTACTGAGAAGATCATGGTACTCAACACAGATCTCAAGGTGATTGTGTAATCCATTCCTTTCTCACTCTTTCGTCCCCCCATTATGAACGGACATTACTTCATTTCTTGTTCCACTAGGAAATCATGATGGATCATGCTTTGCGCACCATTTCCTACATTGCTGACATCGGAGATTTGGTTGTGTTGATGGCAAGAAGAAGGATGTTGAGTCCAGGTGAAGATTCAGAGCCAAAAGTGAGACGGACACCAAAGATGATTTGCCATGTATTTGAATCGGAAGAAGTGAGTAGGTGAAGGGGAGAGTGACTTGATGTGGTTGGAGTGGTGTAATTGTTTATACATTTGTGCTGAATTGTGGCGATTTTAGGCACAATTTATTGCACAATCTATCGGTCAAGCATTCCAAGTGGCTTACATGGAATTTTTGAAGGCGAATGGAATTGAGGATCACAGTTTTGTGAAAGAAATGGATTATCAGGAAGTGCTAAATTCTCAAGAAATATTTGGGGATGAGTTGGAAATGTTTGCTAAAAAGGAAATGCAGAAAGAGGTGTGTGTGTCTGCGTGGTAACACAGAAGAAGAGAATCTTGAGACTTGTAAAAACGGTTTGATAGTGTATCCGACATTCGTTGTGTGTTTTTTTTACTTGCAGGTCATAGTTCCCAAACTGAAAGGCGAAATACTCGGAGTCGTTATCGTGGAATCTGGTTGGGGTTCCATGTTACCAACTGTTGTGATAGCTAACTTATCGCCCAGCGGAGCAGCAGCGAGATGTGGACAGCTAAATATTGGAGATCAAATAATTGCCATAAACGGAATCAGCTTAGTAGGGCTGCCATTATCAACGTGTCAGAATTATATTAAAGTAAAGTAGTACACTGATAGCAATCTAGTGGAGTGGCTGTCAGGTAATGGAGTTTGTATTTCAGTTTTCTCTTTGTGCTTCTCGTCATTTTCTAGAATACAAAAAGTCAGACAGTTGTCAAATTGACTGTGGTGCCTTGTGCGCCGGTTGTAGAAGTAAAAATCAAAAGACCTGACACTAAATATCAGTTAGGATTTAGTGTTCAAAATGGAGTGGTAAGTTGAAAGGGAACAACGAGTTTTAAAAGTAGAAAAGTTGATGTTAACGTCACGTCACGTTCTTGTAGATATGCAGCTTATTAAGAGGTGGCATTGCT
Organism: Trigoniulus corallinus; assembly: GCA_013389805.1. NCBI lineage: Eukaryota > Metazoa > Arthropoda > Diplopoda > Spirobolida > Trigoniulidae > Trigoniulus > Trigoniulus corallinus. The sequence continues at coordinate 4,862,583 of JAAFCE010004287.1, forward strand.
GAAAGAGGTGGTGTTCGTGTAGGTCATCGAATAATCGAAATCAATGGACAAAGTGTGGTAGCAGTTCCTCATGAAAGAATCGTCAATCTCCTAGCTACCTCAGTTGGAGAGGTAAGTTGTCATCGTTAATAAAATTTTTTTATCCCGTAGTTGCCAATAATATTAAATAAGGAGAAAGGTAGTGGGTAAACGTATGAGCCTGACTCCTGTTGCATTATAGTTATTGTGCAAAAGGTCAGACACCATGCAATATTATGCGTTGTGGGTTTTTGCCAATATTCCTGCGGGTTCCAGACGCCTGGAGCGGCGAATTGCGTTGGACACACCAGTTCTCGTCTGATCACTGAAGTTAAGCAACGCAAGCCCAGCTAGTACTGACATGGGTGGTCGCTTGGGAAAACTGGGTACTGCTAATACCCAATAATCGTCGTATTAGTGTAGTGTCTGTGCAGTCATTGCATTAGAACTATGCAGTGGACGGGTCTCTAATGACCTTGTAGTTGACGGGACCTTAAACACCAACAAACAACAAATCCAGACGCCTGACTGGGGTGTCCTCAGTCAGAGCATGTTCAATGGATCCGACCCTGCCACAGGCGGGATAAGGGTATGATGATGACGACGACAAAGGTAGTGGGTAGATGACACAGAGCCCCCCCCTCCAGATACGGCGATGATATTCTTGCTTGTGTCATTAATATTTTGGTTTTTTTCGTTGCAGATTCATATGAAAACAATGCCCACGTCCATGTTTCGATTACTAACCGGACAGGAAGCACCAGTGTATATATAAAACTGCAACACACGTATATATTGGATTTTTTCAAACAATGCCACAAGTTATCTCATTTGGACAAAGGCTCTTTCTCTCTCTCTCCGTGCTGTTATTTTGTTTTCTTGTGTAATGTGTAAGGAGAAGGAGACGAGGATGTGATCAGTGTGGCGAATACAGCATATTTTTTATTTATCCGCACTGCTCAAAGGTTTGTTGGATCCTTACTAGAGCTGCTTGTTTTGCTAGCAATTGCATTTAAAAGCCAAAACCAAAAACCAGAACAACAACAACAGAATAATGAATGAAGTCGGTATACTCATTAGTGTTTGAGAAATGCAATCTCTCTCTCTCTCTTTCTTTGTTTAAACAACAAAAAATTCCTAGTTATTACTAGTCACTACCTCCTTACACCCCCCCTCCTTACAAATAATGAATTATGTGACACTTCTCACTTTCCCCCTCTCCTCCACTATTTCCTTACCTTACTTACCTTTTATCCCTTCCTGCCTCTCACTCTTTAACCCCGTACTGAGCATGGCTTCAGTTTTCTCCTCGTTTTTCGAATGGAAAGCTGCTACTGTGAAGCGACCGATAGCTTTGCTTGATCTCTCTCTGTGTCCGCTATTGACACGCACGTGTGGAATTGATTAACAGTAAGTTTCAAGAAGAATAATAATGAACGTTTCAAATGTTTGTGTGTGTTTGTGTACAGGAGGGGGAAGGGTCACTTTCTTAAATGTACATTATTTATTAATTTCCTTGACAAGAATTTTGTGATTTGTTTTTTTTCCTCCTCCTCCTCCCGTCTTGTTTTTTTTTTTAAACTGCGACGATGATATTGAATGAAGCACACACTCAATTTTACAGTATGTGGAGTTTGCGAGTGTGTCTTCTGCCTACATATCAGTAGTGCAATGTGTTTGATTGGTGTGTGACCGGTATCAAGACAACCGAAATAGTTGTGGGTGATATCAGTTTTATCTCATTCCTTTCAAATGATATAGTATTGATACAGAAATGGTTGGTGGTCATGTTTTATATATATACACATTGTTTATTTTTTAGATTTTTGGTTGGATCCCTGTTTGAAATAGAGAGAATATTGCTAGTGTCCATAATTTTCTTTATTGGGTTTTTTTATTGAAACGCCCAACACACACAAACAGACACACTCGTATATATATAAAAAAAACAATGATAAATTTCTTCTGTTGATTGTAATAAGTTTGTGATTTTGTTTAAATACATATGGTCTCTGTAACTCTTTGAGTATGAGCAACTATTATTACTCCTGAGGAGAGTGAGGATGGCAGCAAGAAATTGGATGACGACGACTTCCATCAAGAAATGACCATCTTACAAGAGTTGACCTCAAGGTCAAGACGTCATCAACACAGGTAAGTTCGCTCTCGACCCAATCTTAAATCGTGTCCATTTTATTCATTTTTGTATTTCTTGACTCAGTAAACTTAATATGCTGTCTGGTGATAAATTTTTGTTTGTAACTGTCAGTGATTTCGTTCTAGATTTTGAACCCTGGAATAGGAAAATTGAATCAGAATTCCAAATGTGTAGCTCAAAGTTAAACTGTCTGGTGTCCATCAGTTATGCAGTTTTTCCCACTTAAATTCAAACCACCTGAATGCAGCTTACGCGTGCAGGTTACCCAGGTTGTTTCTCCATAGTTTTTGTTTTGCAAACTGCCTCTCTTGGGCTGTGAAAAACCACTGTTTTCGGTGATCGAAACAAGAAATTGGTCACATCAACTGATAGCAAAGTATCTCCAAAATGAGATATTTTACTGCCGAGGTACGAAAAAAATGTATATACTTTAAATTCAAACTACTTACTCGGTCTAAAGTCACTTCGCTTTTCTTAATTCCAAGAATGGATGATATGTACTTGATTAATTCTGTATTTGCTTCTCCTTCAACTGGCGGTGCAGATATTTGCACACTAATTCCTTCATCATTTATATCTGTTAGGAGAATTGAATAATCTTGAACATTTTGCTCTTTAAAAAAACAAGGAGAGTACAACAGTACCAACCTGTTATTGCGTTGATTTTTGAACCTGGCTTTGCTTGAATTTTTATTATGACATCTCCGTTTTTGTCTTCATAAACAGGCTGGGATATCTATTTATATTGTATGTTAATGTTTACTAAGACCATGGAATCAATGGGGGATGGTCGAAGTGAAGACAGGCAAGCGGAGTCCTGTGTTATAGGAGGATCCCAATCAAGTTGAAGGGGACGTTTAACAGGGCAGTGGTTAGGCCCGCTATGCTATATAGAGCAGTGAGGAAGAGCAACACCAATAAAATGCAAGTGGCCGAGATGCGACTGCTGCGGTACACGAGTGGGGTGTCGAGAGCTGATAAATTAGGAATGAGTACTGTATATTAGAGGTAACATAGGGGTGGTGAACATCGCCGAAAAATGAGGGCGAATAGGTTGGAGTGGTATGGACACGTAACGAGAAGAGAGGAGGAGCTCGGCTCGTTAGGTCCATTGCAGGAATGCAGGTGGTCGGAAGCACCCGGGGGAATGGGGACCTGGTAGGAGATAGACGGGAGTGGAGGGCTAGAAGCCGCAGACCCGACCCTGCCACAGGCGGGATAAGGGTACGATGATGATGGTTATGAATGTTTACTAAGTCGAGCATAAGTTAAATTCACCTGTTTCGTAGTCTGTTGCTGCGTGGATTTTGCAGTGCGTTTCGGCATCTTGAGAAGTGTTGAAGTGGACAGCTTTCTGCTTTGAACAAATAACGTCTGCATCGACTTATTTGATTGAAAGAATGACATGTGAAAACATGCTCATTAGAATTTAAGATGTGTCGTCGAATGGCACTTTCCGGAAGTTTTATGATCTTATCAATGTCATGCTCTGTGTGCAGAACGTTTATATTACTATGGAGTATTTAGCCTCTAAGGTGTTGACTACTAAACTGAACAGTGATCTTCTTCAGTAAAGCGTAGTAATATTACACTGTTAAAGGTTTCCGAGAACTTGCAAAATTGCCCTCGTTAATATAAACGGCCATTTTGAGGTGGTGCAGCTGGTGCTTGTTAGGAGATCGATCAGTATGCTGCAAGCTGCAGGTTTACTCGTTTTTAGGCGACTGAATAACGAAATTCAGTATCTTCTTCTACAAGCTTCTGACAATGAACATAATTGGACACCACCTAAAGGTCGGTATTTCCTAAAAATTATACGATTTCAAAATTACTACGAAATGTTGAGAGCCAGGTGTGATTTCGTCATCGTGTAGGCTGCTAATACGAGGGTGTTTTAGTTGTCTAATTAATGTGGCAACTAGCAGCTTATTTAATATCTTATTACATAGAATAGTTAGGTGTTTTGTTTTTTACTTTTTTTTCTTTACCAAATTTTTTATTCCTAGGTCACTTAGATCCAGGAGAAAGCAATTTCGATGCTGCGTTGCGCGAAACCAGTGAAGAAGCAGGGTTTCGACCAAGCCACTTGAAAGTGATTGAAAATTTTCAGAGATGTTTAAATTATGTTGCTCGCGGTAAAGATAAATGCGTCGTATATTGGCTTGCTGAATTGAGAAATGCGGAGACTCGAGTTAAATTATCGAAAGAACATAAGGCATACAAATGGCTGCCGATGGAACCTGCGTGTAAGTTAATTGGTTATCCCAATCTTCAGAACTTAATTTATGAAGCTGATAAATATATACGCGGTCATTTGGATGAAACAAATTAAGTCTTCAAACAACAAACTTGCTAATCTCTATTTGTAACACGAATATGAGAAAATGTTTTGTAAATTTTACACCGTGTAGTATATACTGTATGCTCGTCGTGCTTCGTCCCGTATTGATATTAGTTATGACGTCATGTGTTTATATCTTATTTCGTTAACCCTATAACAGGAAGTGTTCATTCATTTCCGTAAAATTCTGACACTGTTCTTATGGACTGCGCTATTATTAGTTATTGTATAAATTTTCGGTAGTTTTCCATGTTGAATTTTTTATTTATTCATATTAAAGTCTTACTGTATTTATCACTTTTTTGGAATAATCGCTAGCTGACTTGTCACAAGGCGGCAAGCAGACGTTTGCCTTCAATATTCTCGTCTGCCATTTTGAGCATTTCTCCTGCTGATTGAGAAAATGATTGCAATCAATGGCCTTGAAACAACTATTTTGCACAATTTGTAAGATTAACCAATTTTATTAATTCGTATTGCCTTAATAAACAAGTTGACGTAGTTATCGGCCTTCATTGGTCGGTAGCTAGAAAATTAATGTAATTAACCATTCGACATGTATATGTTCTAATAAATGTAATTGATGTCAATTATGTACAGTATATGATCCAAAAAAAGGATGGATGAACTAGCTCCTAGATGAAAATTGTTGTGCTTTCACGAATTTCGCACTATCGTTCAGAGATATTGACAATATCTACTGTGCCAACATAACGCAGCGGTGTACGAGTTGAACCACTTCACCCTCGGGCGTGAAGATGAATTTGCATCCATTAAAAGTTCTTCACAAGTACATATTAAAGGTAACAGCGATTTCAATTACTGGCGCCTCTCGCTGGTTTACCCAAAACACAACTACTGTATTATAATTGAATAGGCGCCTTCAATTTGGACAGATCGAGGCTAACCTTTCATTGAACTTTCAATTAGGTTTGATATGAGGTGTGTACCGTACGTACACGTCACTATGTTTCCTGTAAAATGACTTCTTAGAGTCATCACTCATAATTGCAGAGTGCTGTAATTTAAAAACGTAAGTTACTGTATGTAATCACGTGAACGTCTTCATCATCATCATACCCTTATTCTGCCTGTAGCAGGGTCGGGTCTGCGGGTTCTAACACTCCACTCCCGTCTATCTCCCACCAGTTCCCGTCCTCCTCCTCCACGCATCCATATCCTTACGGACAACCTGCTCCGACGTCTGCTTCGGTCTCCCCCTGCCCCGGGTGCTTCCAACCACCTGCATTCCTAAAATGCGCCTAACGAGCTCCTCCTCCCCTCTTCTCATTACGTGTCCATACCGCCTCAACCTAACCTCCCTCATTTTGTCCGCGATGTCCACTACCCCAAGGCTACCCCTAATACACTCGTTCCTATTTCTATCGGCTCTCGACACCCCACTCATGTAGAGCAGCATTCGCATCTGGGCTACTTGCATTTTGTTGACGTGGGTCTTCCTCACTGCCCAACACTGATCCATACAGCATACCTGGCCTAACCATTGCCCTGTAAAACTTCCCCGGGAGCGGCGAGTTGCGTTGGACACACCAGTTCTCGTCTGATCACTGAAGTTAAGCAACGCAAGCCCAGTTAGTACTGACATGGATGGTCGCTTGGGAAAGCTGGGTACTGCTAATACCCAATAATCGTCGCATTGGTGTAGTGTCTGTGCAGTCTATGCACTAGAACTATACAGTGGACGGGTCTCTAATGACCTCGTAGTTGATGGGACCTTAAATACCAACAAACAACAAGTAAAACTTCCCTTTCAACTTGATTGGGGCCCTCCTATCACACAGGACTCCACTTGCCTGTCTCCACTTCAACCATCCCCATTGTTTCTATGGGTAACATGAGAGTCTCCCAATTGCTTTGGAACGTTGATCTAGCTAAGTACTTCTTGCACCTTTTTCACCAGTTCGTCCCTAGAAAGTACGTCGTCGTTATTTTCTTGTCCTTCGCAGTTGAAAGCCAAATGCTCTGTCTTGTTCAAGTTTATCTTTAGCCCTCCCTTTTCTGTTGCCCTTCTAATATCGTTTAGGCCCTTCTTTACTTGTTCTCTGCAGCCACTAAGTTTTCCGATATCGTTGGCAAATGGCATGCATTGAGGGGCCCATTCTCCTACTCCTGTCAGCAGGTCGTCCATAATCAGAATGAAAAGGTATGGACTTAATGGTGATCCTTGGTGCACCCCAACCTTCATTGGGAAGCCCCCAGTATTTCTCCAAGGTGTCCTTACCCTGGCTATGGAACCATCGTACATATCCTGAGCTATTCGAATCAACCCTTCTTCTACTCCCCCCTTTTTTGTAATACCTCTCAAACTACCTGTCGTGGAACACTGTCATCAGCCTTCTCCAGGTTCAATTTATTTATTTATTTGTTGGAGTTTAAGGTCCCGTCAACTACAAGGTCATTAGAGACCCGTCCACTGTATAGTTCTAATGCATATACTGCACAGACACTACACTAATGCGACGATTATTGGGTATTAGCAGTACCCAGCTTTCCCGAGCGACCACCCATGTCAGTACTAACTGGGCTTGCGTTGCTTAACTTCAGTGATCAGACGAGAACTGGTGTGTCCAACGCAATTCGCCACTCCGGTAAGGTACTGGGATATAGCGTATTATTAGATTAAGTACAGTAGATGTTTTAGGGAAAAAAACCGTCTAAAACTGAATTCCTATTGACAAATCCAATCGTCATCTAGCGGTGACAGTGGCTTCCAAGTTTGACCCAGCATAAGTTTGATTAAAGACTGATTTTTCAGAATACTTTCCATAAACAATCATTAAGATTGAAATAACTAGGTCCCTAGTTGAAGGCTTACTTGCTCTAACAGTACAAAGGAATACATCAAAAGGACCGTTCCCAGTGCTGAATAAAAAATTAGGATAAGCGACACAGGCACTGCATTGGCTTGTGTTTTAATGTAGAGAACCATATGTAGTCTGCATTTCCATCATATACGTTGAAAGTATCAATTTAATTATCGAATGACATTATTATTACATTTATTCACAAAGGGGAACAGAAATTAATGTTAACGTTAGTACCAACATGGGTGGTTGGTAAAGAACGTTGGGTGCTGCAAATTTCCACTCTTCTACATCCTCCTCACCTACCTCCTCATCTCCCGCGAGCAGCCTTCTAAGGGTTCAGCCTGTTATGGCTCCCCAACCCGTTAGTATAAGACAGTCTGGTATAACATAACATAACTTAAAGCAGGAAATCAAGATGTAAAAGTATAAACATCAAAGTATATGAAAACCTATTTTGTCCAGTATCGTTAGGTTTGGGAAAAACGGGCGATTCAGTCAATTGAAAATCCACAAACACGGTGTTTGATATATCGCCGGCATTTCCTTCCTCGTCGAATGTTCTGACAGCGAAATAAATAATTTCCGAAATATTACCAAGAGACAATTGATCAGCTGAGGGCAGTTGTAACTGAACACGTTGACTCTCATAGGGCTCCAAGGGTTGTAAGCTCCCATTCAAGATTGTGAAGTTATTCATCGACGTATTAAACGAGTACAATAGTTGATCAAGATCTGGATGGTAACGTAGGTCAACCAGTGTTCCTAGAATGTGAACAATAATGGTATCAATTACAAACCACATTACAGGCTTACAAATGCTTTTTTTATTCTCGCACCTTGACCAGTGAACATGTCGTCGCCTACTGAAGTCCATTCCAGAGTCACTGTACGATTTCTCACATCGTAATTAGTAACTTTCAGATCATTAATTCTTCCTGGAGAGATTAAGTCCTTGTCGCTCCAGTTGCTTAAGATGAAAGTTCCTGCCGTAGCAAATCTCTCAAACTCTTCCGCCTTCTCGACAATTAAGTCACTTTCACGATTTGTTTGCAAACTGCCATACGTTGCCGAATTTTGGAAAATTTCATCCACTTGCTCCAAGTCTGACAAGGAAAACACTGATGAAACTTTCTCACTACTGGATTCTGTTTCAACATAAAGGTTTGTTACTACTGTTATTCATTCACTTGAAACCAAGTTAATAACATATTGGAATTCTGTAACCTGTGAAGAATTCTGGTGGAATATGCGATAAATCTGGGGCGCCCTGCACGTTCACAGGCAAATTGGTGGCTATCCCAGCCTTTCCGTCATTCACGACTGAGATGTCAATAGCATATCGTCCATCACCACTGTATTGAGTGTAATATTCCGAGTAAACACCATCATTTGCTGTAGCATCAGCCCCTGTTAAATCGAAACAAAGCTTAGACTGAAGGGCAACTTGTGACTAGAAAAGGCTGGGAAGTGTCCTTAGTACCTTTTCCATTGTCCTTCAGTGGTACTTTAATTGTCTGACCGTTAGGTTTGCGGACGTTGGCGGTGACATTGGCGTTCAAAATGGGACTAAAGAGCTTCTTAACTTCAGCGTATATCTGTAAGTATAAAATTTGGACAATTTAATGGTAAGATTCTTAATTCGAAAGTCTTATCAGGTGATTGTCACCTTAGGAATGTATGGATACGTCAGGTTCACAGCATCAATCCATGAATTGACTCTAATAGGATTATCCTTTGTTTTGTCAGTTTGAGACGTAATAATCAAATTTAAAAGCATATAATTACTTTCTTGGTTATTTATGCTATACGTCCATGTTCCAACCTGTGGGAAAAAACCATTTGTATATTTCCTTTTTTTCAAGAATAAAATAAATTTGGTGGAGATGAATCCTATTCACTCACCTCACGATTTATAATGTCAAACTTGGCAAATTCCAAATTAGGGTCAACGCTGTATTCTGGACTTTGTGCATTGTACTGACTACCACCTGGACTTGTTATTACAAACACAGGAGGTTGACCATTACTGGATTTTCTGTCTGGATAGTCATACGATATGGATATTGATGTTTTTTCAACTCCTTTTTCAACTTTGAATGTTTCAGTAATGTTATCGCCGACTGACAGTTTGAAGGCACTATTTTTGTTCTGATTTAAAATTCAACTTTATATTTCACCACTCAGTTTCATTACGGCACTTTGTGAATATTTAGTAGAAAATCGACCATACTTACGATGACTAGTCTGTCTTCGACAGGCCCACAACTTTGAAAGATTTCGTCCAACATCGAATCCACAGTATGAGTGAGATGGGCAGAGTTGTATAGCCACCCTTTACCTCCCGTTAAACGGCTTAAGTCTTCGACTTTCTTTGAAGCTTTTGCCCCAATAGCTATTCCATACACGATGACGTTAGCATCCACTATTGGTTTGGTGACGTCTGCGATGTTGGGAGGCGTGTTCTCTTCACCATCCGTGATGAGGATTATCTTTCCTTTCGCCAAAGGTTTGTTATTTGCTCCTAACACCTTTGTTTTTCAAACCATTTTTTAATAAATGTACTGTGTAATAATTGATGTGACTTAATACACTCACTTGCATTGCAGCATTGAGTCCTTGACCAATGGCTGTACGGCCACCAGCTCCAGCGGGAATTTTTGTGAACAGCTGACTTCGGGAGTTATGGTCGATGGCTGTGAGTGGGGCCAGGACGGTGGCTGAAGTTGAGAAGGAGACCATTCCCAGAGGACACGAAGACTTTGCTTTATATTTGATGGCACGTGATGTCGCGTCTTTCAACTGTTCCCAAGGTTTTCCCTTTTTTAAGCAAAATAATACGGCTTAATTATTTACATTTAATTATTTTATATTCAATGCAGTGAGAATGTTGGGAATTTCTACGGGCATCTAGGAGCGGCAAATTGCGTTGGACACACCAGTTCTCGTCTGATCACTGAAGTAACTCAATCCCAGTTAGTACTGACATGAGTGGCCGCTTGGGAAAACAGTACGGCTAGTATCCAAAAATCCCCACATTAGTGTAGTGTCTGTGCATAAGAACTACACTGTGGACGGGGCTCTAATGACCTTGTAGTTGAAGGGCCCTAAAACACCAACAAACAGCAACAAATACGGGCATCTAATCACTTCAACCGTTATTTGGAATTTAGCCCACAATGCAATAACAAATTGAATACCATACTGACATGTTTCCCAATAGGAGGAATACTCAAGACTCGACCTACTGATTACCATACCTTCATACTTGATGACGCATCCAGTACGAGGACGTATCCTGGATATGTGCTATTCTGTAAGTGGACTACTGTTATATTTGGTTCGATTTGTGTTAGGTTTCTCGGTGGATTTCTGTAAGTAAGAAATTAGTATCGTTTAGTTTTTAAAATCGTAAATATTTATTAATGTTAATTATGATACCAGACCTGTTGTTGCGAAAGTCTTCTCCACTTTCCATGACAGTTCTTACTGACCGCTTGCTACACTTCTCGTTGTGTTCATTCGGAGCGTGTGTATTATGCGGTATGTCAGCATTTTGATCGTCTTCACAAGGACCATATGCCTTAATTTGTTAATATTCGGGATTTTACAGGTGTTTTATCAGTATTGCTCTAAGGATTTCTTTTCGTTATAGTACTCTTACTTGTGGTAGTTGAGGCATGAACATGAGAGAAGCTCTTGTATTCGTGTTTTGATTTGCTTCAGGTATGAATGTGCAGTCACCAACGAGATTTCCTAAACGATCGATCACGCAAGGTAACCATTTGTATGCTCTTACGATTCGCCCTTTGATTTTTACAGTGCAAGCGTTGGGAGCAATCTGAAATGGGAACGCAGAGTTATAAGTCTGTTTTAGTTTGCAGTGTAATGTTTTTCTTAGTTTCCGGATTGCTAGTCACATCACCCTGACTTCAATGCTATTTCCGGTCCATTTTCATTCTAAAAAATAACAGAGGCTAGAGGATATATTGTATTTAACATCAGGTAGCTGGGGGACGGGGTGAACGAGTAGGGCCACCCCTTGCCAAGTCATCTCTATCAGAATTAACGGTTGTCAACTGTTGTTTCCTTTAAGGCTGAAAAAACTAGGGTGCCATAACATGCTGCAAGTCCTTAAGAATCTGCCCCAATTTTGTTTTGTATTGAAGAGTCTAGGGCAGTGGTGGCGAACCTGTGACCCACCGAGCAATTTTAAGTGACCCGAGCGATCATATCTAGTTTATCGTCATGGGGGCATCGCGGAAAAATGAGGGACAGTAGGTTGAGATGGTATGGACCCAATGAGAAGAGGGTGAGGAGGAGGTGTACTCAGGAGCAGGGGAAAACCAAAGCAGACGTGGGACCAGGTTGTCCGGAAGGATATGATAGTGTGTGGGGTGGACGGGAACCTGATGGGAGGAGGTGGTGCATAAAATTAAATAGTGCTTGCACCTGACCCGCGGACAACTTTTTGGTTTTTTTTTCGTGTTATTGTGACCCGTCTTCAAGAAAGGTTCGCCACCACTGGTCTAGGGAAATTCCTTGGATGGGCACTTAGAAGATGAACAGGAACCTACCTTATTGTCGCTGGTCGTGTAAAATGCAGGGTATCTCGGGTCATTGATAGAAAATTCATTGAAGACTCCGTATCTTAAATGAAACCATTCGTGGATGAATACTTTTGCTAATATAGTAGTTTTTGCGTCTTGTGAGTTCCTAAGAAGTGGCCCAGCTGTTCTGTCCTCGACATTAAGAATATAGTCAGGAGTCATGTGAATAAATCTGCCAAATTCCCCACATCCGCCAGGTTGGAATGTATAAGGAGTGTGGTTATAACTCGGATGAGGAGGTCCTATTCGAAGAGTTGCTGTTTCGTAATAGTCGTCCTGTGGCACCTTGTTGTACTCTGGTTTGGAAGACCAAGTGGAAGGTAACACGATGGTAACATCTTGGAAATACGCTCTTTTTTTCGTAGTATTATATAACCACGGAGAGGACTTTTTGATCATCTCCTGTACAAGTCAATATTACGTGCTAGAAATTATTAAAAAATTCTGGTGCTGAGGGGAAATTGGTAATGTAATAGCCCACGTACCTTGATTGTTTCCAAGAGTTGCAAGTTTTCCGGCACGTCTTCATGGATGACCATTTCGATGCCTCGATACGCATTATTTTCGATGCTCACTGCAGCTAAAGAAAGTGGAATCAACAGATAAGATATTGCAAGCCCAATGAAATTAGCCATCATTTTTCTTTGACCGGGCGGTTTGTTTCTAACAGTAATTATCCTAGTATGGTTGATTATATGAGAGTGCCGCACACGTGGAAAATTATTTGATTTTCTTTGGTAGAAAGAGTTAAAAGAAGATGCTGAATTTAATGAACCTCCGTCGTGTCCCTTCCTAGAATTGATTATGATGTTGGCTGTAGTGATTGTTAGTACGTTAGACTAAGATAATCAGGAGTGGTCTGCAGCCTAGAAGACATCGAAAGCTTTTAACTCGTTTTTCGTGTTTCTAGCTGTAGTGATTATCTTAGTTTGTAGATTGGTCTTGTCTTTGACCTTTTTATTTGTATTCTTGCTTAGTATGTTAGACTAACTGGTTGTTTAGTGATGTCTCACTACAGGTACGATGGTTTTTTTTGGGATAATTGCAAAAATATTAATTCCATCGAAATAATGATGAAGGAATCCATTTCGGTGTTCGAATAGTCTGTTGCTTGGAGCGCTTTCTTGTTTTTAAGATGCGAATGTAATACGACTAGAAATAGCTGATAGAAATTGAGCACTAAAGTAGTCACGTTGAATTTTCATATGATTTCCTGATCTAAATTTTGTAGAAACACCATAGTGTCGTTTGTAAATCTGAAATTTCGTAATGATAAATTCCTAGGAAACGGCTGTAATCATTAAATCGCGCCGGAAAGGCGAGATGCTGCATCTCTGGTTGCATCATCGCGTCGCCTAGGTAACGAATGGTGTCAGTGCGGCTGCGCAAAACGGTTTTAGAATTTGGAAGTTCTTTTCTTGATTTGGCGCGCGTTTATAAATGGCGGTTTTGTAATGTTCAAAAAGTTCATACCTTCAGGTAATTATGAGCATTGCATCCGTTTGGTGACATTTTGTAATCAAAGTGACATTTAAAATTGATACGTCAGTGTTTCAAAAATAGTTGAAATAAGTTATTTAGACTTGCTGATTACAAATAGCAGCATTTTTGACACTGATCAGAATGACGCATTATTAATACGTTATTATTTTTACGATTGTGATCTTATTATATAAGGTAAGTGTGATATTAGCCTACTATAGACAAGGACAGTGATTCTCAACCTTGTTTTCGTCGTGGTATACTTTAATAATTTAAAACTTTGGCGGCGCACATGCCTCCAAATGTTGCTAGGAAGGTAGAACCGATTGAACTACTATCTGACGTCGTTGATGTATTGGTATTTTAAGTGGCGGCACAGTGGTTGAGAATCGCTGACCATATATATTGCTTCCTGGAGAAGTATTCTACTTTGTGGTATTTGTAATAAGTTTGACTTATTATTGTTAAATGACTAAGGTATCCAGATACCTTTGGTCTAAAATAAGGACAGGTTTTAGAAAAAGTAGCACTTAAAAAAAGTTTATTACTTAAACAAATCCAATAAGACATCATATTCACACGTATTGCTATTCGACGATATCTTATTCAGCAAATTGTAAACACTCAAAGTCTTTCTATACATTTCACCACACGATAACAAATGATTTATTTTAATTTGACACAAGCATTTCACGGTTTTAACATCCAATCGATTTCTGTCATTTGTCCACTACTTCTTGCACAGGGCTAATACACTTTCCACAGGCCTCGTTGGACGTAACTAGATTTTCAGATCAACGATCAAAGTGGATGATTTCTTATCAATCGGAAACTTATTAAATTGCTCAGAACAACGAATCTTTCATGACAATATCAGGCTATGAACATTCACCTGACTTTTGAACTTCATCATATTTAATATTAGCTTTTAACATCAACCAAGTAGTGCAAACATACGTTCATTTAACATTCATCTTGATTATCCTACAATTTTACTAAATTTCAAGACAGATGTGAATGGGATCTGGAATTTCGGGACAAAAGCAGGACATGCTTCTAGTAATAATCAGAGCATCTGGGCAACCTATGGATCACAAGTGCATTCTGAAATATCCAAGCCTATTTTCCGATAATAGCTCTTAAGAAATTTTTGGGGAATATGAGGACTTGACAGTTATAGTTGAACATACTATTCAAGAAATGTTCTTTTTCGTTTAAAATACTGTGTTTTAGACTTAAATTTTTCGGATCTATAGCTTCCAATTGCAAGTTGTAGATTGAGGATGGCCATCATCTTCATCTTTCAACAAGTAAAATGACAGTTAATTTTTTTACGCAACCCGCATCGCATTAGCAGAACTGAATTTCAGGTTCAATTTTAAATTATTATTTAACTATTTAACAATCTTATGATTGAGTTTGTACACGATTATTAGCAGCTTTTTCTTTTTAAAATATTTGCAAGTAATCACACCTGGATTTACAAATAGTGGCTTATCAATGTCTTAAAAAAATGGACATTGCGAAGTTATTGATAAATTTTCATACCACCTTTGAAGAAAACGTTTTCGAAATACAGTAAAAAAAGCAATCACTTTTGGAGAAGATCGTCAATGCAGATTAACTACACTATTAAAATTCAGCAAACTGTGCTCATATTCTAGCCTAACTAGAGCGACGTGGTTTCCACCACATTCTCCAAATCTTTTTCACATACACATTTTCATTCTCGATGCCATACTCTCCGTCATCTTCAGAAGGCATATCAGTAGTTGTTGATGTTTTTGCTATTTGCAATTTCTCAAGTTCCTTTATTGTTGACAAACATTGTTTAGGTATGTTCTGAAGCTGCATTTCGTCTTTATTCTTGTATGGCTTTCCAAAATCAAATTTAGCCAGCGCGTTCTGAAATACCAAAGGTTCTTTGCCGTTTTTGATAGCAGTCATCATCATGATTTGGGGGGTTTTGGGCGTTTGACGCTTCAAGAGCTTGATATACTCGTCGCGTGACACATTAGGTTTAGTGGCAGTGGGAATTGAAAGTGGAAGTTGAATTAATTGAAAATTTACAAACACGGTGTTGGATACATCACCGGCATTTCCTTCCTCATCGAGTGTTCTGACAGCGAAATGAATAATTTCCGAAGTATTGTCAAGTGACAGTTCATCAACTGAGGGCAGTTGTAACTGAACACGTTGAGTTTCATAGGATTCCAAGGGTTGTAAGCTCCCATTCAAGATTGTGAAGTTATTCAACGACGTATTAAACGAGTGAAATAGTTCATCAAGATCTTCATGGTAACGTAGGTCAACCGTTGTTCCTAAAATATGAGTAATAATTATAACAATTACAAATCTCATTACAGGCTTAAAAATGCTGGTTTTATTCTCGTACCTTGACCATTGAACATGTCGTCGCCTACTGAAGTCCATTCCAGAGTCACTGTACGATTTCTTACATCGTAATTATTAACTTTCAGATCACTAATTCTTCCTGGAGGAATTAAGTCTTTGTCGCTCCAGTTCTTTAAGATGAAAGTTCCTGCCGTAGAAAATCTCTCAAACTCTTCTACCTTCTCGAGAATGAAGTCACTTTCACGATTTGCTTGCAAAGAATCGTATATTGCCGAATTTTGGAAAATTTCATCCACTTGTTCCAAGTCTGACAAAGAAAACTCTGAAGAAGCTTCCTCACTGCTGGTTTCTGTTTCAACATAAAGGTTTGTTACTAATGTCATTCGTATCACTTGAAACCGAGTTAATAACGCACTGGAATTCTGTCACCTGTGAAAAGCTCTGGTGGAAAATGTGATAAATCAGGCGCGCCCTGCAGGTTGGTAGATGGATTGGTGGTAATTCCTGCCTTTCCTTTATTTTCGACTGAGATGTCAATGGCATATCGACCATCACCATTGTATTGAGTGTAATATTCCGAGTACACACCATCATTTGCTGTAGCATCAGCCCCTGTAAAATCGACACAAAGCTTAGACTGAAGGGCAACTTGTGACTAGAAAAGGCTGGGAAGTCTCCCTAATACCTTTTCCATTGTCCTTCAGTGGTACTTTAATTGTCTGACCGTTAGGTTTGCGGACGTTGGCGGTGACATTGGCGTTCAAAATGGGACTAAAGAGCTTCTTAACTTCAGCGTATATCTGTAAGTATACAATTTGGACAATTTAATGGTAAGATTCTTAATTCGAAAGTCTTATCAGGTGATTGTCACCTTAGGAATGTATGGATACGTCAGATACACATTATTAATCCATGAATTGACGCGAATAGGATCATCCTTCGTTCTGCCAGTTTCAGACGTAATCATCATATTTATAAACATATAATTACTGTCTTGATTTTCTATATTATACGTCCATGTTCCAGCCTTTGAGAAAATATGTTGTATGTTTAATTTTCCAGATTAAGATAATGTTCACCAATATCACTCTGGTCGAGTCAAATCATATATTTACTCACCTCTGGAGTTACAATTTCATACACGGCAGTTTTCTCATTTGAGCCATCCTTGTATTCCAGGCTTTGTGCATCATACTGCCTCCCACTGGGACTTGTAAGCGTAAAAGCAGGTGGCTGACCGTCATTCGTGGTCCTGTTTGGGTAGTCGTAGGATATAGACACTAAAGTTTTAAGTGCAACGTTTTCCACAAGAAATATCCCCGTGATGTTATCACCGACTAGAAGTTTGAAGGCACCATTTTTATTCTACTTGAAGATGGGAAAGTGTAAGTTATTTGCCATTAACTTTCTAATATGTTGTTTATGAACATGTAGTCGAAATCGGTTATCAGAGCCGGCCTTGGGAGTGGGCAGTACGCGCAGCCACCCGGTACTTTCCACTGATTAGGGGCAATTTTAACATCTGTAAAATATAATTTGTAAGAAGATACTGACAGAACATCATCTGCTCTTGATGCACTTTGCTATGCCCTACCCGGGACTGTGGATGACTGGGCTTCCCAAATGTACTTCTTCGTCCTTTCACCTACCTCCTCATCTCCCTGTTATGGCTGCCTGGCTTACTCCCCAACCCACGAAACTAATCCAGTAATCCAGTATTTGACCGGGGCCTCCCACTTCGTAAGGCCGGCACTGTCGGTCATACTTACGATGACTGGACGGTCCTTTACTGGACCACAACTTTGGAAGATTTCATCCAATATCGAATCCAAACCATTCGTGAAATGGTCAGAGTTGTATAGCCACCCTTTACCTCCCGTTAAACGGCATAAGCCTTCGACTCTCTTTGAAGCATTTGCCCCAAAAGCTATTCCATACACGATGACATTGGCATCCACTATTGGTTTGGTGACGTCACGGATGCGGGGAGGCTCGTTCTGTTTGCCATCCGTGATGAGGATTATCTTTCCTTTCGCCAAAGGTTTGTTATTTGCTCCTAAGACCTTTGTTTTTCAAACCATTTTTTAATAAATGTACTATGTAATAATTGATGTGACTTAATACACTCACTTGCATTGCAACGTTGAGTCCTTGACCAATGGCTGTACGGCCACCAACTCCAGCGGGAATTTTTGTTATCAGCTGTTCTCGGGAGTTAACGTCGATGTCTGTGAGTGGGGCCAGTTCGGTGGCTGAGCTTGAGAAGGAGACCATTCCCAGAGGACACGAAGACTTTGCTTTATGTCTGATGGCACGTGACGTCGCATCTTTCAACTGTTCCCAAGGTTTTCCCTTTTTTAAGCAAAATAATACCACTTAATCATTTACATTTTATTTTATATTCAGTGGCAGCGAGAATGTTGGGAATTTCTACGGGCATCTAATCACTTCAACCATTATTTGGAATTTAGCCCACAATGCGTTAACAGACTGTAATTTAGTAATGAATACCATACCTTCATACTTGATGACACATCCAGTACGAGGACGTATCCTGGATATGTGCTATTCTGTAAGTGGACTACTGTTATGTTTGGCTCGATTTGTGTTAGGTTTGTTGGTGGATTTCTGTAAGTAATAAATTAGTATCTTTTAGTTTTTTGAATCGTAAATATTTATGAATGTTAATTATGATACCAGACCTGTTGTTGCGAAAGTCTACTCCACTTTCCATGACACTTCTTACTGATCGCTTGTTACACTTCTCGTTGTGTTCATTCGGAGCGTGTATATTATGCGGTATGTCAGCATTTTGATCGTCTTCACAAGGACCATATGCCTTAATTTGTTAATATTCGGGATTTTACAGGTGCTTTATCAGCATTGCTCCAAGGATTTTTTTTCGTTACAGTACTCTTACTTGTGGTAGTTGAGGCATGAACATGAGAGAAGCTCCTGTATTCCTGGTTTGATTTGCGTCAGGTATGAATGTGCAATCGCCAATGACATTTCCCAAACTATCGATTATGCACGATCCCCAATTGGATTGTCTTTTGATGCGCCCTTTAAATTTCGCAGGGCAAATGTTGGGAGCAATCTAATAACGGAGTACAGAGTGAAAATCTATTTTATATAATTTTATATTGTTTTGTTTTTTGACACGGAGTGACACTTCTGTGTGGACCTACCCCTTGTAGTGTCCCCTCGCTGGTAACTGATAACTGTAACTGATATCGGCCTTACTTACCTGTAAGCCGGAAAAGTCTAGTCATTAAAACAAACTGTACGTCCTTATAAATCTACCTCCAACGGTTTTTTTTAGCTATTTTTTAAGTGGGGACCTGTAGCTAAAGCCAGGTTTCCACGGATTACACTTATATGATGAACGGGAACTTACCCCATTATTGCTGGTCCTGTAAAAGGCAGGAAAGCTCGGGTCTTTGGTAGGAAATTCATTGAAAACTCCGTATCTTAAATGAAACCATTCGTGGATGAATACTTTTGCTAATATAGTAGTTTTTGCGTCTTGTGAGTTCCTAAGATGTGGCTTAGCTGTTCTGTCCTCGATATTAAGAATATAGTCAGGAGTCATGTGAATGAATCTGCCAAATTCCCCACATCCTCCAGGTTGGAATGTATAAGGAGTGTGGTTATAATTCGGATGAGGAGGTCCTATTCGAAGAGTTGCTGTTTCGTAATAGTCGTCTTGTGGCACCTTGCTGTACTCTGGTTTGGAAGACCAAGTGGAAGGTAACACGATGGTAACATCTTGGAAATACGCTCTTTTTTTCGTAGTATTATATAACCACGGAGATGACTTGTTGATCATTTCCTTCATAAGGTGTTAAAAGTTTGGAATTGACATTTTTGCACTGAGGGTGGAACTGATAATTTAATTTGCACACGTACCTTGATTGTTTCTAAGAGTTTCAGGTTTTCCGGCACGTCCTCATGGATGACTACTTCGATTCCTCTATAGCCATTGTCTTTGATTGTTACTGCAGCCTGTAAAAATGCCGGCAGTAAGCAGGTCAAAAGCAAAGGGAAGATAATTGTCATGGTTTCTCGTTCGGGTGTATGGTGTGGTGTTTGTAACTCCGTGGCCGCTTTTATATCGTGATGTACTGGACGGAAGTGGAAAGAAATGTTTTGCTGTTGTAGTTAATGAATAGTTTAAGTTCTATCAGATAAGTTATGCCTAACAGTTAGTAGTTCCTGAAATGGTGGTTTTAGACCCAAGGTTAGTTGCAACGTATGACTTTTATATGCTTTTCTTTTTCTTAGAAAGAGATTCGAAGATTATGGTTATTGGACTTAGGAAGTTTAAATCACGGGTAATTAAAGTAACCCCGAGCGTTTTGTAATTGTAGTTTCGGTTTTGAATATGTTTGCGTAATTTGAGTTATTTTACTGTTCTGTCCACACGTGAATTTGGTTCATTGAACGTCATCTCAATACCAGAATTTTAATTTCTTGCAATATTTAATCTAATTAATGTATTCAATTTATGCATATTGCCGTTATTAGCATCTGAGAGATGAACATGGAGTATTAATTGGCTTTTACAATTGTGGCATTTTACATCAGGTAAGATGAGATTACGCGAGGAAGGCATTAACAGTAGTTTTTGTATTTCAAATTATAGAGAAGCTAAAGAGTTGGATATCTCCACCCCTTCCGCCATCGTTTCTGGGAATGGACGTTTACTGTTTCTTCACCGAACTCTTCTAAATTCGGCACATGTCCTGATTGGTATTGTAACTTGTCCAGAGCAGACATCACTGCTGACCAGCAGAATGTGGGTATGTTATTAAATGACAACTGGTCGGCGGCGACGTTGTTCAATGGTAGATCTTGCTGATATCTGGCATAATGGGCATGTGATTTATAATAGCCTTTTTT
>JAAFCE010004287.1:4888326-4972362 GCA_013389805.1 Trigoniulus corallinus
TTGTCATTCAACGGCACTTTGATGACGTCTCCATTGGGCTTGAAAACCTTGGCAGTCACAACAGCGTTGAGTATTGGGCTCAGGTTCTTCTTAATTTCGGCATATATCTTTAAATAGAAAATATAATCTTACAACTTCATTTAAATATCCCTGATAACTTTTCTTGACTGTTTAATTCACCTTAGGAACATTAGGATATACGAGATTGACATCGCTAATCCAGGCGTTGACTCGAATGGGATCGTTGTTTGCGTCTCCATTTTGAGAGGTAATCATCAAATTCAGAACGATGTTGTTTACTTCTTGGTTCTTGAAATAGTAGGTCCATCTTCCGGGCTGTCAAATTTTAGAAAATGGCATTCCTTAAACTTGAAATGGACAAAAAGTCACCGATATTTAGACCACTTCCACCGGCTTACCTCAGGATTGCTGATTTCAAACATGGCAGTTTTCAAATTTGGATCACCGTTGTATTCCGGGCTTTGTGCGTTATACTGTTTGCCACTGGGACTTGTTACTGTAAAAACAGGTGATTGACCTGCAGCTGTTTTTATATCTGGATATTCATAGGATATGGATACTGAAGTTTTATTGGAACCGCTTTCAACATGAAATATTCCCGTGGTGTTGTCACCGACTAGAAGTTTGAAGACACCATTTTTATTCTAATTTGAAGAAGGGAAATTGTAAGTACTTTGTCGTTGAATTTCCTAATACGTTGTTTGTGACAGGGGCGGATCCAATGGGGGAGCAATGCAGCAATTGCCTCTCCCTCAGTGCCTCAATGGGGCGCATAATTTCATCTGATGCATGATTCAACCCCCCCCCCCCCCCCCCTCAGTGCCTCAGTGGGGCGCACAGTTGCGTCGCTAGGGTTGGCGTCACCCGGTGCGATGAAGGCATGGTGTCACCCTCCCCCCCCTCTTCGGAAAAAGAGCCGCTTCGTTTGCTTTGGTGTCACCCCATTTGTCATGGTGCGAGTGGTGTCACCCGGTATGGCCCGCATCCCCTAGTGACGCCACTGGGGGCGCATATTTCATCTGATGCATGATTAAACTTTGAAACTGATGAGGCATTTTTGGATTGCTGTCCCCATTTCTATATTGCCAGTCTAACAGTTGCAGTCCAATTTGCAGTTGGCTGAACCACTGAAGACAGGACATTGTCGAAGGGGCAGTAGAGGGCCTATTGTAATTGCTAGCTAGATTTATATTAAAGGGTTCGGATTATTTAAAATTATTCGGGGCGCACTTTTTTTTTAAGTGCTCCCCCTTGATCCGCCCCTGGTTTGTGAGCATCTAGTCCAGTGATTCTCAAGCACTGTGCCGCGGCACTTTAGTGTGCCGCGAGATTCACCAGAATGTGCCGCGAGGTCGCGTACCCATCTTGTCCCTCTGACTGGACACAAGGGCGATATATTAGGCAGTGTTTCCCCACAGCCAGTTGCCAACCAAAGCTGCAACTCCAATGCTATTTATCATCTTTTTACTGTTCGATTGGACATTCCACCGAAGACAGGAGGCGAGCTCCTGCACCTGGAAATTTCGGGCCTTTACCCGTTTCATAATAGAGAGGGTTCTTCCACGTGCAGATGCCATCGTACACCACACGGGCCTGCGGTTTTACTTCTCACCCGAAAGAAGGCCGCGAGACAAGTTTTTGCATAGGGTTAGGTTACAACTTGTATATTTTCTTTGGCTTTTGTGTGCCCCGAAATGTGTCGTTGTTAGTGTGCCGCCAAATTTTGAAATTAGTAAAAGTGTACCGTGGCGAAAAAAAGGTTGAGAATCACTGATCTAGTCCAAAATCGGTCATAGGGCTACTTACGATGACTGGTCGGTCCTTTACTGGACCACAATTCTGGAATATTTCGTCCAACATCGAATCCACATTTTGAGTGAGATGGGCAGAGTTAAATAGCCATCCTTTGCCTCCTGTTAAACGGCATAAGTCTTCTACCTTCTTTGATGCTTGTTCTCCAAAAGCTATTCCATACACGATGACATTGGCATCCACTATTGGCTTGGTGACGTCTGCGATATAGGGATGTACGTTCTCCTCGCCATCTGTGATGAGGATTATCTTTCCTTTCGCCAAAGGTTTGTTATTTGCTCCTAAAACCTTTGTTTTTCAAACCGTTTTTTAATAAATGTACTGTGTAATAATTGATGTGATTTAATGCACTCACTTGCATTGCAGCATTCAGTCCTTGACCAATGGCTGTACTGCCACCAACTCCAGTGGGGATTTTTGTTAGCAGCTGATTTCGGGAGTTAGCGTCGATGGCTGTGAGTGGGGCGAGGACGGTGGCTGCGTCTGAGAAGGAGACCATTCCCAGAGGACACGAAGACTTTGCTTTATATTTGATGGCACGTGACGTCGCATCTTTCAACTGTTCCCAAGGTTGTCCCTTTTCAGACACAATAACATGACTTAATTATTTACATTTTATTTTATATTCATAGCTGTGAGAATGATGGAAATTTCTACGGGAATCTAATCGCTTCGACGGTTATTTGAAAATGATGCAATTAGTATTTTTTTTCTGACGCGTTGGTGTTTTAGGGCCTTTCGACTGCAGGGTCGTTAGAGCCCCGTCCGTTATGTAGTTCTAATGCAGAGGCGGCACAGACACTACACTAATGAGGCAATTTTTGGGTATTTTCGGTACCCAGTTTTCCCAAGCTGCCACCCATGTTAGTACTTGCTGGGGTTGCA
Organism: Trigoniulus corallinus; assembly: GCA_013389805.1. Taxonomy (NCBI): domain Eukaryota; kingdom Metazoa; phylum Arthropoda; class Diplopoda; order Spirobolida; family Trigoniulidae; genus Trigoniulus; species Trigoniulus corallinus. The sequence goes on from JAAFCE010004287.1 coordinate 4,891,045, forward strand.
TTGCATAACTTCAGTGATTTGACGAGACCTGGTGTGTCCAATACAATAAGGCCCGGCACAAAATGAGACGCAGTTTCCGCAGGTGACGCAGGGCGACTCACTATAAATTTCTGTGGCTCACATGATAGTATGTAGTTGCGCATGTTAAGTCGCAGGGTAACGTGACTCAGTGCCTGCACCACGTGACCCTGCAGAGCGCAGTGCCAATGCCGCAGTTTCCTGCGTGAAGTTGGCGTGACAATAACAAAAAGCGGTGCGAAGCAGAGACGTTCTCTTGTTATTTGATGCAAGTATGGTGAAAAACTGCGATTAAATGTGTGGTGATTGTCTTCTAGCAGAATTTCGTAGGGCTGCTAATCCCTGCGTCACCCTGCGTCTCATTTTACGCCTTGCCTAAGCCGCTCCCCTACGCAGTTATACCATACCCACATGCTTCCCGATACGTCCAGGACGAGAACATATCCTGGATGCGTGTCGTTCTGTAAGTGGACTACTGTTATCCTTGGCTCGGTTTGGTTGATGTCTCTCGGTGGGTTTCTGGAATGGGAAAGTTCATAATCTTTGTCGTTGTGTGGCGGATGAATGTATTAAAAATGTCTGTGGCTCACCTGCCATTTCGAAAATCTGGTCCACTTTCCATTACCTGTCTTACAGACCGTTCACCTCCACATTTCAGATTATGCTCATTTGGTGCCATTGAGTTATGCTTTCTACCGTTAGTATCATCATCTTCACATGGGCCATTTGCCTGTATACCGGTATATGGTAGAATAACATCTTAAATAATATTATTATCGCATTAATATCTGAAAATTCTTTGTCTTACGTAGGGTAATTGAGGCATAAACATCATGGAAGCCTGGCTGGTCGAAGAAATTTCTTCAGTTGCCAAGTTGGGATAAAAGGTGCAATCTCCAATCAATTTTCCTGAACGACTGACAACGCATGGTGCTCCGCTTGAACCCCGTCGTATTCTACCTTTAACTGACGCTGGACAAGCATTGGGACGTATCTGAAAGATAGTAACACGTTAATATGATAGTAATACAAATGATTTTTTATATTTCAACGTAGTTTTTGGCCCTCAGGTCGGTTTCAGGTCACTTTGTTTGTTTGTTGGTGTTTTAGGGCCCTTCAACTGCAAGGTCATTAGAGCTCCGTCCACTGTATAGTTCTTATGCAGAAACTGCACAGACACTACACTAATGCGACGAATTTTGGATACTAGCGGTACCCATTTTTCCCAAGCGGCCACCCATATCAGTACTAGCTGGTGTTGCGCTGCTTCACTTCAGTGATCAGACGAGAACTGGTGTGTCCAAGGCAACTCGCCGCTTTTTCAGGTCACATTTGGGTTGCTATGAAAATATTTCTCGTAGTCTCCTCTTCTTTCTTTAATAGGATTGTCCGAATTTCTGAGAGCCCTTACTTACCCGTGTCTATCGGCGATAACCCTTTCATTTTTTAGTCTTTGAGAAGTGCTACTACTCTGTGCGGCAGGCGTGGATCAGGTGGAGGGGGGGAGCACTTGAGGAAAAGTGCACCCCAAATATTTTTAAAAATTCAGACTCCCTTAGTATAAATCTAGCTAACAATTACAATAGGTCCTCTGCTGTCCCTTTGACAATGTCCTATCTTCAGTGATTTAGCCAACTGCAGATTGGACTGTTCTCTGTTACGCAAACGGGTTGGGGAGTAAGCCAAGCAGCCATAACAGGTTGAACCCTTAGGAGGCTGCTCGCGGGAGAGGAGGAAGCAGGTGTAAGTAGAACAGGGGAAATTTGCAGTACCCAACGTTCTCTACCACCCACCCATGTTGGTGCTAACATAGGTTTGCGTTGCTTAACTTCAGTGATCTCACGAGAATTGGTGTGTCCAACGCAGCCTGGCAGTATGGAAATGGGAATAGCAAATGGAAAAATGCGTGAAATATGCGCCCCATTGAGGCACTGAAGGGGGAGCAATTGCTGCATTGCTTCCCCCTGCTGTGCGGAAAAGAGCTGACACTTTAGTTCTGTTTGGGACCGAGTAAAGAGTTTATATGCATTCAGGGCCGGTCCTAGAGTTTGCGGGGCCGAAGGCAGCAGGCGATAGAGGAGTCCAAGGCAGCAGGCGACAGCGGGGCCCCAGTACCAGGTTTTTTTTTTTAATTCACCAGCGCGGGGCCCAAGACCCGCCGCGGTGGCGTAGTGGTTAGCACGCTCGGCAACTACGCCAGTAGTTCTAGGTTCGATACTGGACCGTGGTGGGTCGGCTTCTTTCGGGCGAGAGAAAGAGGGAGGTCGCGAGTGTATCTTCTTTCGGATGAGAAGTAAAACCGAGGTCCCGTGTTGGTGTACGATGGCACTTGCACCTAACAGAACCCTCTCTACTACGCAACGGACACTAGACCGACGATAAATAAGCTTAGGGGTGCAGCTTTGGCCGGCAACCGGCTGCAGAAAAAAACTATGACCAACATATCACCCTGTGTCCATTCAGAGGGACAAATGGGTTCCCGACCCTGCCATAGGCGGGAACAGGGTTACGAGTTGCAGTTGCAGCGCGTGTTTGTTTGTTGGTGTTTAAGGTCCCGTCAACTACAAGGTCATCAGAGACCCGTCCACTGCATAGTTCTAATGCATACGCTGCACAGACACTACACAAATGCGACGATTATTGGGTATTAGCAGTACCCAGCTTTCCCGAGCGACCACCCATGTCAGTACTAACTGGGCTTGCGTTGCTTAACTTCAGTGATCAGACGAGAACTGGTGTGTCCAACGCAACTCGCCGCTCCCTTGCAGCGCGTGGCCCAAGGCGGTCGCCTTGCCCTAAGGCCGGCTCTGTATACATTTCAAGTGTACCAAAATAGGCTCCTTACCATATTGTTTTTGTCCTTGAAAAATTGAGGAAATCGTGGGTCTTTGGTTGCAAACTCATTAAACACTCCATATCTTAAGTGATACCATTCATGCACGAAAATTTTTGCTAACGCAGCAAATTTGGTGGTATTTGATTGTCTTGCAATTCGGCCAGCTGTTGGATCCTGGTAGTTAATGATGAAATCAGGAGTCATGTGAATATATTTACCAAATTCTCCACAACCACCTGGTTGAAAAGTATAAGGAGTGTGGTTGCAACTAGGATTAGGAGGGCCTATTCGAAGATTGGCTGTGGCATAGTAGTCGTCATCTGGCAGTTTTGTGTATTCAGGTCTGGATGACCAAGTGGGAGGCAAAATAATTGTGATGTCTTCGAAGTAGGCCCTTTTATTTGTAGTTCTGTATAGCCACGATGAAGATTTTTTGAGCATTTCCTGCGACAAAGGCAATTTTTAGGACAAAGTTAGAAGTAAGAAAGCATAAGTGTTGATGAACTGAACAACTTCTTGCATTTACCTTGATAGTCTGTAAGAGGTTCAAGTCTTCGGGCACGTCGTCGTGAATGGCCACCTCGATCCCTCTATAGCCATTGTTGTCGATGGTCACTGCGGCCAAAGAAATGGCTGGCAACAAGCAGCAAATTTGTAGTATGACCAAATTGGTGTTCATTGTCACACAGAAAGTGTATATGCATATCCCTTGTTGGGACGGCTGTGGAGAAATACGACGTAATTCCTGGTTGATGCTCCTTTTATAGCCCTCGTCATCCATTCAGTGGCTTTGGGTGCGTGGACATGGAATTATTTCGTGGAATTATTTTAACGGTTGTCAGGTATAAATTTGAGGCATGATAAATTAGTTTAACATAACTTTTGTAGGCACAAAAACAGATGGTTACTTGCTTTTATTTCGAGAATCGGCATGTTGTTTGTAGTCATCTTTTTGAATTGTTTGTAGACCAGTAACTTACTTTGTGATAGGCCTGTTTGCAGTTGTTCAAGTCATAGGTGACACTCTGGTCCCCTACGCTCTTCATCCTTTTCCAAAATTTGCAGTGCTCTTAGTCTGTATACGGTTTCTCGTCTAACGGTGCCACGATCATTATCATGGTTTCCCCATTATCATCTACCCTTTTCACGCCAATGGCAGAGTTGGATACTCATCTTTGTCCCTCTGGACGGGTACATGGGCGATCTGTTGGGAGCACTTTTTACGCAGCTGGCTGCCGCCGCCAGCAGCAACTCAATGCTCTATCCCAGCACTTCATCGTCGCAAAAAAGGTCTCAAGTGACGCAAGGTCGCAAGTGACAATGTACACCACACGGAGCCACGGCTTTACCTGCTATCCTACTTTTTGGTTGGTTCGTTGGTGTTTTAGGATCCTTCAACTACAAGGTCATTACAGCCCCGTTCACTGCGTAGTTCTAATGCACAGACACTACACCAATGCGATATTTTTGGGTATTAGCGGTACCCAGGTTTCCCAAGTGGCCACTCATGTCAGTACTAGCCGGGATGTGTTGCTTAACTAGTGATCAGACCAGAACTGTTGTGTCCAACGCATTAAACCGCTCCATCCCGTCCGACGGAAGGCGCTCTTGTGACCTCTCTTTCACCCGAAAGAAGGTAATCCACACAGCATCAAACCTGGTACCAGTGACTCAATAGTTGAGCATTCTTACCTCTGTGCCACCGAGACGAGTATTTACCTTCCTAGAAAAAGCAACTCCTAACCCTTTTCCCGCCTATGGCAGAGTCGGGTACCCATTTGTCCCACCGAATGGACACAGGGTGATATATTGGTAATAGTTTTTTCTGCAGCCGGTTGCCGGCCAAAGCTGGACCCCAACGCTTATTTATCGTCGGTCTAGTGTTCGTTGGGGAATGCTACCGACGCCAGGGGGCCGAGCTCCTACACCTGGACATTTTGCCTCATCTACCCGTTGCGTAGTAGAGAGGGTTTTTTTACGTGCAAGTGCCATCGTACACCCACACGGGACCTCGGTTTTACTTCTCATCCGAAAGAAGGCACACTCACGGCCTTTCTCTCCTCTGAAAGAAGCCAACCCACGACGGTCCAGTATCGAACCTAGAACTACTGGCGTAGTTGCCGACCGTGCTAACCACTATGCCACCGTGGCGGGTATTTTCCTTTCTAGAGCGTTTAATATTATTGTGAGCTGCTATTTGAAAGTGTTTTTAAAGGATAAGTCGCGTATGGGGAAGATGGATTTGAATTTTATTAACAATTTTACTTTTATGAGCATTGTTTTAGGCATTCTCTGGAAGACAAATGCCACAGCATGGTATTACATAGGAAGATGTAATGAGCTTTCATCGATGGAGATGCTAAAATGTTTTCCACTTTCTCCAGGTCGTTTTGGAATTAGTATTTACACTCTGTATTTCTTGGTGATGGTCATCAATTACTGAAATGTATGCTAATTTGTTTCGTAGATTCTCAAGAGCGGTGTCGATCTCTTGCCAACAGTGTTTAGGTATGTTACTAGTAACATCATGCATTTCAACTGAACTACTGCAAGTCGTATCATAACGTATAATCATGTTGTAAATTTCTGACGTTGTTTTTCTTGTATGAAAGGCGCGCTCCAAGATGCGAGGTGGCGTTTCTTTGCATTTGATGAGATGATGGACGAATTTTTCACACGAGCTTCTGTCTAGAGGTAATGAATTAGTTTTAAAGTTTGCCTGAACTGGATTGGACACCTCTCCACAATTTCTCTCCTCATCAAGTGTCCTCAAGGCGAAATAAATCACTTGTGAAGTATTCGTTAGTGAAAGTTGATCTTCAGATGGTAATTGTAAGTGAAGCGTGTGAACTTGGTACGGTTCTGACGGTTGTAAACTTCCTTTCAAAATGGTAAAATTATTGAATGTTGAATTGAAAGATTGCAGGAGTTGACGGACATCGGGGTGAAAACGCACCTCAATAAACGATGCTGTGAAAAAAAATGTACAGAAGAGCAATAGTTAGGTAAATAGATGATTTTTTTCTGTGGATATTGTCGTTGGTCAAATAAATATTTATAGATGCGATCTCATCTTGGCTACGTCGACCATTCTGATGGCTACGTCGAGAGCGGAACCCCCCAACCCCTGGGGGCTTCCCCGATTTGCGAATTCATTTGTCTCTTGTGTAGCCAAGTTGCATCGGACACACCAGTTCTCGTGAGATCACTGAAGTTAAGCAATGCAAACCCACGTTAGTACCAACATGGGTGGTTGGTAGGGAACGTTGGGTGCTGAAAATTTCCCCTCTCCTGTATCCTTTAAACCTACCTCCTCCTCACCCACGAGCAGCCTCCTAAGGGTTCGGCCTGTTATGGCTGCTTGTCTTACTCCCCAACCACAGGCGGCTCATGGGGCAGGCAAACCTAGGCGGCTGCCTAGGGCGGCAAATTTTATAGGGGTATCCAAATTACAGAGGTACTTCCTTGCTATGCAGCCTATCGGTCATGTAAAATGTTTATAGGCCTGGGGTTCCCAAACTTCTGTGATTGGTGGGGCCTATTCTTAATGTTGGCATTCTCGAGGCGCCTTGTTGCAGAGCCTTAGCAATTGGCGTTAGAATTGGCATTGGCGTTGGGACAAATGCCAAGGGCGTGAGGGACGTTCGGAGAATTTAGAACTGCATTAAATTTAATGGGAGCGGCATTAGACCTACTTGCCTAGGGCGTCTGAAGCCCCGCGAGCCGGGCCTGTCCCCAACTCGTTAGTGAGTAAGACCATACATACACTATTTAGAAACTTGGGGGAAACTTAGGGGGTTCTCCTTTCCTCTCGCGCAAAGCAATCTGCTAAGATCGAAACTGCGCACTTAATTTGAGGTACATTCTGCTAAGAGCCGGATTTCTCACAAAGCTAAGTAGGCTGAAGCCTAGGGCCTCAACATATAGCGGGCTTCAAAACTTAAGAAAAGGGCCACAAAAAGGCTTGAAAAGGGGCTCAAAATTGAAATAGCCTAAGGCCTCTGAATATCTAAATCCGGCACTGATCCTGCTACTCTCAACTGTGTATTTGGGAAGCTTTTTTTTGGATAAAGGGCGCGTTTTTGGAACAGGTTCATAATGCAGTTACCGTTTCCAGTATACATGTCATCACCAGCTGAAGTCCACTCCAGTGTCACTGTCCGATTTTCTTTGTCATTAACATTTACTTTCAGATCGCTAATCCAACCAGGTTGTATCAGGTCTTTAGGCTGCCACTCAGTCAAGATAAATGTGCCTGCAGTAGTGAACCTTTCAAAATGTCCAGTCTTCTCAGTGATGACGTGAGATGGATGGCGATCTGCCGTTATGGAATCGTACCCCGAGGAAGTTTGGAACTCTTCGTCAACCTGTTCAAAATCCGTTGCTTGAAATTCTGATTGGGGTTCCGTTTTGGCGACGTCTGCTGACATAATCGTAAGGCAGCAATGAATAAGCAGAGTCCCAGTCAGAATCGAAATGTAAATTTGAAAAGAAAATGGACACCTTCTAGGAGGTATGGAAAATCTGGTGCTCCAAGTTGATATGGAGGTAAATTAGGTGCAATGCCAGTTTGGTTATTGCTGTCCACGGTGCTGTGGATGGCGTATCTGCCGTTGCCGTTGTAGTAAGTGTAATATTCAGAGTAGATTCCGTCATTAGCTGTGGCATCCGCACCTGTAATTAATATTCAGAAGATGAACTTTGTGTTACACATACTTTTTGCTCTCTCAAATAATTTTTCATGGGCTTTTACCTATTCCATTGTCTTGTAAGGGCACTTTGACAGAGTCTCCATTAGGCTTCATGACGCGTGCTGTGACTGTTGCATTCAAAATGGGATTCATATTTTTCTTTACTTCAACATAAATCTTTAAACAGATAAATTGAAATTTATAATTGCCATTAAATAACCCCTTCATTTTGTTTTTTTTTTTTTTAAGATCACCTTAGGAACCTGAGGATATGTCAAGTTGACACCAGTAAGCCATGAAGTCACTCGAATAGGATCATCGCTTGTATTTCCTTTTTGAGAGGTAATCATCAAGTTCAAATGGATGTCATTGTTGTCTTGATTCTTAAAATGATATGTCCACTTTCCAGGCTGTCAAATTTGAAATTTTATCATAAAGGACGAGCTGATACTATCGGTCTCTTAAAAGGAGGGCACTAAAGAGAAGACTGTAGGTGAGAAGACAGAGTAGTGATCCAGAGACAGTAGCCATGATAAGACGGAACCCACAATGTGTGGTAGTGAAATTGATTGTGGAGCGGAAGAAGGATTTGGCAGGGTCGGGTTTATCCGCAGCCGGTTGCCGACCAAAGCTGCAACCCCCTATGCTTATTTATCGTCCTGTTACTCGTTGGAGCACTCCACCGAGTTTGTTTGTTTGTTGGAGTTTAAGGTCCCGTGAACTACGAGGTCATTAGAGACCCGTCCACTGTGTAGTTCTAATGCATATACTGCACAAACACTACACAAATGCGACGATTATTGGGTATTAGCAGTACCCAGCTTTCCCGAGCGACCACCCATGTCAGTACTAACTGGGCTTGCATTGCTTAACTTCAGTGATCAGACAAGAACTGGTGTGTCCAACGCAACTCGCCGCTCCCTACTCCACCGAGATCCTACACCTGGAAATTTCGCATCATCTACCCGTAGCATAGTAGAGAGGGTTCTTTTACGTGCAAATGCCAGGGGTGGCCAACTTTTGTGTACATAAGATCTACTTTTATCTTAAAAAAACTGTCGTGATCGACTTTTTATCCTAAAAACGTGTCGCGATCGACTTGTTGTCATAGGCGTAGTCGAAGTGAGGAGGGAGAGGTTCTATACTGGATCCACCTCGGTCCAGTATCGAACCTAGAACTACTGACCAGACCTTGAAGCACTGAGCCACTACGTCACCGAGGCGGGTGTTAAATCAACACATCGCGAGTGATCGACCAAATTTGGCTTCGAGATCGACCGGTTGATCGCGATCGACAGGTTGGCCACCCCTGCAAATGCCATAGTACACCACACGGGACCTCGGTTTTACTTCTCATCCGATGGAAAAGGTGCATTCGCGGCCAATCTTTTGTCCTAAAGAAGCGGGAGCGGCTTAATGCGTTGGACTCGCCAGTTCTCGTCTGGTCACTGAAGTTAAGCAACGCAACCCCGGCTAGAGCTGGCATGGGTGGCCGCTTGGGAAAACTGGGTACCGCTAATACCCAACAACTGGGTTCTAATGACCTTGTAGTTGAAGGGTCCTAAAACACCAATGAACCAAAGACCCGAAAGAAGCCAACCCACCGCGGTCTAGTATCCAACCTAGAACCATTAACGCATGTTGTCGTTGTTTGTTGTTGTTTTAGGGCCCTTCAACTACAAGGTCATTAGAGCCCCGTTCACAGTGTAGTTCTTATGCAGAGACTGCACAGACACTACACTAATGCGACGATTTTTGGGTCTTAGCAGTGCCCAGCTTTCCCAAGCGGCCACCCATGTTAGTACTAGCTGAGGTTGCGCTACTTGACTTCAGTGATCAGACGAAAACTGGTGTGTCCAACTCAATTCACCGCTCCCCCCCCACTAACGCAGTTACCGAGCACGCTACCTACTGCGATTGGGGGGGGGGCAGGGAGTAGAGAAATTACCTCAGCATTCCTAATTTTAAACATCACAGTTTTAAGTTGAGAATCCGCACTGTATTCAGCACTTTGCGAAGTATATTGTTCGCCGCTGGGACTGGTGATGGTGACCAAGGGAATCTTACTGTCCTTAATAGTTTTATCGGGATAGTCATAAGATATGAAGAGTGACATGGTGGAAGTTCCAATGTCAACGTGAAAAATTGCTGTCCTGTTGTCGCCGGCTGGAAGTTTGAAGGCTCCGTTTATATTCTGATGGAGGTAAATAAACAAACCAAGATCTTTATTAAATGTTGAAATATTAAAACTGAACAACTTACGATCAACTCACTTACGATGACTGGTCGATCTTTGACAGGTCCACAATTTTGAAATATTTCGTCCAGCATAGAGTCCAAACTTTGAGTGAAATGGGCAGAATTGAAAGACCAACCTTTGCCACCTGTGACGTAGCTGAGCTCTTCTACTCGCTTTGATGCATTAGCGCCAAAGGCTAGTCCATAAACAATGACGTTGGCATCTTGCAGTGGTTTAGTGACATTAGCGATGAAAGGACCCTGGTTCTCTTCGCCATCGGTAATAAGGATTATTTTACCTTTCTCTACAGTTTTGTTGTCATTTCCTAAAACCTTTGTGGTGGAGAAGGGGGTCTCCCCCACCCCAGAAAATGTATGTCAATTTTTGATTTATAGTTATAATTTAAGAAGACAGAAAACTAACCTCTAAGGCAGCCTGAAGACTTTTGCCAATGGATGTATAGCCACCAACTATTTCTGGAATTCTTGTCAACAGATAATGTCTTGTAGTGTCATTGATAGGTGTCAGTTGAGCCAAGATTTGGGCGTCGTCCGAGAAAGATACAATTCCTAAAGGACATGAAGACTTGACTTTATACTTGATGGCACGTGATGCGGCCTCTTTCAATTGTTCCCAACGCTCTCCCTTTGAAAAATATATTAAAGGATGCGTGGGATTTCACACCTGTCTTACTTTGCTCCAGTAAGGGGTGAGTAGTATTTGATAACGTAAGTAAATTTCACGCACTTTCATGCTGCTGGACGCATCTAAGACGAGCACATATCCTGGAAAGGTGTCTTTTCCTATATGAAGAATTGTTATAGTTGGATCCGTTTGATGTATGTCCCTGGGCGGATTTCTGAAAGTTGTCAATAATACGGTCAGAGTTCTGATCAAATGCGTTGGCAGAAGTTAGAATAACAGCACAAAGAGTGTTGAAGCCATCAAAAACAGACCCTGACCTGCCATTTCGGAAATCTGGTCCACTGTTCATGACGTTTCGCATTGAACGTCTGTTGCACTTGAGATTCTGCTCGTTTGGAGCATGGATGTTGTGAAATCTTCCATTTCTGTAGTCATCTTCGCAAGGGCCGGTTGCCTGCAAGCATTGTATGTGTTCCTTTTAAAATGCTAACAGTTTATTGTCCATTACAGTTCCTGTCTTGCAGCATTAAGAACAAATGGACAACCTAGTGAGGTTATTCTTACCTGTGGTAACTGAGGCATGAACATGATGGACGCACTATAGATGCTGTTCAGTGCAGGGGAAAATGTGCAATTTTTGTTGAGTTTTCCGGTTCTGTCCATGAAACACTTTGTGCCTTTCGGAGTTGGTGGACTGATTACATACCCTTTGACTTGCACTGGGCACACGTTTGGATAATACTGAAATGTGTAAAACAGCACAATTGCTTTTGTGTGATAAATTTCAGTCTGTCTCAGTTGTCTTACTAACGTGTTCTCGTATGATCACAGGCTCGATTCTGGTCTATCGCGCTGAAGCCTGAGCGGCAAATTGTATTGGACACACCAGTTCTCGTCTGATCACTGAAATTAAGCAACGCAACCCCAGCTAGTACTGACATGGGTGGCTGCTTGGGAAAACTGGGTACTGCTAATATCAAAAAATCGTCGCATTAGTGTAGTGTCTGTGCAGTCTCTGCTTCAGAACTACACTGTGCACGGGGCTCTAATGGCCTTGTAGTTGAAGGGCCCCAAAACACCAACAAACAAACAAGCGCTGAAGCCTGCTGTTCCAGGTTTGATTTCAAAAGACTTAAAATCCCACCTTCCTCTTTTTAGACAACTGGGTCCTACGTTGTCATATGTCTCGACTTGAACAGGAAATTCATAAGATAAATTCTCTATATGTCGTCAAAAATTCCAATCTGTCCCAGGGCAGCTTTGTCAGTAGTACTTGATGGTGGTACATTAATACACCTCCAAGCCACTGCGAGCTTGTGGCCAATATGCTTCCCTTCCCCATGTTTTAAGAGGATCATTGAGGTTTGGTTTAATTCCGTTTGAAGAGGAACTTTTTGGTGGCGGCGACCGTTTTGGGGTAGGTGAGATACGTTTGCGCACTGAGTGTCGGACTCCTGTTCCTGGACTACTGACTAATACAACTAGCATTGTCTTTTAAATACCAGCCCGGGACCGTTTATCACATTACTTCTGGTTAGGCCTTTTGTTGTGCCCTTAGGGCTTCACTGGTTATTAGCATGAGTCTGGGACGCTTGTTGATCCAGCTCACTCTTCTTTTCACGTAGTACATATTGGGAGACTATGTCCCAGGCGTCCCTCCTTCCCACAGCATGGAGTTGATGATGGCTTCAGGGACCAGGTGACCCAGATCCGCCTGTCAACGCTGAGTAGGTCGTAGCAGAGATGGCAGTGTCAACCAAAAATCCTCCAAAAAAGAGATCTTGGTGCAAATTGTTTGATGATTTCCCATCTCCTAGACAAAATCACCCTTCTTGACCAGGATCGAGCCTTGGACTCGGGATATTTCCGGTATATTTGTGACAGACCATCGTCTAACAGTTTGCCCATGAATACCCCTTTTCAATTGCTGTATTACTGGTTTCCTCCATTGTCATTTTTGCCCTTTCAGTTCCCGAATGGTCCTTCCGCACTTATGGACGCGAGTATCCGATCATGCACCCTCCCCTCTTTCACAGGCGGGAAATGGCTTGTTTTCTTGAAGAAGGCTAGTGCTAACCAAAAACACCACTTACCTTGTCGTTGTCTTTGTAAAATGGAGGAAATCTGGGATCGTTGGTGGAATATTCGTTGAAGACTCCATATCTGAAGTGGTACCATTCGTGAACGAAAATTCTTGCAAGTCCACTAAAATTGGTGATGCCAAATTGTCTTGCTAAGGTTCCAGGAACTGGATCTTTGTAATTGGTGATGTAATCAGGAGTCATGTGAATGTATTTGCCAAATTCTCCACAGCCACCAGGTTGGAGAGTATAAGGAGTGTGGTTATAACCGGGATGAGGAGGTCCTATTCGAAGAGTTGCGGTGTCGTAGTAATCGTCTTGTGGCACCTTCTTGTACTCTGGTCTGGAAGACCACGTGGATGGCAAGATGATGGTAATGTCTTGAAAATACGCTCGTCTTTTCGTGGTGTTGTACAACCATGAAGAGGAAGTGGTGAGCATGTCCTTGGTCGCAAGTGTGTGGAGTAAGACATTTTTGAAATGACTTTGTTTACTGGAAGGAAATGTGTTTACCTTGACTTTTTGCAGGAGATTTAAGTCTTCAGCAACATCTTCGTGGATGACCACTTCGATTCCTCGATAGCCATTGTTAGTGATGGTCACTACACCCAAAGAAATTGCTGGTAACAGGCAGCTAACTATCAGAATTATCCAAATGTTTGTCATCTTGGTAAGGAAATGTGCCCTTATGGTTTTTATTGCTATTTATAAACTGTCTAAGGAAGTGACTGTTAAGAAATCGACATTTTCCGAGAATCTCTCAGCCAATTCATCAATTTATTTAAAATTCAGTTAAAGAAAAATCATTTGGTAAATAATTAGTTGGTGGGTTGGTCTTGTGTCTTCTGGTAGCGTATCGGCTGTTGCCATAGTAACTGTCAGTGGTTGAGACGTTTTTCGATGAATTTGAATCCAAATTGACTTTCGTCAGTGTTGCTTAAATTTAGAGTTCCCGTTATTATAATATTTGTTATTCAACTTCTTTGATTGTCGAGTTTTATTTAAATTCCACAGGAAAACAACACACGACATTCTTGAAATTTGAAGAGCCACACTGTTGCAAGGTGACATAGAGGTAACGTACTGGTCTTGCTTGCTTGTTAAGTGTTTTAGGGCCCTTCAACTACAAGGTCATTAGAGCCCCGTCCACAGTGTAGTTCTTATGCAGAGACTGCACAGACACTACACTAATGCGACGATTTTTGGGTATTAGCAGCACCCAGTTTTCCCAAGCGGCCACCCATGTCAGTACTAACTGGGGTTGCGTTGCTTAACTTCAGTGATCAGACGAGAACTGGTGTGTCCAACACAATTCGCCGCTCCTAACGTACTGGACTAGTGCTTCGGTGATTCTAGGTTCGATCCTGGACCCAGGTGGTTTGGTTTCTTTCAGGTGAGAGGTTCCAAATGTGCTTTCCATTATCGGGTGGGAAATAAAGGTGCAGATTAAAATATTCCTATAATTCGGCAAAATTTCCAGGAGTAGGAGCTCGTCCCTTGGCTTCGAGTGCGGATTTTGTTTCGTTGGTGTTTTAGGGCCCTTCAACTACAAGGTCATTAGGACCCCTCTCTACTGCATAGTTCTAGCGCGACACTAATGCGACGATTGGGTATTAGCAGTACCCAATTTTCCCAAACGGCCACCCATGTTAGTCCTAGCTGGGGTTGCATTGTTTAACTTCAGTGATCAGACGAGAACTGGTTTGTCCAACGCATTAAGCCGCTCCCTCGAGTGCGGAAACAGTACCCCGAAGAATCAAAATAGGTCGACAGATAAATATAGGGGTTGCAGCAACATTAGGTTGACGATAGCCGGCTGCATGAAAATGCCGTCCAACAGATCGCCAAGGGGACACTCGACCCTGCCACTGGCGAGAAAGGGTTAGTGTAAGCAGAATGCCATGCAAAAATAACACGTATACAAAGTATTTTCGGAGCTAAAGGCTATTTATTGGCATCAGAGGAGCTCCAGCTGTACCTCTGGCACTCTATATATAGGGACCACGGAATTTTTAGCATCCATTTCGGGTGAACAGCAAGTGTGCCAAGACGTAGTTGGGGGTTATTTCTCATTCGGGACGGTACGTTCCTTGTTTATCATCCTAAAGAAAGAAACCACTTGTATTCTTCAGAATCGACCCTGCGATAATGACGTCCATAGCCCTGTGTGCAGATGATGTTAGAGTTCAATTCCCCTCAGTTATGATGTGGCCAAAGTGAAATTTTGGTAGCAGGACAACTGTCAGAGAAGTTCTCTTGCATTGTTGAAGTTCTTGCAGCCATTTACTGTGGCTTTTATTATTTCGGCAGAAGAACAAGTGGATAAGAAGGCCGAGTTTGCAAGTGAGAATTCACAGTATATTTTAATAATATAATATTTTAATAATATACATAAATTCAATATTTTATCCATAATTACATTAGCAGGTCTCTCCAAGAATGTCCAAGTGGTACACCACAATCCGCCCAAAAAAGTCAGAACTATTGTTGAACATGATTCGCATGCTTTTAAGAGCACAATCAAAATGTATTGGAAATACCTGAAGATAAAAGTTAAGGATGAAAATAATGATAAAGTGAAGAACAATATAAGGATGACATCCTTGTCTTGCAGACGAGGTAAGTACCGAGTTAGGCACCAGTGGTGTTTTCAACCTTTTCTCTGTACAGACACTGCTTTCCAATTTGTTCCGCAGCTTGCGCTCCACTACTTTACTAGAGTTGAATTTCTTGATTTGATCATTTATCAATGCCAAGGGACAGGGACCTTTGTCCATGTCAATCCATTTTCGATGTAGAAAGGGTTCTTTTCAGAACAGTGGTGACATCACACACCTCCTCATGTGCCTCCTACTTCTTACCATGGAAAGGAACCACTAACTTCAGCTAGGATCGAACCAGCAAACCATGAGTTCCAGCGTGAGGTATGCTGCCATAGTGGACCATGGAATTATGATAGAGGGGTAAAGTCTCAAGTGCCTCTCTGGCAGATCATGATCTAAATGAAAAATGTGTCACCCGTCTGTCAAGAGTTGACAGCTCCCATTGATCGTTTATGGCTTCACGTTGGTTTACTGCGAACCTATGCTGCTGCTGAGGGTCTATGCTTGGTGGTAGCTCACTTGTTAAGTTCATCATCACAGGATCGATCCTTGCTGTGAGGTAGGGGACTTCTTGTTGCCGGGGCGAAGGAGGAAAATGTCCCAAATATACATTTCGCTGAATTCCGCGGCATCGTGTGGTGTGTATGATGTAACCACAGCACATTAAAGAGCCCTTTGTACATGGAGTAAAATAAACGTGTAGGTGGACTGGGTTTCATGGTTTAGGAACTCGCCACGAGGCGTCAGTAAGTCATCCTTGAGTAGTAGACAGGTCAACGTTGAAATAATTAAGTAAACCACACCATTCACTGAAATTACAAGTATGAAAATAATACAATGGTGCAGTCTAGATACCGTCGTAGACAATTGTTAAGGATATTTGAAGTGAATTTATATCTTCAGGATAAAATTCTTTCAATTTAATTAAATTAATATCATAATCTGCTTGTCCTTCCACGGAACAGTCTCTGCCAGCAAATCCTCCTTGAAATTGTATATGAATCTCTTTCGGTCGAACGTGTTTGGAAAAGTCTAAATGAATCCATTGTGGTGTCCCCTAAAATATTAAAAAGATATAAAAAAAATATATTTTCTTTTGGTATATATCGGTATAGCTGAAGTGATGAAATAATTATGATGTAATTAATAGTATCAATGAATGTTACATAATATGTCAGGAGATGAAGGCTCTAGTTGGTGTTAAACTTTGGTTGCTATCTGTCAAGATGCGAGTGCATTCCACGAGTCGTAATTGGATGTACATTGTCTTGTAAACGAAGAATCTCGCCTTTCACCCAAGTGGTCGAGTTTCATTTGCGTGAGCTTGTGATATATGAGATAAAGGTGGTGCGAGAAAAAAAATAACCTTTGAATTGTTATTACCTGATCTGAATTCCAACATGTATCGCTGTTGCCGTCAAACATGAATTGCTTGCCATACTGCTTGGAATCACGACTTAAAACAGAACTAACTCTAAAGAGATAGAAAATAATGTCAACCATAATATACAATATTCGATCACTTTAATAATATGATCTTAACTGTGACTTATAATTCTAAATTTCATACTTGATTGTAGCTACCGAAAGTACTGACACAGCCATAGTCGATTTTTTTTAGACGTATCAATTGAGAATGACCCCTCAATTTTTTTTTTCGGAGTTCTACGAACGAATGTTCGATTAGAGCGGTGATGTAGCGCTTGGGAACGAGTTTCCTTACTTGTAAGCTGTTAAAGAACAGCGGTGACATCATTGAACGACATCGCTCTTCTTACAAGGGGCTTCTAAAATAGTATTCGTAACTTCCGTAGACATCGAAAAAATTAGTGTGAAGGTGCTGCCATCAAGTGGTGCTTTATAAAATGAGCGCTTTGAGGTTAACTGGCGGGTTGCATGATAAAATTTCAAAGTGGTTTGGGGGAATAGTCGTTGGATTTGTATGCTTTCCTCCGCTGGCTTTCCTTGAATTGATACTGGAATAAATCGTCAAGATTTTGAATATTCTGCTTAAAGAGTGACTAGTAGAGCTTTGCGCGACCCGGCCAATTTTATTCCACTAAACAGCATGTACCCTTGACTGCATTTGAATGTGGCGCCTTAAAATTGGCTATTAACCTAATTGACCTGCAATTTTCCTACCTTTATGAGTTAAAAGATTAAGCAAATATGTTTTTTGACATCTCTCTACTTAAGGTGCTGCTGCTGAGGAACAAGAATACTAAATTTATGGTTACTTTTGGGATTAATATTCTCTGTAGAACACCTTCAAGCTGCGGGGAAATCGAGTTGTACTGTACCCTTTATTCATTTGTATCCTTTATTCGCCTTCCCTTCAGTATTTGTAAAAATAATTCTTTATTTACCGTTTCTGTTCACAAAATCCGACAGATATTTATTTATATGACTTATAGAATTTCAGTAAACTCCCCATTGAATTTCTAAACGCGGCGCCACTTATGACGCCATTTGTAATTCGAACAGCGAGTATTCGAAATCGTCGTTCGAGACGCCATAGTGACTAACGAAGCTCTTTAGGATTATCTTTTTTTTTTGTCTGTCTCTATGAATAATTCAAGGAATTTAAAGTGATTTAATCTAACATTTTAACAGTAAAAAACAAGGTTCTAAAATAGAGCACAATTCAAGACATGAAATACTAGAAAGCATCTGATATCCACTGATAAATTGATACCGCCCATAGTTTCAAGCCACTTTTGCGAGTCTGAGGTAAGAATTAGTCATACCTGAACACAATGTTTATTTATTAAAATTTACTTTATCTCAAATGAGTCATTATAAACATCACCCATATCGAGTATTTAATATATAAGAACACCTATATACATAAGATGAAGGAAGCAATGCATCATTGAAGCAGTGGTCACCGAGTTTCCAAGACACTATAATAATATACAGTCTGTTCATTGTTTCAGGCATTACTTTGCAGTATCCATGTTGTCACCTATACGGTTATGTATTTTTGACCTACAGGAAGTAAATAACGCCTACTATCTCGAAGATCTTTTAAATGATTGAGGACAACTGCCGCATATACTACAGGATTTTAGCCTGATGTCTTTTTTTTAGCGGGTGGGTCAATCCTTTTACAAGTAGCAGCTCGAGTCTCCTAGCAGCGATTGTGGCTGAGAGAGAGAAAGGTAGACAAATAATTTATCTTACACTGGAGTTATTTCGCTTGCTCCTGTTGCAGTTCGACCATTAATAAGAGAGGGTCTCATCCCATCATCAGGTTGATGGTATAACACACTATATTGTGGCCCATCTCTACAAGCAGAGCTAATCAAATGATCAGATTTCGTAGATGGCCAACATATCCTTCGAACTAACAATAACGCGGCTCCCATGAACAGCATGACAATGCACACCAGCACAGTGGTGACAACCGTGATTATCAGTCTGTTGGATCCAACAGGGGTTACAGTCAAAGATGTTGGGTTAATCTCCACACATCGACCTTGGTCATCAAATGTCGAAGTTGACCACGAACGACGTGGTTGTACAATAGTAACGCACACTTCATACCTCTCTAAAGGATTTAAACTCGTAAAATTCGTTGTTCCTTTAGCACATTTTGAATGTCTCTCCAATGTCACTCTTTTTCCAGCAACCAAGCTAATGTTCAAGATGCAAGAAGCTGACAAATGTTCGAAGCCCGTGGCAAATTCCCACCAGACTGTTATCGTATCCAGAGTAGATCCGTTAACCCATAACATGGGCGTTAGACCGGCTGAAGATCCTGGATTTTTAATATTGTCATCCAAATTTAATTTCGAATGAGGTGAACTGCTCACACCATAGAGCTCTTTACCAGCTGCTCCAGCACGGTGTTGCAGTGGCTGTGAACATCCAGCCATTAATGTTGCAGACGAAAACAGAACCAGGCAGAACCTGTAAGTTTTATTTACTTCTAAATTTAGATGGTTCAATTGAATGGTTAAACGTTTAGGATTCGTCTCAGAATTGGAATGGCACACAGCTTTTGTTTTATTCTGTAACTGATGGTCGTCGCCGTCCACTTTGAATGTAAAGAGAGCATCGCACTCGTAAGGCATAGAGCGTTCATCAACATCCCAGATGAGAGCTAAGGTGTCCCTTGACGGTATATATTCATAATCGCTTAACTCCAGCCCAGATTCGGACACTGCTGTGAAATGGCGCACATTACTACTCTCGTCTTGTTCTTCTTCCTCTTCTTCTTTTCGTATGATAGCTGAAGGACCTGGCGGCACCTCGTTTGAGCAAACAAAATCTGAAGGATTAAGATCTATTACAACCCAAGGCCCAGGATTCATTGGAGTCTCACAAGTGATGAGTCTTTTTTGATCAGTTGTTATGGAAGACACGGTCTTGAGCCACGTGGCGAATCCTTTCAATTTACAATCACACATCAGATTGTTATCTGAAAAAGAAATAGAAAGGTAGAGGGAAATAACCATCGGGAACTTCGTGGGTAATAAATCTTGTGCGTTTCAAGTTGAGATCAAGGCAGACATGGTCTAATGTCCACCACCGAAGTGGACAACCGTCACCCACGCCATTCCAGATAAACATCAAAAGAAATTCTTGTACGAATCATTTATTAATTACTCACCTTCGAGGTCTAGTGACTCTAAAAACCGGGCTTCTGCAAAGGTCGTTGGATGAATGTGGGAAATTTCATTGTCCTTGGCACTGACGTACCGGATGGCCGTCAGTGGTTTAAACAGTTCCCCATCAATGACATCCAAATAGTTGTCACTAAGGTACAAATAGGCTAAAGACACCAAACCGTCAAAAGTTGTATCGGACATGTCCTTAAGGCGATTATGCTGCAAATCTAAAATCTCCAGAAGAGCAAGAGATTGAAAGGCTCCACCTTCAATGACCTCAAGACTGTTGTGACTCAGGTCTAAAAACTGCAGATTGGGAAGTCTTGAAAAGGTGTCTGCGCTAACACTACTGTAATTGTTGAAGGCAAGATTCAGCCTCATCAGATTGAGGTTCTTGGGCAGTTTTGCCCTAGTCAGCACTCCGCTGAAACCGTTGTTTTCCAAGAAAAGGTTCTCAAGTGTCGGGAGATCGTCAAAAGGCGATTGGATCCAATCGAATGAAGAAGTTCCTAACGAGTTACCATCCAAAATAATTTTTTTCAATTTTCGATTGTTTCTGAAACTCTTTTTATCGATTATGGAGATGCGATTGTGACTCAAGTTAATTTCTTGCAGATTTGCGAAACTGACCAGGTCATTTTCCGATATCTTGGCTATCTCATTGTTGGATAAATCCAATTTCTCCAGACTTCTGAGTAGGCGAACCGCTTCCACTGGTATTTGTTGGAGTCCATTGAACGGAAGTCCAAGAGCCAAGAGAAATTTCTCCAAGCCACCAAATGAAGATGGTTTCAGTCGAAGAGGTCCGTATGAGGACACCACAAGTCCGTGAAGACCAGTTCCTTTGAAAGATTGGTCTGGTATGGTGGAGAGACCCATCATCGATAATTCCAGCACGTGAATGGCACTATCCGGAGGAAGAGTCTTCAACATGGACGAGATGGTCGCAAAGACATTGTTTTTAGAAGCTTGATTTTTGGAAGCGATACATTGCAGAACCTGTGGCAATTCACAGGTGCAAGAAACCACTTCAGGAACGTGAAGACTTGAGCAGGACCAGTAATGGACTGCAACAGCAAACTGGAGGATCCATGCCGGTATTATAATGATAATAGACAGAAGTAACCGAGGCTTCATGTCGCTCAACCATGAACCATTCTGCAGAAAGAAATCATTTAGAGAAAATTAGAGATTTTGAAACTGGATTCACAAGCTACTGCTGTTGCTTCTTCTTTTCTGTGAAATAGTTTGTCCTGCTACACTGTGATAACAATGTTGATAATTCAGTACATGACCTAGCCCTACTTTTCACGTAAATTGAAATTTTAGATTCCCCCCCCTCCCCTTTGCAATTCAATTCCCTCTCATAACACATTCCACCTCCAAATTTTCCCCACGACCTTATTTATCTCTCTCTCTTTTTTTTATTTGCTGATTTTGTTGTCTCTCTTACTGAAAGAATACACCACACAAGTTTTTGAGCAAGGAGGGCACAAAACCACACATACGCACACGAAAAAAAACACCAATCCATTATCATTTCAGAAATCTTGGATTAATGATGTAAATCTTAAATCCTAATGAGTACAATGGAAATCGACTTTTGGTTAACTTTTTCAAGGTGCTCTCATATCTTACGACATGATAACGAAAACTCGTTCAATTTTGCTCTGAGAGATATAAAAAAAACTGCAAGTGGCAATAATTATACTATTAATACACAGAAAGCGTGTGAGAGAGAAAAATTCAAACGCTTTTTTATGACTACATCGTAAAAAAAAATTATTTATTTTTGTAGTAGACCCCCCGCCCGTCCGCCCCCCTCCACTTTTACTTTCCTCTCCTTCGTCCTTCTTCTCTCCCCCAATCTCGTCATCTCTGTCTGTCTGCTCTTAAGTCTCAAATCTATCTTCTTGCATTTGTTTTGTGCACAATTAACACTAGAATCCTTTTTATTTTTTGTATTTCAGGCAGAGGAATGTCCACTTGACAAAGAATATTATTCAGGCATCGCTTGTAGGATCGTCATCACGTCAAAAGTAGGCTCATTCAGCATCTTTCTCTCGTTTCTGACAGTTTCTTTCTCCTAGTACTTCTGTCGGTCTACGAGTACTTCACACGGTAGCTTAGTGGCTATTGCTCGCTGGACTGATAAGTCTTTAGTTGTCGGTTCGATGTCGGCTAAGGTTGATGGCTTCTTGCAGCCGAGAAGGAAGAAAGACCCAGAGGTATGTCTTTATTTTTTGGCTGGATTGGAAGATAAGATGTTGCCCCGTGTGATTTTTTTGTTTGTTTAGTTGGTGTTTTAGGGTCCTTCAACTACAACGGTCATTAGAGTCCCGTCCACTGCGTAATTCTAATACAAAGTCTGCACAGACACTACGCTGTTAGGACGATTTTTGGCTATTAGCAGTACGCAGTGTTTCTAAGCGGTTACCCATGGTCATACCATGCTTTGCCTCACTTCGGTAATCAGACGAGAACTGGTGTGTCCAACGCAATACAGCCTCTCTCACCCCGTGTGCACTACCACCAATACATTATAAGAGGACCGAACCTTTCTACAGGGATTGAATTCATCATCACTAACCATCGTTTTACGCCTATGGCAGGGTCGAGTGCTCATTGTGACAAACGAACGATCAGTATTTTTACCCAGCCGGCTGCTGGGTAAATATTGCAACATGTGCAGTTGCGGCCGAGTTGCGTTGGACACACCAGTTCTCGTGAGACCACTAAAGTTCAGCAACGCAAACCCACGTTAGTACCAGCATGGGTTGTTCGTAGGGAACGTTGGGTGCTGCAAATTTCCCTCTCCTATATCCCCTACACCTATCTCCTCCTCACCCGCGAGCGCCCTACTGTGTTGTTGGTGTTTTAGGGCCCTGTCAACTACAAGGTCATTAGAGCCCCGTCCACAGCATACAGTAGTTCTTATGCAGAGACTGCAAAGACACTACACTAAGGCGACGATTTTTAGGTATTAGCAGTACCCAGTTTTCCCAAGCGGCCACCCATGTCAGTACTAGCTCGGGGTTGCGCGAGCGTCCTACCAAGGGTTCGGCTGTTATGGCTGCTTCGCTTACTCCCCAACCCGTTAGTGCAATTAATGATGAAATCATTTTCATTTAAAGACGCAGAAAAAAGTGCCAAAAATTTGTTTTTCTCCTAGTCCACTACAATTCTTAAGCAGGTAAGCTCACAAAATTGCGGCTTGAGAAGATAGTGGTCACTACATTAGACAACAACAATGACAGTTTGTAGATTCATTACCAAACAACAAACACACCCTTCCTCTCTCCCTCCCGCTGTCCGTCTCCCCAATCAGGTGGGTAGTTAATTGTTGTTGTTGTTAATTTTCTTTATTTATGTTAAATTCAGGAGAAGTAGGAGGATGTTGGAAGGATAAAAATACTAACTGAAACTCTTGGACGAGTTCAGCAGCAAAATTACGAAATTTTTCTGTCTCTTTACAGAAAGCAAAACAAGGTGAAGGTGTTTTATACTTGGTGTATACATGTACTGTATACGAGGGACCATTGTGTGGGCAGTGACCCAGACATGACAAGTTAGTCCACCTGGAATTGATTTCTTTTTTTTCTTTTTTTTAAGGGAGTAAAAGAGAGACAAGGTGGAAAGGAGGTGGTGTTGACGGCTCGTCATCGTCGTCCTCCTCCTCGTCTTCTTCTTCCCTCCAACCAACCTGTAAAAGGCACTCACTATGTTCCCTTTGCAGCTGTTACTCCTATGGGGTACAGTGGTCCATTTAGTCCAGTTTATCCAAACGTGTTTCTCCGTTTACGGGACACTCGTTATTTACTTGAGAGTGTTGAGATATACATTTTGTTTTTTCGTGAGATGCAGAAGAAGGAGTAGGGGAAGAGGTGAAGAAGTTGATAGTTATCTTGGTTGTGTGGACTGGACACCTGAGATGCCATTGGCGCCAAGGTGTACAACAACACTAACAACAACAAACAACTACAAAATTGTGATTTCTTATGGGTTAAGTGGAGATGTTGTAAAAAAAAAAAAACAGAAAAAAAAATGTATATCGGTGTTGATGAAGGGAGCACAGATAGGTCAATCCCTTGAAGAGTTTTAGAAAAGGAGGAGCAGTGGTGGACGTATGTGTTGTTGCTGAGCTGGGGGAGTAGAAAAAGGGTTGTCCGTTTCTATTTAAAAGTTGAAAACCGTTTAGTTACTATTTTGCAGAGCGAGAGAGAGAGAAGAGGGGGGACGGGGACGACGAAGAGGAGATTATTTTCGTGAAGTGGACGACGTCGAAAGGGTGACCAAGTGAGAAAGAGGGGAGAGGAGGAGGGGGGGGTGCAAGGAAGGAAAGGATGGAATGTTGCTAACCAGATGATGTTGTCAGTCATCATGTCCAATTTAAAACGCCACCTCGAATCAAGACGAGATCTTACACGAGACAATGACACTTGGTTGGCGCCCGAATGTCGTCAGTAAACAAAACACGGTGAGAAATTTAAAAATTTATATATCAACAAGATGTGAAGTAACGTCTTTCCTCTACATCCGCGTTCGGGACGGACGGACGAACGGAGGGAAAGAGGGAGGGTAGGGTTGGGTGTTTGTGTGTGTGTGTGTTGTGCTAGGAGAAACGTATAACCAACATATGATTGATGGGATCTTGTCATTTGTACCTCCTCTCGTCGTCGTCGTCGTCCACCTCTTCGTCCTCCCTCCCTCTCTCTCTCTCTCCGGCTCTTTTTCTGTTGCCCCCTCCCTCTTCACCCCTCTGTGCTCTCATCTGTCTCTAGCGAGACAGAGATCCCGTTTTTCCGTCTTTCATCTCAGCGGTTTTCGACCCATAAGCGGGTTTGGAAAAGTGTGTGGCGACTGAATGTCCATAGATTACATTTTTGCATTGCATCCTGCAGAGTTTTAGTGATACTAGTCCGCCCTCTGTCCCTCTTCCTCACTCCCCCCCCCCTCTCTCTCTCTCTCATGATGCGTTTGTTCCTCACCCTGACAGGATTTTTATACGCTAGAAAAGTCAAAACCCTAGTTATCACTTAGTGCATTGGCATAATTTCTTGCCAATGACTCATTATTATTTCTTTTATATAATTATAAGTATAGTTGTTGTTATTGTGGTTGCCACCACAGTACTCCTCTCTCTCGCTCTACCCCTCTCCTTCCCGCTCCCTAATACTGCACTATGGGACATACAAAGTCGAATTTGGGTCACCCATTTGAGTACCTCCAGTGTGACCTAAGGGTATGATGCATCATGGCGCCAAGCGGACGCCAGCTATGTCTCACAGCAGCCCTTTTCTGTAGTCTCCAACCATTTTTCTTGGTTGTTGTTGTTGTTTTTTTAACCAGGTCTTGTTATTTTATAGCTATCAGTGAGCGCTGATCGATTTTCAACGGTTGGTTAAACTCTGGAACTCGCCACCACCGCCATGAGGAGTTGTACTTTGCTTGTGACCCCCCCCTTCCTCCTCTTTGGACAATTGGTAGCCGGTTTTCCAGAAATCGGACATTTGTAGGTAGGTAGAGATATATACGCACACTAATACTGGGTTGGTTAGCATTTTGTTTTTCGTTCCGCCTGTTAACACGAGGAAAGGGGCTACTTATTATAATGGAACACCAAAAAACAACAACAACAGAAAAATAAAAGTCCTGATTTTTGAGTAGATTTCTTCTGAAATGTTTGGTTTCCGGTTGTAAAACGCTACCCATTCGCCCTCAGTCTTGGGTGGACGATGCCGGGTTGAATACAGTATATTAGCATAACGACCTCGATGCATTTCGACATAATAATAATTATCATATCCCCAATTTTTGTTTGAAGTATTGCTTAGTATATATAAGAAAGTCAGGTGCAATATACGTACCCAAAGTTGAAAAATTAGTGGAGGAGGGGCTCTTTTTTTATTATTATTATTATTTATTTACACACCCTCCCCATCATTATCTTTCAGACGATAATTAACAAGATCTATACGACGCGACCATGTCCTTGGTTAGGGACTTTTCGGCGGCATGGTCAGTAGTCATGGAAGTGGTCAAGTGTCCATGACCAACATGGGTAAGTTTGTATTTAATGGAGAATGCTGCCTGGCCTGTACCGCCGAGACGACTCGGGTAGGCGGATTACTCGCCTCCGTTGTCTCTGCAAGGTTTGCAAAGGCGGGAATGTTTGGTGTAGCATCTAGATTTCGGTGGAGAGCAAAGGTCATCCATTGAAATATGCATTTTTTGAATGATTCACTTCTAGTATAGTTCCATGCAACATACTAACTCATTCGTACATCGGAACGAGTTCATTTCCCCTCCTTCGCTTATACCAGGGGCTGGTTTATACGGTAATAATAATAATAATACACAATTGTTTCTCCTAACCGTAATATCATGTAATAAATAAATGAAATTTATGCGACGTTTCGAAAATGGCGACGTTCTAAAGACGGTTGCCATTTGCGCGTGCGATGGTTCGAATCGTTCTAAGAACACATAATGTCTTCGGCAAACGTAGTGAGGTTAAAAATTTGCAATTTTTGAACTTGGAATTAATGGACAGGTTCTTCATTTTCAGCGTATTTCTACCATAATTTGTGCCGTGTAGGTTTTTTTTTTTTGCTCTGTCCTAGTCTATAAGGTCAGAAGTACCATTAATGTGTCAACTAAGAAAAGTTGTCCCGTCGTCATATACAATAATTCATTATTCGTGTTGGTTTGCAACTCACGATGATTCTGTTTGGAGCCATTCATATTATAATAACCCATATATACATGTAACACTCAGTGTCACTTCTAATTTCGTGGAAGTTTTAAATGAAAGGAATGCCATATGTATAGGGAGCTCATTCTGAGGATTTTCAAGTTCATGAACCTGTAAAAATGGCATCATTATGAGTTGGATGGCGTAAATAAAAACATTCTAAATGCCAAGAATGGCGGCGACGACCGGCAATACATTGTGGCTTTGTCACGTTTTAATGAATGTAATTTAATTTTTTTTCTTTCCTTTTACAGTGCCAGACAGCTTTAAAAATTGATCCACCCTTCCTACGATCACGCAATTTTTTTTTCTCCTTCAAATATCGGCATTATATGAAATATTGTATACAACATAAATAATGGAATTAGTTAGAACAGATTACGAAGGGTACGTGTAACGCATTCTTCTGCCTTCTTTCCCCTAAGACGTGTGGAGGGGAAAAAAGACTGATAAAGGTAAGGATAATTTTGTATTAATATTTTTTTATATATATACGTTTTTCTTGTCAGTATTTTAAAAAGGCAATTTATAGTAGGGAGTAGTCTGATCTTTTTTTTCTTTAAAACTTCTCGCTGCTAGTCTTATTCCCCTCGTTTCCTTAAAAAAATCTTATGAGGTGATAAGTAAAAGGTGCAAATGATGACCTTTTCCCTGTTCATATGCTTATCACGAAGCTACTGGTACAAGCATTTAAAATGTGTTGTTTTTCATGCTGCATATCGTTCACAAACCACCTATTGGGCTTGAAACCCTATGAATTATCTACATGCTTATTTAACCCACTTAATAACTATTCAGCATGACCATTTAAATTTTCGTGTACCTACGTGTGCATTTAAGTTTTCTTTACGAATAATGTGCCCTGTTTCTGTGTAGTATATATTTTTATTCTGTACAAATCCAGACATTTTTAACCTACATTTAATTAGAATGTTCAGTATTGAAACTTACTAGAAATATTTTTTTTTCTTGGCAGTGCATTTAAAAAAAAATTCATAAATAATCATTTAATAATACATAGTTTTATAATTTAGTGAATGAAGACTATCGTAATTCTGCTAAGAAGAATGAGTGGTAAAAATGTAGTAACTTACCATTAAAGTCAAGTCCGGTAGGTGATTGAGAGCTAGCAGTAAATTAGCAAAGAGAGGTAAGTGGCTGTGTGCGTCTGTGTCTTGTACAGATTGGACACTAAATTAACTTCATCGCCACAGACAACACTAATAGCAAACCACCACCGCTGAATTCCGACTGGTGTGTTTGGGCAAACCTTGAAAACGAGTACAGCGTCGTCTATGGTAGATTTCAAGTACTCAGTCTAACTCACCGGAAATTGTTCTAGTCAATATCTGAATGAAAATGAACGAGATATTATACAGCAAGTTGCAGAAAAGTAGCGTGTACTTGTATCACCACCACCACCTCTGCCTAACCAGCAGTAGAGGTCTTTTAAAAGAGATGAGTACAACTTGCACCAATCATTAAAGCTGGATTGTGACACACCCAAATTCACAATCTGTTAATAAGTAAGGTGGACATCTATCATTCTTTCTCACATCCTCTAATATGTTTTTTTTTTGTTAAATTGATTTCAGATTAGACACAAAATGTTTGTCTGCACGTGATTATTTACACTAAAGGGTTCAACTTGAAAATTTACGGGGAGGATAAAAAAACGACGAGAAAATTTTTAGAGGAGGATGGTCTTGAAAGTACGTCACAGAAGATATTATGAACTCAGAGGCATCTTCTCTTTAAAAAAACATATCCACTCTTCCTGATGATGCACACCGTATGTTGTATACAGTAAAGGAAAATATAGCACCGATGAATGGACGTTTATTTTAGTGAGTAGGCCTTACTTACTATATACTGCACACGCACACCTCTCTAATCCAGAAACATCTTTTCTTTTAACTTCACTACCGTCTTCACACTTTTTTTTGCTTCATTCACATCCGCCTCCTCAGCTGATCTTTGGTTTTTTTTCATTGCCTCCACAGATCCCTAATCTCACTAACTGTTTATTTCTACCGTGAACTTGGTAGTCATACAACCTTGGATGCTTGCGGAAGTCATAGTTTCCACCCTGATTGTGATTAAATACTACTGTTTGACGTGATTGAAAGTAGCATGTTTATTTTTTAAGAAAAAAGAATGCATATTGTAAGTATTGCAGTTGGTACATATTATTCTAAAACGATAAGTTTATTTTTTAGGAGCCATTAAAATTTTATAATACTCAGGTTGGTTGTCTAATGTCCAGGGCAGTCTACTTGGAGGCGCCCCACAAGACTGTTTATATTTTAATATCGCATATAAATCACCTAACGTTAATTGGGAGTGACTCGGATGGTCAGCTCCAAGAACTGTTGGCACCCCAATTGGTGTTCAAAAAAAAGTAAGCGCTCCCCCATTGAAGTTTGGGGGGGGGTGACACCTAGCATTGTATCTGGAAACTTTGTGCTCCTAACGAGCGTCCTGACAGCTCAGGCTTCAATCTCTAAAGTTAATTCAATTCAGGGCCGGCGTGATGGGTGTGCGAACAGGGCCCCGCGCATTCGGATTAATGAACCTATTGATAGAAGGACCCCGCTTCATGTTTGCACAGGGCCCCGCATAATTAGTTTGCACAGGGCCCCGCAAAATATAGCGCCGGCCCTGTTCAACTCTCCATCCTTTCTTACACGGAAAACATGTAATGTATTTGTCGAGTAAACAAGTACTGACAAGGGTGGCCGCTGGGGAAAGCTGGGTACTGCTAATACCCGAAAATCGTCGCATTAGTGTAGTGTCTGTGCAGTCTCTGCATTAGAACTATACTGTGGATGGGGCTCTAATGACCTTGTAGTTGAAGGGCCCTAAAACACCAACAACAAACAAGTCGAGTAAACCTGTGGCGCAGTTACTCGACAAGCAGTTTTTTTCTTCTTCTGGTGTAGAACCCGTCTCGGTGGTGTAGAGCTGGTATAGCGTGTTCTACTATTGCCACAGTGATTGCAGATCTCGCTCTCTCTCTCTTACGGGCTAGAGGGAGAGGAGAGAGGTCCCGGGTGTGCCTTCCATCGGACGGTGCCCTACCGTATGGAGTGTCCACGATGTTACTACTGCACGGAAAAATTTCCAGGTGTAGAAACTCGCCCTTTCCCTGACGTCGTAGGAGGAGTGCCCCAACGAACAGGAGTTGTAGTTACGGTCCGGCAGCCCGCTGCGTAAAAGAACCGTCCAGCCAGTGCCGGATTTATATATTGAGAGGCTCTTTTCTTAAGTTTTGAAGCCCGCTAAATGTTGAGGCCCTAGGCTTCCGCCTACTTAGTGCAGCCAAGTTGCGTTGGACACACCAGTTCCCGTGAGATCACTGAAGTTAAGCAGCGCAAGCCCACGTCAATACCAACAAGGGTGGTTGGTAAAGAACGTTGGGTGTTGCAAATCAACCCTCTCCTTTGTCCTTTCACCTTCCTCCTCATCTCCCGCGGGCAGCCTCCTAAGGGTTCATCCTGTTATGGCTGCCTGGCTTACTCCCCAACCCACAAAACTAATCCAGTAATGCGTCCGGTACTGCGTCCAGCAGATCACCAATGTGTCTCACTGGGATGGGCAAAAATGAGTGCTACTTATCCTGCTATAGGCGGATAAAGGGGTAGTAGTTGTTTTTTACTTCTTCAGGTGTAGGAATTTATCCACTGGTGTCACATGATAGCATTTCAGAGGGTGAAAAGTTGACGATTAACTCGAACCAAACCCTTCATTCGAGGGACACTGCTGATTTCTCTCTCTCTCTTCCTTTCTTTCTTTGGACTAGTGATATTATTCCGCAGTTCAATTTATGTCTTCAGCAGAATGTGAGTGAGTCATAATATTTTTCATGACATTTCATAAATAGCGTGAAGATAAAATTTTTTTTTAAAAAAAAGAAAAAGGGAGGAGGAGAGGGGTTTGTTATTTAGTTTTTTTCGTGTATGGTGCCATAATCAATGGTGAATCAGTGCTGTCGATTATAGGCGCACGTCTGAACTTTCTCTTTCTAATCCTAGCCTTAGATGGGTCGATTTTGTTGTGGTGACTACAACTACTTATTTCGCTGTTTGCTCGCAGTACTTTTAAGGACTTTTGAATAATGTTTATTCAGCACTACAACCCCCACCTACGCAAAGTCTTCTTAAGATTTTTGCACAATGCTAGTACTAGACATATGCACACGCACACAGAGATACAGAAGTTGAGGATTTGTGGATAGAAGACAGGGTTGGGGAAGTGAAAGCAGAAGGTAATAGGTAGGTAGGTAGATGAGGGAAGAAACCTGTCACAAGTGACCGAAATTAACCTTGAATCTAGTCCCAGTGTTATGGTCTTATCATCTCTTCACCATGGTTGCTTTCTTATTACTGCCCCCTGACACATACGCACATACCAACTTCTCAGCCAACTAATGACAGATTCTTGCAGCTAACAACAGCAGTAAGCAGTCAGCAACAAGAACATTTCAACGACGACATCAGCAGCATTCCAAAGCAGGACAGTGAATGATAAAGGGCGAAGAGGAGAGAGAGAAAGAGAGGAAAAAAACATGCACACAAGAATTGGCACTGAAATTTTGCAACATTTTTTTTTTCTGTCCCGCGAAAAGAGGGGTGAGTTTTGTAGCACATCAAACCATCATCCTGTAAATTGTGACATATGGATTTGTTATTATGTTAGCAATGTGCGTGTGTTGCGATATTCCTCAAACTTTCTCTAGGCAAAGGTAGTTGAACTGATAAGAAGATACAATTTGGTAAAAAGAGAAAGGAAAAGAAAGCGTTTGATTTTTGATGGACATTTGAAGAGTAACGTAGATACAGGTTGACACGTTACAGGTTAGAGATCAAGCACTGAGAAGCTGCTAGTCTCGTTAATTTTTTTTTTTTTTTGTTGGTTGTTTTATTGGCTTGTCTTATTGCCTGCGTTGAATTACTGTTGTTGTTTTTCAGGGCGATGCCAAGGGTAAAGCAATACAATAAGAGAGAATATGATGAGGGGCCCTAAAATACGACACCCATTATTCGCCAAAGGGCAGGGCATGTTAACATTCATGGTATATAAAGGGTTCTTTCATGTGCGCTGTTGACATTACAAGACCACTGGATTTACTGCATTCTCATTTGGGACGGAAGCTGCTTTCTCTCTCTCATCCCCCTCCCCTTTTGACTCATACACCGCAAGGGGTGACTTCTAGCTTAGGCTGAAAAATACCACTCGGTAGTTCATCTCAGACTCTAGAACCTGTGCACATTGAGCTCAAGAAGGAAGTGCGTTAAGGATGGAGTCGTTAAGGAGAAGTACACGAAAAACAAGCTCCTTAGCAGCGTGTTTTTTGAGGAGTGGGCAAGTAAAATGTGGACAAACTTCGTGTCCGACACCAGATTACAGCACCCGCCATCATCTCCTGGACACGAACCGGGAACTATTTAACACTTTTTTTTTCAGGCGGAGTGCCAATCACAATGTCCTGGGCTGTATGTTCATTGGTTGTTGTTGTTGTTCATTGGTGTTTTAGGGCCCTTCAACTTCAAGGTCATTAGAGCCCCGTCCACAGCACAGTTGTTATGCAGAGACTGCACAGACAATACACTAATGCGACGATTTTTGGGTCTTAGAAGGACCCAGTTTTCCCAAGCGGCCATCCATGTCAGTACTAGCTGGAGTTGCGTTGCTTAACTTCAGTGATCAGACGAGAACTGGTGTGTCAAACACAATTCGCTGCTCCCTTTGGGCTGTAGTCTGGAACCGTTTGCTAGTCTGGAACTAGCACGACTTCAGACTAGGTTCCTTTACATGCGCTCGTAGGGTTGACGCCTCCACAGCTGGAAAGCGAACTTAGTCCACCTACCCACTCGCTGGGGATTGGGGGCATGTTTAGCTCTGTTGAGGATTGATGGGCCCATGGGCCTAGATAGTTAGGCGCTTTTACCTGTCTAATGGTCCACTGGCACGGTGCGAATCCTTTTGCCCTCGCCTGACGGAAGACACAGGTTTAGGTCTTCGAAGGCGTTACCTGAAAAGAAAGTCTGTATGTCGCCACTGGGGATGCGAACCCATCCTTTGAAGTCATGAGGCAAATGATGAAAATAATCTTTAGATTTCGCAGATAAAATAATTTTTCAAAATGGGGAGGCAGTTGGCTTTATAAGGTGAGGAGCATGGGACATTTCACTTAAAAATAATTTCAACAATTTGCTGGAAGGTAGAGACGTCACTCGTCATATTTGTTTCTACAGCTGGGGAATTGAACTGGGGTCATGTGCGCGCTAAGCGGAAGCGTTAACTCATTAGATTTGATTTATTACGCGACATCAATTTCGAAGTACTGTTATATATTATGAATTTTATGTATTTTATTTCAACTTTTGACTCTTGCAACCTTTGTTCATATTTTTTTTTAAAAAAATAAGGTGTAATTTATTGTTGTTTTGTAAGATATTCTTCCTAGTCTTTCTCTGTTTCGGATATTAGGTTTCAGTGTTTTTCAAGGTCCCAAAAAATGCTACGTAAAATGACATTAATTTTTTGTTGAGGTTGAATTGGGTAAGATGTTCAAACATTTTTTCTTTTTTAAAAAGTAATGACTTAAAGGATGTTTACATAATATACTAGAGAGGGAATGCAAAGGAGGAAGAGGGAAAAAAAAGCCATATGGCATCGACTGTTGAAAGATTCGTCATATTTGTGATGTCGAATTCAATGGCGGCAAATATTCTAAATTAAGAATTCTAGAATGATCCCTGTGTTGGTGTTGTATTTCATCTGTGACGTACGTAGTTAATTCATAATGTTAACTAAGATATCATTTTTCATTTTTTGAATATTAGATTAAGGAAAATAAATCCACGTGCCTTTTCGATTAGACATCCTTTTTTTTGCTGTGTTTATTTGACGTGAATCGAACCACCTTCATCAAGAACATACAGTATATTGGAAGACATTAATTCGATCACGTCGAGATTATAATCAAGTTTTGAGTGGTATGTTGCCTGATACCGATTGCCACGACTATTTTTTTTTCATTAAATTTCCTCTCTTTCTCTAGTTGCTATTTTCTCGTCTAGGATTTCTCTCAATTGGTCAGTTAAATGTTTTTTTTCTTCACTCTCCTTTCGTGTTTTCAAAAAGTGGCTTGAACGTGTTAATAGACCTGACAGAAACATGTTGACAATTACAGGAGAAAAATTTAATGACGAGGCTACCAATTGGATAAAACGTGGAGCTATTTTAGAAACTCAAATGAGTTTTTACTTATTTATTATACTATATGTATTTCTTTTTCTCTCTCTCTGTTTTTTTTTCTCACCAATTCCTCCTCCTCCCAGCCACACTTCATAAATTGCTTAAATAGGTAATAATGTAGCAAATCGCGTATGTAGGCCTAATGGTGGGCAGATGAGGCGACGGGTGGGGTTCCAATCGTCCCATAAATCTTTCAAACAAGAGGTGTATTATTGTAGTTTTATTTTAAACTAGTCCTCACAAAAATAAATTATAGTGTGATTTTTTTTTAAAGCATAAAATTCCGTTGTAGTCAAAATTGAAGTGACCCTACGTATTTCGCTTATCGTACAAATATGGTGCCCCCCCCCCCCCCCTCCGTCTTAGTATTCGTTATATTCAGTGACTTTGAAGTGTTATAAGGACATTTTAAAATTGCTATTTGAAGTCCGGTATGCTGTACAGTGTACACAGTAGCAGTGGTCATTTATATAACAGATTATTTAAATTTCATGCCTGTTGTTGCTACTGATGCTGTTTATCTGTCACTGGCCGAATACTAATAAGATTTCGTATTGGCACTAGAGGTCCATGGTTACCAACGTGATTTCGTAGTCGGGATGGTGCGCCATCTAGTGATGAATATACTAAACTTTGTATAGAACGATTTGTTACTAGCAGACGCCATCATTGCCGGCCTGATAGATGATTTCTAAAAGTGACAGTTTGATAAGGTAATAAATACTGTATGATTAAAAGTTCCAATTTAAGTTAGAGAATGTGAAGTTGAGATGTATATTAACGATACTAGAACTGATAAATTTGAAGGTGTCATTGATTTCGTTCAACCCTTGCAAACGAATGGCCAAAGTTTGGCGCGATTTTCGAACGTGTATTCCATTGTTCACAATTTTGTAATTCGCATCAAATTGAAATTAACTATTTACTTGGTGCAAATTAACTATCTTCTTGTTGATATCTCCCCTCACAGTTATCACAGGAAGTAGGAGATGGACTTCTAGAAGCGATTCAATTAATATGACTGTAGTAATTGCTGACAATTATCACCTGCCATTTAGAAAGGATTTCGTAATAATAAGGTGATAGATGTATTCATATCATACAAGGTCATGATTTCACTTCCCAATTAAGCTTGGACCGAGTCACCGAGCCTACACCAATTAGCTGTACGCGCTTGGAAATTAAAAATACAGTAAATCTAGTAGAAATTTTAACACATCCGTGTGCACTAATGGTAGTTGAGACTAGTTGATCATAAATCACTTGAAACTACGTCAAAAATATGTGTTAGAAGTCCTGAGATGATCGGAATTTTAATATACTATTGTTTCAGATTCTTTAAATTCTATCAATTTGATCCTTGGGTTATTTTTCCTCATGTTTAAAATATACAGGTTCAATTACTGTAATAGTATATCAGCGCTAATGTCAGGACAGGTTAGGAAATGACCACCCTCACATGTTGAGGAGACACACGGTGCAATAAATGTGCCCCTTCCCCAATACATTAAAAAAAAAACTAGTTTCCGGCGCCTATGAATATTAGGTAACCTGTAATGAAAACTCAACGATTGCCAACGTGTGTAAAGTTGTTTAACAGTTGAGTATTAATCGGTTTGAATTTTATACACATTGATCTTGCAAGAAATGAGACTCGCCACGTTGTTACTAGCCGTAATTACCCATAAATTATACAGATGATGAAAATTTAGCTAAATGAGATCATGCACGAAACAGTTAGGAAACATACTATAAAACACGTGCGACCATTAAACTTCGTGATAAATTATCAAAAGTTTATTTCATGACATACAGAGGCGTAGAAATGTGGTAGGCAGGCTTGGCGTTTGTTTTTTGGGAAGGGGGGAGAAAGACAGAAGCGTTGACCCCTTGGGTGTGTAGGTCAGTTAGAAAACTGTTGTGAAATGGGTGCTACATGACAATTGTAGCCATTAACACAACTGCCCTTTTCAGCTGTAGCTACATCTTTATTAAGTTATATTATTATTTAAGTGATTTTAGCCAAGAGGCCTCCATATTTCACACTACGCCACTGTTGACATATTATTTACAGATAATATCGTACAAACTGTGAAATTCAAAACATCTTACAAAGTAAGTACAAGCAAAAAAGGCTTTAAACTTTGAATGAGAACCATTACTTAATAAGTCAAGCACAGTAAAGTGGCAGCTTCTGCAGCCACCACCTAACAGGTGGTAGTATTAGTAGTAGTAGTATTAGTATTATTATAATAGTAATAGTAATTGCTATTATTTCTGGCATACATTTCTTTTTTTTGTTTGAAATTCAAATCCATGGATGAAATGTCGTGCACTATAACTGCTTAGTATTTAGCTGATCCTACGATACGAGGTTGAAGTGAAATTCGCGTGAGTGCATTTTTTTTCTCTAGAAGACTTGAGTTGACTTGTTTGCATGAGTGTTTGCGTGTGTATGTTGACTAAATAGTAAATGAATTATTGATACTTATAGGGACTTTTCTTTTGCCTATATAACGAGTATTTTATATGTTTGCCTCCAAGAAAAGTGTTTCCGGATAACGAACTGCTGCTGTACCTACTATCGAATTCAAATGTTAAGGCATTTTAACGTAAGTCTGAGAATATATTGAAAATTAATCCAAATGTGAAGTGGAACCTAGCAAAAATAGAAAAGAAATAAGTGGTACTTTTTAACTTGAAGTTATTTTTGAGGGCGAATTATTCATAGAAGAGTATCACGGATGGCGCAAACACGAATTCAAATAATGAGGGAGAGGGTTCTCCTTCCTTTGAAGGCTTTTCACCAGACGCCGACTAAAATCACTAAAATTTCTATTAATTAAACGCTTGTATTATTTTGTAGGTGGGCACTAATGGTGTAGATTGAATATCCAAAATAAGAAACCAATCTGTTAACTGAATGATACTTAACTTATATATTTATATCTGTTTTAGGAATTTTCGTCAGTAGAAAATAAAGTTGCTAATATGAAAGTGAGGGGGCTTGAACAACAGTGAGTTGTTTTTTTAGTGATTTTTACCAGCTATTCTTAAGAGTGTTTATGTACAATCGTTAAATGTGATTTAGATTATATTCAGGTTGTATCGATTGTAGAATTGCATTAATTTTTACGTGTTTTCTTTTTAATTTTCAAGAATAATGTCTAAAAAGGTTACAACTAAGTAATGTCTGCCAATATTTTTTCCATTTTAATGAATTATTTTCATCTGGATTACATAACATAGGCATGAATAATGTCTTGCAAGTGAAAACAATCTAGAGTCGTTTAGCTGGAGTTACTAATTGCCACATTTCCGTTCCTGCCACTAGTACATCATGGCTGTCAGGATATTAAAAATACATGCAATTTACATGGTAATTTTCTCGTTATTTGATGTCACAGTTTAGTTTGTTATTAGTGTTATCTCTGTTGCACTTATTTTCGCTAATCCTAATTAGCCTAACAGAGCGATAATATATTTCTACGTGGGGTGTCTCTCTCTCTGTCGTTTTTAGAGCGCATATTTCTTGCATGAAAGTTGAATTAAAATTTAACTGAAACGACGACTTATCACCTTTTTTTTTCTTTGCCAGTCTGTGATCTTAGCATTATATTAAAATCTCACGCAGATTTACTTTTTGAAACAATCTGTTTTGGTTAACCTATCATCCTGATGGTTACTACTGATAACTGTCTTGACCTCAATATTGTTTCTTGACCTAATAATGCTAATTTCTCATTGTTAACTATAATAATAAATAATTTATTTAAAAAAGTTATCTGTAATTAACAATAATGTACATTATTTTATTAACAAGTCGCATGTAATAATGTATAACGTTAGGGTGTTTTTTTTTTTTAGTTTTTGTTCCGCAAAAGAGTTGGAAAATTGTTTCAGCTGGATGAAACATGTCGTTTTAATGATTCTCGCACGCATCGTTAATATCCCTGCATTCTTTTCTTATATCTTTCCGTATCTATACTTCGCGATATCGAAAATATCTGTGATTAATTGTGGCCGTTTACGTCCCTAACTGAGACGATCGACCTCCTAACAGTAGCCATATATGCATAACGCATAAGATGATCAAAAGAAGGGTTTTACATCGTAGCGTATTCGTGGGCAATATATACGAGTTAACATTTTGTTTTCTTTAAAATTATGAATTAATAATGAAGTTTTGTTGGTTCTCCTCAGTTACTCGCAGCAATTTGGAAGGCTTTATTAGTGCGGAGGGAAAAAGAGGATCACACTCATGCAGTTTTTTTTAAGAAAATGAAGTGTGAAACATCTAAAACGCAGAAAAAGAGAGAAAGAGAAAAAGATGGGAAACTTTTTTTTCCGCTAAATTGAGAAAAAAAATCAGAGATTGAAAAACATTTTCAGTTGTGTTTATAGCTCCAATTAGTAAGTAGTATTTCTATTAATCTAAAGCAATTTGGATAAAAAATGCTAGAGAACAAGGTAGAAATGGAAGAGAGGTTTGAAAAAAATAGCTGAATGGGGACATTTTCTTACCAAACTTCGTCATAATAATGCCTGAGTTAGAATGTGTGGGGTATTTCTGACAGTTGCTTCTGTGAATTCACCAAGAGTTTTGCTCCACGTTCTAGTTGTGCCTCATAAATTGAGGATTGGAAAGAATAAGGGCCTCTCTATTGTAATAGATATTTTTACTGTTGTTGTTGTTGTTAATACTGCTGCTATTGTTATTATTATTAATTTTCCTACAACCCCCTTTCAGTAGATGTGTGATGAGACTGAAGATTGTTACTAATATTTTCAAATGTGGTTGAAAGCAGAAGCAACGGCGTGTAGCATATATTATAGCGATATTTGGATAAGTAGGCTGATTTGTTTTGTTATTTTGTGCAAAGGATTCGAGCATAGATTACAGCCTACTAGCAGAATAGATTAGAGAATTTAATGCTACAAAAAGCCCAAATGACTGAACAACCATTAAAGTTTTTTTTTAATTGATTGGGTGCTACATATTTGATGGACACAGGAGAGTTTTTAGAAGTGGAAATTGAAAGAGAGAGATAGAGATAGAGGTGCAAAAAGTT
Organism: Trigoniulus corallinus; assembly: GCA_013389805.1. Lineage (NCBI taxonomy): Eukaryota > Metazoa > Arthropoda > Diplopoda > Spirobolida > Trigoniulidae > Trigoniulus > Trigoniulus corallinus. The sequence goes on from JAAFCE010004287.1 coordinate 4,929,860, forward strand.
TAATGGCGAATTTTACAGAACTCTACGCGAATCGTAAATATTTTAAACCCTTGCCTCTGAGTATTATCCTATTGTTATTTGTGATTGCCGTTTTGCACCACGCCAATGAGTAAATATCAGTTGCGATTAGAGTAGAGTTTTCTAAACCCGCTAATATTTTTTTCAGTTTTTTTTCTTAAAATGAAGAGCAGCATTTTTCTTTTATTTGTTATTGTAAACATGTTTAAGAGTAGCTATTAAGAATTATATATATCTATATATATATATATATATATATATATAGCAAATGATTGGAGAGAGATTAGAGAGAGAGAGGCGTTTGGTAATCATATAGACTATATATATAATCATTATAATTATTACTTTGAATCATAAAAACCTACTGTGATGGAAAAAATCAGTACGTTGACACACACAAAAAATAAGGCTAAAATTTAAACGTTTTGAATATCAAAATGGAGCTGAAGGAATGTAAGATTTTTATACATACAGTATATGAAAAAAAAATCGATGCATTTCCTTTTAGTGACACTGCCACGTGGACGTGTGGTTTAATTTTTTTTATTTATTTATTTCGGATTGGGGGGAGGGGGTATGTGTAACGCATTGGTGTCCATTAAGAAATGACAAAGGAATGTGTAGTTAACCCACTATGTCCACTTGTGTCCAAACATAACTTTATTCCCATTCATTACGAAGCGAGTAAAAGCTCATTTATGGTTAGAATCCCCTTGTAAAAAAAACATATTTGAAAGGCTCAACTAGAAATGAAAGGAAGTTTAAAATTGTAAAATAAGAAGTCATTGCATCATTATTTTGGTGTGATAAGGGGAAAGGGGGGATATAATAATTTTAGTTATGTGCAATGTTAAAAAAAGTAGCAGTGTTAGGTGTGTACGTGTGTGTGTCGATTGTGTTTGGTGTTATTTTCTGTTAATAAAATGTACACATTTGAGCTGACTTTTGCATGATTAAAAATAACCCTTGCTTTCCCATAAATTCCCCAATTAGCTGTTGAATTGGAGGGATTTGCGGGGCGTAGTATAGGCAAAACCTGAATTCGCAAAGGTATATTTATATATATTTATATAATTATGTATATAAGACAATGCCCAGCAAAGGCAATTTGCATTTGAAACCTAAAATGAAGACTTTTTTTATATATAATATATACAATATATCTACAAATAACATCTGAGGCATCAAAAATGAGTTCTCGAGTTAACAATCAACGTAGTAGTTAGCGTAATAGTTAATTTTCAAGGGACCATCTCGCTCTTCTCAATTTAATGGTATTTTTTTTTCATCTTCTTCTTCATTTAAAAAACAGCGCTATTATAACTAGCTATGTCGAGAAAAGAAGGGAGAAATAAATGAAAAAAAATCTCTAAAATCATTAAAGAACTTAGATTGTAATACTTATAGTAATTAACTGAAGATCAAAAAGTTGAAGCTAGTTGATAGTGTATAATAAACCAGATGATGATGATGATGATGAAGGTAATGACGATGATTGTGATTATGATGATGAAATGATGATGATGATAATGGTTAACGTTGACAGCGATAGAAAACAACAGGATGTATCCGCGAAACTACGAATCACAGAAAAATGCTAGCTTTAGTTTTGTTGTGTTTTTCCTACGACACACCACATTTCTATAATATTTTGGCAATTTTGGTAATTCCACTTCTCTAGTCTTAATTTACGTTTTTTCTTATTTTTATCTTTCAAAGGTTAATTGAAGAGCACTAGTAGGGTAGCAGACACACAAACTTTTTTTCTTCTTCTTCTTCTTGAAGTCTGGCTGCACGGTGAATCAGCAACAGCGGCAGGTAATACAATATATTATTCTTTTTCTTTTTTTTTGAGGTTTTTTTTCTCAACAGAAAATTTGCATATGAATGTGTAAGTATAAATCTTTTTTTTTTACGGCCACCTAAACTACTTGTATTTTTGGTTTTATTTGATAGTCACGAAAAAGTAACTGGTTAGAAAAATAACCACAGGAGGCGACAATTCATTCACTGAACAACTAAAATGTTGGCCCAACAATGCGGAAAATTTGCAAAACCAATATAAAAATAAAAGACTGTGTGCGGGTGTTTGAAAGTTGATGGGGTTTCGTGTATCAACAAACACCAACCCAGTACCACCCGTTGTTATGAAAAAAAAAATCTTTTCTTTTTGGGCTCCTTCACAAATCTCAAGATAGTTATCATATCAGGATGTTATCGTTCCCTCCTGAGCATCTCTTTATAAAGATGATGCCTAATGCAGATCTCTCATCTTCCTCCCTTCATCATTTCATTTTTCTTCTTCATCATTTCAGTTTCGTTTGAGGACAAGAATTTTGGAAGCGATGATGACGATAAATGCAGTGATGAAACTTGATGGCCAGTGACAGAACGATGACGACTGACAGCGGCAGCGGCGGCAGAGACGGTGATGATTATTTATGTTGATGTAGATGCACTTTTTTCATTGTTGTAACGTCACACGTCAGTGGAACGACTGGTGACACTGGGTGAGCGAGAATGGATCACTACTTTATGACCATTTTTGGTCACATGTCCGTCGCTCTCTATCACTATCGCAGTTTGCTGCTGTTTATACTCTGTTTCCTGACCATCAGTGGTTCCACCACTCCCACTGCCATCATGAGTTCCTTGAGTAGTAACGCAGGAAACCTGGTCACCACTTTTTCCTCGGAATCTCCTCCATGCCTTCTGGATGAGTCGGGCACAGAACTCTTCTCTCTGACGCCACAAAGTACTGGATATCACTTCGTATCCTGGTCGATTCAACTTAAGAGCCGCCTCTTGCATGTCAGCCGTTTCGTCGATTGGATTACCCTTGCGTGCAAAGAAATCTTTGGTGAGGGCGTCGAGGATGTCAACGCAATAGCATAAGTCACCTTTGCAAATCGGTATGTCCATGGAGACGATCTTATATTTGTTGGGCTTGTGGATTTGCAGTGGTGGTTCTAATGTGTCGAACAAATCGGATAAAGCATCGTATGGAATGTATTGTGTTCCCTCCGGATCGAATCGTTGCCAAATTTCGTAGTACATGTCATAATCGTCGTCCGTCAAACCTTCTTGAACTTCTTCCGTAGCTTGACTGTAGTTCTCCAAGATGACGGCAATGTACATGTTGATCACAATCAAGAAACTGATGACTAAATACGAAACCAAATACATGACGGCCAGACCACTAGATCCACAGTTTCCCGGAAAGTTGTTTTGTGGATCGGGTTTATCACAATCTTCTTCCTCCATTAGAGGGTCCAGCACATCATGCCATCCAGCCGATGTCGACATCTGAAAGAGTAGAATCATGGACCTGCCAAACGTCTCGAAATTGTAAATGGCGTTGATTCCTCCGCGGTATTTGACGTGCATAAAGAAAGACATGCCGAAGATGGCATAAATGAACATGACGAGGAAAAGCAAGAGGCAAATGTTGAAAAGAGCAGGAAGCGACATGGCCAAGGCAAACAATAGAGTTCGAATGCCCTTAGCTCCCTTGACCAAACGGAGTACTCTTCCCACTTTGACCACCCGGACAACTCGAAGTAAGGTAGGAGACACGAAATATTTTTCGATGAATTCTTTGAGCGCCAGACCTAGGTCACGATACAACAAATGGAGAACGAGTCATCAAAACTAAAATATAACTGAAACTCTTTGGTGGTGGGCGACGATTTATACTCACCTAATATTGAAAGAATGACTACTATGAAATCGAAGACGTTCCAAGGTTCCTTAAAATAGTACCACCGCAGAGCAAAGATCTTTAACCCACACTCGGTAGTAAAGACAGCGATAAAAAATGTGTTGAGTTGATTGAGTATGTTGTTAAAATCCTCTGGTGGATTGTACCGGTCCATAGCCATCACCACCATATTGATGGCAATACAAAGCATAATCACCATGTCAAATTTGGTATTGATGGTGAGATCAAAAATTATTGCTTGCAATTTAAACTACAAATAATAACAGTGAAAATAACTTGGAATGAATGAAAAAAAAAAGATTGACTCGTCCATCGTTTTATATCGGATTAGTTTTGCAGTTTGTTTTACTAACCCTAGGCCTTGGGATGGCTTTCATTGGCTTTTTGGATCCCATCTTCTTCATGGCATTGTAGTATTTTTTCTGATCTTCAGTCATGAACATCTCCAATGATCCTCCTGCTTATAAATTTAAAATATTCAAATTAGTCTCACATTGATGTCAGGCACTCTCCATGTCCTGTACATTGTATGAAAAATTGTTTAAAGATAATGACTCAGGCACATCCAGTCCTGAGATTACTGATCTTTTTCTTTTGTTCGTTGAAATTGTCGATAATAACTCCAATGAAAAGATTGAGAGTGAAGAATGCTCCAAATATAATAAAGAATACGAAATAGAGGTAATAATAAATGTTAGCTTCTCTTGATGGCTGGTTATTTTCCTGCAAGTAGTGAATGAATAAAGTTAACATGCAGTCAATGGTTTGTTTTAAAGATGCAACAGTGAAGAATGAATTCATTTACAGACCCCGTTGTTGTCGATGGCGTCTCCCATAATTTGCATCCATCCTTTGAAAGTTGCCTGCAGATTTTTAAAAGGAAGTAAGTATTGCCGCAAATATTGAACGTCAGGAGTAGAATGGTAAAAGAAGACGATATATTTCACTTACCACTTGAAACAGAGCTAAGTAGGCATTGCCTACGTTATCGAAGTTAATTCTGGACTTATCCCAATCGTATCCTCTTTCGAGGCACTCTGCCTTGTTTCTAACTTCGCTTTTATTTACTAATGTGCCATTTACTGTACACTTGTAATACTTTCCACCAAACAGGTTTACACCCATGATAGAGAAAATAAGCCAGAAAATGAGACAGACGAGGAGCACATTGAAGATGGAAGGAATGGCTTGTATCAATGCGTTGACCACCACCTAGATGTGAGAATAGGCGAGTTAACAGGGGTTGAAAAAAGGTGACTGAATATCATATTAAATTAGTAATGTTTTACTGAAAAAAAAATCGAAAAAAAAGAAGAAAAGAGTTAAAAGGGATGACTAAATTCGGCTAATAATGAACTATACACAGACGTGCTTGGAATTTAAATTAATTCAATATTTATCGAGATATATTGTTACATCTTTTCTAGAAACAGTGCATTTTTAACTACCATTAATTTAAAAAAAGGGTATTTCCAACTAAAAGCTAAAGGATAATAGAAAAGAAAATAATGCATGTGATTAAAACTTAATTTCCTTTTTGGGCCCTTTAAATTCCGCTATTTGTGGTCATCAACTTCAAAAGTTGCAAAAAAAGTATTTTCGTCTGTATATCTGACGTTTTACTCAAGTGATATGTTAATTTGATCATTAATAGTTGCTCATATTTACTTATTTTTCCTCTACATTATCTAGTAAATTTCAACCAAATTGATCGTGAAGTAATGTGGACACTAAATTTAACATCAACAAAAACACAACATGGATCCAAACTTTGAACAAGAAACATGCAGTAAGAAAATCGAGCATGAGCACATCAAACGATAAAATACTCCACAAGTTATCCACCAATCAGATGTTAATTTTGATCAAGTAATAGACTTTTTCCGACATACTTTCCGAGATATTGAGATTTTAAATGTAAGGATGTCTTTAGTGATCAGCTTATGCAACCTTCATGTGAAAAAAAATGATGCCGACAGCATAAGGTCATGGAAAAAAATTCGCAGTCGTGTACTACCTTCCAACAAAGTGGCCAAAAGGGAAATGAAATTCTGAGATACTGCCGAGGAGATCCTTTTAAAGTAATTGTATATTTTAAATCAAACCCTGACTACCCAATTCCAAAAACGACAGAGAAGTGAAAACAGAAGTGTGTAATAGACATGCACTAATGATGGAAAATGAACATTTCTAGCAAAAGAGTAAAGATGTAAAAGATTTTAGATAGAAATAGACTACAGCTAACGGAGCAGCAGTCAATCCTTCGTAGTAGTTACTTACTTTCATCCCTTGCAACCGAGATAATGCGCGAAGGGGACGTAAAGCTCTCAGAGTTCTCATGGATTTAAACGCGGAGATGTTGCCAGCGCCTGCGAAGAGTGCTCCGAGATTTATGACTGAGAGCTGAGACAAGAGAAGGGCGAAGGAATGGATAATGAAGAGGAATTGCGGCAATGTGAAGAAAAGGAAACGGACAAAAAGAAAGAGAGAGGCGAGGAAAGTAAAGATGGGAACAAGGATGGGGAAGAGGATATAAACAGACAAGGGAACACCACGTCAATCACGATAAGAATATTTTAACGGAACAAAGTTTTGTGCTTGTTACAACATGAAAATTTAAAGACAAAAAAAAAGTTATGGCAAAAGAGAATTATAGAAAAGATTAATTTGCTGACTGGTGGATTAAGAGACAAGATATTCATTGATGGCGACGGGTTTCGCAATGCAGCATCATCTATACCTGACATCAAGAAATTAGGCATTAAGAATCATATGTGAAAGCAAGGACACCCAAGTTCAAGCGAGAAGTAACGAGAGAAAAGGACACACACACGAACATCAAGAAACAAAGCTATTCGAGCATGAACACTTTAACATGTTTCGGAACATTTTTTAGCACTTCCAGCGTTTTGAATATCATTTACATAATCAAAACTCTGGAAAATATTGCTCACAGCAGCCTAATATTTGAATGGTAGTTAAAAAAGAAAACGGAAATGAAGGAAAAGAAGTTCGAGCTATTGTCACTGTTGGAATATGCATGTGGATAATAGTCACACAGACCACACTGAAAGGTTCCAGAAATGGTCAAGCTGCTACTTGTTCAAACAGTGTTTTTTGGCCACATTGTTACTGATTAGGACCATTCGTATGTGTGAACAAGTAACTTCAAGGACCACAAAGCAAAACGCCACCTGCAAAGGCGATCTGCAAGACAAAAAATGACAATGGAACAATACTGAAAGAGAGAGAGATGCATGACATGATCATCCCTATAGGGAATGAGAGTTTGAAGGATATGAAGTGTGTGTATGTGAAGAACAAATCACACCTGACCTTCCCTCAAGTCAGTGCGTGTATCATCATGTGCTTTGTGAATTAGTGTGTGTTGTGTGAGTTTTTTGGTGAACCATGAATATTTGCTGTCTGGTGAGCACACGCAACGTGACACACCATGGTTAACTGACTAGCTGTGGTGACTTAGGCAGCACTGAACACTTACACGCACGCACACACAAACATGACGACGACGACTGTTTTTTAATTACTTACTCGCATACCCTCCCATCGAGAGACGGCCCTGAGAGGTCGAAGAGCACGCAACGTTCGCATTGATCGAAAAGCAGAAAAGTTGCTGGCACCAGCCATGTTGGCAACAAGATTAATTAAGGAGAGCTGAGATGAAAAAAGTGATGCTCAAAAAATACAATAATGATAATGATGATCCCTAATCAATAATCCATGAAAATTAGCATGAATGGTGTCTTGGATAGTAATATAGCTGGAAGGAGGGGGCACAAAGGGAGTGACCACTCCCACTTAACAATTTTTTGATTCAAGCTGGAAGCATACGAAGAAGAATTTCCCCCCTTTTGTCGATCATTCTCTTAGTGGTACATGTTGTGTTTTGCAACACTATCACTCTCCGCCCGACATCATTTTCAGATAGGGGATTACAAGAGGAGTGACCACTCCCTCACCTCAAATGTATTTTTGAACAAAAACCGCTTATGCGGAATCCATTTGTCCCAGCTTTACCCGTCCCTCTTAGATATGAAGTCATCCATCCGGCTTCCCCACCCCCTACTGTAAAAAATACAATGCTAATAATTGCTTGAATGAATATTAATGCTTCATCTGGTAATGTTATTATTATTAAGGAACATGAATAATATGATATTAATTTGATGGTAGTCCGGAATGGATGTCTCCTAGAAAATAATGAATTGATTAGAGTAGCGATGACCATCGATTTGTACCCTAAATCGTTGAAAGAAATTTATTTTCAAGCTGTGCTAAAAATGGAATCATTATTATCTAGATTACTGTGTTAGTGATGTAACAGTCTGAAATTATCAGAGTATTAGGTGGAATTACATTAACAGCATAATAGGTTTAATAGTGTCTACCCAGTTCTTTGAAGAGTCTTTTGGACAAATAAAGAGCACCGCTTAAAGTCCAGCCTATAAGACTTTAAGCTTTATTTATAACAAAAGCATTGTTCAAAATTTTTTAAATAGATGCGCAATAAGGCGATCAAGTCTTTTTATTTATTTGTAAATATCCAAAAGGACTCTTTGAAATTTTGTGTGCCACGTTTAACATTCATATGAAAATGTCTTTTTTTGATATTTCAGTAAACGATTGTGATTTGGTGCCATCCAGGCTACTACAGTCGATAGAAAAAGTAAGTGGATCTCCATTTGAAAGATATTTTTTTTAACAAAATCATCAAATAATTATTATTAATTTTTCAAACGTGACACACATCTTCTTTCAGATTTGCAAAAAAAAACCACTTGAAAGACAGATAAAACAAAGAAGTAGATTGGTCTAACACTCACCAGCACGATGATAAAATCCAACCAACACCAAGCATTTGTAAAATATTTTCTGAATCCTAAGGCGATCCACTTTATAATCATTTCAAAGAAGAAAATTACAGTGAAAATCTTATCCATTACGCTTAGAGTCTCTTTTAGCCACAGTTTAGAATCAATGTTTTTGTCTTCCATGGCCTACAACAATTATAAACGTTATTAGCCCTGATCATCAATAAAAGTGAAAGAGAATGAACAGTATGAGTTCCTTACCAGTGCTAAGCTGCTTAACAGAATCATGACGATGATAAAAGTTTCAAAGTATTTGTGTTCGATCAACCTAAAGCACTTGTTGCGAGTATTCATCCAAGAATCCCAGAAAGGAGTCCCAGTGCCGGCGCACCAAGGAAATTTTTGATACATACACTCAGGCAAACAGTCTGGCGACGTTTCAGGCTCGATAAGTGCCTCATTTTGATTAGCTGTAGCATCCAATTGATCGATGGCCACATCTTGAGTGCACATTTCTTGTTCTTCATCTACACTCTGTGCATCTTCTGGTAGCAAATTACAGAATTGTTAGTCGGAAAGAAGGAAGCCAAATAAAATGTGAGACATTATTAATAAAAAGACGATTTATGTAAAGTATGAATCATGCAAATCTTCAATGTGAGTTGGCACTGTATGGAAATTAGTGAGGAGCAGATATTGAAGTGAAAGTAATCAGGAAAAGAAAAAGAGAAGTGAGTATTCAGATGAAAGGGTTTGGGTAAAAAAAATTTAAATCAATGATTATGACAATGATTTGGTAACGAGACTGATATAACATTTGGGCTGTTGTTTAATTCTTAGTGTCCAACAAGAGATGCTACCTTCGTCGTCGTCGTTCAAATCCTCTTTACTAGCGTCCTTTTTCTCTTCTCCTTCGCTAAGAGACACCGAGCTTGTTCTCCGACTTGTTGATTTGGAAGCTGGTTCTTTTTCTTTAAAGCTGCTGACTGAATTATTACTAAAGTTGTCGTCATCTTCCTTTCGTTTTGGTTTCCTGGGAAGCAGATTCACTTGCTGCTCCTGAGAGAAAGAGAGAGAGAGAGAAATTGCATCAATATGTAGCACATGCTTGATGGGGGATTCAATTTTTAGTCCTTGACTAACTTTATCTTTGTTATCTTTCTCATCTGTTTTTTTGACTGAATTACATAATGGTTTATTATTCCACTGATCTTTGGTTTTCTTCATTTTGACTGCATCCCCTGTTACACATAGATTAACTCATAAGATGAGTATATGAAAACTGTTGTAACTATGAAAGAGAACTACTACTCGAAATATCACTGAATTTACCATGGATTGTCACTTCAACAACGTCGTTTAGTGCCACTTCGAGTGCTATCTGTTCTTTTGGACTTTTCTTATCTCTCATTGGCACTTGTCCATCCACAATAATTTCTCCAGTATTTTCGTCCATGTCCACCTCTCTTATTTCGGCTGTTTGGTCAGCTATCTGATTAGTCACTTTGGCACGAATGGCTTTTACGGCACTTAAAGCCAATCTGAATTTAAAAGAAACATTCGTTTGGTATTTCTTTCATGGCCATACTTCTGTACAACAATCAGATACTATATTACTAACGATCTTGTTTTTCGTTTGATCCATGCAGTGAAACGATTGATCCGAGCGATGGCTTCAGTGAGTTTGTTTGTTTCGTTGTCAGTGGGGGCCTGAGACAGGTTGGAGGCACCGAAGGAGCTCAGCAATAAGGCCAGGAAGAGATTCAACACCTGCAAAAGAAGAAAATGATTTATTAAACATGAGGAAGAGGTTTGCTGAATAAGCATGATTGAAATAGGTAGCACTTACCACCAGGTAGCCAATGACAACGGTTGCTAGGAAAAATGGCACACATGAATATCCCGATGCTTCAATACAATCCCACATGGACTCAATCCATTCTCCACACAGCACACGGAAAACAATCATGAAGGAATGCATGAAATCAACGAAGTTCCATCGAGGCATTTCTCCATTTGGAAATTTGGCGACATTTTTGTGATAATCCGCACCAAAGAGTTGCATTCCCATGACTGCAAATATGAAGATGATGATGGCCAAAACGAAGGTAAGATTACCAAGAGCACCAATCGTTTGACCCATAATAGAGATGAGAAGATTAAGCGTAGGCCAAGATTTTGCTAATTTAAAAACACGAAGCTGAAAGAATGCAGGAATTAAAGGGAATGAATTTTCTTGTTATTTAATGCTCTTTTAGACACGCAAGATGACGGTGGGACATTGCATTAAGTGGAGGTTTGGTTCGAATGACAACGGGGTAGTGATTGAGAATGTTTACCAAACGAAAAGTTCTCAAGACGGACAAGCCAGACACGTCTTCCAAAGAAAGCTCCAGAAGACTAAGAGAAACGATGATGAAGTCGAAGACGTTCCACCCTTCTCGCAAGTAATTCTTTGGACTGATGGCCATCACCTTCAGGAAGGCTTCAATGGAGAATGTTGCTGTGAAAAACTATCAAAAACGAGAGAAATTATAATGATATATCATTTAACAAAAGAAAATCATATTTAGTACGCTTTCAAAATTTGACGAAAACTGGTGAAGAATGCCATCTCAGAGATTTAAGACGTTTTTAAGAAGTGGGTAATTTTTATGTTGCTATGAAAAAGATTTTTTCTTTGTTTTTTTTTAACCAGACTAAAATAACCCAGCCTCTATCAGTGCATATAGAAAGAGCAATTATAATGAACTGAAGAAGCGACTTTTTTTCAAATGGAGAGAAGGTGTAAACTTGAAGGGCACTTCCAGATCTTTTCAAACGCTAACAAGAACCAAATGAACTCTTCAAGTTTACGAATTTCAGGTATTTTGAAAACGAAATATTTGGCTGGCTTTGTGTGTCTATTAATTTGACTGATGATACATGGAATGACCCTCCCTGTAACAGCGATGCATATACTTGAAGATTCATGCTTAACTGTAAATAAAAAAAGAGAAGCAGGTGATGGTTAAAGCAACAAGCGATATTTTGTCCAATGGAGCATCATAATTGTTAACTGATGATCAAACCTAATGCCACTGAAGCATTCGGCCACCAAAAGAAAAATGGTATTCCTAATATTTTTTAGTTCTTCCGATGTTTCGCCGAGATTCGGGTGTGAGTATACAAGAGAGAAACAATTCTGATGTGTTTTCAATATTTCATAGGCTTACTCTCTGCCAAGTGCATGCAATCAGCAATGGAGAAATTTGTTATCTGACCATTATGAGAACAGGAATGCCTGCTCAGAAGCTCAAGGATAAGATGGACAAAGAAAGATAATGACATGCGAAGAGAAATATGTTGTTTGTGAAGTTAGATACTAGAGGTACTAAGAAGTTAAATGCCACGCTTGAGTGTTTAAAAAAAACGCTATTTCATTTTTAACATTAAAAAGTAAGGTAACATGCAGGCATTGGCTGCTAATACTACAGAAATGAAGAGGGTTTCGCATTTTATAGACTCAGTGGCTGCACTTAAGAAATATAAAATATAATTATGTTGGTTGTAGAGAAAGTAAACCTCTGACGATGGCTAACTGCTGTTGAAAAATTGATGAAAAAGAGTCAAAGGTTTATTTCCAGAGAGTAAACTAGAGATGCAGAGTTCTTTATGGAGTGCTATGTCACGCCATGCAATTGTCACCGCTCATTTATGGACTAGAAATTCTCTCTCTCTCTGCTTTTATCATTATTTTATGAAATTATCTTGTGCTTTAATATTTATCATTTTTTGAAATTATATACCTCTCTGGTTGCTCAAAAATGAATGAAAGGTGACAATTTAGCCAAACAAACAAGGCAAGCAAAGTAACTGGCAGGACTTGCATTTTTTTTCCTCTTATTTAATACTCCCATTTCCTTTCCCTTACCACTTTCCTTCTAAACAGACCTCTTTAAGGATGAATGAGCGATATGTAATTTGTAGATGATATACGAATAAATTATTTTTTTTAGATTGTCGAGGAGTGAAGAAAAAAATATTGGGAGCTTGGAGGCGGTTCAACAATCCACTTACGTAGTTGCCATTGTTAAGAAATTTACGAAAGGAATCGTCCATGCCATGATGGTCCATTGCCATGAAAAGGGTGTTCACTACGATGCAGAGTGTGATAAAAAGTTCCACGAATGCATCATAAACAATCAGACACAGGACTTCTTGAAACTTGACCCAACATTCGCAGCAATCCCAAATGCAGAACACATCTAAGTATTTTAAACAGCAATTTGTGCAGCGCTCTTTAAAACTCGGCTTTTCTTCTTCATCATCTGTGGGAAAATAATAGATGGATACTGTATATTGTTTTAGTAACACTTCCAATAATTTGTGTGTTAGGTTACACTACCGTCCGCCTTTCTATCATCTCGCCATCGCTTTCACAATTTCATTACATTTTTCCCCCACACTGCAATAATGCTAATTAACAAAACAATTTTTTTTGGCAGAGATGAAGAAAGAGAACTTGTGACTACTACATTGCAGCTACGCTGCCATTCCATGATCACCAACATTCAAAGGATAATCCACACGATGGACACTTAAGGATAATACTCCACAAACACATACTTGGAAGATTGCAACATATGTCACACCAACTTCAAAAAAATAGGGAGGCCTAAAATGTCTGCAAGACCACTAAAGAGGTTTTTCTTTCTGGTTCATGCTTAAATAACGTATCAGTATTATAGACTTCGACATGCCCACGTATCAATTATCATGGAATAGCTCATTATTATATGCTCAATTTCACATTTTAAAATGCCTGATAAATTAAAACCCAATTCTCTAATTGCTTTCTTTAGGCATTTGTGTTTCTGAGCCCATAATAAGACTACGCACATTGAACGAATTAGACAACACACAAAAAAATGAAATACCAGCATCACCAAAATTGGGTATTTTTTTTAACTTGTGATTTATGAAGACGGCAAAGAAATTATTTTTAAAGTGCTGAAAGATCTCCAAGAAAAGTTCTTCAACTACAGTTATTTCAATAGTACCAAAGGGAAATTTAATTCCCTGATGTGCTCATCACTCGGAAGGCAAGTGTTGTTATTTATGCACTGATTCAGTTGCTGTTTTAAGGAAAGTAATCTTAAGAAATTATGAAGAGAGGATGAGAAGGAAAACCGTCCCATTGGTAAGAAACTATGATTTATTGTTTTTGGCACTCGTGATAATAATTTAAGATAGTAGTAAAAAATGACTTTAATATAAATTTTAGTTTATTTCATTAGAATTATTATCAGGTCCCTGAACACGAATGTGTTTTTAGCTTTTGGGGTTGTGTAATTGAAGAAGATAAAGTGCATTGATAAAAAACATTTAAAATAAAAAGGAGTCGATAGATACCTCCTTGCTCACTTTCTCTACTGTGCCGTCCAGCAGCTTGTTCGATTATATCGTTCAACACCATGACGTCTAAGGTGACAAGTTAGAAACGGTTACAGACGGTTTTTTTTTTCATAGGACACTACAAAGTCTGCATTAAGATATTCCACGTCTGACGTACCTTTCATATCTAAAAGAGCGTTACGTTGAGATGGCTCAACGAATGGATTATCTGGATGCTTATATTTGATAGTAAATTCTTCACTATCGACAGAAGATTCCTGCAAGACAGGTGGCCGAAAATGTAATGAACCATTTGACACTATGCCATTGGCATACGTAATGCAGTGGTTAATGCCCTGCAAGGAAAATTACAATGCGTCTGTCCCTCCACAGCTGTGAATTGGTTTGAACAGACATTACAGTGTTTCTTAAGTATGCAAATGAACTCGACCGACTACTGTACCTCGTAGTTTGTAGTGAATGCGGAATTCTTGGAAAACAGAGAGAGTGGCTTCCCCTGAAAATTAAAAAAAAAACACATATATTACTGAGAAATGAGAGAGAGAGAGAGACGGTCTGAAGTCATCCTAGCTGGGTTATTTACCAACTGGGGTAATAAAAATCTTACATAATCTGGTTTTGCATCAATGACCACGTCTGGCACCAAATTTTGAAGATTTTGTTGAAGTCTTGTACGTAGTTGAGTTTCTTTGGTGATGGGACAACCGTTGATTTCAACGTGAGAAGTGTAGGACATTTTACTTCCATGCGATGTGTAGCTGCCATGTCTGGAGGCTAAGGTGGTATAAAATGGTACAATGATAGCACCATTCTCCTCGGACATTGGTGTCACCGCATTGGAGTCATCTGCATAAGGGAGATGTTCGTGGGCGTCGATAAATGTTGAGAAGACCAATGCTCTCTTGTCTCCTAATCGTCTCCCGTTAGGTCTCCATGGTTGTTGAGTTCCTCGGCTGTCTCGACGCACATTGAATGGTGATCCCGGCAAGCTGACACTCACCTGAAATGGAGAGGAAGGCGAAAACATTATTTTTGTCGTCAGTATGTTAAGCTACTTAATATCAGTTGAATGAATTGCAGTTTTTTTTTCTGACAGTACAGGATTGACTAGCACAACTACAAAGCTATAATTATTGCTCTACTACCAGGTAACTTAATTTGTAATAATGACTGAATCTAATAGCATTCCTCTACTCTACTTCTTTTCTGTATTGTACACGCAGAGGCTGCTAGATCTGCAACCGTGACTATGAAAAGTATGCTTCGTTTTGTGACGATTGCAGTTTAGTGAAAACAGACTAATATCTTTGAGTTCGAAATCAACAGTAAGGTTTAAGACGAGACGGATACAGAGGTAAGTGATGGAAGAGATAAGAACAGTCGTATAATACTATCCTAATTCTACTCAATTTACTATTAGGAATACGTGGGATATATTAAAAACAAACAAAAAAAGACAACAGGCACCACTTTATGGACTCTGTTCATTGTTACAAACCTGTGGTAGTAAATGCTTAACCGACCTCTCACCATACAGGAAATCTTTCCTGGAATGACCTTACAATGAAAAATTATTATGTAAGTCTAAACTAATGTTTATTCCTGATTCGGACAGAGAGTTTATCTTCAGTCTACTTTTTTTTTTATCGACCATCGCATATCAAATTTCGTTTTAACATCAACACTATAAGATGTCTGCGTTTGTTATTACATACAAATTGAAATTGTTAACGGGATTCGTTTCCAAACCTGAAAATATTGGTGTGACCTAAGATGGACTTTCAACTTCTGTCTGCACATAGACTGTGGTGCCACATTCAAACGCAAGTTACCTTCCGAATATTGCCATTTGCCCTAGTCTTGGTTTCGATGACGCTTTCACCTCCGTCAGATTGAATGCTCTTGTCGTCCGGGCCTTTGTCATAATCCGTGCCTTTGTCATACCCGTCATAGCCTCCTATACTCGACATGTCAGAGGGACTATTAATCATGCCATCATCATTTCCAGGGTCATCGTCTCTCTGTGTAAAAGATTTAGCCGCTTCATATGTTCTGTGACATGATTTTGAAAGAGGATTCAAGAAAAAAATTTCAATATAATAACGGTAATGATACCTCCTGCATCAGTGGAAGTCCAAACCTCTGGATGCAGTTGAAGTAAAAAGATTAAATTAAAAAACACATCCACACGTGAAAAGGAAAAAAAAAATCAGCATATGTGTGTATCTTAAATTTCAGGCTCACCCGTCGAAGTATTTCTTCTTGATGTGCCGCTTCATCTTCTTCAGCCTGTGCTTTCTTTTGTAATTCATCATATGACATGGCCACAATGGCCAAAATCAAATTAACTAAATAATACGAACCCAGGAAGATGATGAATATGAAGAACAAGATGTGCCATGGACCAGTAACCCGTAACACCTAAAATGTCACATTTAAATAATTATTAAAACCAATACTATTTGTTCTGACAGGTTATCGAACCTGGTATCAAGATACCAACCTGTTGGTACAGAGCTTCCCAGGCATCCTGAGTCATTAACCTGAATGCAGACAACAGTGCAAATGGAAAAGTATCGAAATTCGTGTACCCATAATTTGGATTTGGACCATATCCTTGAAAGCAGGTATAGTTCGGTGAACAAGTTCTAGAGAGAATTTTAATAGATTCCCAAAATTAATAATGGTCTAATAGTTGTAGAGCATTGGTTTGATCACTCACCCTGCTCCAGAATTGTTCCCACACAGTGCAGGGGCCCCCCAATCGTCGTATTCCCAATTTGCTATAAAGTAACAAAAAAGTGAAATTTTAAGGTAGCAAAAAAAAAAAGAAGTTCTGAACTAGTTTTAGCATAACTCTCACTTTCATTATTGGCATGCAGGATGAAGAGCTCATCTGTATAGTTTATTTCTCTAGGAAAATCCTTGATGCATTTCTGTGTAAGTACTCCCATGTAGATTTGAAGCCCCACTAAGGCAAACACGGACAAGGAGAATAGTGTGAGGATGATTACATCCTTCAAATTTTTTACTGATGCTATGACTGCTCCTACGATGGTTTTCAAACCTATAAAAACAAAATATCCCAAATATTTACGTATAGTGCTGCTTTCTATAACTTTATTTACATAGTGTTTCCTTACCTGGCACAATAGCTACAGTTTTAAGCGCCCTGAGCACTCGAAATGTTCTCAGGACCGATAAATTACCCATCTCAGGCAAATTCATTGTTAGATACCTGAAATTATTACAAAAATGAAACTTTTGTTTACATCGCGGTTTCAGTCATTAAATTCACTTGACGTTGCACATAACGTTTTATTTTAGGTCTTTTTTCAATTGTCTAACGCAAAGAATGAAGCTCAAGTAAGGGACAGGTGATCTACCAAAATCAGTTGACCGGATCACGCCAATCGATACAACTTTGAGGTAACTACTTCACAGATTATGTTAAACATTAGATAATTCATTGCAAAAGTGTATTTAGAGATGCAAATCATATGTTTTGCTTCAGGGATAAACTTCATTTCATCCAGTGGCCAGTGCCGGATTTAGATATTGAGAGGCCCTAGGCTATTTCAATTTTGAGGCCCTTTTCAAGCCGTTTTGAACCCCTTTTCTTAAGTTTTGAAGCCCGCTAAATGTTGAGGCCCTAGGCTTCAGCCTAATTAGCGTATTGGTAAATCCGGCACTGCCAGTGGCGGATCAAGGGGGAGCACTTTAAAAATATTTGGGGTGCACTGTTTTTGAATATTCAGAATCCCTTAGTATAATTCTAGCTAGCAATTACAATAGGTCCTCTCCTGCCTCTTAGACAATGTCCCATCTTCAGTTGTTTAGCCAACAGCAGATTGGACTGCAACTGTTGGACTGGCAGTATAGAAATGGGGATAGCAATGCAAAGTGCCTCATTAGTTGCAAAGTTGAATCATGCTTCAGTTCCACTTTGCGCCCTATTGAGGCACTGATGGGGGAGCAATTGCGGCATTGTCCCCCCGTCCCCCCTGGATCCGCCCCTGCGATATATTCATCTTTAGAAGATTATGTAGCAGATTATTCTACTCATATCCAGACTATACATTGATTAATGCTTAAACGGTGGGAAAGACATTACTTACGACAATAGAATGACTGAGAAATCCAACCAATTCCATGTATCTCTAAGATATGTGAATGGACACAATATGAACCCTCTTGCCAATATTTTGATACACGATTCAAAGGTGTAAATGGATGTGAATACGACTCTGAAATGGAAAATATGCAGGTAAGCATAAAATACGTATTTATAGAGATGAAAGATCATTTCGGGACACTACATTTGTCAGTTTATTGTCTATTTAGCATTATCCCACTTTATCCCCTCATTTCCGCCAACAACCAAACTCTTCTAATATTTGGGTAAGAATATTTGTTGTTGAACATGTGTCTTACAGTATATATCATTTGGGTTATTGTTAATTCTTACAGCTCTGACAATATAAAGAATGAATATTTTCATGTAATTGGATGAAGTCAAGCTGCTTAAAGGTGTCTTTGAAAAGTACCTGCTATGTGTAAGTATTTAGTAACTCAGTCGGGCCCGACTCGTGAGTTTCCGGCGCTCTAGGCAAGTGAGTTCATCGCCGCCGCCCCATTAAATTTAATTCAGTTCTAAATTGTCCGAGCGTCCCTCACGCCCATGGCATTTGTCCCATTGCTATGATTCTGCAACAAGGCGGCTGAGAAAGCCAGCATTTGGAAAAGGCTCCACCAGTCAGAGAAGTTTGGGAACCCCAGGACTGTGAACGTTTTAAATGACCGATAGACTGCATGGCAAGGAAGTACCTCTGAAATCAACGGCCCTAGGCAGTCGCCTAGATTTGCTTGCCTCTTGAGCCGCCCGTGCCCGTGAAACTCAGTGCTTTTTTTTTGTCGTAATTTGGTTGTTAATGGAAAGGTCACAACTGTCTACTGGTATGAGAAAATGAATCATGAAGTGGTAAAATTTACTTACTCTGTTTTTTCAACGAATTCTGCTTTTATTGTCATTAAGACACAGTTAACTAGAATGGTGACTATTACAAAGAAGCTGAATAGTGGATGGACCAAAATGTATATAGCTACTCGCCGAATTGGATTGAATGGACTAAGGAGAAACATTGCGTTTTCAGCACTAAACCGAAAGATGTCTTTACCTTTGCTAATTACCATAAATGTCTGCAAAGAAAAAGAAAAATCATGATTAGTTTCACCTAGAGCTCGTCCAACCCCTTGCCACTCAGTGTTAGACTGGGAAGAGATTAAGACATAACTTTGTCTTGAGGCCGTTGTCATTAACCAGGCTTATTTTTAATACCTTTAATTAATTTAGAGATTTCATATTTAACGTATGACACGTAGTTGATATTAGAAGTTGTAAGGACAGAAATATCATAGGATAATACCTGCACTTACATTTGATTGTGCCGCAAACAGGATTAATAAATAGAGGAACATAAAATTAGGACCTTAACATTTATTTAAATGTCGTTTAATTCAAGGGACGAGTGAATTGATTTAAAAACAAAACGGTATCAGGATATAACAGTAAGTGATGAATTGAGAAAATGAACATTTCAGCAGTGCTGATATAGTGCAGTAATAATTTAAAATAGTTATGTTATTGAAGTAGCAGTAACCTCTTCATTGTCATAGAAATAATCTTTTTTTGTCATTGAAATATTCACGGATGTCGCCAGTTTGGCGATCTTCACGTTGTAAATGTGTTTGAAAGTTAATGGAGCAGTGAGATACATGCAGTTTTGTATGAGCAACACTACAAACGCCACTATCATCCTCTTGTTTAGTAGACATATATTTCATGGACATTAGAGAGACATCTATGCCCACAAAATGAGAAGATGGGAGCAAAAATTCTCCATCAAATAAATATTCAGGAATGCACATTCGTGAGAGAAAAATTTGTATGCAAATTTAGGAAGCGTTATCTTGATGATTGTGGATCCACTTAGATAATGAATATGAGTTATGAACGTCATTTGTTGAGTTACTCTTTTTTTTTTACAGGCTATATACCATCCCACGAGGCCCTACTACGTCCTGTACCAGTTAAGACCATGAATTTGGATTGCAGTAGTAAATTCATCTTTAGATGTCCATCACATGACTTCTTAACTCACTGATTTTCCAATTTCAAGGCCACCACCAGCAAGAGGTAATCTTCTCAGTTTTGATACTTAAAAGAAGACCACTACAGCAAGCTGTTTATCCCAGAGGCTCTACATGCTCGTTTTGTCTTTGGTGATATGAATCATAGCTACATTTATTTTTCTTACCTTTTGATTTTGATAATATTTATCAATATCTTCTAAAGGAGTTGCTAAGAATTCATCGGGTAGCTCTTCCTGCAGTGGATTAGGAAGAGGCATACCCGCCTCAAATAGCGGGTCTGGTACTGGTTCATCCAGGAAGTCGTCATCCTTTTGTGGTGGCTGATTTTTCTTCCTTTCATTCTCTTCAGCAATTCGTACTTCAATAGCCGCTAAAGACTCCCTGGTAAAGGGACGGAAAATTCCTCTGTCCTCCTCAGCAACGTCGGATTCAGACATTTTAGTCCACGATTTCTAGCTCAAGAGGCGGTCTAAGGCGCTCATGCAGCAGAAATGCTGAAATTAGAGAGGAAAGAAAAAGATAAAAATTTGATATAATATATCTCAAGGTAAGTTGTTGGTCTCTCACTACCCTCTCTGGGTGATCATCTATTGGAAATATGTTTACAGTAATGACTTCACATGTATTTTTTGTTTATATAATGAATTTTTAAATTCTTCTTGTAACGTTAGACAAATCAAGAAGAAATAACGTGTTTTTTTTATTTTATTATTAATATTTTTTATACTTTTCATGCGCTTCTGAAAATCAGTTTGAATTTATGTTAACCTTGGAGCTTATGGTGAATATATGGCCAAAGGTTCCTAATCTGTATACCAACTTTTGCAGCTCCCTGGACGATCGACCGCTTGAGGTAATCTACTAATAATTGAAGAGTTTTGAAAACTAGCCAAATTTGTTCATTGTCTCGTGTAATTCTACTACTGTACCCTGTTGAACTCAAATCAGTCGCGTTATTAAGGTAAGACCTGCAATCTATCCGTTCATTCCTTTTGCTGTTTTAATACTCGCTTACAAGGTGCGGGTTTTTTAAAAGACGAGAATCCTTTTTTATGATCAGCTACAATCACCTTACTGTGAAAGTGTTAAAGGCCTGAGGAATCTACCAGTTAGTAATTCAGAGTCAATTGATTGCTTACCATTCAGACCTGTTATATCCTTTAGTAGTAGATAGTAATCATTATTCAATGTTTGGATAGGGTGTGTCTGATTCTTAAACAAACATGCAAAACACGGATTCAACTTTGCAATGATTAAGTTTCTCTATAGGCACAAAATGGAGTTTGCACCTGTGAAATGTCGTTGGGGTTGTTTTTGTTTGGATTGTTACCAAATCATGCATGTGAGGATGTTGAGAAATGATTTAATGATGATGCTGGATATACTGATGGAAAGAAAGTGAATCCTTTTTTTTTTCAGCCGTCTGCACCTGATCATATTTGGAAAGCACCTCTTCGACCACACCTTGTCATGTTGGACACATCATTAACATTTTAACAGAAGTGATCAACAAAGCTACTTGGATGGTACACCACCACAACCACCACCAACGTGTGCTACCTTAGGCAAGTTGTACCCTTGGAGAATATCGTAAGAGACAATCTTTGTGGACTAAGTTTTGTCAGATAAGTGCTTGGTGCCTTGTATGACCCGTCTTGAAGTAGCTGAATATGAATAATGATTTTAGTTGAGTGACCTCACACATACGACCGTTGAACATAATCGACATTTCTGTTTTGAAGAACAGCAGTGAGACGACAGACTTTCCCAATAACGTCAACAGTCGCTTGCAAACCATTAAGGAAAATTATATCAAAAAAAAAAATATACAAAACGTCCCTCTAAATCTTGCCCATCATAAAAACTCGTGCTTGCACAAGCAACACATACACACAATGGATAGTTAGCAGTTTGCTAGTTGCGAGCACTTATTACATGTTTGCTTTTTATCGATTTGGATGTGTTTTTTTTGTAATCTGCATAATTTATAAAACTCATTTTCCCGATTACTTTCAGTTGCCAAAATAAGGTATGCATAATGTAACACGGACTGTATGGATAGGCTGGCAAAATGGACAATGCTGGGGTGGCAGTAACGCAGTGCAGTACAGTTAGTCTAAGGATTCAGGTTCCACTTCGACTTAAAATCTCAAGATAAGACCTCAAGAAAGACCTTTTTTTTATAATACAAAGGTGACTAAATTATTAAATTGTTTTTAGTTACGATTCATTAATAGTTGCTGCTGCTGTTGTGATATTTAGTTCTGTGTCTAATATACCATCGTTGATTTGTTTACATCTGCAGAGGAACAGTCCCACCATTGTCGAAATGCGTCATTAGCGATATTTTTCAATGACGAATTTTAGTTGGTGATGTTTTTTTGATGTTGCGTGACGTAAATGTAGCCATATAATAATATTCATACTAACTCGTCGGTAAGAACATTCCAGTCGCAACACCAGTCAGTTTACCCTTTAAAATTAGTCGAAAAACATACTTGATGCATATACTGTATGATAGTGGAGGGGGAGGCAATGTTCCCCAGTCTGAGCCACCAATTTACTGCTTGTTCAAATCATTAAAAACAACCTCCACATATTAAACTGAATTCATTAACGGTTATTATATGCTCTTTATTTTTGATTTCGGATTAGTTACTAACATTATGAACGTCTTTGTATCGTGAGATGTCGATCGAGGGAGGAACATCTGAGAAGACAGCAAAATTTAAAGGTTTAGGGACTTTCTTATTTCTCCTCTTCCATCCTCCAACCGTCGTTTAAGGGTATAAGTCAACCAATCATTTTTTTGGTGCAGACATGTTTCCCCAACTACCGGCTGTGGAAAAACACTGCCCAGTATATCGCCCTTGTTTCCATTCAGAGGGACAAATGGACAGAGGGACCCTGCCATAGGCGGGAAAAGGGTTGGGAGTTGCTTTACATGTTTCTTCAGCAACTTCATCCCTTGACTTATTCAAATCTGTTTTTAATTACATGAAATATTAGTATATGATCAATTATAATTTTTTTATGTCATCATTTTAAGTTTTTGTAATTACGAATGCGACTTTTCTTCTTGAATTGGTCATTATCGCTGCTTTAGCTCGCAATTACTTTCTGGATTCCGGAATGCATACAAGATACTTTTTCAATATTGAAGTTACTTGATGGCACGCAGTGGCGTAACTTCAGTTGTGGCGCCCGGGGCAAGAGGCATTCGAAGCGCGCTACCCCCCCCCCCCCCTTCACTGTTGCTTGTCCTGAACAGACATGGTACACGTATGTAGGCACTTTTTATTTGCCGTTAGTCGTCGCACACACATTGTGTTGCGACGGCTGATTTCCAGCAAGGCGGACAAGGCGCCTTCCAAGCTGGCGCTTTGCCCGGGGCAATTTAACCCCATTGCTCCTACAAGTTACGCCACTGATGGCAAGTATCGATTGTTGTTGTTGTTTTTTGGTGTTTTAGGGCCCTTCAACTACAAAGGTCATTAGAGCCCCGTCCACAGCATAGTTCTTATGCAGAGACTGCACAGACACTACACTAATGCGACGATTTTGGGTATTAGCAGTACCCAGTTTTCCCAAGCGGCCACCCATGTCAGTACTAGCTGGGGTTGTGTTGCTTAACTTCAGTGATCAGACGAGTACTGGTGTGTCCAACGCAATTCACCGTTCCCTAGCAAGTATCGAAACTTTGAAATACTAGTGCCATTTTATGTATAAATTCTAGTGTGATCTTTATGGTTATAACTTAAACTAAGTTACATGATAATTTTGATAAAGTATGTTTCTAGGCGGAACATGACCATGTGATACCCAACCGTCTTGCAAGCAGGTTGATTTTCATCGGAATTAAATGAAAACGAAAATAACAAAACAGAAAGAGGTATTTCGTTTGACATATCGTCACCTTTCTTTTAATTAAAAGCCACGTAAGTCCCATTTTCCTTGGTTTTTGTATTAATTTGTAGTGAAACAATCTAAAGAATATGAATTTACAGACCTTGTAAGTCTGTCAGCAACCTCTGCTCCTCTGCAGGGCAATTTTATTATTCCTACCTACTGATAACAGTACCAGTTATAAACAGTTTTTCTTCTGTTCTGTAAAATTTACTTTTTTTTGTTAACTTAGGTGCTTTTCAAAGAAAGGTGACGGTATGCGTGTTGCCCACACAATATTTTATAGATTCACTAAATATTTCTCAATGGTTTGAATGATTAATCCGCTGTTTTGAAGTTGCACTTGATTTTAAAGCATTTCTTTTGTTTGTCAAGATGGCGCTTATTCTATAGCAAGCAAAAGGGAAACCTAATTTTTCCTTCGGTTGACGTTATAAACACACCATTTTTCCCTTATGCCTCTTAATATCTTGACAATGTCAAAAGTACCGTTTTGTTTGCTTCATATTCATTTGTTTGCTTCTCAGCGATGCTAAAAAAGAAAAGTATCCTTGAGTTGCTGTTCGTTGTCGATATTATGTGAGGATATTTTTACTCAAATCGATAGTTACGTGGATAAAGATCTTTTTCTGTTTAAATATTTTTTATTTAGTACGATACAACGTTTGTCGCACAATTCTTGTACAATGATGGTAAAGTGGAGACTTTTTCTTCTACAGTGAAATTATCGTCAGTTCTGCGCCTCAGGAATAGTTTTGAAGAAGACAAGCTCCCTTCCAAACTATTTCTTTGACGAACACCTTATAATAGAGGAGCACCTGTGCTATTTAGTAACAGTCTGATTACTCTGCCTTCCAATACTCAGGCAAGTGAAGTCTCAAGAAAATAAGATATGTTTCACCTAATCAGACTGTTGTTTTTTTTAGATCATTCTAGAAAGCATTTGGATATTAATTCACTTCGAAATGCCTCAAGGAAGGACAATATTAATTGATGAAATATAGAGACAACGGACTTTAGTTGTAAGTGACCTATTGGAGTTTTTTTTTTCAACTGTGTATGCGTTCGTGTAATACAGAGGAACAAAAAAGTAGCAACTTTGCGCTTTATTTAGTATCACAGCTTTTAGTCTTCACCGGCCTTTTCCCAGAATTCATTCATTTCTCCCATTCCCTCCTCAGAAAGACTATTTCAGTAGACAAGGCACAGAACAGTAGAAGTTGACTGCAGTGAACTGCGTACAGTGCACCCAAAACGTATTGTGCCCTATCTGCGAGGCTAGTCTTCATTTGACTGTGGTATTGATCAAAGGAAATGGCACAAGGCTGTATGAGCATTTACAGGACGTCTCTCTCTTTCTCTTTGCCGTCTTCTGTTGTATGGTTGCATAGGTCGTGAGATTTCAAAGGGCATACTATAGCTTACATCTTGATTTCGGATGTTATTCAAAGAGAAAGAGGAGAGTAGCTAAAAGAACGCAAGGGACGGTGATAGGGCCACCAAATTGAGACCAACACATGTTTTCCTGTCTAAGGCAATTCATCGACTCTTACCTGTACAATTCCTATGAAATGAACAAAGAATAGCCAACTTCCGGTAATGGTATCTGGATGATGGTCTACTGCAGTGATAAAACCCTTTTCAGACACGATCTGTAGTGGAATAAGGTCTCTTGCATCGCATTTTATGTGCATGTAACTCCTTGTGTGTCACTGTCGTATAATTTTTTTCGTTCTTTTAATCCTCGAAATGTTTGAGAATCAGTGGTGTCATAAAGTAGAAACTGCCCTTTTCTGTTCACTCCTGAAATTTCTTGTCTGCCGAATAACCATTTGGCCGTCTGTACAAGAAAAGTAGCATTGATCGCATACATTCGACTGCATCATTTAATATTCACTGTTGATGTTGAAGTCTTTTCAGAAAAGGAAATTAGGAATAAATAATAATACGAGTCAATGGGATATCGTAATTTGTTGGTTTCCTAATAATATTCCTTTTATCAACAGGATTTTTCAACAACAGAACAGTAATAACAATAGCAGTACTCCACTGAAGTTCCAGCATCTCGTCTATGAACTAACATAGTTCAAACAGGGACGATACATCCCCGCGATTTACCACCAACAAACACCACATTTTCATTGCAGATAAATGCATAACACATTCCATAAATTCCATTGTCTATAAAGGAGATTCTTCGATGGCCACTATCTTACCCCGTGAAGATGATCCAGAATATTTAGAAAATAGAGCAAAAATTACATAGATTAATTTTGGACGACTATTGTCGTTTGCTCCTCAGGCTCTTTAATACTTTGCTTCTCTCTGTCTATATTTCTTTTCTTTTTCAGATAAGCGAATGCACACGTTAACAACACCACTGTGTAGCTTCAAAATAAATCAATTAGAAGTTATAACTATTAATAAATTCCACAGGAAAAAAAATGGTAACAAAATTTAACCAACTAATGGACGCGCACTTAAGTCGACGACGACGTTGCAGATGCCACCAAGAAACACACCCACATTATACATACATCCGTCAGAGAAATGGACCCATCACACAATCGCACATCAAATGAGGCCATACACACATTTTCAACAGTCGTTTTTGGGCACTTGCGGTATCCATACTATTTTTCTCGCTACGTTACGGACCATTGAAACCTTATAAAGATGAAATTGTTTATTAAAAATAAAGATTCAGAAGACGAAATTGAGACACACGCACACAGAGAGTGAGAGAGGGAGAGAGAGCACAATCACAAAAACAGAGAGACCCAGCGAAAGAGAAAGAGGAAGAGGCTACTGCCTAAGTATATTGTTTCCTATTTACAAATTGCCAAATAATCCTTTTCTCCTTATAATTCTGATGCTCCTTTCACTAATGTCTGTTTTATATTGGAGAATATGTAACGTGTTCATATTAATTTTTTTCCTGTTTCTTCTTCTTCTTCAGTGTATACTGCAACAACATAAGTGTCACTAAAAATTCCAGTACTTGCTGCCACTACTGCTATTCCATGGATTGCAGTCATCGATTTCATCGTTTTAGCTAATGTGATGTAAGTATATTCTTGGTATTGCTCTTGTTTCTTTCTCCATTTTGTGTTTTTTGGATGAACTGCTAAAAATCCTTGGTGGCACCACTGTTCGTCAAACTATGCGCCATGGAATCAATGGCGTTTCTGGAGTTTTACATCCTTGGTGTATCAAACAGAGAGAGAGACTACTGTATTGATTTTTCCTGGAGCCATGTGGGCTGGGCAAGGCTCACTTTGATGGAGGAATAGTCAACGATTTTCAGAGAGGTTTATATTTCTTTTGTGACTATGATGACGCCGCCGCCGCCGCCGACGTTGTCGTCGTCGTCCTTTTCACTTGTTCCTTCTTTTCCGCAGAGCATTGATTCCTTGTATTTTCTTCAAGATTGTGACTGAGTAAGGCTGTGTGCATTATATCTTATTATATTTTTCGTCTTGGTCGACTTTCGACGTCTCATTTTCTGAAATGCACACCGTTCGTTTTTTGATATCTCTTGTGAATTGTATCGACCCTACATATACAATTTTTTTCTTTCTGAAATGCATTACTGCGAGATTTCGTGCTTTGACAGTCAAATGTGTTTTTGCAAAACGCGATTATCACTTGCACAACAAGAGCGATTGATATTTTACATATCAGGGTGATTGAAATGATGGATGATATCTGATATTATGATTATATTATTTTCCAATTTAATGAAAAATACTCAAACATATTTCACTTATTATTTTATTTTGTAGCTGAGATCTGCAGAGGGTACTTCAACTCGTGGTTCTGACTGGCGTTCGTGTTTTAATTCATTTGTTCGTGGGAATAAGGTTTGGAAGAGAAACTAAACACATTTTGTCAACATCAAACTTCCAATTCTTATTACTTTGTAATTTGATTTATTTGTATTAGGCTTCAAATAGGAGGTTTGTGTTTGGATTCCGTCACTTGATCACCGCATACAAACATCATGCAATTACAAGTTACAAGAGAAATTCTTCCACTGCACCTTTTCCACCCCAATTGGTGGAACAGGATATGGTATGTCCTAAACAGTGACTTTCAATCAGGGTTACTCATAGGGGAACACCATATTTCTTCAATTAGTGAGTAATGAGAGGTGCACTAGGGATTTGGATTGTCATGCGACATATTTCTGAAATATATTGTTACCAGCCTTATAAATTTTAGCAGCCTTACCTACTGCTTTGATTAAAATGATCACTTTTCTCTCTCGAGCGGCTGCATTGCGTTGGACACGCCAGTTCTCCTCTGATCACTGAAGTTAAGCAACGCTACCCCAGTTAGTACTAACATTGGTGGCCCCTTGGGAAAACTGGGTGCTGCTAATACCCAAAAATCGTCGTAACAGCGTAGTGTCTGTGCAGACCCTGCATTAGAACTATGCAGTGGACGGGGCTCTAATGACCATTGTAGTTGAAGGGCGCTAAAACACCAGCAAATCAAATCACTTCTTGGCTTTCTCCACCCAGTGGCGTTCCGAGGGTATTCTGCGCCCGGGGACAAAGACCGAAATCTGCGCCCTCTAAAATTAATGCGAACCGCATTTTTGCACTCCCTGTCTTCTGTTGCCCGGGGACATCTGTCCCCCTTCGCCCCCCTCGTTACGCCTCTGATTCCACCATCACCGTTAGGCAGGGTACTAACTCCTAGACGTCGAAATTTTTTGAAAATAAGTACTAACTTTAATTCCTGTTCGATGCAAAAGTTGCAAGTTACTTCTTGCTATGAAATACTTTGCGGACAATTTGAAACACGTGAAAGCTCTGAAGTTTGCCCCTTCACAGAGTCCTATAAGAAGCCCATGTCCTCTGTCAGGATCGAGGATCGAGTTTCGAGCATGATCTCATGAGGCAAATATTATAGTGTTTTTAAAATGACGTTGTTTGTCTTGAAATTGGTGTTGGTCGTCATCATCATTATCCCATTAACGTTAAATTACTCCTCCACAAATGGCAAAAAAAAATACTGAATTTGATGGGAGCTAGAAGATCCCAGAAGAGGTGCTCCAATTTAGTGAATCACTGTTTATGAATGGCCTCTGTATCTGCGAGAATAGGGAAAAAGTTCATTTGCAATAATAATAATCAAGCTATTTTGGTGGCGACTGAAAGTCCAACTTGGAAAGGATATATCCCTTCACTGTACAGAGTTTGTCCATAGAAGCTTCAGGGCGTCGCATGTTTCAGCATGACAGTGTCGGTTAAATTCTGCACTTGGCAGTCATAAAATTGTGCATAATTAGAATAATGGAGAGTATTATTGTTATGGTCATAGATTATGTGCCCTACTAAAATGAAGACTGGTAAGCAATTAATGCTATCATTGGGAGCCTTGGAAATCATTTTATGTTCGATTTAAAGAGGTTGGCGAATAAAGCCTTGGGCTTTCCGGAATTCTCGTTATTAACATGGATATTTTTTGTCTTTGTGCCTCTCTCTTCTTTCTCCCTTGTTCTCCATCTCTCCATCTCTGTCTTTCTCTCTCTCCTCTGTCCCCTTCCCACTCTCCATGCAGGAAACTTTATTTCTTTTCACCACTAATCGCCTGGCCTTGATACAATTTTCTGAATGGGTGGGCATTAGATTATTTTTGGAAATGTGTTAGAATATTAAAAGCAAATGCCTCTGACCATTACAGGATTCTTAAGCTGTTTAGAAAGTCAGCATCAACAAGTCCGAAATATTGGTCTATTTGGAGCATTTTTAGTAAAGGCGTTACTATTCTAAGAACTTTACTACAATGTGCCAGAAAATCCTTTTCATGTGACTAGTGCCGCGATCTCCTACCCTTGGGAGTTTGCCCATCTACACATTCAGTTTTCTTGTAGAAAGGATATTTTGACATAAAAATAACATCCTATATACCGATCCGAATCAACATAAAGCCTCCTTAAAGTTTTTCTCTCTCTCGAGACTAGGAGAAACCACCGACCCCAGCCAGAATCGAACTTGATCATTAAATGCTGAAGTTATTGAGTTTGATATCCTCGAAGAGATTTTATACTGATCTACAGTTGTTGTTTTTTTTCTTTGCAGAGTGTTTTTAACTGTGACACTGGAAACGCACATGACGTCATTTGGGAAAACACCACCGCCACAAAAACACTACCAGTTGAACCACTGCGATCTCTGACAATTAGGTAATTTGTGGTTTAATTTTGACATTTTCAGATTTTTGCATTTTAGGACGTAGTAATTTAGCTACTCCGATGAGAAGCATTAATTAGAATTGCCATTGTGTGTTTAATTTCGACCCACCACGCTGGCGCCGTGGGTAGCACGCTTGGTAACTGCGTTAGTAGTTCTAGGTTCGATACTGCCCAGAGGTGGGTTAGCTACTTTCGGGCGAGAGAGAGAGAGGCCCCGAGTGCGCCGTCTTCCGGATGAGAAGTTAAACCGACGTCCCGTGTAGTGTACGATGGCATTTGCAAGTAAAAGAATCCTCTCTGCTGTGAAACTGGTAGAGAGGGCAAAATTTCGATGTGTAGGAGCTCGCCTCCTGGCGTTGGTGGAATGCCCCAATGGCCGACGATAAATAAGCATAGGGGTTGCAGCTTACGTCGGCAACCGGCTGTGGAAAAACACTGTCCAATAGATCGCTCTTGTGTCCATTCAGATGGACAAGATAGGTACCCGACCCTGCCATAGGCGTGAAAAAGGGTTAGGAGTTGTTATTGTGTGTAATTTTAGCATGAAGAGATTTACCAGGTTAACTGGCCAAATGTAATACAGAAAATTGTTGCTCCTCAAAGTAGGTCACCCTCACTTTAAAAAAAAAAAGGTGTCCAATTAACCGTTAACCTGATGACATTTTCCGTTCTCTCTCTTTCTCGACTGTTCTATCATCATCCTAACCTTATCCCGCCTGTTGCAGGTTCGAGTCTGCAGGTTCTAGCCCTCCACTCTCGCCTATCTCCCACCAGGTCCCCGTCCACCCCACACACTACCATATCCTTATGGACAACGTGCTCCCATGTCTGCTTCGGTCCCCCCCTGCCCCGGGTGTTTACAACCACCTGTATTCCTGAAATGGACATAACGAGCTCCTCCTCCCCCCTTCTCATTACGTGTCCATACCACCTCAACTTACTCGATGTCACCCCCCCCCCAGGCTACCACTAATAAGCTCATTCCCTCATTCCTAACTCTGCTCTGGACTCCCCGCTCAAATACCGCAGCATTTCCATCTCGGCTACTTGCATTCTGTTGACGGTCTATTCCTCACTACCCAAGAGTGTTGGTCACTGATGAAGAGCCACATCAATAGAATGCTGCGGTACATGAGTGGGGAGTCGAGAGCTGATAGAATTAGGAACGAGTACATATCAGAGGTAGCATGGGGGTGGGGGACATCGCGGAAAAAATGAGGGAGAGTAGTTTGAGGTGGTATGGACACGTAATGAGAAGAGGAGGAGCTCGTTAGGTCCATTTCAGGAATGAAGGTGGTTGGAAGTACCCGGGGTAGAGGGAGACCGAAGCAGACGTGGGAGCAGGTTGTCCGTAAAGATAAGGTGGTGTGTGGGGTGGACGGGGACCTGTTGGAAAATAAACGGGAGTGGAGGGCTAGAACCTGCAGACCCGAACCTGCCACAGGCGGGATAAGGGTACGATGATGTGTGTGGTGACATTTTCAGTTTATTTGTCGTGATGTCCATCAAATTAGAGCGTGATGCAACTACCAGAATGGAATACTCGCTCATTTGTCTGATTGTGACCTCAAAACCCATCTTTTACATCAGCGCTGAGAGAGAGGAGAAGGGGAAAATGAGAAATTAGAGTGTAAGATCTCATAAAAATTATTAATAACTTTAAAATATTAGTCAGGAAGAAAAAAAGTAGGATGCGTTATCTTCAAAGCATCTATATCATGCTACAATTTGAATCGATAAATTTCATCATTCCTGAACACCAATGTTTTCTTTAATGATCGACCCTCTCGATCACTTTTTTTCCACGCTTAGTTTCTTAGCGTCACTTAAGTTCTTCAATATTTGGAATTAATAGGTTTGATAAAATATTTTTCAGGATGGACATCTGGAAGAATTATCTTGTTTTCCACTGCGGCATCATCTTTAGTCTCTATCGTTCCCAGTGACCAGCTTTTTTTCTTTCAAACGTAAGACGCTGTCAGTGAGACTCTCATATCCAAAAATTAATGGACAACAGTACAACTATTTTAATAATTCGAGCCATGAGTGAGTGAGTATTCAACAAATCTTCTAAGCTAATGCTAGAACAGAGAGGATCCATAACCCTTCTATTTATTTGACATGTCGCAACCGATCATACGGGGAGCGGCTTATTGCGTTGGACCCACCAGCTGTCGTCTGATCACTGAAGATAAGCAACGCAACCCCAGCTAGTACTGACATGGGTGGCCGCTTGGGAATACTGAGTACTGCAAATAACCAATAATCGCCGGATTAGTGCAGTGTCTGTGCAGCCTCTGCGCTAGAACTCCGCAGTGGATGGGGCTCTAATGACCTTGTAGTTGAAGGGCCCTAAAACGCCAACGAAACAAAGGTTGACGTGTTGGCTTCCGTTGTAATCTTCCTCGGTGGCGCAAGGGTAGCTAGGGAGCGGCGAATGCGTTGGACACACTAGTTCTCGTCTGATCACTGAAGTTAAGCAATGCAACCCCAGCTAGTACTGACATGGGTGACCGCATGGGAAAACAGGGTACTGCTAATACCCAAAAATCGTCGCATTAATGTAGTGTCTATGCAGTCTCTGCATAAGAACTATGCTGTGGACGGGGCTCTAATGACCTTTGTAGTTGAAGGGTCCTAAAACACCAACAAACAAACAACAACAGCAAGAGTAGCTCGCTCGACTACGGCATCAGTGGTTGCAGGTGCGATTCTGGATCGAGGTGCCGAGACTCCGAATGAGCCTCGGGGTCTCGACCGTGTCATGTGTGTAACTTCCCATGGCTCGAGTGTGCCATGGGAAGTAACGCCGTGTCTTTGTGTGGTTGTCTGCACGTAAAGGAACCCTCGCTACTGTGCCACGAGTAGGCCTAGATGAGGCAAAATATCCAGGTGTAGGAGCTTGTCCCCCTGGCGTTAGTGGAGTACGCCAGCAAACAGTAGGCCGCAGCTTAGGTCGGCGTAAAAATACTGTCCAACAGATCGCCCGTGTGTTCCCATAGGTGGGGAAATGGTCAATAGTTGCTTGATTTGTACTAGGTTCTGTAGTAATATGGGCCCTAATATATAACTGCATCTGGGCAAGAGGGAAATGTGCCTGCCGTCTTATAAATAAGAATAAAAACCAGTGCCATTGTGCTATCTGAAACGAATCGTGGGCCTTCTCCTTGTTTGTGTTGTCCCGTCCCCCCA
The DNA here is from genome assembly GCA_013389805.1 of Trigoniulus corallinus. Lineage (NCBI taxonomy): Eukaryota > Metazoa > Arthropoda > Diplopoda > Spirobolida > Trigoniulidae > Trigoniulus > Trigoniulus corallinus. Next base: position 4,963,284 of record JAAFCE010004287.1, read on the forward strand.
TCGCACGTAAAATAACCCCAGATCCTATCCAAGCGACGTAAATAACGATTATGATTGATTATTGGTTTCATTTTAGACACAACAATCGACCAGTCCTTTAGAGTGGAGCCACCAAACATGTCTTTAGGCGGGATGATTTCTTGTGGACTACCGAAAAACTTCAAATTCTGCTTACGTAATAGACGAGATGTAAAATTGGTGTGTGGTAAGATATCACTACTACAATCAAAATAACCCTTTTATATATAAATATTGGGATTTATAGATTAGGAAATTTCAGTACGTGTAGGCGTTTACACCCCCCCCCCCTCTCTCCTGACTTCCGTAAAGAACATTCAAACTTGCGATGTGGACATTAAATAACACAATAAACAAACGCCTCCGCCAGCAATTCAGAGTTGAGCTTCAGTTGTTATTCTCACCCACACCACTCTGCTATTCTCTCCTACATCCCCCCACTCCTACCTCCCTCACCCGAGAGCAGCCTCCACAACGTTCGGCCCGTTATGGCTGCTTGGCCGACTCCCCCAACCCGTTGGCGTAACATACTACTGTTGAATTCAGAAATTCAACCCAATTTTCGCCCAATCCGATATCCACGGCACTTCAAAGTACTGTAAATTGACTGAATTTTCAGGTGTAAGAACTAACCCCTCCAAGTTTGAGACCGAGAAGTTTGGTGGCTAAATACAACCAGAAAAACTATCTAGCCCTATGTTCTGTGCCATTTAAGGTTTGATCTATTTTTTAGCATCTCAAGACCGGACAGTCAACGAAAGTGAAATTGGCAGTGAGAAAGACGGTTCCATTTTTGTGGGATTCAAGCACCAAAGTGACCTTGTGGTATTCACTTATCGTTCGATAGTTAATGATGATGCCCTTTGATTATGGGTGAGTTAAATACATGTTGTTAGGTCTTCTAGGAAATCCTTTGTATTTTAAACTGTCGTGTTTTTATCCACTGACAGTCGCAAGCGGCTCAAGTAGTTACGTAGGCGTGACGTCATCCATTATCAAGATGTCTGCAGTGGCCCACACCATACAGAGATAGGGGTGAATTCAAGAGAAGCAGTGAGTGAGAGAAAGAGAGAGAGAAAGAGAGAGAGGGGGAGAGAGAGAGAGAGAGACACACAGACAGAAAATTGGCGTGCTTGTTATCAGAAGGGGCCACAAGGTGTCTTGTTCTGTTGTCCCCATGTTCGCTGGTTGAAGAGAAACTGAGAGGGAGGAAGGGGTGAGATGGAGAGGTGGGCAGTAGTAGGTTTGTTATTTAGGTCTTTTCTCTCTCTCTCTCTTTTCCCTCCTTCTCATCGAAATCGATGTAATGGCTCTTGTTTTGCATGGATATAGTGAGACGCACGCAAATGTGTAATGCTGTATCACACATTGCGTGTGTTTGCGAGCCCTGGTATCAGTTCTCCGCCTCTTTTTATATTTTCAGCACTATATTAGACTACGTTCAGGTACAGCTCCAGCCCCGCTATTTTTCAACTCCCCCCGAATTTTTCTAGTCCTTTATTTGCATGCTCTGCAACATTACATTTCATACAAAATGAAGTCATACAGCTGTCTTGGTAGTGGTGGTGGCGAGAGCGGCTTATTGTGTTGGACACGCCAGTTCTCGTCTGATCATTGAAGTTAAGCAACGCAACCCCAGCTAGCACTGACATGGGTGGCGCTTGGGAAAACTGAGTACCGCCAATATCCAAAAATCGTCTCATCAGCTAAGTGTCTGTGTCGTATCTGCATTAGAACTACGCAGTGGACGGGGCTCTAAATGACCTAAAGGCCCTAAAATACCAGCAAAGCAAAAAAAGTGGTGGCGGCAGCAGCAGCAGCTATGCAACGGTCTTCTCTCTCGCTCTTCCTCTCGCGTCTCTTACATTTCGTTCTTGTTTTTTTTTCAAAGGCCTGTATGTTCATCAAACCGGAAATTTAGTACTAACATGAATCTCTCCAGCCGTTTTTCTTTAAAACTCCATTTAGCAAATATGCCTATCAACAATTTTCTAAAATTTCAATAGATGGGCCCTTGCCTCCCCTCATCACTGATATGCTTAGTCATGCATCACACATGCTCTGATTTCTGAAATTTGCTTTAAATTTTACATGTCAACAATTGCAGAAACTCGAAACCTATTTTTTGATTTTCAGATAAGGACTTCCAAGACCGCTGTTGTTGAACTATCAAATTGTTGCATAAATTACTGCCGTGTTTAGTTGATGTCGTGCCAAAAATGAAATAACGGTTATGATTTGGAATTTGTTGACTTTTTCTCTCCGATGGACACGCTAGGAGTCGTAGCAGGGATGAGAACATGTGAGGACATCTTGTTTTGCTCAATTTAATGTTATTTACTATTAAAAAATATGGAGTTGTTTTGGTTTTCAGAAAAATGAACCAAAAAAAAAGGCAAGTGGCTGGACTGTGGACGTCCGCAGAGATGGGAAACCACAAAAGGACCATTTAGTTCTCCCCTGGGATGGAAAAAAAATTCCTTCGGATACACAAATTGATCCATTTCCTGGAAAATTGCCCGTCACCTGGAACGTTGTCTTCAAACTTTGCCCTCCCATGGAAAATTTTCTGTGGACGACCATGGGCAGAACCCTGACTGTGTTTTCATACGAACCCTGTGATATGTACCTGACTGGCAAACCAAATTCTGTGTACCAGAGGCTGAACATTGACTTGTCGAAGTGGTCTTCTAATTGTCCAGAGGTCCTCGACCATTTTTTGATTATTTTAGCTGTTTATTTCTCTTAGTTGTCATTTAGTCATTTAAATTCCTAACAGCACTTTCTAGTTCTTCAGGTAATCTATAGTGAGGTTCTAGACAGGTATCAGAGCGGCAAATTGCGTTGGACACACACCAGTTCTCGTCTGATCACTGAAGTTAAGCAACGCAACCCTAGCTAGTACTGACATGGGTGGTAGCTTGGGAAAACTGGGTATTGTCAGTATCCAAAAATCGTCGGATTAGTGCAGTGTCTGCGCAGTCTCTGCATCAGAACAACACAGTGGACGGGGCTCTAATGACCTTGTAGTTGTAGGGCCCTAAAGCACCAACAAACAACAAAAATAGACAGGTATCTGGCATGATATTGCTCCAGTAGTTTCAAGATAAAGCCTGGACCCCGGCGGGTGACTTCTTTCTAGCTTGAGAGAGGCCCCCCCCGCCCCAGTGTGCCTTCTGTCAGATGGGAAGTAAATACATGGCACTTGCACTTTAAAGAATCCTTGCGACATTGAGAGTAAAATATACGTGTATTTCGGCAAAATTTCCAGGTGTAGGAGCTCGCCCTCCCCCCGGTGTTGGTATGGAAGAAAGTTCCTCAAAGAACAGTAGGCCCAACAATCAATAAGTACAGGAGTTGTCAGCAGCATTAGGTTGATTGTCTGCGAATTGTTCATGTGTCCCAATGGGACCAAAATGGGCACCCGACCCTGCCATAGGCAGAGAAAGGGTTAGCGATGATGATAAGAACTCCTTCTCCAACAGCGGTAAATGGCCTTAAGAGTAGACAGACCGAGATTAATTTACCAAATAAAAGAAACCAAATCTCCAGGGGGGATATCTAACTGGCAGGTCAGAAAAAATCGTTGTTGGACGATGGTTCTACATAGCTGGAAGCTGACCGAATGTCACAACCCTTTTAGTCTCTTCGTACAGCATGAAGAGATACGGTGGGTGCTATACCCTGAACCTTCCTTTTCTAGTGGAACGATTGTATTGCTGCCGCCGTTCAGGATTTAAACTAATCACGTTGTTTATAGTTAGGTGTTTACCAAGTAGAAGAGGAAGGAAGGGCATATAGTAGGCCCTATCCCTAAGTTGGAATTTAATTTATTTCTTTCAATTCAGTGATTGAAATCATTTTATTACCAATCATTTGACTTGGTTGCTGGTAAATGTCTTTTTTTACTACTCGATTTATATTTCCTCATTTTATCTCACCTGCATGCATCTACTACGTCACTAAAGTTATAAATTTTGAAATTTCAGAGGTCTCTACCTGCACCTTGAGTATAAAGAAGTTATTTTTAAAGCGCTGTTTACGAAACTACTTTAAAAAACAGCTTATCCGAGTTAATTCTCTTGAACCATTGATTTTTGGTAAGTTTGTTGTCTACCAATGTCAGAAAAGGGGTGGAATGGATCGCAGGTGAGATTGACACTGCGGGGCAATCGAAAACTTTTGTGGCTCGCCTTTAACACCACGATGTTGTTAAGTAGTTTCCAGGTGTGAGGGGGGCCGGCATTGAACAAGGAAACTCGGCGTGCCGCTGAGCTCATAGTGGACAGGTGTTAAAGCCAATGAATGGTGTCTTGCTATTGGACCAAGGACGGGTAGAATCTGGGACCCGAATGAAAAATTAATCCCCTCCTTTTCCACGGTAAATAGACGTTATACATCATTATCACCATTAACGCTTTTCGCGCCTATGGCAAGGTCGGGCACCCATTTATTCGCATTACGACACATGAGCGATTCCAGGACGGTATTTTTATGCAGGCGGCTGCCGAAACGTAATGTTGCAACCTCACTGCAGTTAAGCAGCCCAACCCCAGCTCGTACTAATATGGGAAGCCGCTTGGGAACATTAAGTACTGCTACGGTCCAGAAATCGTCGTAACAGCGTAGTGTGTGTGCAGGCTCTGCATTATAACTACGCAGTGGACGGGGCTCTAATGGCCTTTGTAGTTGAAGGGCCCTAAAAGAACAGCAAATCAATTCGTTGGGACACTTCTCTCTCACCTGATGCCAGGAGAAGGACGAGCTCTTACAGTTTAAAATTTTGCCGAACTACATGTATTTTTTTTCTGTCCGTGTAGGAAGGGTTCTTATCCGTGCAGTGGTGACATAGTACATACTCTCACATGGTAGAGTACCAGCTTTACTTCCCATTCGACATAAGGCTAAGGTAACTCAGTAGTCCAGCACTCTATCTGTGGGTCAACTTACCCCCTGGTATCATCCGGGCCTTAAGCTACTTTGCCAACGCCTGGGAGGAGAGAGCTCCTTCACTGGGGGAAAATTTTATCGATCTCGTATATATGCCACAAGACAGACACCGACTTTATTTTCGCTCCGGGATAGAAAGCTGCCAGCACATTTGAGACTTGCCTCCCTTTTTTTTTTTGTCGGGAGCGGCTTATTGCGTTGGACACAGCAGTTCTCGTCTGATCACTAAAGTTAAACAACGCAACCCCAGCTAGTACTAACATGGATGGACTCTTGGGAAAACTGGGTAATGCTAATAACCAAAAATCGTCACATTAGTGTAGTGTCTGTGCAGTCTCTGCACTAGAACTATGCAGTGAACGGGACTCTAATGACCTTGTAGTTGAAGGGCCCTAAAACACCAACGAAAAGAAGCCCACATGAGTTATAATGGAACCTGCATCCATGGGCTCACGATTCAAGAAGTCCTATTTCTGAGCCACAGAGGTTGGCTTTGTGTCACTCAATGGCCTTTAAAGCTGAAAGAGTCGGTATTAATTAAATAGACTTTATCAATGGAAAGAAACGGCCACGTAGACTGGGATTGAACCTACATAGTAGGAGTTAAACAAATGACTACATTGGTAAGCATGCTATGTCATAAACTTAGAGCGAAAACGACGTTAATGCCTATTTATATAAACATATGTATAATGATGATGATAATAATAACATATTTGTAGCTTTAGGAAGACAGAGAGAAAGCAAATTCAGCTGGAAATATGTTATACGAAGAGAGAGAGAGTACAGTATTTCCATTTTCATGCCTTTTATGAAGAAATGTAACTATCGACCGTGAATTATTAATGTTAGTTTCTTTTTTTCTGTTCTCTCTCTCTCTCGCTCTCTTTCTAGTTTCTTCTGCATATTAAAGGTCGGTGAAGTTGGATGGCGGGGGTTGTGACTTGCTACAAATTAATTTATCAAAGGTACGAACGTCTTAGTCACTCTCTTTTGATTTTCAAAACAGCCAAATATAGTTTTAGTTACAGAAGAAATAAAGAAGAGTAGAAGTTAACTCTCCTGGAATAATAATAATAACATGATTGTTTCATTTTGGAAGAGGAAGAAGAAGAAGACTTAAATTGGGTCCGTTGCTTTGCTCAATCATCATCATCATTCTCAACTTCCTCACCTACTCAATTGCAAGTCGCCTTTCAGTTACTACTGCATGTCCAGTGACAGAAAAGAGAGAGAGAGACGCCCCCTTGATCAAACTACTGCAAAAGAAGAGAGGGACGGGACATATCCACCTCTTCTTTTGGCCTCGTCTTTTTCATTTCTCCTCTCGCAGAGGTTTTCTGCTCACAGCTCTCAACTCAAAGCTTTGTGCTTTTGTCGCTTTTTTTTTCTGTCAAGGACTCTTAATGATTGCTCGTTTACTAATTTGTGGTTGTATTTCAGATAAATAAAGATGGATTTTAATAAACTCGTCCCCCGTTAACGATAATCGATGATAAAATTGTTCGTCATCGCTTTACAATGGACCTAGGTAAGTATTTCTATTTATTGCTCATTTTGTTTTCCCCTTCGTCCGTTTCAGTAGCTCAGTGGACTGCGTGCTTGACTGTTGATCGTGTGGTTGTAAGCTCGATCCTTCTGAGGTGGATTGCTTTTTACTGAGCCTTCCATTCAGCATGGCTGTGACACCATGGTCCCGTGTGAAGATGTGCTTTTTTTCTTTATTTTGTTGGTATTTTAGGGCCCTTCAACTACAAGGTCATTAGAGCCCCGTCCTCTGCGTAGTTCTAATGCAGCGACTGCACAGACACTACACTAATGCGTCGATTATTGGGTATTAGCAGTACCCAGTTTTCCCAAGCGGCCACCCATGTTAGTACTAGCTGGGGTTGCATTGCTAAACTTCAGTGATCGGACGAGAACTGGTGTGTCCAATGCGATAAGCCGCTCCCGTGCGGATGTTCCCTTGCACAGAAGAGAACCTTTTTTTTGTATCATCACTAATCCTTTTTCTAGCTATGCCAGGATCGGGTACCCATTTTTGTCCCACAGGAGTAATCTTTTGAACGGTATTTTTACGCAGCTGGCTGCCAACCGGATGTTGCGACCCCTTACGCTTATTTTAAATCGCTGGGGCACCTTTCCTCCACTGACGCCAAGGAGCGAGTTCTTTCAACCTGCAAATTTTTGCAAATGCAGTATTTTACTCCATGTAGTAAGGGTTCTTTTTTGTGCACACTCCATACGGGATCACGGCTTTACTTCCCATTCGACGGAAGGGAACTCTAGGGCCTCTCTCATCCGAAAGAGGCCACCTGCCTGGGTGCAGGATCGAACCGCGGACGTAGTAGTCCAGCAAACTATCTTTTCATGTGGAGTAAAATATGTGTAGTTTGGTAAAATTTCCAGGCCTCCCGGTACCTGGGTAACCAACCCTTATGAAAATGAGTAATGGTGCCCCTTCGTAATTTTCATGTCTTGCTGCATCTTAATTTCACTATCGGTCACAATATCGAGACATTATATGCACCAAAAAAAATATATGGACTGTGCCACACTCAAAGTTAGTAAGTCTATTGAGCTCTTGACCTCAGGATCGATTCTGGCGAATTCGAAGAGGGTGGCTACTTTCGGGAGCAAGGAAGAAAAAGGATGTCTTTCAAACCAGATGATGACTAAAGCCACAGTCCCGTCTGAAGTGCAATGGACAAAAATATACGTGTAGATTGGCAAAATTCCCAGGTGTAGGAAACCACCCACCTGGCGTCAATAAACTGCCAATAAGCAGACAAACAAACGTTAATTAAACTGAACTGAGCTACTGCTCTCCTCTACACCTCATTGGGTAGCGCGGGTTCATCTTATTGTAAGTCGATTCTGGATGAAGCAGGGTTTTTTTTTTGGTTAGGTAAGAAGGAAGGAGGAAAAACCCCTCGAAATGGATCTTCTGTATGTTGATAGGAAGTGAAACCGCACGTTGTCGCCAGTTATACGTCAATCAACTCTTCCTACACAGAAAATGAAAATGCACAGGTATGTCAGATTGTCGAGCTGTAGTCGAGACCGCTTTCGTTGAAGTTAAATTATAGCTTTTCTGAGACTAAGATGCCGACTTTGCTATGTTCTGGAGAGGTTTTACTTTCTCTTCTTCGCATGCAATAAAAAACATTACCAGTTAACGACTTTTCTGCTTTTTTTTTCAGCCCGTGTCATCTTAATGAATTAAACTTCTAAATGACTATTTTCTAATATGGTAACAGACAGACCGATTCTGTGTCTTGTTGGCCTGGACAACAAGCCAAGAGTCACATGTCATATCGTCATTTACTACTGACGCGATGGGCTTTCTTCCCTTGAGAATCTCAAGGGCTAAATGAATAGATGTGGTCAGTCAGTTGTAATCTTATTTTTTCTTGATGGTGTTTGTAACGGTTCCCGCTTGTAACAGAGAGCAGGACAGAGAGAGGAAGAGACAGTGAGGCAGACAGAGGAGAGAGAGAAGCAGAGACAGGATTTGTTGTTTGCTTGTATTTTAGGGCCCTTCAACTACAAAGGTCATTAGAGCCCCGTCCACAGCACAGTTCTTATGCAGAGACTGCACAGACACTACACTAATGCGACGATTTTTGGGTATTAGCAGTACCCAGCTTTCCCGAGCGACCACCCATGTCAGTACTAGCTGGGATTGCACTGATTAACTTCAGTGATCAGACGAGAACTGGTGTGTCCAACGCAATTCGCCGCTCCCACAGAGACAGGAGAAAGAGAGAGACAGAGAAGGGGAGAGCGGTAGAGAAGTGGAGACAGGCAGAGAGAAGGGAGAGAGGGAGACATAGAGAGTATGTTGCACTATGGGGTTGGGGAGTAAGCCTAGCAGCCATTTCACAGGCCGAACCCTAAGGAGGCTGCTCGAGGGTAAGGAGGGGATAGGTGTAGGAAACGCGGGAGAACGGAAATTAGTAGCACCCAACGTTCACTACCAACCACCCATGTTGAGAGAGAAGGGGAGGGAGGCAGAGAGATAAGGGGACAGAGAGAGAGAAGGGGAAAGTCAGAGAGGAGAGAGAAGCAGAGAGACACGGAGAGAAAGAGGAGAGGGAGGCAGAGAGAA
>JAAFCE010004287.1:4972462-5004186 GCA_013389805.1 Trigoniulus corallinus
GAGAGGAGAGAGACACACAGAGAGAAAGGGGTGAGTTAGAGAGAGAGAGGAGAGAGACACACAGAGAGAAAGGGCGGAGGGAGACAGAGGGAAGGGAAGAGTCAGAGAGAGAGAGAGGAGAGAGACACACAGAGGAAGAAGAGAGGGAGGCAGAGGGAAGGGAAGAGTCAGAGAGAGAGAGGAGAGAGACACACACAGAGAAAGGGGAGAGTCAGAGAGAGGAGAGAGAGACACACACAGAGAAGAAGGGGAGAGTCAGAGAGAGGAGAGAGAGACACACAGAGAAGAAGGGGAGAGTCAGAGAGAGAGGAGAGAGACACACAGAGAGAAAGGGGAGAGGGAGGGAGAGATAGGAGTATAGAAAGACAGGGACAGAGAGAGGAAGTGTGGAGACAGAGAAAGGGAGAACAAGGGCGGAAAGAACTTGAATAGGTGTGATACTATTTGCCTGACATCAGAAATGGAGTTCATAAACCTTTGTGAGTGACATTAATACAAATTTAAGAGGTAAGTTCCTCTTCTTCAAATCCAGGATATAAAATAAATTTGTATATCTCGCTTAAATAAGTGTTTTTCTAAATATTCTTATTTTGCCTTTTCAGCTTTAGGAAGATTTTGAATTTAATATCTTGTGGGATTCAATAAATTTGCATATTTTCTCTCTCTCCTCTCTGAGTGGCATTTCATAATTTGGCTTTCGGCTTATTTTTAGTATGTGGAATTGTGTGAAGTCTAAAGTCATAATTTGTATGCCTTTTTTTGGTAAGAAAATGTGAGATGATTGCTTCAGAATTTCTAAGTTGCCTCCTTCTCATATCTAGTTTTTGCCCTTTTCCTTCTCTCTCTCTCTCTCTCTCTCTTCTTCCTTTTTTTTTGTCCCTCCTTTTCTTTTCTTACCACCGTCATAGCTCAAGACTGGACTGCACATTACTCAATTATTCACACTACTTCAAATGACGGAATACAACTGGTGTGTGTTTTTCTCATGGTAGTTGTTCAAGATCACATTTCTTCAGACGCGCTGTTTAATGTAAATACTTAATTATGCGTAGAAGATCTCTTTTTCTCTGTTCCCCTTATCACGTGAGTATATTTCTTATGTAAAAATAAGACGAATAACAATCGGTAGTTTAAATTGAATAAGCAAAATTAAAATTTGAGATATATTAGCAACACTTTTCTTTCATACCTTGATGATAATGATGGACTCATTTTTATTCTTATAGATATCGATTATTAACCATTTGAGAAGAATTGTTGAAAAAAGTGCTGTGAAGGAGTAACACTTGTAAGTACAGTAAAGCAGTGGCGGATCCAGCGGAGGGAGGTATCACACCTATTCAAGTTCTCTCCGCCCTTGTTCTCCCTTTCTGTGGGAGCGGCGAGTTGCGTTGGACACACCAGTTCTCGTCTGATCACTGAAGTTAAGCAACGCAAGCCCTGTTAGTACTGACATGGGTGATCGCTCGGGAAAGCTGGGTACTGCTAATACCCAATAATCGTCGCATTTGTGTAGTGTCTGTGCAGTATATGCATTAGAACTATACAGTGGATGGGTCTCTAATGACCTTGTAGTTGACGGGACCTTAAACTCCAACAAACAAACAAACAACTCCCTTTCTGTCTCCCCACACTTCCTCTCTCTGTCCCTGTCTTTCTCTGCCCCTCTCTCTGTTTCTAGGGAGCGGCGAATTGAGTTGGACACACCAGTTCTCGTCTGATCACTGAAATTAAGCAGCGCAACCCCAGCTAGTACTGACATGGGTGGCCGCTTGGGAAAACTGGGTACCGCTAGTATCCAAAAATCGTCGCATTAGTGTAGTGTCTGTGCAGTTTCTGCATCAGAACTACACAGTTGACGGGGCTCTAATGACCTTGTAGTTGAAGGGCTCTAAAACACCAACAAACTCTCTGCCTCTCTCTCTCTCTCTCCCCTTCACTCTGTGTGCCTCTCTGCTTCTCTTCTCTCTCTCTGACTCTCCCCTTATCTCTCTCTGTCCCCTTACCTCTCTCTCTCTCTGACTCTCCCCTTATCTCTCTCTCTGTCCCCTTATCTTTCTGCCTCTCCCCTTCTCTCTCAACACGGGTAGTTGGTAGTGAACGTTGGATGCTGCTAATTTCCCTTATTCTACGTATCCTACACCTATCTCCTCCTCACCCGCGAGCAGCCTCCTTAGGGTTTGGTCTGTTATGGCTGATTGCCTTACCCCCCAACCCCATAGTGTAACGTACTCTCTGTGTCTCTCTCTTCCTCTCTCCCCTCTCTTTGCCTGTCTCCACTTCTCTACCGCTCTCCCCTTCTCTGTCTCTCTCCTGTCTCTGTGGGAGCGGCGAATTGCGTGCGACACATCAGCTCTCGTCTGATCACTGAAGTTAAGCAACGCAACCCCAGTTAGTACTGACATGGGTGGCCGCTTAGGAAAACTGGGTACTGCTGATGCCCTAAAATCGTCGTTACAGCGTAGTGTCTGTGCAGACTCTGCATTACAACTACGCAGTGGACGGGGCTCTAGTGACCTTGTAGTTGAAGGGCCCTTAAAACCAACAAAATAACAAAAATATGCATAGGCACCACGCTGTTACGACGATTTTTGGGTATTGGCAGTACCTAGTGTTCCCAAGCCAGTCACCCAGGCCAGTACTATCTGGGTTTGTGCTGATTAATTTCAGTGATTAGACGGGAATTGGTGTGTCCAATGCCATAAAGCCGCGCCTCAAAGGGGCAAGATGGGTACCCGACCTTGCCATAGGCGGGAAAAGGGTTAGTAGTTGCAGTTTTTTGAGATATTAATAATTATTAAGGAATTGAGAAGAAGTGTTGTGAAGGAGTTGTAAGTATGAATAAAAATCTAAGTGCTTGTGCTGCGTCGAATGATTTGGGGGAAATGTTGGACCTTTAGTGTTAATGTTCAGGAGCAAGGCCCTGGAGAGAGCACCGACACAGAAAGAGAACGGTTTTAGAAAGTTGACAGGGTGTGGTTCACTCTAGTGTACATTATCATAATTGAGGGCGGGAGTCGTCCTTAATACGTACTGTTTAAAAAATCATTTAGTCCAGTGGCCAATCCCTTTACCATCTTTATTTTTTTGACCTTCTGTACTTTGATGCAGCAGAATGTCCTTGTTTTTCCTTCTTTTCGACTTGATCCGAGTACATTTCACAATTTTGCATTGTTAGTAGACGACTTTGACACCAGATGGTGACGTGTGGTATGTATAGTGATGACAAAAGAGGAGCGACATGGTAGTGTAGAGACTTTTTGCTGGCATTTTGTGTCGTGACAGATGACTTATTAATCACTCAGTAATACTACAGAATCGCCATTATTGACGCCCATTATCTTTATTAAATATTAGGTGATTTTTTTTTCGTTTGTCCGTAACACTCCCCCCTTATTCCTTACCGATACATTTTTGGACGGCACCTAGCAACTCCTGAGACCCGCCGCGGTGGCGTAGTGGTTAGCACGTTGGGCAACTGCGTCAGTAGTTCTAGGTTCGATACTGGACCGAGGTGGGTCGGCTTCTTTCGGGCGAGAGAGAGAGAGCCCGCGAGTGTGCCTTCTTTCGGATGAGAAGTAAAACCGAGGTCCCGTGTGGGTGTACGATGGCACTTGCACGTAAAAGAACCCTCTCTACTACGCAACGTGTAGATGAGACAAAATTTCCAGGTGTAGGAGCTCGCCCCTGGCGTCGGTAGCATTCCCAACGAACACTAGACTGACGATAAATAAGCGTAGGGGTGCAGCTTTGGCCGGCAACCGGCTGCAGAAAAAACTGTGACCAATCTATCGCTCTATGTCCATTCAGAGGGACAAGATGGGTACCCTACCCTGCCATAGGCGGGAAATGGGCTAGGAGTTGCTGTTACCTAGCAACTCCTAACCCTTCTCCCACCTATACAGAGGCGTTGCTAGGGTTGGCGTCATCCGGTCCGGTGCGGTTTCTCCCGAAATAAGTCGCTCTGTTCCTTCTTCTGTTTTGGTGTCACCCCTTTTGTCATGGTGCAAGTGTTGTCACCCGGGTTCTTGTCTGATCACTGAAGTCAAGCAGCGCAATCCCAGCTAGTACTGACATGGGTGGCCGCTTGGGAAAACTGGGTACTGCTAGTATCCAAAAATCGTCGCATTAGTGTAGTGTCTGTGCAGTCTCTGCATCAGAACTACACTGTTGACGGGGCTCTAATGACCTTGTAGTTGAAGGGCCCTAAAACACAAACAAACAAAGGTGTCCCCCGGTGCGGCCCACACCCCTCTAGTGACGCCACTGCACCTGTAGCAAGGTCGGGCACCTATCTTCTCCCTCTGAATGGATACAAGGTCGATATATTGGTCATTGTTTTTCAGCAGCCGGTTGCCGACCGAAGCTGCTACCCCTATGTTTATTGATCGTCGGTTTACTGTTTGTTGGGGCACTCCACCGATGCCTAAGGGCGAGTTCCTACACCTGGAAATTTTGCCTCATTTACCCGTTGCGTAGTAGAAAGGGTTCTTTTACGTGCAAATGACATCGTACACCACTTGGGACCTCGGTTTTACGTCTCATTCAAAAGAAGGCGCACTCGGGCCTCTCTCTCTCTCTCGCCCTAAAGAAGCCAACTTACCTCTGGATTGTCTCGAACCTAGAACTACTGACGCAGTTACCGAGCGTACTAATCACTACGTCACCGAAGCGGGGGGTTTTTTGGAAGGCACTTCTACTGGCAAAAAAAGCTTTCCCCGCCTATGGTAGGGGCGGCTACCCATCTTTGTCTTCCTGAATGGGCACATGGGCGATCTATTGTACGGTATTTTTATGCAGCCAGCTGCCGACTAAAGCTATCGCCTCGGTGGCGCAGTGGGTAGTGTGCTCGGTAAAACTCGGTTCGATACTGGACCGATGTGGGTTGACCTCTTTTGAGCGAACGAGAGAGACCCCCGAATGCCCTTTCCTTCGGATGTGAAGTAAAACCGAGGTCCCGTGTGGTGTACGATGTCGCCACTACGCGGAACAGAACCCTCTCTACTATGCAACGGATAGATGAGGCAAAATTCCCAGGTATAGGAACTCTGTGGAATGCCCCAAATTCCCCAACCAACAGTAGACCCGACGATACATACAACCGGCTGCGGCAAAACACTGTCCAATATATCAATCTTGTGTCTATTCAGAGGGACAAGATGGGTTCTTGACCCTGCCATAGGCGGGAAATGGGCTAGGAGTTGCTTTTTGTTGCCGACCAAAGCTGCAACCCTTACACCGGGGCCGGCGCTATATTTTGCGGGGCCCTGTGCAAACTAATTATGCGGGGCCACGTGAAGACATGAAGCTGGGCCCTTCTATCAGTAGGGTCATTAATCCGAATGCGCAGGGCCCTGTGCCGTCGCCCTGTTCGCACACCCATCACTCCCGCCCTGCTTACACTCTTTGGGGCCCTCCACCGAGCTCCTACACCTGGGAATTTTGCCTGTAATCTGCCCGTTGCTTAGTAGAGAGGGTTCTTTGACGTGCAAATGACATCGTACACGCCACGCCGTAGGGCACCGACTTTACTTCCCATTCGACGGAAGGCGCCCTTGGGACCTCTCACACTTGCCTGAAAGAAACCAACCTACCTCGATCCTGTATCGGACCTGGAACGCAGTAATCGTTCATGCTACCTTCTGCCACCGAGGTGGGCACTTACTGAATTCCTTAATTTTCTATGTCTTTTAGAATTTCGATTGTTAAAAAAGAACCTCAGTCGTGAAATGGAACAACGTATCGTTCCATTTTAGAATTTTCTCGTTCTGCTCGTGCGTTCTTTTTCTTACATATAGTTATCTAATTGAATAACAAGGTTTTTTTGTCTTAATTCATATTGCTTTTATATTTAGAAAGAAGTACATTTCCCTTTATTTTATACAGGATTTGTTTTGTTTGCTATTAATATGTAAATTTATGTGCCAATGCACTGGGCTTGCGAAGTTGTCTCTTTTTTTTTCTACTGGCATCCCCACCATTGTTTCGAACAGCTGAACCATCCAAAGGTAGTATACGATATTTGTACGTGCAATATATTTGTTGTTGCATTATGAACTGCATTATGAATACAAGAGATTAACAAAGAGAGGGGGGGAAGGCATTCTTAATGCAACATTTAACTATACTATTTTATGGAGTTGCTTGGAAATAGTAATTATTATTGTGAAGTTCCTAGGCAAACTCAAGTGCGTTTAGTATGAATGACTTGTGCATGGACAGATCTCTGGGCCTTTGGGATTCATAAATGAGATCTCCACCCTGAATAACTAAAAACCCGAAAGTCTGTTCAACACTGGACGGCCAAAGTACACGTCTATATTTGATCAATGCTTTGAAATTGACCATGTTTACAGCTGGAAGCTGTTTTGTCCACTTTGATTCCGATAAGGCGTTGCCCACTAAGGGCGCGGTACGAGAATGGACATTTGGGCTTCGTTTTGGGCCATATCACGGCTTTTGTCACCCTTCACCCGTAAACAAGGTAATAATTCTTATTATTTTAGGCCGAGATGACGTGTTGATAGTAATTTCAGCAGCTCTATTTTCACCCCCTTAGAAATTGTGATATTCCCTTTTTATATCTGATGAGGTTGAGAGAGAGTGCGAAAGCTCGACATATATATAAAAGATCGAAATACTCACTGAATGGTGAACAAATTAAATTAATGATGGGAAACGTGTGGTTCTGTCAATAATAAACCACGTGGTTGGTGTGTTCACTTGTATGAAATCGATTATCTAAAATTTTGTGGACACTTTTGCATTTTGATGTCCCAGCATTATTGATTTCGTTTTGTTTCTCTGTAGCTTTTTGTCTCTTATACACGCGATTTGTCCGACTTTCCAAGCTACCAAGAGAAGTAAGGTTGCTGAAGGTGGCTGACTGATTTTAATTCGAGGAGAGGAAAGGTATGGGACTAATGAAATAACTTGCAAAAAAAGAGACACTGCAGTGGTAACGTTGTTTGAAGACGTGGTGGGTACAATGGTAACTGTTCGTATTTGGAGTTCACATCAGTTGAACCTACTTCTAGTTTTCTTAGATTGTTTTCATAGTAAAAAAAATAACTGTTCACTCTATGACCGCGGTTCTCGTTTAGAGAATGAACTCATAACTAGTGACACGTTTATAAAATATAATATGCAGTCATTCTCTGCCAAATTCTTAAGTTACTTGCATGTGCTTGAGAAAAGTAAATTTGAATCACAACTTGTGGGTCTAGAACCGAAATCAGTGGCTATGGATTATGCTAGAGGTGGGTCTTATTTCATAATCTTATCCATCTTCCGCAAATAAGATCATGAGCAGTGGGTTTAAATTCACGATTGTAATGAAACTAGGTTGCCGCCCCTTGAAAATTTGTTAACGGTTTTCTGGCGGACAGTGGTGTACGCAGCATTTGCCTGTAGTCAAGGAGCAGCTGTAGTTTTCGTTACTGTTCGGTGACATCGGCAACAATTTAATTTGTGGCTTACTTCAGTTGTATACAAAAACTTCTGTTTATTCGAATGTATCGATAATTATCTATTTTTTTTTTAATTTTTAGATGCGTCACGCATAAAATGAAACATAATTTCACCACGAACATATTAGAGGGCGAAGCGACATGAACCCACGTAGCCCCCAAGTTCGTCTCTGCATTACAACTACTGCACTTCAGAAAGCAGACGAAAAATAAACCCATTGCCCTGACAAAGTAATAGAGTTGCTTCGATTAAGAATGAGGTTTATGACATGACAAAAGAAAGATGAGAGAGAGTGCAATAGCATTTTCAATATATGTTTGAAGATTAAATGTTTTCCTTGAAAAAAAAAGTCAGGATTATGGGTTTTTTTTCTCGCTTTCGAAATTCCACTCAATACAATAAATAGGCGTGTGCACCCTTGCCATTTGCAACTATTTAATTAATTAACCACAGGTGTATCAAAGGAATAGCCGAAGGGCTCCACCCAAAGTTTAAATCCGGCCACAGGACGTACTTTTTTTTTTCGAAAGAATAATGTGATTTGCTAACCATTATACTTTTGAAACAGTGAATTCTTACCATTTAGTGATAAGTGTTAGTTATTTACAAATTGGTATAACTTGATTCGGTAACTGTGTATTAATGCAGTGAAGAATGCTTTGGAGATTCATTTGATTTGATAGCCATTCATCAAAACCAAATCAGATGGGTCTAATGAAAGGACTTTGTGTTCACTTTTAATACAAATAAGCCTATTGGAGATTATGATAGTCATTGATAGCCACTATCACAGACAGATGCTTCTCCTTTTTTTCATTTCGTCTCAAGCTTGTTATTTAATTGTAAGAAATGACAATTGCTCATCACTGTATACATATTACTGCCAAAAATTTCCTTAAAATTTGTGTTTTTTAAGATATGAAGATTTCCTCGTGGCCTCATGGATTCAACCAATATGAAGATGAGTCTAAAAATGTAACTGCAAACCAACGACTACAAGACAGTGAACCAAATAATTGAGGAGACGCCCAACTTGTACGGCGTCTAAATGCTGGTATTTTTTTCTCTTTCTCAGTTCAAATACCTAAACCATGCATTCACTTGAAGTAGAAAGCAGTGAAAAACATTGGGGTACCCTCTACCACCTTAGGGGGTCTAAGTTGAAATGGATGATTTTGACAACTTCAATTGAGGTTCTTTGTTGAGAAGTCACTACGCCCGATGTATTGATTCAGAAACGTAAGATAGAAAGCTGCGCCAATTGTCCATTTGTTGGACCAAGTAGTTTTGTATGCCTAGTGGCCCCACCCAACTCCAGCTTGTAAGACGTACAACACCGCATTTGTTGCCTTATTACACATTAAGTCAGTTCCGCGCGCACTTTGCTACTCGCTGAATAGGAGAGCAGAATTAAAAATTTTTTTAAAGTAAATCGCTTTTGGATTACTAATTATCGTTTTCTTTATAGGCGAGGTGAAGGGGCATACTGGTACTTAATTGGTCCAAAGTGGTGAGTAAAAGAGAAAGAGGTGGTAGTTGTGGCAGCGGCTGCATGGTGGTCGAGAAAATATTGCGTGTATGATAGACACTGTAAGTCTTGTGCCGCATTATACGAGTCACACAAAGCGCTAACCCTGTGTGTGTCTCTCTCTCTTCCCGTTTTTTCCCTTCACAAACACAGCAGAGTCCACGCCCTACACAACAAACCAATCTGACAAATATTGATACGAATTGCTCCTTTTCTCTTCTCGTTTTAGAGCCCTGGTATTTCTGGTTCCACTGTTTTTGGTTGCTAGTGTAAGTGCATAAGAAGGGTAGACGGAGGAGAAAAGAGAGGAGGAAGGCGCAACCCAACCGTTTGTTTCGTCATAGTCGTGCATTTCCAGAGGACGTACGTACGTATCTATACATATCCAGAATGAGGGAGTTGGAGGCGCGTCGAAAGAGAACCATAGTTGCATGAGGTTTGCAAAATTTGAATATAGTTTCTTACCTGTCTGACGATTTCTCTTTTTCACCACATCCATCCGCTAAAAGGTGTATTGCCGAAAAATTCAATCGTTTGGTTTAAAAAACAGGCAAGAAGGATGGTTCGCCATCTTGGAGAGCGATTCTCGACTATCCACTGTTGTCCACCACGGCTTACGACGTCACCAGGCCTGCCAAGCCACGTCACTTGAGCGATCATCGCCTTGCTGCGGCGGCAGATCTCGGTCGCTATGGATACTCTACATCTCAAGCTCATTGGCTGTCCCGAATACTCCGGTGTGGCTTACAGTTACTGTGGAAACCTTAGGAAACAAATGAGCTTCACGGGCCAGGCTATCCTACAAGCGCCTTCTTTCGGATCCGTCGTCGTTGTACACGAGTAGAGCCTTGAACCCTTTGCTCACTAGTATCAGAAATTCATTCAGAAAATTTTCTTGCTGTGAAAGCTGTTGCTGCAGTTTTCAGAGGTTCTGTAAATCCACTACTGGTCAGTTTTGTTATTTTTTTCTGGTAAAGTGGTTAAAGAGGGCCTTGTTCCCCCTCCCCCCTTCCGTTGCCTTTTTATAACTGCTATTGCGTTCTTACCGGTCTTTAGATCACATCGTGCATGCTGTCTCTACACACCATCATCAGAGATTAGGGAATTCAGATGGAACCTGATGGCATCTCAGAATTGAGGACTTGCCCTAACGTGTTAGTTAAACGCTGTTATGAATGTCACTGAAATACTCTCTGTGCTCAGAAAGGAAGCTGTCAAAAAATTATATCAGTAAATTGTTGGGGAGTTCATGCTTATCTCCAAATGTCCTTATAGGTACTTGTTAGCAGATTTTGGTAATTCCTTGGAGAGGGCGGAAGGGGTTGGGTCGAGTAATCAGCTTAAGGTTTGCATTTTAGTTGAAGACTGAATGAGTTGGATGTGCTTGCTTGCTTGCTGCAAGTTCATTGCAGTTAGCTGTTCAGTCAATATTTTGTTGTTAGAAATGGACGTTTTAGTGCGTCGTCACTAGGTGCCTCTCACGTACATTCTGCATTGCGACGTTCACGTGGCTAAATTGATTTGCCTGACTTTGAAAGGGTGGATGGGCCAAGTGGAGACACTGCAAGGAATGAAATACTAAAAAAAAATAACAAAAAATAAGTCAGTCGATCGATAATGATGATGATGTAAAATGGGGTAGATTGAACCATAGCTTTATATATATTTTTACTGCACACCTCCTTGCCCGGTAATGATGGCGTAAAATCATTAAAAATGAAATTAACTTTCAAGGTTCACACCATTTTGGTGAATAATGAGTTTATTTCGTTAATGAAAGTGTACCATTTTAGGAGTTTTTCTGAGGGGACAATGGTGGACTTCACCAAGTGCGTTCAAAGTAATAACTGGAGAATAATCGTGTTTACTAGTTTGAAAGTTGCTAAGTTTGTAAACTAATATTTTCGTGTGAATTTTATATTTAGAACTTGTGTCTGCTTCAAGATAGTCAAGATGTTTTCATTTGGATACAATAATAGCCAAGAGGCCCCAGAAGAAAGCATCCTCTGTCAGCCTCCTTTACTCTGGACTTGTGATGCAACATTTCAATTTGAAAATGTCAGCTCGATATGATTTGACTCAGTGATTACTAATAATGGAACTAGTGTATTAAGTGAGTAAGTCCACGAAATTCTTTCAAAACTTTTGAAAAGCTGTCATAGTTTTCAGTTCTGGTAGCGACTCCACTGGTCGCTGTTCAGACTGACTGCAAATTACAGTGAACTGTCGTTATTTATGGGTGTCTTCTTGAGGGCCTTTGCATTCCCGCATAAATTGGACTCGTTCCGCTTTATCTGCAGTATCTTGAGCGCCCTCCGATGCCCGTATCGTCGAACATAACTGTTTCTACTCACAACTAGACGCATTTCTCGTTTGGTGACGCTCTTTTCAGATGTTCCCATTACGAGGTATTCGCGATTTCGGCTCATCTTGGGGCACCTGCATCCATCTAAGATCCAGAGGTACTCTCGACTTTGAAGTGGGATGCTATTCTTGAATGAACGAATCACTTCCAACTCGTATCGGTATTTGCCCTCCGCTTCTTGGTAATGTACCACTTTTGTTTGAATAACTGGAAAAAAATTGCGGCTACGAGAAGGATCACGAAATTTTATAATCAAGAAGGGTCAAATAGTTGTCCGTCATTCATATTTTAACCATAGACACACAGATTCTGGGGCTTGTTCAGCATGCTGATCTTTGATCGCTAACTTACCAAAATCACTGTTGCAAAATTGTTGCTTGATGTTTCGTCCTCTGGAACATTGTGGACATTTTCTGTCTGGGAAAATACAATACGACAAGTTGTAATTCGTAGTTTCAAATGGTTATCCATATGGTTATCGATATGCTGTTACCTTTTCTTTGCTTTGACTTTTTCTTTGTTAGACCGGTTTCATTGTTGCTACCATCGCCATCAGATTCAACAACAATGTTGGGATGTCTCTTGGAAGAACTAGACTGGTAAGCCTGAGCACTTGTGATGGACGGTTTTCTTCTATAATTTGACCCTGTGAGGCTTAGAGATGCAGTCTGAAGTGCAGTCGTCGTCGGCGGCGGCGGCGTTGTCGATTTAATTGTTTTAAATTCCTTTGTTGCAGTTCGAGGAATCCAGTACTCAAAATATATTTTTGGATTTTGACTACGAAGCATAGCCTATTGGGATACGAATAAAAGTAAACGAATGCATACGATCCCGTGTACGGTAATTGTCTCTTGCTCACCATTACGTGAACGACGTTTGCCATGGGGCCCTTGGCTTCTAACGTTTCAGTGTTTGTGTGACCGCCACTGTAGTTAAATGTTGTGCCACCAGCGACATATTCACCAGGAGGGTCCAGTAGTCTGTTTCCGTTGATTATTGGAGATTGAGCATCATCCAAAAGGGCTTAAAGAATAAAAAATGTCTCGTTAAGAGAATTTTTACTTAAAGAGATCAACTGTTCAAATGGATTACCTAAATAACTGTCACTTTTATCCTGTACTAGGATGTTGATTGCCCCTATTGGAATTGAAACGACTTCCGCGTAGTTCAAGTTTCCTGAAAGTGGCAAAAGTTCTATCGATTTAATATACCTCTGGTTCCTCCTTTGCGCTGTGTCAGAGGTCAGAACCATTCTTGAGTCTATCCTTCCTTGATAATATCCAATGGAATATTCATTGACCTCCAGCTGGCCAGAGCTTGTTAGGAGTAAAGATGCCCTTCACTCTGTAGCAGGTATGATTGTGACCTCCGCACACTCCACATACATCGTAGGTCTTCATTGAATTGACGATACCGTCGCATCCCACGGGCTAAATGTCAACAGGCGCCGCATTCATCCAAAATAAAGACAATGCATGTTTTGTTTAGTACTGTCCGATGACAAATGTGCCATTTGCACTTCTGAACGTTGCTTCATTTACCATGCATCTTCCGTTCAAGCAAACGTGATGCACCTCCTCCTCTTCAAAACAGGGTGTCCCATCAGCAACTTTGCCAAAACCGTGGCTAAACTGGTGATTTTCGGCCCAACAAATGAGCTCGCAGGGATTCGAAACTATGGAAATTTTTTGTTTAAATTATTAACAGTACTCTGAAAAAAATATTTTTGGCTTATGCTTTTTTACCTTTTTCACTAGGTATCCAAGACTCTATTTTTTTATTCCTTATAATTCTTCCAGAATGTGAGTTACACTGAAATTGGCGATCTTCGTTGGCCAACTTCTGACAAGACTATTGACGAAGACAAAATATAGTTTAATTAGAAAGTGTTGTGACTGTGCTGCATGCATGACTTGTGTAGTTCTTACCTTTGAACCACAGACACCATATTCTGTTGATTTGCCTTGACAAATTGCTGTTCTTGTTGCAGGCGAAAATGAACTGTTACGAGAGAAACATCCGCTGGAGTTCATTTGAGGGAGTCATCTCATTAATGTGAAATTACCTGTGGCCTTGTGAGTGATTGCATACTCGTGATCGAACTCGAATTCCAACTTGGCAACTTTTGCTGCACTTTGACCAAAGTGACCAATCTGTCCATACATTGGTTCCATCACTTTTATTTGAAGGTAGTTTCATGATGGATGAACTTTCGCAACAAATTTCCATCTACAAATAATAAGTTATATTTTTTTATTTCTTAACTTAGTTTGTGGTTATTTTCGATTATCGATGTGGAAAAAAACTTTCAACTCACCCACGGGGACATCGCCAGAACGATGGTCAATGTTCGAAGGACTGATGCACTCCAATTTAAAGGCATCTTCACTCTATTTGAGACAGATAATACTAAATAAGATTATAGTTGCTGTGCTACGATGCTGACATGATGATGGGAAAATGAAATTTTCCGACATATAAACACCGGTGTTCAAAATTAAGGGAATGCAGACTGGGAGTGCAGGTATCGACAGGGGTAAGCATAAAGTGTTTTGTAAAATTGTGTCCTGTTGCATAGGCAGTAGGGTAGAATGACTAATCACCATCGCTTAGATGATGAAATGAGGTGGAGAATCGTTGGTAGGTTGGAAGTAGGGCAATCCCAAGTGCAGGTTACATGAGACTTCAACGTAACACCTAGTGTCGTCTGTAATATGTGGAAACCGTTTCAGGACACTGGATCCATATTCAGAAGGCCTGGACAAGGACGTCCAAGAGCTACAAAAGCCACTGAGTATTGGCATTTGGCACTTTCAGTCAGACGCCGGAGGACTGTTAGAGCCACACATCTCTCTCGTGAGAGAGGACTTTTTTGCCAGAAGACCTGCCGTTTGCATCCCATCCAAACTCCCTCACACAAAAGAGCACGTCTGACATGGTGCAGAGAACATCAGCCTTGCACCCAACTTCAGAGGGTCCACGTCTCTTCAGTGACGAGTCAAGATTCAGCCTTGACAAAGATTTTAGACGAACCTTGATCTGGAGAGAGCCTTGGACCTTCCATCACCCCTCTGACATCAAGGAAATGGACCATTACGGTGGTGGAGGAGCCATGTTGTTGACGGGCATCGTGTTGGACGACCGCACATCACCCCACATGTTTGACACAGGCTCTCTGACTGCTTAGAGGTACAGAGAGGAGATCTGAGAGCCTCATGTGCAACTTTTCAGGAGTGCAGTTGACCATCAGTTCCTCTTTATGGATGACAATGCACATAGGGCCCAAATGGTGGCTGAATATCTTCAAAGTGAGGATATTCAGCGAATTGATTGACCAGCCAGATCTAGATACCTGAATCCTACTGAACATGTCTGAGATGCATTTGCGAAGGCCATTGCAATTCGCTAGCCACCTCCCAGAACTATTCAGGAACTAAGAATTGCTTTGGTGCAGCTGCTTCGGGGACTCATTAACCGTCTCATAAAGTGTATGATGACTCTCTGTGCAATCTGTGTGTATGCTAGAGGTGACCAGTGGCGTCACTAGGGGGTGCGGGCCGCATCGGGTGACACCACTCGCACCATGAGAAATGGGGTGACACCAAAGCAGAAGTGACTTTTTTCGGGAGAAGGGGGGGGGGGGTGACACCAACCCTAGCGACGCCACTAGAGGTGACCATACCCCTCTTAACCTCATTTTCGGACCATTGTGTTTTGAACATTCCTGCTCTCAAGTGAATTACTCGTGACTTTGCAATGGTATTTTCACTGTAGGGCAAAACTTGCTGTTGTATATTACTCTACTTCCATACCAAATTTTACTAAATTCTGTCCAGTAGTTTTTGAGTAGTCCTCTTAATTTTGAACATGAGTGTACTTGTATATAGGGCACTGCCTCTACATAAAGAAGAGTTAAGTGAGGTATAGTATGTGTTTTTCATTTTAATTGACTTCCGTTTTGGAGTTTTGTGACCATTTATTAAGTCTAATAAAAAAAATACCATTTCTAGATACTTAAAAAGACTGTGAACAGGTTTAACTTGTGTGGCGTTCTGTGTGGATTCCGTCTCAAAATGACTCCTTCGGGGATTCACCAGTAATTTATAGTCCATCAGTTTTTTATTGAAGAGGTTTATAAACTCCTTAAAAAGACGATGCCGAAAGAGGTCGGTCGGTTATATTCGTGTCTTAGTAGAAATATTGATGTTGAACTTTCTTATTGTTTTTAGAGTGGAGGCTGGTGGCATCTTTAATAAACAGCAACTATTAACGCTTTTTCCTGCCTATGGCAGGGTCGGGTACCCTTCTTGTCCTTCTGAATGCACACAAGGGATGTAGGTTATTGGAAGCACCCGGGGCAGGTGAAGGCCTACACAGACGTGGGAGCAGGTTTTACGAAAGGATATGATAGTGTGTGGAGTGGAGCAGGGGCAGATCAAGGGGGCAGCACTTCAAAAAAAGTGCGTCCCAAGTACTATAAATATTCAGAATCCCTTAGTATAATTCTTGCTAGCAACTACAATAGGTCCTCCACTGCCCCTTAGACAATGTACCACCTTCAGGGGTTTAGCCAACTTCAGATTGAACTGCAACTGTTGCACTGGCAGTAGAGAAATGGGGATAGCAATGCAAAAATGCCTCACTAGGTGCAAAGGTGAATCATGCATAAGTTGAAATATGCGCCCCATTGAGGCTTTTGTTTGATTGTTTTTTGGGTTTTAGGGCCCTTCAACTGCAAGGTCATTAGAACCCCGTCCACAGTGTAGTTCTGATGCAGGGACTGCACAGACACCAGTGGCGTCGCTAGGGTTGGCGTCACCCGGTGCGGTGACACCGTGGTGTCACCCCCACAGGCCCCACTCACCCGAAAAAAAGCCGCTTCTTCTGCTTTGGTGTCGCTCCATTTCTAATGGTGCGAGTGGTGTCACCCGGTGCGGCCCGCACCCTCCCCACCCCCCTAGTGACGCCACTGATGTCGTTCACTACACTAATTTTTGGATACTAGCGGTACCCAGTTTTCCCAAGCGGCTACCCATGTCAGTACTAACTGAAGGTTGCGTTGCTTTACTTCAGTGATCAGGCGAGAACTGATGTGTCCAACGCAATTTGCCGCTCCCCATTGAGGCACTGAGGGGGAGCAATTGCTGCATTGCTCCCCCCTGGATCCGCACCTGGAGTGGAGTGGGAACCTGGTGGGTGATTGGCGGTACCGGATGAACACCTTGACCCTGCCACAGGCGGGATGAAGGTATGATGATGATGATGATGATGGTGTCACTATTATCGATAATGATTAATTACTGTTTTTTTTCTCGTGTACCACAACCTCATCTCTCGCTATATTTTAGATGACAAAATGAACAGAGGGTGTGGTTGGTAACCAGTGACGTTTTCAACTTTAAAAAAAAGACTGAAATGTAAGTACAAGGGTTCCATTGTGTCCTCGGACGTTGACGACCGTGACGGGCGGTGATAATCATATCATCATTTTCTGCTTTACATATGGCGACTGCAAATAATGATGTGCTCGTGTCGCTAATTAATTAAGTCTTAAGTGATTTGTGATGATTTCCGCTCTACGCAGGCAGTCGTAGTTAGTCGGGGCCACTGACCCAAAAGACCTTAGTCGATTCATTGGTCGTTTTCTGAACGTTGACAGCAATTTATAAACACTCTTAAACGCAGACATCAACCAACGTAACGTTGCTACATCACAAGCCCAAAAGCAAAGTGATGTTAATAAAATTTATTACTTGCGATGGTTGTGGGTCAAGGGGTTATAGAAGTCAAAACAACATCTTGCCCGTTACTGTTTGTTTGTTTTTTTCATTACAGGAAACGTTCATCAAAACACATTTATAAATAATTGGGTGGTTTTCGAGCGCTTTGATGTATAGTTGGATGTCAAGCTTAGTAGATATTGTGGCCCATGGATCATCTGCGTTTAAGGTCGTCGCCTGGCCCTTCTCAAGGACTAACGGTATTAATGATGCTTCATCTATGAGCGCCCGAAGTCCAGTAAAGAGAGGCGGGGAACAAACGTGAGTTTGATTTTTTTTTTGGAATCGTCGAAAGATGAGGTCGAGTTGGTGAGGGAGCGGCTTATTGCGTTGGACACATCAGTTCTCGTCTGATCACTGAAGATAAGCAACGCAACGCCAGCTAGTACTGACATGGGTGGCTGCTTGGGAAAACTGGGTACCGCTAATACAAAAGCAACTCCTAACCTTTTTCCCCGTCTATGGCAGGGTCGGGTACCCATCTTGTTCCTCTGAATGGACACAAGGGCGATATATTGGTCATAGTTTTTCTGCAGCCGGTTGCCGGCCTAAGCTGCACCCCTACGCTTTTTTATTGTCGGTCTAGTGTTCGTTGGGGAATGCTACCGACGCCTGGGTGCCGCTAATACCAGTGGTGTACCGAGGGTATTCTGCGCCCGGGGACAAAGACCGAAATCTGCGCCCTCTGGCACCCGCTAAGCGCATTTTTGTTGTACATTTTTGCGCCCGGGGGCATCTGTCCCCCCTAGTTACGCCGCTGGCTAATACAGTACCCAAAATCGTCGCATTAGTTTAGTGTCTGGGCAGTCTCTGCATTAGAACTACGCAGTGGCCTGGGCTCTAATGACCTTGTAGTTGAAGGGGTCTAAAACACCAACGAACCGAACAAAAAAAAAGCGGAATTGGTAAATATGCCTTAGTAACTTTTCTATGTTCGTTAAAGTGTCTGTCTTTTAAACTGAATGAATATTTCATGAAATTTCTTTTTTTAGGTTTGCTACATTTTGGGACGAGAGTAACGGTCATCAGATAGGGCGGTTGTGTCTCACCATTGTTAGAGAGCCTGATTTTCGAGTTTTTGAATTATTGGTGGTTGTTGATAGGTCCACATTCCAAGAAATTAACTCGAGGTAACCGCTTGTTGTTGCTGATGATGTGTAATTAGTGGCATTGACTTTCCATCCCACTGTCCATTAGTTGTTGAATCTCGCCTCATGGCGCTGTCAGACATGCTCAGCAGGAACCGTTATGTCTGTCACTAATCATGGTTGTGTGGGGGAGAAGGTCTGATAAAAGAGGGGCAACGTGCCCACGCATTCGTCGTTTCAGTAATAAAAGGGCTACTACATTGGTGGGTTTACCCTTCGGGGGAAGCTGATACATGGTTTTTCACTTGATGATTAGACCATTTAAGATCTTCTCAAATGTCTTAAGTGGAATCACCTCCTCATCTTTACTTGTCAGCTTCAGTCTATTGGATATCCCAAAAGTTTTTTTTTTTAAGTTCTTGAGAATGAAGTCTCTGAGTATTTTATCCTTCTGTGTTGTGTTATCTAATCCACTCAAAATAATTTGTAAAATTTAACTGCTTTTGCTGTATTGAATGACTCTTCAAATTATTTTATAATTGACACTACATTGCGGAGGGATTTTTGACGATAGAGGACCTCCTAAAGGTTTCATCAATCACATGTCTCGACTTGATACTCATTTGGTTATAGTCCAGTCACGACTTTTTTTTTCTCATGTCGTGGGGTTGGTAATTCATTACTTTTAGACTCCGAATCTTCGTAAACTGTTAGTCAACATAATGATGAGTGTTAAAATTGTGATGTTGAATTTCCAACAGCTAAAATTATTTGCTGGTGGTCCATGTACGACTATATTTCATGAGATGATCAATATCCAGCTGGGAGCGAGTTTATTTTACAATAACTTATGCAGTTGAGGCGGTGATGGGACGAATTTTTAATCAGTGGTCAGGAGTGAAGGACGAAAACAAGATTCTCGTTCGTATAATTAATTATGAACCACGCCTTGATGGCTATTGACATACGTCCTGCTGAACCCCGTCGTCGTGGCTTATTAATTCCCTTTCAGCACTGCAGAAATTGACCTCTGTCGTCCACGTAATTCTTTCTGAATTGGTGCTGTTGGTTCGTTTATGAAAATAGTTCAGAAAAAATACTGTTCACAAGAGAAAGAGATTATTAAAGTGTTATATACTTTTATTTCTTTTAGACGGAAGAAATTGTGGAGCAAGAGTTGGTCATTGGTAGCAGATTGATTGAATGCACTTATTTTTCAAGAATGGATTTCCGGCAAAGTAATTATTCATCAGTGTCCTATCTGGTTAACTGACTTTCTTCTCTAAAGATCATAATAACAGAGGAGGAAGTAGTCAGGGTTGTGTTGTTGGTGGTGTTTTAGGGCCCTTCAACTACAAGGTCATTAGGGCCCCGTCCACAGCATAGTTCTGATGCAGAGACTGCACAGACACTACACTAATGCGACGATTATTGGGTATTAGCAGTACCCAGTTTTCCCAAGCGGCCACCCATGGTAGTACTAGTTGGGGTTGCGATGCTTAACTTCAGTGATCAGACGAGAACTGGTGTGTCCAACGCGATTCGCTGCTCTGAAGTAGTCAGGACCCTTAGGAAGATGAAAGGTCGAAAAGCTGTAGGCTCAGACAAAATCCCCATTGAAGAGCCACGTCAATAGAATTTAGGTAGCCGAGATGCGAATGCTGCGGTACATGAGTGGGGTGTCGAGAACTGATAAGATTAGGAATGAGTATGTTAGAGGTAACCTGGGGGGTAGTGGGCATCGCCGTTTAAAATGAGGGAGAGTAGGTTGAGGTGGTATGGACACGTAATGAGAAGAGGAGGAGGAGGAGCTCGTTAGGTCCATTTCAGGAATGCTGGTTGTTGGAAGAAGACGTGGGAGCAGGTTGTCCGTAAGGATATGGTAATGTGTGGGGTGGGCGGGGACCTGGTTGGAGATAGACAGGAATGGAGGGCTAGAACCCGCAGATCCGACACTGCCTCAGGCGGGATAAGGGTATGATGATGAATCACACAGAGAAAGGATTAAGTCTCCAAATGTGATGACTTTTCTCTTGTTGGATTTAATTGTTTTTGGCTGTGTGCGCACCCGCGTGTGTCAATGTCTGTTTCCAGGTCACGACCCTGTCATTTGTCTTTGTGCTAGTAACTTTTGAAGATGCTGTTTGTAAGCTGCCAGCCCATATATATTTTGTAATTTGTTTTATGACTTAAAAATTTGTTAGATGATGAAACTAGATATGGTTACAGACGCAAACCTCGACAGTGTTGCGCTGCTGTTCATTTCATATTTTTCTTGATATCATTCACCTCCCAACGTGGTCATGACGCTGCCTCCTTATTTTGGACAGTGGCATTTATTTTAATTAGATATCTATTATTTGTAGTAGTTCAGAGGTTGAGTATAGTCCTTACTCCTCTCTAACTCTCTTTCCCTCTTCACTTTTCTCCCTCCTCTTCCACGCACACAAACACTCCCTAACTCTTAAGATAGTCTCCTGTTGAATCCAAAGTTGGATCTCTGAAGCTCTCACTCGTCCTCCCCTTCCCATTTCTGGATATAAAGTTGATAGATAAAAGAGAGAGGGAAATTTATCTGCTTGAGGGGATTCAATTGATTGATGTGTACAGAAAACCGAAAATAGTTACCTACCAAAATGATAGCGCCGATCTAAAAACGGAAAACTGTGTAGCTTGAAGCGGTATGTTATATTTTGTCATGAAAAAAATTCACCTGCTACTACTCTTCTACTGTTATTTGCATAAAAAATTGACGGTAGGATTTTGAAAGTATGTTTACAAACATGACAGATATAGCGAATTAATAAAGTAGCAAAAAAGTCCCCCTCCCCTTCCTCGTCCCCTTTGAAGGCTAAACTGAAATCCTTCTGGAAGTAAATGATATACGACGGTATTATAATAATAATATGGAGACTGTAGGTTACGCTACAATTATTTTTATATACTCGTTAAGAAAATTTTATTACTTGAACTAGAATTTGTTGTAAAAAAAATAAGAGGACCACGAAGTCAACTGACAGAGGGGCACATTAACGATGCTCAAATCTCTCTGTTCAACCAATGTTGGTTCTACCTTTTTAGCAAATGAAATGCGTATTCAACCGTGCAATTGTGTTATCAGTATAAATGTCATTTACTTTCGTGACTAGGTTACTTCATTCAACTGCTCCTACACTCTTTTTTTTGGTTGTAATTTCAACCTTTTATGTTTCTGAAGACAAAATACCTGATTAACGTGAATGAATTATTCAATCGAGCTTAACCTTACTTTGAATTTAATATTCATTTGATTAATTTGATGTAATTAGGCTCAAAACAGTGACGAGGAGCACACTACCTCGACAGCATCTTATTAATCTACTAACAAGATTCAGCACAGGATTATTCACATCATTCAATTTCATTTCTGACATGATTACCTTCTTCTTTTCTCCGCAGTTTTATGTAATAGAAAAACACTAAGCCCAGGTTTCAATGAATAATAGGTCAAACGCCTTTTTTTTGTGACAAAGGTAACACTCATATTAGACAACCTAATTTAAATGCTTTTTTTTTCTTAAATTTCGTTCACAGGACATAAAAGTAATCATCATCTTACCTGCTTTTATGACAATAGACGTCTGAAATATTGAATTACTGGTGTTTACTACTCCTTAATTCAGAAGAAAATTAAGTGGCGTTGGACTCCAGAACTTTCATTCTCCAATTTAAAGTAAACACAAGAAAAACCTTGTTACTCCTACAAATTGTTTTCTCTTTCTCTCTCTCACACACTCCTATTCCTCTTTTTTTTCAGAGAGAAATATTTTGAAGTTCAGGGTGGTTTTAGTTAAGAAAGATGAGGAGACACCTGCAGTGATAGTGTCTGTCCTTGGATTTCAAGTGTCGCAGCTGCTGTCGTTCAAGTAGACATTTGATTGTAATTTAATGCCCATCCATGTCCGGCTGTGATTATAACATTGTAGAGGTCTGATATCTTTGAAATTGATGCTACACCACTTGAAAAATAGTATACTAAGTGTCCGACTCACTCACTCTCTCTCTCTTTTCTTATTATTTATGATTAAACTTTCCCTCCCTTCTTCCTTGGCCAGTTTTTTTTTCTTTCTCACTCTCTTTGCAACTCGGATGGTTCAGGGTATCTACTTCTTAAGGTCTCTTTTTCTTGATGTTGACTTTTCTGTTTTCTGCAGTGATAAGAAGAGTAGCTGATGATGCTGATGAGTTTATTGGCAGTGTTCTGTGCTTGCATCGGATCTTAGTATGCGTATGTCTCACGATGGATGAAGACAGAGGAGTTTATAGTTGACGGTGGCCAGACATGGTGAACTGAAGACACACCAGGCGTTTTTTTATTGGTTGGTGCATCTAGTGCAAAATTTTTTTTGTTTGTTAAATTAATTCTGAGTAGCAGCGGTACTAGTGCTAGTCATAGGGCGAGCTCTTGAATGTTGTGCCCTATTGCAGCAACAACCAGCAGAGATAGTTGAGGATTTTTTTTTTTTTGGGAAGGGGATGAGGGGGGAAGTTTCTTATTTGAATTTTTCTTTTTTATTGTTGGTGGGCAGAGTCTTCATTTTAGCATCTTAAAAATGCTTGTAGTCAACACTGGGACGATACTTGCTCTTTCTTGTTCCAGGAGAAGAATGTTATAGGATACGGTTTGTTTGTTTATGTGTGTTTTGCCGGAGTATGAGAGCATAACGAAATTCTTGTCCCCCCCCCCAAATGTGGTGGTGGAGAGGGTAAGGGGCACTTTTTACTCCTTTCTTGAAGGATATTTGTATCTTTTAACTTTGAAGAAAATACTACACTACCTATCTTCTTCTTCTTCTTTAGTCGATCATCTTCAGGAAAACCAGATTTCTGAATTGGCAAGGCCAGCTGTCGGGGGTCGTTTTTATGATAACTTTACACATGCTGCCCCCCTACTTTCTCTCTTTCATTTTCTTATTGTTAAAGTATGGTTGTTAAATCATGTAATTAAAAGAAGGGTATCTCTCTCGTCTTAAGATGGGTAATAAATAACTTGAAGATGCGACCCTTTCCTTCATCGCATAGCTCCATTTCATTTAAAAGGCCACATTTCATTTGCTGTTGAACCGTCTTCCCCCCCTTCCCTGACAGTATCATAATTCTTTCTGAACACGAAAACAGTTGGTTTGTTTCTTTATCTCTGGTACAAGTTGAGTTTATTATTATAAAATATCATTTCTGGAAATCAGAATTGAATCCTGTCCCCCGCACTCCTTATTGGATAAAAAATCAAAACTTGCTAATAAGGTGTGTGTTTTTATTTTACAGAAAGAGCAAAAAAAAGCCCCAATTGTTGATAGCGAAAAACTAGTTTTTTGTCCTACATTGCTGTCTCTTTCCCTCACCCGCTGATTGTTAAAAATTTACCAGAGCAGGCTACAGTATACTCTCCAAAAAAAAAATTTTGTTACTCCTACCATTCTTTTTCAGGGGGGAAAAAAACTAGAAATTTATTTTTAAAAAAGTTCAGTTGAGCATCAACAGGGCCATAAAGCTCTCAGTGAATTGCAAGACTGGTAATGTTTATAAATATTTTTAAGACCGTCATTAATAAGACATAATTATACAAATTGAATTTATTTCATTTAGCTGAAATTTAAGCTCAACTAAAGTCTTGTAACTAGTGCGAAAAATGGCGATGAACTTTTTTGATTATGGTTTTTAGTCTTCTCGTTATTTATCTTCTGTCTGCTTTCCCCTCTCACTCTCCTCTTCTCCCCGGGTCCCCCCCCCCCTCAGAGTTTGGTCGCTTATTTGCTAAGCCCATCTTTCATAACCTTCAGTATTTTTTTATATCAATTGAAGCCTACTCAGATAAAGACTTAATCAAATAGATATAAATTTACTAAAACATTCACAGAAAAAAAATAATTGCATACAACATACTGAGACTCATTCTGAAGTTCAACCTCTTTCACTGTCAAACTTATATTAATATCGTATAAAAATGTGATTTAAAAGTTGAAAACAGTCCTTAAAATGGTTTTAAAAAAGATATAGAGAGTAAATGATGGATGACATAATCTCAAGATAATCAAAAGTCGATGTTCCAGCACCCGTTTGTTTACAGATCTTGCATACTTGGGTTCTGACAAGAGACTGTTTAAAGAATTATAAATATCCAACAGATAAATAAAACGCAGGAACTAAATTGTCGTTATTGCTTCTTTTTTCAGATGAAAGATGGATCATCTGCCAGTGTCTTGCAAGTGAATGGCGCGCATTTCGACAGCGTTATCAACTCCATCGCTGGCACAAGTTCGTTGATTGTGACTACTACACTCTTCATGAAGCGTATGGTTGAGTCTTTTGATGCAATACTGAGGAGCGAGTAAAGTCCATAAATAAAGAAAGAGACAAGTCCAACTGGATGCCATTTTGATCCACACTGAAGCCCAGTTTTTCTCAAAGGTGATGATAGTAGCATTGTGTGGCCTAAAACGCCAAAGTTCAATTTACTTTTTCTTAAATTTAAAAATCAAAATTTGGAAAAAAAGAAAACTGTTTTTTGTTACCTAAACCAGTTGGTGAGTTGCATCATGATGTACATGGAGGCTAACACGAATAGCAGGTGAAAAAATGAGTAACTGTAAATCACACCATTGGCCTCATCTTCAATCATAGCCTTTTCATCAGTAGGTGAGTCTTCTGTATTATTCACTTTTTAATACACCATAAAATGAAATGTTAATAAGTCCTGAATTGTAGCGTTCCTGTCTAGACATTATTATTACTACTTCTAAGTCGTTTCTCGCCTTTGGCAGAGTCTCGTATCCTGTCAAAAGACCCTCATAATTGTGAAATACCAGAAAAAAACAGAAATAGAGTTAATCATACCCTGATCCCACCTGTGGCAGGGTCGGGTCTGCGGGTTCTAGCCCTCCACACCTGTCTCTCTCCCACCAGGTCTCCGTCCACCCCTCACACTACCATATCCTTGTGCGGCCAAGTTGCGTTGGACACACCAGTTGTCGTGAGATCAACGCAAACCCTCGTTAGTACCACCATGGGTGGTTGGTAGAGAACGTTGGGTGCTGCAAATTTTCCTTGTCCTTCCTTCCTCTACAACTACCTCCTAATCTCCCGCGAGCAGCCTCCTAAGGGTTAGGCCTGTTATGACTGCTTGGCTTACTCCCCAACCGATTAGTTTAATGTAGTACAGTAGTAGTAGTGTAATAACCTGTTCCCACGTCTGCTTTGATCTCCCCCTGCCCCGGGTGCTCCCGGGACATGCATTTCTGTAATGGACCTAACGAGCTCCTCCTCCCCTCTTCTCATTATGTGCCCATGCAACCGCTACCTATTCTCGCGCATTTTTTCTGCGATGTCCATCACCCCCAGGCTACCTCTAACATACTGATTCCTAATTCTATCAGCTCTCGACACCCCATTCATGTACCGCAGCATTCGCATCTCGGCTGCCCAACACTCTGATCCATATAGCATAGCTGGTCTAACCACTGCCCTGTAAAACTTCCCTTTCAACTTGATTGGGACCCTCCTAACACACAGGACTCCGCTTGCCTGCCTCCACTTGAAAAAAAAAACAGAAATAGAGAAATGAAAATGAAAATTCTTATTCTTGGTCCTGCCGTCGGTAAGAGTTCTGACATTGTAGAAATTTTTATACAGAGACATACAGTTCACCCTAGTGTAGTCCCAGACTAGAATCGACCCATTAGAATTCAGGGGTGTTAACAGGCGGCCCGCGACGAGTATCTTTGTGGCCCGTAACGTCTGAACTGTACTAAAATGAAGCCCGCGTGAATTTCGGTAGAGAAATGGCCTGTGGCTAAAATGATTTTGACACCTTTCGTAATTATTTTTGACTAGATATTCGAAGGTCCCAACTTCCTGTCATAGGCGCCAAAGGTTAGAAGAAAGTGGTCAACAAAACAGTGGACAAGGAAAACTCATTAAGAAGAATGTAAGTGTGGTTGGTTAAATTAGTGTGGTACAAACCCTTTTAATCACCTCTTATTATGCAGGGATGCAGAATCTTGTTCTACCTCACAACTCACATGAATGTAATTAATTTTTTTCGGCCATGTCTACCTCCCCCCAATGCGTTTGGAAATTGAATCAGAATCATAACGCAGATATGAGGCCTCTTAGTGAAATTAAATACCTCAGGAGGAAATAGAAGATCTTAGGAAGAAATGAGTGAATGTCGTCAGAGAGGTTTTTTGGGAATCGATTTTCTTTCTCAGATCACTGGTGGTTTAGGTCAGGAATCTGCAGAGGCAGATCCGGCAGGCACTTCAAAATAAGTGCGCCCCAAATATTTTTAATTATTCAGAATCCCTTAGTATAATTCTAGCTAGCAATTACAATAGACCCTTGCAGTGGTTTAGCCAACTGCAGATTGGACTGCAACTGTTGAGCTGGCAGTATAGAAATGAGGATAGCAATGTAAAAATGCCTCATTAGTTTCAAAGTTGAATCATGCATCAGTTGAAATATGTGCCCCATTGAGGCACTAAGGGGGGAACAACTGCTGCATTGCTCCCCGGGATCCACCCCTGGGAATCTGTGAAGGAAACCGATGCGCCAAGCAGCAGAGTTCAACAGCAAGAAAAAAGTGGCTAACTGGCCACCTGGGTTCAGCAGAAAGTGGTGCTAACTTTGTAAGTAGAAACATTAAGTTTAAAACTTTTATCAACTGTTTACATATTTCTAAACTGTTTTGTATATCAGTTTACAATTTAGACAGAATAGTTTGGAATTAGTTTTCGTCGTCCTTGTAAAGTAACATATTTTTTTTTCTTTTTCACACAATTTCTTAAGGAAAAAAAATATTTCAAGAAACAAAAGCCAATCTATAGAAAACAGTGCAGTGCACTTGTTGTTGGCAAGAAAGCATTTGGTTAATTTTGGGATCATTAGCACCATTTTGAGTGAACAGGATATGGTAAGGATGGATGGACGAGAGACCAGTTTAGTGGTGGTTTAGTCACCAGCAAGGCTGAAAATAGCAAGAAAGAAACATTATAAAAGTAAAATGAGGCAGAGAGTCGGAGAAAGGGGAGAGAGATGAGAGATGGAGAGTTGAACTTCCGCTCTAAAATATGGGCCACATTCTGGGAAGTGTAAAAATATTTTTTAAGTTTATATATACATTTATGAGTAATATAAATAATGAGTTTGGTTGAAGAATGTTTTATGAGAAAGCTGTGATGATAATTCAAGATTATTTTAACAATCTTGTCAGAGTTCATTCATGTCAAACTTCATCATAATTCACATTTGTTGGGAAAGAGTTAAGTTTATATATTTTTTTTCCTACAGCTTTGCGTGCAAGAACCAACTTGGCTTACTTGACTGAGTACTTCCTCTTTTCTACAAAGAAAAAAAAACACATATTGGATTCTCGATAAGAAAGAGATGTTACTACCAGGCACGGGTGAGCTGAATTGGTTGGATCCACACCCACCTTTCTTCCAGGTGCGTTCACACCTAAATGATGAGCTTTATGCAAGACTTGTAAACTGAAAACAGATAACTCTTTAGAAGAATTGTTTTTAAAATTCAGCAGTGCCACTACTTCGTAATGTGCCTTCATATCTGCGTAACGTGCGGCCAAGTTGCGTTGGACACACCAGTTCCCGTTAGATCACTGAAGTTAAGCAGCGCACACCCACGTCAATACCAACTTGGGTGGTTGGTAAAGAACGTTGGGTGCTGCACATTAACCCTCTTCCTCCTCCTTTCACCTACCTCCTCATCTCCCGCGGGCAGCCTCCTAAGGGGTTGACCTGTTATGGCTGCCTGGCTTACACCCCAACCCAGAAACTAATCAAATCAAACGAAACAATCACATCTGTGCACCCTTCTTCCCGGTTATTATTTGCATGCTTTCTACCATTTCCTTTCCCACCTTGACCAGTGCCGGGCCTCTGCATAACAACTATGCTGTGGACGGGGCTCTAAAGACCTTGTAGTTGAAGGGCCCTGAAACACCAACAAACAAACAACTTGAACAGTGCCGGATTTAGATATTGAGAGGCCCTAGGCTATTTCAATTTTGAAGCCTGCTAAATGTTGAGGCCCTAAGCTTCAACCTACTAATCTTAATGGTAAATCCAGCACTGACCATCATCATCATCGGTCTGCGGGTCCAATGAACATGCTCTGACTGGAGGCACCCCAGCCGGGCGTCTGAAGCCCGCAGGAAATATTGGCTGAATTGTCTGTGGGGGGGGATGCCGGCCTCACCCCACTGTTCCAACCTCGCTTTACATCCGGCACTGACCTTGAATCACAAAAATTATTGTTGTACCTGGAGTAAATGACAGTGAAAAACATGATCACGATGCTGACTGATGGTATAAGGTATTCGTTGAATTGTAGCGAGGTGCCAACTGGGCCACAATAATATCCTTCAATGTGGTCATTGGCTTTATCCTCTCCCTCTTTTTCCGTTAGCAGAGTGTAAACCGTGGAGGTCAAACTGTGATTTAAGGCAGTGAGATTGTTGTTGACCTGCACTATAATAATAATTTTTGTTCTTAATATTATTTTCGTTTGTTTTTTTTTTAGATCTACATATCGATGAAAACAAGAAGTTGATAATTATTACCTGGTTCATTTGGTTCACTTGAGATTGCAGACCATGTTAAGTATAAGACGTAAGCACTTATCACACCTGATTGCAATAATCCAGATCTAGTATCTCCAGTACCTGACAAATAACAAAAAATTCATAACTTTAGCTTTTTCGGTCTGCACAACAGAAGATTTACATTAATTTAAAAAAACAAGGTGAAATTGATTACTTCGTTCTACACAAGGTAGTGCAGATATGAAGGCCAAGAGGACACAGATTCCAGTGTTGATGCCGATAAATATCTTATTAGCTGTGCAACCATCAGCTTTGGTAAAAAAGATGAACAAGAGAAATACGACGCACACAACAACAAGGTATATAATTGCTGAACAGAGAACCATGGCTAAAAAATCGAAATTAAAAAGAAATTACAATAGAGGTTATAAATTTTGGTTATCACGATGTCCGTGGATGAACGGACGACTTCACAGGGCCCATCAACTACAGAGGTCATTAGAGTCCCGTCCACTGCGTAGTTCTAATGCAGAGATTGCCCAGACACTACGCTGTTACGACGATTTTTGGGTATTAGCGGTACCCACTGTTCCCAAGTGGCCACCCATGTTGGGAGCGGCGAATTGCGTTGGGCACACCAGTTCTCGTCTGATCACTGAAGTTAAGCAGCGCAAACCCAGCTAGTACTGGCATGGGTGGCCGCTTGGGAAAACTGGGTACTGCTAATACACAAAAATCGTCGCATTAGTGTAGTGTCTGTGCAGTCTCTGCATAAGAACTATGCTGTGGACGGGGCTCTAATGACCTAGTAGTTGAAGGGCCCTAAAATACCAACAAACAACAACAACAAAAGCCACCCATGTTAGTATTAACTGGTATTGCGTTCAGACGAAAACTGGTGTGTCCAACGCAATGCAGCCGCTCTCTCACAGTCTCCTATACGAAGGGTTTCCGAGTTGTACAAATTGCTCCTATCAACTATCACCTTGAAAACGAATCTGAAAGTCTGATCACTGAAGTTCAGCAACGCAACCCCAGCTAAAGAAACACTTGAGTACTACTAATACCCAAAAATCGTCAGAGCAGCGTAGAGTCTGTGCAGACTCTGCCTTAGAACTACGCAGTGGACAGGGCTCTAGTGACCATTGCAGTTGAAGGGCCCTAAAACACCAACAAGGATCGAATCTGTGGTCATGTGCTGGAGAGTGAAGCGTGTTTACAATTAAGTTTCCATGGATCACTGGCGTAGCTTACGGGGGGAATATTGGGGCAAACCCCCTGCTTGGGCCTCCGCTGAAAAATTTAAAACGTTTTAAAATCGAATATAACGAAGTACTATACACCCTATCGACAGTCATATCCCCCCGCCCTTAGATTTGTTTGTTCGTTTGTGTTTTAGGGTCCTTCAACTGCAAGGTCATTAGAGCCCATTACGTAGTTCTGATGCAGAGACTGCACAGACACTACAGTAATGCGACGATTTTTGGATACCAGCGGTACCCAGTTTTCCCAAGCGGTCACCCATATCAGTACTAGCTGGGGTTGCGTTACTTAACTTCAGTGATCAGACGAGAACTGGTGTGTCCAACGCAATTCACCACTCCCTCCTCTCCCCTTCGGAAAATCCTGGCTACGCCAGTGCCATGGATGTAATTAAATGTGGCGTTTGTTGGAATAATTTATGGAGTCATGCAATCCTTCTTAGTTTTTTTTTGGTACTCACCTATTTGCCAGAGCGCATTTTGATTCTCGACAGCTTTTCTTTGCCTTAAAATAAAGAGAATGCAATACAAGAAAAAACATTTATTGGATTAGTTTCACGGGTTGGGGAGTAAGCCAAGCAGCCATAAGGCAAGGCGCAAAATGAGACGCAGGGTGACGCAGTGGCGAAGGTGAGGCAGGGCGTAGCAGCCCTGTGAAATTTTGCCAACAGAAAATCACCGCACATTGAATCGCAGTTTTTCACCATATAACAAGGCATCAAATAACAAGAGAACTTCTCTGCTTCGTATCGCTTTTTGTTATTGCCACGCCAAATTCACGCAGGAAACTGCGGCATTGGCACTACGCTCCGCAGGGTCACGTGACGCAGACACTGAGTCACGTCAACCTGCGATTTAACATGCGCAACTACATACTATCATATGAGCCACAGAAATTTATAGTGAGTCACCCTGCGTCACTTGCGGAGACTCCGTCTCATTTTGCGCTGGGCCTAACAGGGCGAACCCTTAGGAGGCTGCTCGCAGGAGATGAGGAGGTAGGTAGTGGACGTAAGAGAGGGGAGATTTGCAGCACCCAACGTTCTTTACCAACCACCCATGTTGGTACCGTGTTTCCCCGATAATAAGCCACTGTCTTATTTCAATTTTGGTGCCGAAATGAGCACTAGGGCTTATTTTCGGAGAATGTCTTATTCTTTTCTGTAATATTATCTTTTAAAGTCAAAGGGTCGGCTTTTTCGGGCGAGAGAGAAACCCTGACTGCACCTTCTTTCAGATGAGAAGTAAACCGAGGTTCTGCGTCGCGTACGATGACATCTGCAAGTGAAAGAACCCTCTCTATTATGGAACGGGTAGAGGAAGCAAAATTTCCAGGTGTAGGACCTCGCCCCCTGGGTCCCACCGAACAGTAAAGAGACGATAAAAAGGATAGGGGTTGCAGCTTTGGTCGGCAACCGGGAGAGGGAAAACACTTTGCAATATATCGCCCTTGTGTCCACTCTGAGAGACAAGATTGGGTACCCTCGCCTGCTACTTGTAACCTAGCCCTATGCTTTTTAGCGAATAGTAAGAACAGTAATATTACGATTTGTCTGACGTCACTTACGTTGTTTGTTGGAGTTTAAGGTCCCGTCAACTACAAGGTCATTAGAGACCTGTCCACTGTATAGTTC
>JAAFCE010004287.1:5004286-5024459 GCA_013389805.1 Trigoniulus corallinus
AATCGTCGCATTAGTGTAGTGTCTGTGCAGTCTCTGCACAGACACTACACTAATGCGACGATTATTGGATATTAGCAGTACCCAGCTTTCCCGAGCGACCACCCATGTCAGTACTAACTGGACTTGCGTTGCTTAACTTCAGTGATCAGACGAGAACTGGTGTGTCCAACGCAACTCGCCGCTCCCTATACTCACCACTCCCTTTAATGAAATCACCCTATCAGATGCAGGATACAAAAACGTTTGTGCTATTTGCCTTAGGGCTCTCGTAGGGCTTATTTTCGGGGAAGGGCTTATAGTAAACGCATTTTGAAAAATCTTGGTATGTCTTATTTTCGGGGAAACACGTTGTTTGTTTGTTGGGGTTTAAGGTCCCGTCAACTACGAGGTCATTAGAGACCCGTCCACTGTATAGTTCCAATGCATATACTGCACAGACACTACACTAATGCGACGATTATTGGGTATTAGCAGTACCCAGCTTTCCCGAGCGACCACCCATGTCAGTACTAACTGGGCTTGCGTTGCTTAACTTCAGTGATCAGACGAGAACTGGTGTGTCCAACGCAACTTGTCTGCACAGATGCTTTGTTTTTTTAAATGTGCGAAACAAAACTGTCATCGTTCCATGGCAGGATTGAAAACACGGTATAGTATAAATGACTCTTATATTAGTATAGCTAAAACAGTGTTGTCTATATATAACAATATTAATTTTCAGATTTCTGATTAGTGATGATAGGATGAAAAAGAAACGGGAGAGATGGTAATTCAAATAAAATAGAGAGAAAGACAAAGAAGAATAATGAACACATACCATTTATCAGTCCAACTGTGAGCAAAATCAATGAGGAAAAAGAGTTGAATCACAATGAAAAAGAAAGCTCCGACTAAGCATATATACATCCATGCTAAGTATTGGAAATAATTAACAACAAGCATCATGCACTTAATCTTTCTTTGGTAATTATTAATATTATTATTATTATTATTATTACTAGCAACAAAACAAATTCCCCTGACACACCCAAAAACAATGAAAAGTATATTTACCAAGTGATGCTTGTTCAAAAATTGAGACAGGAATACAAAAAGACGCTGCACACAGGCCACATAACATCAATAATTTGATGCCCCAATATCTGCACCGGTGGACATAACTGGAGTAAGTGACAGACTTTCATTCTTAAAGACAAGACAAACGTCATACCCATTGTGTAAACCTGCACGAAATGTTGTGCTCTTGTGGACTCTGATGGTGATAATGGCAAAGAAGAGGAAGAAGGCAACGACGGCCATTGTCATCTTATAAACAGCCATGTAACCAATCAAGTGCTCGCAGTTGTGTCCAATGTTCAGAGTGACACATGTGGCGTTGTAATAAGGAAACTGCAAAAAAAATTCAGGGACAATTAATTTAGTAAGTGATTTTATTTTCATTGCACAATTTACCAGGAACAATTGTGGTTTAACATTATAGAATTAGTGGTACAACTGGTGGGAATTGATCTCTGGTCACCTACTTGGCACATGAAAGTCTAATCCATCAGTCCGAAGACGACCCGTTTACGAGAAATCTTGGTAAGTCACTTAAAAGCTAGAATAAAACCAAAATGTTCTTACTTTGTTGACGACTGCCTGTTGAATTGTCGGTGACAGCATCACGCACATGATGATGACGCTCAGAAATAGAAAGAGCGTGTACATGAATCGAGTCGACGTCGACGATTTGAGTTTTGGACAACAGGCGCAGCACAGAGTGCACTGATTTCTTCCAAAGAGACATAATAACTGAAAATACATTCTTGTAAGTTTGTTTCTCTTTTGTACTGACTCCAAAGGTGTTCTAAAGTTTTCTGCCATCTCAAACGAGTGCCCTTTAATATGACTCAGATTGGTAGCCGAGTTCTAAAGAAATACTTGCCGGCCTGTCAGGATAACGTCACATCGTCATAAAGGCTCGGCAAGGTCACCATGAGATTGGGGAAAAGGGGAACATGTGACTCTCCACTTGAAAAGGACGTCATCAGTCTCTCAATAAGGTACTTGGTTCTTATCATTATTCATCTAACATCAAGCAGTTCCTCGAACTGTCCACTGTTTAACGTTTCGTTCCGTCACTTTCCACTTTTCTGTTTGGACTTGTGGAACTCTTGGAAGGTCTACAACCCTGCCATAGGTGGGAAATTGGTCGGTTGTTTGTTGAACCACTTTGAACTTCATAACAGGCTCCGGCGATCATCATAACTATCTTTCCCCCACGACTAACACTAGGGTCTCCGAGATTTCGAGGAACGGCGGGAGCGGCGAATTGCGTTGGACACGCCAGTTCTCGTCTGATCACTGAAATTAAGCAACGTAACCCTAGCTAGTACTGACATGGGTGACCGCTTGGGAAAACTGGGTACCGCTAATACCCCAAAATCGTCGCATTAGTGTAGTGTCTGTGCAGTCTCTGCATTAGAACTACGCAGCCAAGTTGCGTTGGACATACCAGTTCCCGTGAGATCACTGAAGTTAAGCAGCGCATGCCCGCGTCAATACCAACTTGGGTGGTTGGTAAAGAACGTTGAGTGCTGCAAATTAACCCTCTCCTTCGTCCTATTTACCTACGTCCTCATCTCCCGCGGGCAGCCTCCTAAGGGTTCGTCCTGTTATGGCTGCCTGACTTACTCCCCAGCCCACGAAACTAATCCAGTACGCAGTGGACGGGGCTCTAATGACCTTGTAGTTGAAGGGTCCTAAAAACCCAACAAGCAATCAAGGAAAGGCTGGGGGCCGGAATATTCTAACCCTGGAACGTCAAACGAAAACTGACAGGAACTGTTTTAACGGGGACCCGTTTTAACATGATTGATCGTTAGTGGGTGCGCCGTTACATGTCGTTTCTTGTTAGCCTTGCTGGAGTACAAATCCGCACTGTAAACATTTGATGTTAATTCAACCCCCTCTGATATTCAATCTTTAACCCAAATGTAAAAATTGTAGTCGCTTGAGACGAAAAATTACTTCTCGTATGTTATGCTTTCATCTCATTCCTTTCTTTCCAGTAGCGAAATAGTGAATTACAGGTGTCAAAAGTGGCTTACCTGCTGTTTGCAACATCCTCCCATATTGGCATGACGACTCGACAAG
Source organism: Trigoniulus corallinus (assembly GCA_013389805.1). NCBI lineage: Eukaryota > Metazoa > Arthropoda > Diplopoda > Spirobolida > Trigoniulidae > Trigoniulus > Trigoniulus corallinus. Next base: position 5,007,422 of record JAAFCE010004287.1, read on the forward strand.
CCGATTGACTAGACTGGTGTATGACTGAAGTCAGCTGAAACGTACGTGACTATAGCCATTTATTGTATTACGGAGTCTGTTGATGAGCGCTCCTTTACAGACTGTAATAGGCACCAAATAACTGGTTTTGAGCATCCGTAATTGGGTGACGTTTTCGTATGTCTCCCGATAAGAATGTTTTCAAATATGGCCGACGACTTCCTTATTCTTTGGAACGGAGGCGTATTGATGTAAAGCTTTATATTTTGCAGACGGCTTTGAAAAAATTTTAGTGGTGGAGTACCAAATTTAACAAATCATTTTCTTTACAATAATGAATGTTTTTCGTTACTTACTTCGATTTATTCGTCAGTGCTATAAGTGATAAACGTGTTTGATGTGATGTTCGGTTGTGAGAAAATTCTGCGTGCGTGCTCGATATCGCATCAATTGAGGAAGTGTTTTCAAAACGATAATAACAACCATTTGTTTAACAGACATATATTCTGATGATATCGGCTGTTTGATGTAGTTTTTGTATAATCGTCGTCTTGCAAGGTGAACCTAAGAATTTCAACATATGGTAAAAGGTCAGAAGCTAGGTAAGCACCGCTTCGATCGTGTGTGTTGTAGGTGTCGATTAACTACTTGGTAGTGTCGATTAATTGCTTTCCTTTTCAATTTTAACAGTGGTACCTTTTTATTTTATTTCTTGTTTGTCAAGTGTCGTTATTTTTAGATACTGTTTTTCCTTTCGTTACCTCGTCCATTCGATTAAAAGATTTCAGAAATCGGCAATTTCCTGTTTCCTGTCGATCGGTCGGTTGCTGCATAGTAATATCAGCTTTAATTCATGCACCATTCATAATTATTTTTAAAGAAATTACTATCTTAATTCCGTATTTATAACTAGGATGCTACTATCTAGGATATGTAGCTTGAATTTAAAAACAAAAAAAATGTCACTGAAATACACTAAATTGAAAAAAATCGTTGGAGTAGAGGACAAGTATACTGTAAGTTTCACTTTGATTCTAACCTAAATTCCCATTCAAAACTTGGCATATATACATGTATACACGTAGACACTTTTATTTCCTATCGTTATATTCTGTTTCCCGTCGAGTTAACAACTAATATAATTTTGAGAATTGACTTGGTGCCTCCTGCTAAAAATACTTCTAATGAAAATGATGTAAGAGTTGAGCATACAGTATGTCGCCAGTATCATTATTTAAAATGCCACTGTAATTAATCGTATTAATTTGTTGCTTTTAATATTGAAAATATGTAGGGGATTCAACATGCTTCATAAAAGAATGCTGAAGATCTTAATTACTCGGACAAGGGATAGATAATCTAACAAACTCATTTATTGTCCTCTCTTGACAGTCAAACGGAAGTCTCAATGTTTTAATAAGGGCAAGAGATAACCTATTTGAACTTTAAATAGTTTTGAAAGTATGTCGCTTAAGTTAGCATTCACTGACAAGTGCCTTCTAATCAAAAATATTCTTCGTTTCCTAGAGAAGGTCAAATGATAAAGACAAGCAGTTTGCCGAAATGCAAGACAGAACCGCTTTCATTTCTAGTGGTATATTATGTTAAAGGTGGCGTAGTTTTAACCCTTGCAATGAAATTTTTTTATTTGATTGCATGACGGAGAAGAGATGTTTGTTTATTGTATTTTGGGTGTAACGTTTAACTACCACCTAAAAGGCGTACTCATGCATACCGTATAATTTTTTTTTGTAGAAATTAAGCAAAAAAAGCATCCACTACTTCCATTATTAGCTGATGAATTTTGAGAGGCGAAAGATGAGATGAGGTTTGGCGTGTTTTACAAAGAAAACTTTCACTGGTTCCTCCTTTTTCTCGTCTTCAAGGTTAACTAGACACTCAGTACGGTGATTCATCCCGTTTATAAAATTAAGAAATATCGTTTTTTTTTTCTTTCAGCTTTACTTCTTCCTTTTTTTCTGTGTATGTCTTTTAAGTCTCATCGAGTTAAATGTTAAAAATTTCATAATTAGACCGGTCAGTTTGAGGTGATTTTTTTTATAGAGGTTATCTAATAGGGTTTCCTTTCAAATACCACATGAAAGACTTCAAGATAATAGTTGTTGTTTTTTTTTAATAGGAAAGAATGGTAGGGAAAATGTTTTACACGAGAAATTTAGGATAAAAATAGTTCTTCAGAATTCGCACGTATCTGATAACATTTTTGATTGTACTTCAGTAGTGGATGGGGCAGTTCAATTTAAAAAGGTGGAAAATTGTACAATGCTAGGCAATGCTACGTTTGTTCATCAAAGAAAGAAAAAGATAATATTGCATCTTTCTCATATTGACAAGGACGAATTCCCATCGTTAGTTATCGGCTAAACGTATTTATTCTTAAATTCAGGTTTTTTTTTTCGCATTTTTACGTAAAAACTTTTAGGTCATTGCCATGTGTCTTCTTTTGTAGTGTTATCAACATGTTTATTTAGAAAAAAATATGATATGGTATAAATATAGACAGTAAGATTTCAACAGTGTTATTAGGTTAATTGCTTTAATTTTTTTCCGGCTGAGGGGGACGGTTATAATAAGTTTTATGAAACTAAAAAAAATGAGGTGTGATGTTCAGTTATTGGCCACTGACCATGATTTCGCTGTGTCTCCATCGCCCCCATTGTCGGTTATTATGGTCCTCCTGTCTCGCGACCCGCGTGGAGAAAACAATTCAGTGTCCCACTAGCACCTCGCGTAGCACGACGAGAACTAATCAGATATTTGGGTACAGTGAAACCTGTAAAGTTGACCACCTCATATGTTGGCTATCCATACTATGTTGACCACGTTGACGCAGGGGTGGATCCTGAGGGGGAAGCAATGCAGCAAGTTGCGTTGGACACACCAGTTCTCGTGAGATCACTGAAGTTAAGCAGCGCAAGCCCACGTTAGTACCAACATGGGTGGTTGGTAAAGAACGTTGGGTGCTGCAAATTTCCCCACTCCTATGTCCTCTAACTTGCCTCCTCATCTCCCGCGAGCTGCCACTTAAGGGCTTACTCTCCAACCCATGAAATTAATCCAGCAATTGCTCTCCCCATAGTTCCTCAATGGGGCGCATATTTCAACTGATGCCCAATTCGCATTTCTATACAGCCAGTCCAATCTGCAGTTGGCTAAACTGCTGAAGATAGGACATTGTCTAAATGGCAGTAGAGGACGTATTATAATTACGAGCTAGATTTATACTGAGGGATTCTGAATATTTAAAAATATTTGGGGCGCACTTTTTTTTGAAGTGCTCCCCCTGATCCGCCTCTGGATCCGCCCCTGCGTTGACGGTAACCAAAATGTGCCCTATGCTGTATGTCGACCAAAACAATGTATCTCAAGATGGTCGACATAAACAGCTTTCATTGTAATAAAATTTGCGACCCACCAGGAGGCCCGTGAGGTCCACTAGTTGGTCATTGAACCCACTTGGAAGTGCCTGCCTTTCACTCTTCTGTATTTACAGCCGGACCTCGCTAGGTCGAGCTCAAAGGGGTCCAAGACGCAGGCGTACTGTACTGTACATTGGTCTTGTGAGAATTCGGCTGGAGACTAATGAGTAATTCGACATAGGGAGACTTTCGGCTTAGGGAAGATTGACTTAGCGAGGTCCAACTGTACTTCAGTAACCCCAGACTTTTTCAGCAGAAGATGGACATATTGGTATGCTCCAACAAGGGGTAGGGAAAGATGATGGACAGTAGAATTATAAGAATAAGAGTGGAGAGTTGAAGTAGCAGAGTGGCTACAAAACAGATGTGTTGGAATTGGTGTGATAATATTTCAGATGGTGGGCCGGGCAAGATAATCATTATAGGGGGGTTTTTTTTTTGTGAATGAAGTTGTGATGTGCAACTCGTTTTTTTCTCAGTGAAGAAGAGATGAAACCGCTCTTGGGGTTTCATCCGCATAAAGTTTTCAGTTATGTGTCACTTCCTGGAATTCATATTATACTTATATACGTTTTAAGTAGAATTTTTATTGAATTAGGAGACAACCAAAAAAGGCAAACCCAAAAAAATTTTATCAACAACCACACCCTTGGAGGGCTGCTCTTGTTTATCTGCAGTAGCCAGTGACCAAGGCCTACATGCCAGCAGCACAGCCCTTTTAATCGGGAGTAAGGAAGTCCCTAGTCGATTATAAAGGTCCTGGGGTAGGCCACTACCACCCAACTTGACTATTGAGGTTGGGCACGACATACCACACATGTTGTTGTTGAGCAAGAGAATTAAAAATGCTTGTAAATGCTCATTTGTAATATTAATTTCGTGAAGAGGTAGGTTTTACCTGCGACATGGAAGCTATTTATTTTTGGAAAACTATGCCTTGTCGAGTCTCCAGTAGTTCGAAATCTGGTTAGGCCCTTAACCTCTTTCACTAACAGCTGACGCCTTTTTTTTTGTGCGAGACCTTTTCAATGTGCTTTCTGGCACGCCTGATTACTGTCTTCATTTAATGGCCATATCGCAAACAGAGAAATCGCCTTGGGCTTAGGAAATAGCTGTATGTCAGTAGGGCGTCATCTTGCTTTTAAATTAGCTTGATGTAAAGGCTTTACTGTGGCCTTGAAAGGGTTAGGTCGACTAAATTCTAAGCACCGAGATTTATTGACCTGGAGGAAAAAAAATGCCATCCATTCCCCAGTAAGTTTTTGTTTTACCCAATTTTCTTCTACCGGTAAGTGATGGCTTCTTTCGGGCTAGAGAGAGAGTGCCCCCTCAGTCATTTGGGAAGTAAAGCCCTGGCCCCGTGTGGTGTTTACGATATCACTTTCACGTCAAAGAACCCTCTTTACTATGCAACGAGTAGATCAGGCAAAATTCCCAGGTGTAAGAGCTCGCCCCTTGGCATCGGTTAAGTGCCTCAAAGAACGGTAGGCCCTACGAGAAATAATCATAGGGTGTTGCACCTTAAGTTGTGTAAAAATACGGGACACACCAGTTCTCGTCCTATCACTGAAGTTAAGCAGCTCAACCCCAGCTAGTACTGACATGGGTGGCCGCTTGGGAAAACTGGGTACTGCTAATACCAACAATCGTCGTATTAGTGTAGTGTATGTGCAGTCATTGCATAAGAACTATGCTGTGGACGGGGCTCTAATGACCTTGTAGTTGAAGGGCTCTGAAACACCAACAAACAACTGTGTAAAAATACCTTCCAACCGATTGCCCATTTGTTCGTCCAGAGGGACAAGATGAATACTCGACCCTGCCATAGGCGGGAAAGGGGTTAGTAGTTGTTTTTTTTTTTTTTTATCAGATAGGGCGATTATTGATACTGGTAATTTCTACTGTGGAAGATGAAGCTCCTAAACTGGTTATTTTCCTTTCAGTCAAGAGGAACCTTCAGGTGTTTTTATAGCCTTATGTCCATGTCAGGGATGTTTCTCGACGCTGATAAGAAATGCCAAGATACATAATTGAAATTTCTAGGTGCAAGGGACCTCACCCACTCCATTTGTTATTGTCAAATCATTGTTTTTGTTTAGGGTTAAAAGGTTGACGTTAATTGACATCAAAGTACTTCTGGCGGGCCTTTTTTCTGTATAATAGGGTATTGTAGGGTCTGCCTTGCAAAGGACAGTTTGGTCGTCTTGGTGTGGGTAAAGAGCAGACCAAAGCAACGAAATAATGGAACTGTCTTCCCATAGCTTTTTCCCCTTCTCCTTCCGTCCTCTGCTAATGGAGTGACAAATTGAATTTCATCCTCACAATTCATGTAGCAGTTCGGGACCCCAAGCTCTGCTGCAGATGGTGGTTTAAAATCCTCTTGGAGAAAAAAGCACTGTATTTTCCATGATGAGCATGATGGTTACCATACGCCACTTGGAGAGCAAACTACGAGTAAGGAGGGTCATTGAAGAAAAGAAAAAAAAATGAAGGAAGTAAGAAGCATTAATCTGCTCAAGCTGGTTTATGCATAAAGGGTTGCCTTGATTAGAGGGAGTAGATCCAGTAATTATCTAGATTTGAAAATGTTTCTTAGGCCTTTGTGTTCTCTTAGAAATGGCATAACCAACTCTTGAATAGAAAGTAATGCTATTCAGATAAATAGTTGATTTATCACCTGGACTTTTTTCTTTTTTACAGATAATATTGCACCTTGAAATTTCTGTTCATGATGAGAATGAGGTCAAATATTTAAACGTTACTAAAATAGTTCAAATAACTGATATTCATTTGTTTTTTTTTTTTGTAGCTCTTGGAGGCAAACTATGTAAGGCTTCCTCTATGAAGTGCCCAGCCATGAGCCACAGCAGGACAGCAGGAGGAGTACGTATGATCTCTAATGTGAAATGTTAGTTAGACTCTAGCATCACTTACATTGGTACACTTGTAACTTTTCAGGGCTGGCCACCAGGTACAGAGGTTATTGCTCGCTATAATTTTCAAGGGAATTCGGAAGAGGATCTCCCGTTTCAAAAATGGGACATGATGACAATCGTTACTCCTACTAAAGTAAGAGTCATATTTTTCAAACGTGTTGTCAGAGTCTGTATTTGGTGCTCTTGTTATCTTGTTGTCATGATCACCAGAAAGTTTGTTTTTTGTACTCTTCCTCGTTATCATTTTTGTTTGATTTATTAATCAGGATCCAAACTGGTATTTTGCTAAGAATACTGACGGCAAAGAAGGCATGATTCCGGCAAATTATGTGCAGAAAAGGGGAGAAGTGAAACTAAATGCAATGCCGTACGTTGAGTTATTTTTTTAAGACTTCTTCAAATTATGTCAAAACTTCATGATGCATGCGTCCCACTGTTGTCTGTTTATTTTAACTTTTTCTTTCTTTTTTTTTTGCAGATGGTTTCATGGAAAAATAACTAGAGAACAAGCTGAGGAACTGCTGAATCCTCGTGAAGATGGCTTGTATCTGGTGCGAGAAAGTACAAATTTTCCTGGTGACTACACTCTCTGTGTCTGTTTTCACAATAAAGTGGAACATTATCGAGTGATCTACAAAAACAGCCAACTGACAATTGATGAGGAAGAATTTTTTGAAAATTTGACTCAACTTGTGGAGGTAATTAAAATGATGTTGAAGAGCTAATTGAGAATTTATGTCCTGCTGACAGCGGACCTGGGAGGGAAGGGCGCCAACACCACTTGTGGCTCTGAAAGAAAAGTGAAAATCATACAGCACCTATCATTTTTTTTCTCTTGTAGCATTACGAAAATGATGCTGATGGGTTGTGTACTCAGTTGAAACGTTCTGTACCTAAGAAAGGAAATCCAGAGTTCTCAGTCGATTCTAAGGCTTTTGAAGATGCAGGCTGGAACCTGAATAAAGCTGACTTAAAATTAGGAGAAGTGATAGGGAAAGGAGAATTTGGAGGTAGTAATTGTTGTATCATCACTTGACTTTCATTTTTGTTTCTGTCCGTTTGAGGATTTTTTATTTATGTTTTTTTATTTCTTTGCTTTCCAGATGTTCTGCTGGGTAATCTTCATGGTCAGAAAGTTGCTGTCAAGACGTTAAAGGACAGCAGTAAATCTGCGCACGCATTTTTAGCTGAAGCTTCTCTCATGTCGTGAGTAATTTACTTCATTCATTCATCTTGTTCTTCAGAAACCTGGCGATGCTTTTATGTCAGCCTTCGGTAATGCAGTTGTAGTGTGCTTGACTCTCGACGGGCCAATGGCAAGTTGCGTTGGACACACCAGTTCTCGTCTGATCACTGAAGTTAAGCAACGCAACCCCAGCTAGTACTGACATGAGTGGCCGCTTGAGAAAACTGGGTACCGTTAGTATCCAAAAATCATCGCATTAGTGTAGTGTCTGTGCAGTCTCTGCATCAGAACTATGCAGTGGACGGGGCTCTAATGACCTTGTAGTTGAAGGGCCCTAAAACACCAACAAACAAACAATGACTCTCGACCAACCACCTCTGTCAGGACTGAAGGTTCAATCCTGATCGAGGTAGGTGACTTCTTTCGGGTGAGACAGAGACCGATTGTTTGTTTTGTTTGTTTGTTGGAGTTTAAGGTCCCGTCAACTACGAGGTCATTAGAGACCCGTCCACTGTATAGTTCTAATGCATGGACTGCACAGACACTACACTAATGCGACGATTATTGGATATTAGCAGTACCCAGCTTTCCCGAGCGACCACCCATGTCAGTACTTACTGGGCTTGCGTTGCTTAACTTCAGTGATCAGACGAGAACTGGTGTGTCCAACGCAACTCGCCGCTCCCCGACAGAGACCGAGAAAGGCTTCCAAGTGTTTCTGTTATCATTCCATGGGAATTAAAACCCTGACCTTGTACTGGAGGGCTCAAAGTTGGCATCAAGAAAAGCTGTGATCTTGCACGGAGTTACCTCATGTTCCTGAATCAATTCGTGGACTTGAGGGTGCCCTTTGGTTATTGTGCCCTCTGCTTGAGATAAAACGCTGTCTGCCAACGGTGCTTCAGGCCATGGTCAGTGCGATACCGATCTTGCTCTTGCCGTACCTTACCTGTCCACAAATTTGAGATCTGACAACGGATTAATTTTGTTTTGTCTTCGTTTTTTTGTTGCAGTGCACTGAGGCATGAGAACCTAGTCCAAATGATTGGCGTAGTGATATCCTGGCCTTCAGTTTCCCTGGTGACTGAATATATGGCTAAAGGTAGTTTGGTGGACTACTTAAGATCCAGAGGCAGATTACATGTGACGAAGCGTGACCAAATAAATTTCGCTACGTAAGTGCTCTACCTTGATTCGGTCGATTTTTATTTATTGTTACTGTTTGGCTTTGTAGTCGTTTTTTTTTGTGTCTTGAATTGCCTTGAAGTGATCCTTGCTCTTGTTCTGAACGTTTAGCGATACCTGTGCTGGAATGGCGTACTTAGAGTCGAAAAAAGTGATACATAGAGATTTAGCTGCTCGCAATGTTTTAATTTCAGACGATGGAAAGGCAAAGGTAAGAGAATTTCTTGTTGATTTGGCTGCTGTTCGTGTTCCCGATATTCTAATGGTTTTTGCATGAGATTTCGGTGTATCACTCTTCTGATCTGTTTTGTCCTATTCCTGTCCCGTTTCTATCGTTTGCTTCCAAGTTCCTGACTTGTCGGGGAGCGGCAAGTTGCGTTGGACACACCAGTTCTCGTCTGATCACTGAAGTTAAGCAACGCAAACCCAGTTAGTATTGACATGGGTGGTCGCTCGGGAAAGCTGGGTACTGCTAATACCCAATAATCGTCGCATTAGTGTAGTGTCTGTGCAGTATATGCATTAGAACTATGCAGTGGACGGGCCTCTAATGACCTTGTAGTTGACGGGACCTTAAACTCCAACAAACAACAACCTGACTTGTAACTATTCTTCCTGTCATCGGCCGGGAGAAGGGCTGACTGCAGAAGTTGTCTTGTTTTTTTTTTTCAATTGCCGAAATTTCCAGATTTTAGCATAAACTGGATTCTCTCTCTGGCATCGTAGAAAACTTTCAAGGAACTAAGAGATTACTCTGCAGTCATTGTCCTCTCGGTAAATCCGTTTGTCCAACATGCTCAAAAATCGTGCGACCTCTGAAGTTCCAATTAGGTGTTGTTTCCTGCCTCTTAGAGTCTACAGTGGGCGGTTTGATTCCGACAAGGAAATTACAGGTTTTTCTAATTTTGAGAGAAATCTTCCCTCTTGATGCGACGCAAACCCATGGAGCATGAAGCACATTAGCATCTGCTTCAAGTACTGAATCGCCCTCTGGTGGCGGCCGTGGTAAATAATCGAGCGGTGTGTGTTAAGTGATTGTGCTCATGGATGTGGTACAAAGGTGTCTGTGCTCGGAAAGCGATGCATTTTGAGTGGTTTTTTTCAGCATTTCTATGAAGTTGGGACGATTTCGGTCCAGTGGCAACTCTGTGAATGACGCACGAACGTCAACGTTGCAGATGCACTCTTGGCTGTCTCGCATAATGAGGACGGTTCCTCCTTTTCACCCCTTCGTTTCCAAGTTCGGAAAGGGTACAGTGCTATTGTAGTTTGTTGGGATAAATCGGATTACTTCTGCTCGATTCCTTTTAGTGAGTAAATTAAACGGAAATTGTGTAGTTGAAGGATAAATTTCAGAAGCGGATTAGGCTGGGGATTATTATGCCACCAAGAAATTTTCTGGTAATGGACGTTGTGAAGAGCAGATGGAGTTAACACAGAAATGTCGTCATCTTTTAATAACATAATCTTGTTTTTCACCACAATAACTTCAGTTAAAAAAACGGCTAACATGATCTGATAAGTCTCCTAAGTCTGTAAGGAGACTCCTGTCTCCAGACTTGTAGCGCGATGCAGGCTACCTGTGTATGAACTATTGCCACTTAGCAGGTGAAGAAGGTTACAAGTTCAAGCCCTAGTCGTCTTTTTTTTGATACCGCTTTTTGTTCATTGTCACCTCTGAAGGTGGATGTCAACGGTTATTGCCCATGTCAGGAGAAGCCGTCTGTCCACCAACTTATTAATATTTTATTGCGGGACATTCATGTTTTTTTGCTCCTATTAAAGAGGACAGGGTAATAACTTTTTTGACCTGTGCTCCTTTTTTTTATGTCTCCGCATTTTTATCCAGGAAATTAGTTCATTAACTTCAGAGAGAAGACATAATAAATATATTTTACTTCTGTCGATAAATTTTGCAGTGCGTGGGGTGGATGACACCTAGTGGGAGGTAGGCGGGAATGGAAGGCCGGAAGCCACAACCCGCTTTTGCCGCGGGCAGGATAATGGTTTTTTTTGTTTTGTTGGTGTTTTAGGGCCCTTCAAATTTAGGGATCATTAGGGATCATCACTGCATAGTTCTAATGCAGAGTCTGCACAGACACTATGCTGTTAGGACGATTTTTGGGTATTAGTAGTACCCAGTGTTCCCAAGCAACCACCCATGTTAGTACTAGCTGAGGTTGCGTTGCTTAACTTCATTGATCAGACAAGAATTGGTGTGTCCACGCCAGTGCCGGATTTAGATATTGAGAGTCCCTAGGCTATTTCAGTTTTGAGGCCCATTTCTTAAGTTTTGAAACTCGCTAAATGTTGAGGCCCTAGGCTTCACCTTACTTAGCTTAGTGGTAAATCTGGCACTGGTCCACGCAGTACAGCGGCACTCTCAGGATAATGGTATGGCGATGACTCTGGTTAAAGTTTGTTGGTGTTTTTGCCTGAGAACCTGGGATTGCAGCTGGCAACCCATCTGGTAATTCGCTTAAATGTTGATGTTCTGGTCGAGGTCTTCATTTTCTTTCGGTGGTGGTTAGTCCCGTTAAATTCCCGTCTGAGACAGGAATCCAATTCTTGTTTGGAAATAAACCTGACCAGGTTCTAACCTTGTACAATACTTAGGTCAATAATAAGCTTGACTGTTGCCCCTGACACACGAGAGAAACAAGTGCCTATTCTGACCCTCCGAATGAAGTGTACGGGTGTGGTGATCCTGTTTAATTCCCATTCGGGGCAAGTCAAATTTGCAGACGTTGACCAGCTTCGAATGCGCACGCACAATCAGTTGAATTGGCGACAACGATAGTTACCGGTAAGCAAGCAACTCCTAACCCATTTGTCCCTCTGAATGGACACAGGGTGATGTATTGGACATAGTTTTTTCTGCAGCCGGTTGCCGACCAAAGCTGCACCCCTACGCTTATTTTTCGTCGGTCTAGTGTTCGTTGGGGAATGCTGCCGAGAGCTCCTACACCTGGAAATTTTGCCTCATCTACCCGTTGCGTAGTAGAGAGGGTTCTTTTACGTGCAAGCGCCATCGTACACCCACACGGGACCTCGGTTTTACTTCTCATCCGAAAGATGGCACACCCATGGTTCAGTATCGAACCTAGAACTACTGGCGTAGTTGCCGAGTGAGCTAACCACTACGCCACCACGGCGGGTAACGATAGTTACCGGTAAAATAGCGGTAATTGCGCAAGTCTTCAGGAAGGAGAGGTCGGTGTTCAGTTGGTGGAGCAATTTCTTGGGATGGGGGTGTTTCTCTTGCTGTGCTAATGTCAGCAAAAACGGGACATAATAAAAGTCTTCTTAAACCGGAAGTGGCTTGTCGGTCATAATTGAATTTAGTTGTAAAAGTACCCGCTGACCATTTAGTTTGGCTCTAACAATATTGCCACTGCTAACGAACTGCAGTTTTCAGGCGGAATTTTTGATGTGTCAGGTCCACATCTGTGTCCATTTCAGTTATCCTCTTACGATGTCGTATATAATCTGCAGAAGGGGTTATGTGTGGTTTTTCTTTACTCCGTTTCCGTCCACATTTTGTTAGATGACCATAAAAAGGTGAAATTGAGCCTTCCAAACGACGTCCTATGACGTCATGCTTAATGTAAAAATCCTGTACTTTGTGTTATTTCGTGGTCAAATCGGTGCCACTTGACCATGCTCAGCCTGGATTATGTCCTAAGATAAAGGCTTAAGAGGCTCAGTTTATAAGGCTGAAATAATAACAGATGTTTATTTTTCTTAAAGGGGAGTTAGTGGACAGTAAGAGAAGGATGACCAGTTTATTATTTTAATCCAAAATTTTATTTAGACTGGATGTCCAGTATTTAGTTTGGCTCTTGGCGCCGATCCATACAAAAATAATTTCAAAAAAACCCTTATCCCGCCTGTGGCAGGGTCGGGTCTGTGGGGTTCTAGCCCTACGCTCCCGTCTATCTCCCACCAGGTCCCTGTCCACCCCACACACTACCATAACCTGCTCCCACGTCTGCTTCGGTCTCGCCCTACCCCGGGTGCTTCTGGCCACCTGCATTCCTGAAATGAACCTAACGACCCCCTCCTCCCCTCTTCTTATTGTGTTCATACCACCTCAGCCTACTCACCCTCATTTTTTTTCCGCGATGTCCACCACCTTCAGGCTCTCGACACCCCTCTCAACAAGAATTTAGCCCCCAAAAAATAATAAAATGTTTTTTTTTTAGGTATCTGATTTTGGTTTGGCCCGAGACGAGTCATTTAATCAAGAAGGAGGGAAGTTCCCAATCAAGTGGACAGCACCTGAAGCTTTACGGCATAGTGTAAGTTTATATTTTATTTCCTATAGCTTATAAGCTTTTAAGACGCAGACAGCTTATAAGCTCTCGTGATTACTGGATAAAGCCGTTGCATTGCAACATATTGTTTAACTTTTATCGCTTACAACCGTTTCACCAAATAGCTAATAAGCTGTCTGGTGATAGTTGAATAGGAGCCGTCACATTGCAGCAAAGCGTTTGATTTTAATTTTATCGCTTATAAGCGATTCGCTCATAAGCTGTCATGAACAAAGCCACTACATTGCTACGTATTTGGCTGAGAGCTTCGACGGCTAGCCGTCATAAGTCAGTACAGTGTGCGTGGTTTAGTGGCTCGCTACCCATCAAGGTATTGTCCACCTATACAGTTCCGGATTTACCACTAGGCTAATCAGGCTGAAGCCTAGGGCCTCAACATTTAGTGGAATTCCAAACTTCAGAAAAGAGCCTCAAAAGGGGTTGAAAAGGGTCTCAAAATTGAAATAGCCTAGGGCCTCTCAATATCTAAATCCGGCACTGCACTTAGGAATTCCTCTGGTGAGCCTTTCTAGCTCAAGTTACTTTGTTTGTTTGTTGGAGTTTAAGGTCCCGTCAACTACGAGGTCATTAGAGACCCGTCCACTGCATAGTTCTGATGCATATACTGCACAGACACTACACTTATGCGACGATTATTGGGTGTTAGCAGTACCCAGCTTTCCTGAGCGACCACCCTTGTCAGTACTAACTGGGCTTGCGTTGCTTAACTTCAGTGATCAGACGAGAACTGGTGTGTCCAACGCAACTCGCCGCTCATTCTAGCTCAAGATATCACGTTGTTGTTGATATATAATTGCGTTATATGCCGGGTAGCCGTTGTGGTCCTCGGTAACCGGCTAGGTCCGCTAGGATTTTGTCGTGAAACGTTTTATTGTCGGCGTGGTTTTAATTTGCAGACGGCGCCGGCTCTCACTGCCAGAAATGGTTAGCCGCCTGAACCGTTGAAAATGTTGCCGACCGTTTTACTGTGCGTCATCCAGTCAGTCCGACTTACACTTTCTGAAAATACAATTTGGTTCTGCAGTTGTTGATCCATGATGAGGACTGCTGAGAGAAAAAAAAAGCTTTTCTGGACACGGTGTTATCATGAATGTTATTGATTTATTGTTCCGCGAAGCCGGCATTATCATGTTGTCGTTGAAACCCTGACGGATATCAAATGTTCGTTGAGGTTAAGCTCGACATTGGTCAAATGATTCATTTAGGAAATGTGCAAGTCTTTTCCTGACGTTTATGACTTTGGGATGGAGGAAGGCAGAGTTAGGTTGGCTTTTAACTGCCCCTCTCTCTTTCTGTTTTCCAAATTGATTTTGTCGTCCGAAGACTTTTTTCAGGAAGTTGCAGATGCCAGTCATTCTCTTTAATTCTTTTAGCCAGTAGCCAGCTGTTTTCCGTAAATTGCTTGACCAATTGCGTTTATGGTAGGAGAGCAGTAGTCGTTCTTATGACCTCTTGGCCATCGTCGTTCATCCTCGACTTTATTGATTCATTAATTTCTTGCTGCTGTCAATCATTGAATCACCTCGAGGAGAATGGGGCAGTGGAAGTTTGTAATGGAAGACCAGTGTCCATAAATACTTCTGAGTCTATTTCGGTAGATGGTTGTGGATGTAGTAGGTGTCCATCGCAGCACTTTATTTATTCAGACAACATCAGCATGTTATTATAAGTTTTTCAGACACGCACTTGCGATTTCCTGCCTTCCACTTGTTAAATGAAATTCAAATAGTGATTGTGGGATCCTAGGTGGAAATAAAATTCGTGGGCGCAGATAATAATCATTGTACGTATTCAGTGGCGTCACTAGGGTTGGCGTCAACCGGTGCGATGACACCATGGTGTCACCCCCTCTCCCCAAAAAAAAAAAAGCCGCTTCTTCTGCTTTGGTGTCACCCCCATTTCTCATGGTGCGAGTGGTGTCACCCGGTGCGGCCCGCACCCTCCCCACCCCCCCTATTGACGCCACTGTACGTATTACCCACCCACTTCTCTTGTTGGTACTGCTGCTCCTCTGACAGCAAATTGATTTCTGTCAATTGTTGCTAAGGAAGAATGTCTTGATGACAACGAATTTCTCAAGGGATTCTGAATTTCTTGGAATTTAAAGAATCTGTAAAAGAAATTTGTACCACCTCTGGCGTTTCAGCCTCCGTCTTCTGCCAAGTACAGTTTGTTGATGTTGATGTTTTAGGGCCCTTCAACTGCAAGGTCATTAGAGCCCCGTTTACTGCATAGTTCCAATGCAGAGACTGCACAGACACTACACTAATGCGACGGGAGCGGCTTATTGCTTTGGACACACCAGTTCTCGTCTGACCACCGAAGTTGAGCAACGCAACCCCAGTTAGTGCTGACATGGGTGGCCGCTTGGGAAAACTAGGTACTGCTAATACCCAAAAATCGTCGCTTTAGTGTAATGTCTGTGCAGTCTCTGCATAGGAACTACACTGTGGACGGGGGCTCTAAATGACCTTGTAGTTGAAGGGCCCTAAAACACCAACAAACAAACAACTCGTGTGACCACCGAAGTTGAGCAACGCAACCCCAGTTAGTACTGACATGGGTGGCCGCTTGGGAAAGCTGGGTACTGCTAATACCCAAAAATCGTCACATTAGTGTAGATTCTGTGCAGTCTCTTCATTAGAACTACGCAGTGGACGGGGCTGTAATAACCTTGTAGTTGAAGGGCCCTAAAACACCAACAGACAGCAACTAATGCGGCGATTTTTGTGTATTAGCGGTGCCCAGTTTTCCCAAGCAGACACCCATATCAGTACTAGTTGGGGTTGCGCTGCTCCCTACAGTTTGCATAACGTCACGATTTGAACTGTTGGTGCTTAGCTGCTGACTAGTCACAATCGTCCCAGTGTAGTGCTGCAAAATGACCTGATGACCTGCTGCAGGAGTCTCATCATTGGTAGATTGATTGCCTTTCAGAATTGAGAAACAGGCCTGTATTATGTAACTTCCTGACATCAGCTATCAACACCGCACATATACAGTGCATTTTTCTGTCTCTTCCTCACTCTCCTGCCCTAATTTTGACACGTTGACAATGGCACCTGTTATTGTTGTGTGCCTGTTGGCTATCTGAAACTAGTTTGTTCAGTGACCTTTCTCTTAATTGGTGTTTTCATTTGCATAATATGTTGTTTGACATACCTTCTTGTGTCTGCACAAAGGATGTTGATCCTGCTACTAACTTTTATGATTTAGCCCTGAGCCTTTTTCCGAATGTTTTTTTTTCTTTCACCAACTTCCTGTATCACTTTCTGTGCCTCACAGAATAAAGTGGCATTGTATTATTTCAGGGTCAACGCCTAATGGATGTCAGGCAAATGTTTTCAATGTTATTTTTAAAAAAAAAAAAAAAATTAATCAGTTGTTGAGCAAGATCTTACCGTCATTTTCTTCTGGTCTCTTAGAAATCGTTATTCTCTGGTGCATTAGTAGCAATAAGTATTCAACTTTGTCTTCTTGCCCTCTCTCGCCTATTATTTTGTGGTTTAAGTGCCCTACTATCTACCAGTTTCTTTTTCGTTTCCTCTTCAAGAAATTCTAGTTGGCATTTGATGGTTATTACTGCGTAATAACAGAAAGGAAATTTCTGTGAAAGACAACTAGAGAGATACTTGCTCAATTGACAGTATCTAATTTCATTTATGGGCTCTGTGCACGTCACTGAACATTTGCATTTCATTCAAAATGGAGATTCGTTCTTTTTTTGCTTCGTCCTCTAAAATTAAATATGATTCAAATATTATTTGACAAATGAGAAAATTGCTAGTTCTTAGTTGTTATTATTATAATTCGTCATCATTATTTTGTTGTTTTTATTTACCTTGGTTATATACAGTACGGCCTGGTTCACACGGCAACCTATTCGATGCGATATTTCTCGTACACGATTTTATCGAATACGAGACAAATGCCTGGTTCCGTATACCCACGCGCTAACGCTTTTACCGTTGAATC
>JAAFCE010004287.1:5032111-5057103 GCA_013389805.1 Trigoniulus corallinus
GGCCGGGGGACGAGAGACGGACAGGCCGGGGGACGAGAGACGGACAGACCGGGGGACGAGAGACGGACAGACCGGGGGAAGAGAGACGGATAGACCGGGGGACGAGAGACAGACGGACAGACTGGGGGAGAGGACGACAGACGGACAGACTGGGGGAGAGGACGACAGACAGACAGACAGAGGAGGGAGAGAGACCGCCAGACTTGGGGGAGGGACAGGAAAGTAGAGAACGAGTGGTAGAGCGAGAAACAGAGAAGGGGAAGTGAGGAGGAAAGGGATGAAGTTTGAGTGTTGTGTCACGATCAAAGAAAGTTATTTTAGTATTTTACAGTAGCTGCACTGACGGAATTCCAGGGTGGATTTGTGTGTAGCTCGATCATCCTTAGTTGATTTTGTAATTAAAATTGGCATTCAGTATTGTTTGTCAAAATTGCTGTGTTTTCATGATGAAAGAGTAGACCACCGCTGAAATACTTTGTGGTTACCGTCGTACATCGTCCGTCGATACTTGATACATTCTTCACATTACTTTTTTCATTTAGAGTTTGTATTAGTTATTTGTCTTTGATTGTTATTTTTAGATTAGTGTAGTGGTCACTTTCCACAATTTATTTTTGATACCAGAATTAGTGTTCTGAGCTGTTGCTAGTTCGGGTGGCGGTAACGGCATCTGGCCTTTAGCGAGTCTGGAGTCAAATTTATTATTTTATCTGCTTGATTAACTCGATATTAGTGCCGAAGATATATGTGTGGGAGGATGTCCTAAATGACTCCACTGGTATTGTTATTTCTATAATTAAAGGGTTGCGAAGGTATGATTCGTGAAGGTTACAAATCCGAAAAAGGAAAGAAAACTGACGTCTTCTTCTTGTTGACCATTGCTAAAAATATACGCAAGCCTGACGTTGTCTCAGTAGCACATAATTTATTCATGCCAATAGCGGTTTTGTCAGCATTTTTTTTTCTGTTGGTCAGCATTTTTAAAGTTTATTTCAGTAGCTCAGTGGATTGCGGGTTCCATCCTTACCGAGTTGAATGACTTCATTTGGGCGAAAGGAGGAAACCCCCAGTGAACCCTTTCCATCCGAATATGGGAGCGGAAAATTGCGTTGGACACACCAGTTCTCGTGTGATCACTGAAGCAACGCAACCCCAGCTACTACTGACATGAGTGGCCATTTGAGAAAACTGGGTACCGCTAATACCCAAAAATCGTCGCTTTAGTGTAATGTCTGTGCAGTCTCTGCATTAGAACTACTCAGTGGTGGACGAGGCTCTAATAACCTTGTAGTTTTAGGACCCGGCAAGGATTTCGTTGGTGTTTGATGGCATTTGCATGTAAAAGAACCCTCTCTACTACGCAGCGAGTAGGTGAAGCAAAATTTCGAGGTGTACGAGTTCGCCCCCCCCCCATCCACCCGGCGTTGCGTCAGTGGAATTCCCCAATGAACAATAGACCGACGATAAATAAGCATAGAGGTAGCAGCTTTGGTCGGCAACCGGCTGCGGAGAAACACTGTCCAATATATCATCCTTGTGTCCTTTCAGAGGAACAAGATGGGTATCCGACCCTGCCATAAGCGGGAAAAAGGGTTAGGAGTTTCTTTACTCTTGCCCTGTCCCTGACGTCGGTAAACGATTGCCTCCAGAAAGTTGCCGACGTTCAGCAAGCAGGTTTTGTGCCAGTAAGTCAGTATCCGACTGAGTAAAACTCTTCAGTTTTCAACAGTTTACCGTTTTTTCCTCTGTTACCAACGGGACACATGAGTACCCATCCCTGCTGCCATAGAGGGGAAAGAGGAATAATGATGACTTCAATTTTCAGTTTTAATAATTTCATTTTTTTGTTTGTTTCTTGCAGAAATTCTCCAACAAATCTGATATGTGGAGTTTTGGCATTTTGCTCTGGGAAGTCTATTCCTTTGGTCGAGTACCCTATCCAAGAATTGTAAGTATTTTTAATGTGTAGCACCGGGGAGTTAATTATTCTGAGTTGTTGACACCCAAATTTATTTCGGGAAGGGGGGAAGGCAATAATCTTGCGCATCCTCTTGAGATATTCGCCATTTCGGAATTTTGTCTTAATTCGTGAGAGGTAGTGTGACATGACTGATGATTTGATCCAGGGTGTTTTCGATCGTGGTTTGAAGCAGGTGTTTTCTAAACCACGACGAGAAGAACAGAGGAAACCCAAAATAAATTTACCTGTAGGTCAGGAAAAGTCCCCCGTGTAGCATATCGCCCATTCCCTTGGCTTCCGGTGAGCGGAAGGTTCCCTCGTGAATCAAAATAGGACGACGGATAAGTAAGGTGTAAGCAGCGGACTGCGCAAAATATCGTCCGACAGATCGCTCATGTGTCCCATTGGGACAAACATGGGTTCCCGACCTTTGCCATACGCGGTAAAGGGTTAGTGACGATGTAATTTGTTTCACGCAGGTTTTTAGTTTTCCTTGCGAATTATTTGTTACTGTATTTAAGTTGGTGGTTATCGTATTTATTTTAGATATTTATTAAGCGAAAAAAAAATTTATTTCCTGCGGGTTTCAGACGCCTGGCTGAGGTGCCCTCAGTCAGAGCATGTTCAGTGGACCCGCAGACCCGTTCCTGTCACAGGCAGGGTAAGGGTAGGATGATGATGACTTTGCAACTTCATTGATCAAATACAAAATTAGACTTCGCAATTTTCGTTGCTTTTTTTTTCTTTCGCTCTTGCTGTTATTTCGTTGTTTTTTTCACGTTGTCATTTGTGTCCTCAGCAACATTCTTTCTAGAGTCGGGAGGCAACCTCTTCGTTAAGCACTTTATTTGCAAAAATTACTGTTGTCGTCGTCCTTTCTGACTGGAGTGGTCAGAGGCCAGAAGGTGAGGTCCTTTTAACTGGAGTGGTCAGAGGCCAGACGGTGAGGTACGCTCAGGAGATGAGGTGATACCAGCAGTGCAGGAGTTTAGATACTTAGGATCAGTGTTCCAGGGAAATGGGGAAATAGACTCGGATGTGTCTAATACGATTAAGGCAGGTTGGCTGAAGTGGAGACAGGCAAGTGGAGTCCTGTGTGACCGCCGGGTGCCTATAAAGCTAAAAGGCAAAGTCTACAGAACTGTGGTTAGGCCAGCTATGCTGTATGGCTCAGAGTGTTGGGCCGTGAGAAAGCAACATGAAAGGAGAATGCAGGTGGCGGAGATGCGAATGTTGCGCTTCATGAGTGGGGTGTCACGAGCTGACAGGATCCGAAACGACCATGTTAAAGGTAGTCTGGGGGTGGACAGTAAGCAGGTTTTGTGCCAGTAAGTCAGTATCCGACTGAGTAAAACTCTTCAGTTTTCAACAGTTTACCGTTGTTTCCTCTGGTACCAACGGATGTGATGTCTAGAGGTAGTCTGGGGGTGGGAGACATCGCGGAAAAGATGAGGGAAAACAGATTGAGGTGGTATGGGCATGTGATACGAAGGGGGGAGGAGGAGCTGGTTAGGTCCATCATGGGACTGCAGGTGGTTGGGAGCGTCAGGGGGAGGGGAAGACCAAAGAGGACGTGGGAGCAGGTGGTACAAAAGGACATGGGTGTGTGTGGGGTGGATGGGGGCCTGGTCGGAGATCGACGGGGGTGGAGGATTGGAACTCGCAGACCCGACCCAGTTTCGTGCTGGAGAAGGGTATGATGATGATGATGTCGTCCTTTCTGAAAGAAGTGCTGCAAGTACTGTTCTGTAATAGACACGAAGTTTCAACTTTTCTTTTTTTGCTTTTTTCTTGACATAGTTTTAAGTATGTCTTACATTTCCTGTTTTAAGGTATAATAAGTTCAGCATCTTATTTGTTGTCATTATACTCTCTATATAATAATGATGATGATGATGGCGACGATCTTATTTGTCGTTGTATTGTTCTGCAAGAGATACGAAATGAGTGCACACAAACAGACAAGAGAGGCAGAAATGGGATGACGGAGACGAAGAGGAGAGACATAAAGAGAGGGGGGGAGGCGAGAGACAAAGGATGGAGAGGGGAGGAGGAAAGCGAGGGAGGGAGTAGAGATGGAAGGAGATGAAGCCCGAGAGAGGGAAAGGGAGATTGAGGGAAGGGAGGGCGAGTGAGAGGAGAGGGGAGAAGCAAAGGGGGATTGAGAGGAGAGGGGAGAAGCAAAGGGGGATTGAGAGGGGAGGGAGAAAGCGAAAGATAAAGGTGGGAGAGAGGATAGATGGAGGGAGATGAAGCCAGCGAGAGAGAGAGGGGAGTGAAAGGAGAGAGGGAAAGGGAGATTGAAGGAAGGGAGGGAGAGTGAGAGGAGAGGGGGGAAGCAAAGGGAGATTGAGAGGGGAGAGGGAAGCGAGAGACAAAGGTGGCGGAGAGAAAGGATGGAGGAAGATGAAGCCAGAGAGAGGGGAGTGACAAGAGAGAGGGAGATTGAGAGGAGAAGGGGAAAGCGAGAGACAACGGTGGGAGTGTGGAGAGATGGAGGGAGATGAAGCCAGAGAGATGGGATTGACAGGAGAGGGAAAGGGAGATTGAAGGAAGGAAGGGAGGGAGAGTGAGAGGAGAGGGGAGAAGCAAAGGGGGATTGAGAGGGGAGGGGGAAAACGAGAGACAGAGGTGGGAGAGAGGAGGGATGGAGGGAGATGAAGCCAGAGAGAGGGGATTGACAGGAGAGAGGGAAAGGGAGATTGAGGGAAAGAAGGAAGTGAGAGGAGAGGAGGGAAAAGCGAGAGACAGAAATGGGAGAGAGGCGACGTAGAAGGAGATGAAGACAGAGAGGGGGGATGACAGGAGAGGGAAAGGGGAGATTGAGAGGAGAGAGGGGGAAGCGAGAGGCAGGTGGGAGGGAGGAAGAGAACGGGCAAAAGGACGGGAGGGAGACGAATAAACTTTGCGGGATGAAGAGAGGGAGATCGAGAGAGCGGGCAAGGGAGAGTCAGATGAGAAAGGGTAGGGAAGAGATACACACAGAGAGGGGGCGAAGGGCGGTATAGGCAGAGAGAGGGGGGAATGAAGAGAAGAATGGTTGTGGTGGTGGGAGGGGAACAGATACCTACGTACTTGTAAGTATTTGATTTACGGAATTGGTGATGCTTCTTCATTTTGTGAGCTATCAGACTTAGGATGACCTCTTTTCTTTTGTATTAAATTGTCTTATTTCGTCGTCTCCTCATTTCTTTCTTCATCATCTCTCTTTCTCAAGATCGAGAATAATATTAGGGCAATTTTCTGCGATGTTGGCAGATAAGATCGTCAAATAATTAATAAGCCTTGCCCCCCACACTCCTCTCCTGGGTCTCCTTTCCCCTTCTGTAACCCATCTTAACTCCATCTTCACTCCTCTGCCGCAGTGCCGAATCAACAAGGAACCATTGCTGCTTACTTAGGCTCGTGTCTGTTTCAATTAGGACTTTTCTTAAGACACTACTTTGTTGTAATATGTTTTTCTTCAGAAAATTTATACCCCGAGGATAGGGTTGTCACTTCGACGTGGTGGTATTTTGATCTTTAAGTCGGTTAATAATATTTTGTAAATGTTGACATTTGAGGACAAAAAAAGTGAGGGAGAGAGAGAAGACAGGCACCCATTAGTCTTGCTGATCAAAAGATGATGGAGTCAATTTCTTCTTGATGCTTTTTAACCCTTTGTTGTTGTTCATTGAAGGAGACAAAATGTGATCTGTTCCTTTATTTGTTTTCGGTGCTTGAATGTAGGGGGAATGTCTGTCTCACCTTTCATCCTCACACAACTGCCTTTGTACTCCTTTCTCTCTACTCCTCAAGACTCGGGGAAAGTTCAGCCCTCTTTTTATGTAGGTAGATTATGGTGCTAAAGACGATATAAAGACGTTTATTTTTGTGTTCCGGTTCCAGTGCCGGATTTACCAATAGGCTAATTAGGCTGAAGCCTGGGGCCTAAACATTTAGCGGGCTTCAAAACTTAAGAAAAGAGGTTCAAAAGGGCTTGAAAAGGGCCTCAAAATTGAAATAGCCTAGGGCCTCTCAATATCTAAATCCGGCACTGTCCGGTTCGATTCTGATTGGAATTGATAATACCTTTGCTGATATCAAATGAACACTGCGAATTTTCGGGTAGGAAGGGTCCAAATGCACCTTCTTTCCTCCTGTCCCGGATAGTAGGCAGAGAGATATTATGTATATGATCATCACTGCACGTGAAAAAGAACCCGATAGAACCGATAGAGTTCTCGAGTCCGTGTTTCCGGACTGAAGTCTGGCCTACGCCGATGCGACTTCTTGTTTTGTTTGTTGGTGTTTTAGGGCCCTTCAACTACAAGGTCATTAGAGCCCTGTCCACATCATAGTTCTCATGCAGAGACGGCACAGACACTACACTACTGCGACGATTTTTAGGTTTTAGCAGTACCCAGTTTTCCCCAAGCGGCCATCCATGTCAGTACTAGCTGGGGTTGCACTACTTAACTTCTGTGATCAGACGAGAGCTGGTGTGTCCAACGCAATTCGCCGCTCCCTGACTTCTTGTAAGCGATAGGGAAGGAAGACTCTAGTGCGCCTTGAGACTGTAGAACACTTTCTACACGGGTTGAAAATTCATCGCTATCCCTCTTCCCACTTAACGGCAGGGCCCATTTTTGTCCCAATGGTGCACCTGAGCAGTCTGTTGGACGGTGTTGTTACGTAGCCGACTGTTGATACCCAATACCTTAGTATCGTATACAGTACACACCCTCACGTGGTCGGGAGGCCTTACTTACTTTCCGGGGCAGATGAAAGGTATACTTGGAGGGGGAGAGGCTTCCTTTCCTCTGACCTGAAAAAAGCGGTATGCACCAGACTGGAACTCTAGCGCGCTACCACTGACAGGGCCCATACTTCTAAGTGTACGAGCCATACTAGTACGGGCACATACTATAGTGCTCGCCACGAAAGTTGACACATTGGTGGGAGGCAAAGGATGAGTCCTCTTCAAAAAATAGGGAAAATATTGAAGTTGTGTTTGCCATTACTGAATGAAGCCTGCCATTTGACCTTTTTCAAACTCCCTAATTTTTGTAGTGAACTTTCCTACCTTCTACCTCCCATGTGTCATCTTTCGTGGCGAGCACTATAGTCCCTCTCCCTCACTGTTTACATCTGTCCCCCTGTCCCCATTTCTCAATCTCTCCCCCCCCACTCTGTGTGTCTCTCTGTTGTTGTTTTAGGGCCCTTCAACTACAAAGGTCATTAGAGCCCCGTCCACAGCATAGTTCTGATGTAGAGACTGCACAGACACTACACTAATGCGACGATTTTTGGGTATTAGCAGTACCCAGTTTTCCCAAGCGGCCACCCGTGTCAGTACTAGCTGGGGTTGCGCTGCTTAACTTCAGTGATCAGACGAGAACTGGTGTGTCCACCGCAATTTGCCGCTCCCGTCTCTTTCTGCCACCTGGCATAACTAACATACCACAGTAGGTGGGCCAACGTTAGGTAGTCGAACTAATCCTGATTAGGGAAAAGTGTAATCAGGAAGTTGTTTGAGTTTAATCAGTATATACAACTAAGGACGTCATCCGAAGGTTGTTAGACGGAAATTTTGCACTTCATATGGGTCAATATTGGTTTTTTTTTTTTTTTGGTTGCTGGCCCAAAGGGACCTTTTTAGTGTCCTTTCACGTGCGCAGGGTAATCCTAGACTTTATAAATGATCAATTCGTGTGGCTTACACACGCACACACTGACTTTTTAAGATGATTTTGAATGCTGCACACACCATGTAACCAGACAGACACGCACTCTTTGTGAACTCCATCGTTACCCCTTTAACTCTTTCTGTCTTTCCCCTTTTTCGTGTGTAGGCGTTTAACGACCCATTTCAAGAAGGGAGGCAATTTGGAGGGGTAGGTAAAGCAACTACCGTATTACACCGATCTCTTGTCGTGATAACACGAAAAATGTGAGACAGTTATTACTTCTCTCCTCTAAAAAGGGTTTTAGGAGAAAGCGGTTCGAGAAAACGGCGGAAGTCGGTATATTGAATGCTTGGCTTAAAGGTGTTTCCGATAAATGGAGCACCAAAATGAAAAAAAAAAATATTGATCCTCCCCCGCACCGTCCCATGGTATTATTGTTTTGACAAAATTTGGTTTTACTTTTCAGCTCCTCTGGATTTATGCACCTCCTATAATAGGCTTTAAGGCGTCTTGAAAGCTTGAAGAGTTGGTTTCACAGAAATCTCTAATAGGTGAAAAATGATGGAAGTTCAATAACCCGTCCAAATCCTTTGAGGGGTGCTTGTCAAATGTACATATTTGGACAGTCAAAATTCTCTTCTTCCTTTCTCCCTCGCTCTGTGAAGAGAAGAGAGGAGGAGGAGGAACTTATTAGGTCCATTATCGATCTGCATGTGATTGGGGGCACCACGGGTAGGGGAAGACCAAAACGGAAGTGAGAGCGTTGTGATTGGGGACACCAGGGGTAGGGAAAGACCAAAACAGACGTGGGATGCGGAGGGATATGGAGACGTGCGGAGTGGAGGGGGACTTGGTGGGGGATAGGCGAGAGTGGAAGATAAGAACCCGCAGACCCGACCCCCGCAGCAGGCGTCAGGAGGGTAGGGTGATGATCAGTGGCGTCTCTAGGGGGTGCGGAGGGTGCGAGCTGCACCGGGTGACACCACTCGCACCATGAGAAATGGGGCGACACCAAAGCAGAAGAAGCGGCTTTTTTCGGGAGAGGGGGGAGTGACACCATGGTGTTACCGCAGCGGGTGACGCCAACCCTAGCGACGCCACTGGTTTCTCCCTCTCTGTCCCCTCCACTGTATTACTTCAATTGGTAGTGCGCTTGGCTCCCCGAGTACGTGGTTCTCAAACGTACCCCCCTTCCCCTCCGTCCCGTTGAGGAATTAAAGCCTGTATGATGTACTGTCTGATTTGTTTAGGGCTTTAGCCCTTTCTACACTTTCAAGAAATTGAAAGCTCCTAAATTCCCACCGTACGCATCGGTGGCTCAATGGTAGCGTGCTTGACTCTTGAGTCAAGGCTGAAGGTTCGACTCCAGCTGATTCGGGCGACGTCTTTCAATTGTTTGTTTGTTGGAGTTTAAGGTCCCGTCAACTACGAGGTCATTAGAGACCCGTCCACTGTGTAGTTCTAATGCATAGACTGCACAGACACTACACCAATGCGACGATTATTGGGTATTAGCAGTACCCAGCTTTCCCGAGCGACCACCCATGTCAGTACTAACTGGGCTTGCGTTGCTTAACTTCAGTGATCAGACGAGAACTGGTGTGTCCAACGCAACTCGCCGCTCCCGACGTCTTTCAAGCGACGGGGACTGAAGTGTACTCACAGTGCGTCTTCCTTCCATTCCAGTTACCCCTTTGATGAAGATCCATTGTTAAGTAACCAATAACGCACTCCAGGCTGAGGAGGGGAGGGGTTTCAGTCAATATTTGGCTGGTGGACAGTCCAGTTGTTGTTTGTTGGTGTTTTAGGGCCCTTCAACTACAAGGTCATTCATTAGAGCCCCGTCCACTGCATAGTTCTAATGCAGAGACTAGACAGACGCTACACTAATGTGACGATTTTTGGGTATTAGCAGTAGCCAGTTTTCCCAAGCGGCCACCCATGTCAGTACTAGCTGGGGTTGCGCTGCTTAACTTCAGTGATCAGGCGACAACTGGTGTGTCCAACGCAATTCGCCGCTCCCCTGTTGTTGTAAAATGTCCCAGATGGTAGCGAGTATCCTAGATTGTGCCCGAAATTCGTTGTTGGTGTTTTTATTGAAAGTTCACTTCTAATGAGTTCTCTTTCCTCTTTCTTTTGTCCATGTCTTACTAGCCTCTAGCGGATGTGGTCAAGCATGTTGAAAAAGGATACAGAATGGAAGCTCCTGAAGGATGTCCACCAGAAGTGTACGACATCATGCGGATGTCTTGGGAGTTGAATCCTGATCAGCGGCCTACGTTTGCCGAAATCTTGAAACGATTAGAACTCTTGAGGAAAACAACAGTGGACCCAGGATTACTCTTTACTAAAGGTACATCCGTTTATTTTTATTCTGCTGGAGTTTTGGGGACATATCACCTGTCGGTTTCGAACTCACGATCGAATTTCTGAGACAGTTCAACTGCTATAGGGTTAGCAAAACCCTGCTGTCGTCACTTCCGGTTCCTGGAGAATGGCGTACCCATCTAATGACAGGTAGGGGAGGGAGTGTTGGCGCCCATCCACAGTTCCACACTGCACGCCACAGAAGCCGCACTGCTACTCCTGGAAATTTTTCCTGAATTACTCGTGTATTTTATTCTGTGTAGAAAAGGTTCAAATTATTGTCTGGTGCAGTGGTGACGTTGTGCACACCTCGACCCGGAACCACGGGTTTACTTGCTATTCCGGATACGAAAAATTCGCGCCTCTCCATCCCTTTCCTCGTAGTAAAGAAGTTATTTGCTTCGACCAGCATCGATCCTGCAACCATGGACTCGTGAAGACAAGTGCACTTATCACTGAGCACCACCGAGACGGTGAAGTCACTTGGTCTGTAGTGATCTCAGGTTCCATCTTAATTTTCTTCCTAAGCACTCCTTTTTATTTTAAAGCCGCTTCTTATTTATTATTTAGCTGAGGAGCGACATTTCAACTCCTGGCCCAGAGAGAGTTAAAAATATTCTTAATTTCCTGTCCAGTTGCCAAATGTTTTTTTGGGAGGAAGGGGAATGAGGTTTGATTCAAACCGCAGAGGGGTGTTTGTTTCTTAAATGCTTTTCCCAGTTTGGTGTTGTGATGGTTCTGTTATACAGGATCTTGAAGCCTGTCTTTCATCCTACTTTCCTTCCTGCAGGCACCTTGAGCCTGCAGATGTTGCTTTCTCTTGCCAATTCTTAGGGGCTAACCCTCTCCCCCTCTCCTTCTCTTCTTTTACTAAACAAGAGTGGTGTTGGTCAATTTCTGGTCTTTTTTTCTTGCCTCTATTTTGATGGTGATACTTGTCCGCTCTGGGAATAAGTGGCCTTTCCTGACCATCCACCAAGTAGAGCCTTGGTCTTAATTAGAGTAACAAAAATGAGGTTTCCAGAAGTGTTTTTGGCCGAGATGAGTGCCTCATTTGAAACTGTAGTTTGATTGTTTACATTGGCCTGATGATCCTGAAATGTAATCCTGGAATTGACTATTTCAAAAGTTGTTGTTGTACTGCCAATTTAGGCTGCCCTTCGTTTTGGCCGGGGGGGGGGGGGCGGGGGTGTATAGGAGTAGAACATTTGTGTTTTTCAACATACATAAGTGTCATTAAACGACTGCAGTGCCAATTTGAATTATTAAACATCCGGAAATTTAATTAGGTACCATGGCAACCCTTCTCCTCCTTTGCAGATAACAGACAGCTGGCCGGAATGGCGTCTGACAGTCCTGTGAGCTCGTGATGTGCAAGGTTCGACCCTGTCTTCCTGAACTTTTCCCACCGGCATTTCCGAGAGCATACTTCTTCTCTGGACATCAGGGCCGTAACGAGGGCGTGACGAAGAAGGCGGCCGCCACGGGCGCAACTGGGTTTGGGGCGCAAAATGTTTTAAGTTTTTTGTCATTATTGGGTTTACTGGCAAGCGAAAGTTAGACACTTGCCACAGGCGCTTCATACCCCCGTTACGGCACTGCTGGAGCGGCGAGTTGCGTTGGACCCACCAGTTCTCGTCTGATCACTGAAGTTAAGCAACGCAAGCCCAGTTAGTACTGACATGGGTGGTCGCTCGGGAAAGCTGGGTACTGCCAACACCCAATAATCGTCGCATTAGTGTAGTGTCTGTGCAGTCTTTGCATTAGAACTATGCAGTTGACGGGTCTCTAATGACCTTGTAGTTGACGGGACCTTAAACGCCAACAAACAACGGCACTGCTGGACATCATCCTCTTCTTGTATTTCATACGCAGCACACAGGTTCGATCCCTGACCACTTTTCCTCACTTTGACACATCACTTAACTCTTCAGCTCTAGAGTGTGCTGGCTCGACTTTGTGACTATCTTCCACTGCGGTAGTTCGTAATGCGTTAATTAGTTTTACTTGACTGCTGAGTTGATGGTGCAAGGATCGATTCTGACCATGGTAGTGTGTGACTGCCTGAGCTGTCATAGTTCTCAGGTTCGATTCTGGTCGATAAAGAAAATAATTTTTTTATGACCACCTGAAGTTTTCTGTCCATGAAGAACCTGTTTTTACCCTCTTCCAACGTAGGAGGAGGAATTCACCCTGGTACCTCACCCCTGCCCGTCTTGCTCATTGCTTGTCACGTGATTTTCCGAGCTGAATGGCCAAGACACGTGGACGGTAAGTGTGCTGACGTCATCTTCATTTAAAGGACCTTTTTCGGCGTGTCTGGAACCACGTTGATGAACTGCAATTTAGGAAGGTGTGGGCGATTAAATAGCTCAGTAACCAAATAATGAATCTGAATTGAAGTCTCCCGAAACCAATTTTGATGAAAATATAAAATGTTAATCGAGTGTGCGTGTAAGAAATGTGTTTATATATTACTCTTGGACTTGGAGAGAGAGAGAGAGTGAAACGATTCTTGATAAGTGTTCATGTAGAAATGGTTATGTACCAGCGGGATTCACGTCTGCCAAACAAGTAAATTCATTTAAAGTAAAGTTTTTCACGTTTTGCGGCATTTTAAATGACATCAGTTAGTTAATAATTCATAAATAATATTTGAATTACTGTGAGGTCAAAGAGGAGTTTGTGTGCGGAGTTCTATTTCTGTTTACTATTCGTGTACTGTATATATGTAGTTGTCAACCGCTATCGGTGTAGTTTTAAATTAACTTTCTGCGCGTTATTTATTTATACTTGTACTCGAAAATGTTGTTCATATTTATATCCAACCGCTATAGCGTTTATATTTAACTGCAAAGAAGGTGATCATGAAAATGACGACGATTACCTTAGAGATGTTCGATGTTCTCAGGTAGAGAAAAGAGAACCGTCGATGGTATTCGAGTTATTTTTATGCACCAGAATGAAATGTCTGCGCCGACGTTTGTTTAAATTAGTTTTTATCTCTTTTAATATTCCAAGTGTGTTTGATATTTCCTGATGGGAACATTCTGGGTGTTAATTAGAGTGCCTTCAAGAGACTAATTTTCATATTAGGTTTACACAAGAACCGTATCAATGGCGGTTTTTAATTTAGAATGTTGAGGAATTCTTTCTAGTTCTTCAAAATGACGAGAGAACTACTTACGGCGCTCCCAATTTCGATTCTAACAACAATGTCGGGTTGCAGCGTTTTTATCTCTGAGCTCATGACCGCAAGTTCAAGCCGAGGAAAGTGGTTTCTTTCGGACGGGCGAAAGGCAAGCACCCCAGTAACCCTATTCCCCTCTATGCCAGGTTCGGGTACCCATCATGTATCTCTGATTGGACACAAGGGTGATATATTGGACAGCGTTTTTTTTCGCAGCCGGTTGCCGACCAAAGCTACAACTCCTATGCTAATTTATCGTCGGCCTACTACAGCGGCCTTCAAACTGGGGGTTCCGCGAGTGGGGGTTCATCTCTGGGGGTTCCGCGAGTCAAAAGGAAAATTCGTTAGCTGCGGCATGTTGTACTTTTCTAAAGGTGGGTTGGGGTTCCCCCAAAACATCTTATAGTTCTAAGGGTTCCGTGAGTCAACAAAGTTTGAAGACCACTGGCCTACTGTTCATCGGGGTACCCCAAGTTTGGATGCAGCCAAGTTGCGTTGGACACTCCAGTTCTCGTGAGATCACTGAAGTTAAGCAGTGCAAGCCCACGTCAGTACCAACATGGGTGGTTGGTAAAGTACGTTGGGTGCTGCAGATTTCCCCTCTCCTACGTCCTCTACACCTACCTCCTCATCTCCTGCGAGCAGCCTCCTAAGGGTTCGTCCTGTTATGGCTGCTTGGCTTACTCCCCAACCCATGAAAGTAATCCACTAATCCAGCAAGGCAGGGGGGGGGGCGAGCTCTTACACCTAGACGTTTTGCCTCATCTATCCGTTGCATAGTAGAGAGAGGACTCTTTGACATGCAAATGCCATCGTACACCACACTGGACCTCGGTTTACTTCTCATCCGAAGGAAGTCGCACTCGGAGCATCTCTCTCACCCGAAAGAAGCCAACTCACCTCTGTCCAGTATCGAACCTAGAACCACTGACGCAGTTACCGAGCACGCTATCCACTGCGCCACCGAAGTGGGATTTTTCGGACAGGCAAGAGAAAGGGGGAATTTTCCCAACTGCCATTTTGGTCATGGGATGGGAAGTCAAACCGTGTTCATGTGTTGATTCTGCATTGTATGCTTATGTAGGGGTGCAGTAAGACCCTCCTCGAGTGGTGCCAGATTACTGCGTCTGATTCTAGGTTCGCTACTTCATCGAGGTGAGTTGGCTTTTTTACCGGGCGAGAGAGAGAGATCCTACCATTGAGCAGCCTCTTTAGGGTTTGGCCTGTTATGGCTGCTTGACTTACTCCCCCAACCCGTTAGCATAACATACATGCACATACCCTTTCCGTCGGATGGGAAGTAAAGCTGGTACCCGCCCTGTGGTGTTAGGATGTCATTTTCACGTAAAAGAACCCTCTCTACTATATAACGCATATTTTATTATTTGTTGGTGTTTTAGGGCCCTTCAACTACAAGGTCATTAGAGCGAGCACCATCCACCGCGTAGTCCTAGTACAGAGACTGCACAGACACTACATTAATGCGACGATTTTTGGATACTAGCGGTACCCAGTTTTCCCGAGCGGCCATCCATGTCAGTACTGACTGGGGTTGCGTTGCTTAACTTCAGTGGTCAGACGAGAACTGGTGTGTCCAACTCAATTTGCCGCTCCCTATCAAGGCCGTAACGAGGGCGTGGCGAAGAAGGCAGCCGCCACGGGCGCAACTGGGTTTGGGGCGCAAAATGTTTTAAGTTTTTTGTCATTTTCGGGTTACGGGCAAGCGAAAGTTAGACATTTGCCACAGGCGCTTCATACCCCCCGTTACGGCTCTGCCCCCTATAACGCGTAGGTGTAGGAGCTCAGTGAAGTGCCTCAAATGAACTGTAGTCCGACAATAAATAAGATAAGGGTTGCAGCTTTGTTCGGCAGCCGGCTGCTTAAAATTACCGCCCTAAAGACCGCCCATGTGTCCACTCAGAAGGACTGAGATGGGTGCCTGCCCCTGCCATAGGCGGAGAAGGGTTAGTGGTTGCGTCCTATTGTCGCGTTGTGAAATTATACACGAAGCTCAGTGGACGATGCTGCGTAGAAGAGCGCATGGGCACGTTTTCTGCGCACGCGCTCTTCGGCGTTCTACTTTAAAAGTAAATCGACCTTGTCTAGTATATTCGAATGGAATATTACTGTATAGTCGTAGGATAAAATTATGTGACAATTTTGCATATTTTTTAGATATGTACCTTAATCTCCACTGTTGGTGGTGGTGGCGACGACAATTCAAAAATGTTCTGGAATTGATTTAGTTGAAAAAAAATATCATTTTTAAAGATCAAATACGAAAATTCTTAGAATGTTTAACCCGCCATTACTGTGTTCCAGTCTTGTGAGAGTCGGCGTTTTCAAGATTATTTTCTCCTCTCTCATTCTTCTGTTATTATATGGTAAATAAATTAGTATCCTATATTTTCAAATAAACTCATATCCGACTTTTTAAGTCAATTACTTACCCCCATATCTTTCAATTTCATATGAACATGTCTGAAATTGTCAGTAGGGGATTAAACGCAATTGCAGTCATGGCTAAATTAAGACAAGTTTAATAGAAAAACTGATTTATTATTTCATTATTTCCTCGTTGAGTTTCCGGCTGGTAGATTATTAGCTTGTATATCCGTGTCCTGCTGGTCAACAGAATCAATGAACTTTATAAGGAATTCCGGTTTGTGGAAATAGTTTTACGACTTTCTCGGCCGTATGTGCTACTAGACCCGACTCGGTAACTGCGTCAGTAGTTCTAGGTCGATACTGGACCGCGGTGGGTTGGCATCTTTCTGGAGAGAGAGAGAGAGGCCCCGAGTGCGCATTCTTTCGGATGAGAAGAAAAAACCGAGGTCCCGTGTGGTGTACGATGGCATTTGCACGTCAAAGAACCCTCGCTACTACGCAACGAGTAGATGAAACAACATTTCCAGGTGTAGGAGCTCATCCTCCAATCCTGGCGTCCGTGGAATTCCCCCAAAACGAACAGTAGACCGACGATAAATAAGCATAGGGGTTGCAGCTTTGGTCGGCAACCGGTTGCGGAAAAACAATGGCCAATATTTCGCCCTGGTGTCCATTGAGAGGGACAAGATGGGTCCCTGCCATAGGCGGAAAAAAGGATTTGGAGTTTCTTCCGTGTTTGTACCGTACTACTACTACTCGTATAGTTTTAGATTCATTATGTCGGATCAACATCATCATACCCTTATCTCTCCTGTGGCAGGGTCGGGTCCGCGGGTGCATTGAACATGCTCTGACTGGGTTGTTGTTTTGTTGTTTGTTGGTGTTTTAGGGCCCTTCAACTACAAGGTCATTAGAGCCCCGTCGACTGTGTAGTTCTGATGCAGAAACTGCACAGACACTACACTAATGCGACGATTTTTGGATACTAGCGGTACCCAATTTTCCCAAGCGGCCACCCATGTCAGTACTAGCTGGGGTTGCGCTGCTTAACTTCAGTGATCAGACGAGAACTGGTGTGTCCAACGCAATTCGCCGCTCCCCATTGTGTGCAGCCAAGTTGCGTTGTGTGCAGCCAAGTTGCGTTGTGTGCAGCCAAGTTGCGGGTGTGCAGTTAAGTTGCGTTGGACACACCAGTTCCGGTCAGATCACTGAAGTTAAGCATCGCAAGCCCACGTCAATACCAACTTGGGTGGTTGGTAAATAATGATGGGTGCTGCAAATTAACCCTCTCCTTCGTCCTTTCACCCACCTCCTCATCTCCCGCGGGCAGCCTCCTAAGGGTTTGTCCTGTTATGGCTGCCTGGCTTATTCCCCAACCCATAAACTAATCCAGTAGTAACCCTCTCACTGGGCACTCGCAGGAATATTGGCAGCTTGTCTGTGGTGGGGGGGGGGGGGGGGGGGGGGGGTGCTGGCCTACCCCACTGTTCCAACACCGCGTTATACAGGTTGGCGTTTGGCAGGTAAATGAATGCTTTGTCGGTTTTAATATGGCGTGGTGTCTGACCTATTGTACAATAGCTATAATGCAACAGGAGTCAGGGTCATGCCGAGATTCATTATGTCAGATAATTTAAATTTTCTATTTGTATTTGATTTTTTTTTAGGTGGTGGTCATCAAGAATGATTTCTGGGGCCTTGATATTTGCATGAAGATGACCGATGGCTCCTCAATCATCCTGTCACATGTCGTCCACGTCTCTCACTCCAATTTTCCTACTACTGAATATGTGCACGCGTGTTGGTGTTGACCTCTACAAAGAATCCAGTTGTGTGTATGAATGTGGCTTTCTTTTTCCTGTACATAATAAATCACACGTTATCATCATCATCATCATCATCATCATCGTCACCATCGGTATTTGAAGTCGTTCAGGGCCTACTCCTTGGTCACGAGCAAAGGTGTCATTTAGAGCAACAATAATATGAGAAAACAACGCGAGTGGTTTGATTCCTACTTTTTCTTATTGCGACATTTTTCACCCTCCACACATGTAACATGATGTCGTCCAGTTCACATAATAGGGTTATGTTTCCATCATGAATTTTTATTGAGTTTTATATACGTTTTTTTCCCCCCTAAAAAAGCAGGATTTAGTATTTTTGTTTGATAGTCAATAACGAAGGAACCTTGATTCTTATACAGTGCTGTACTTTTTTTCTCTCTCGCATTTCTTTTTAAAAAATGTTGAAAGTGATGCCATAAATTTTTATAATATTCAAGAAGAGAGAGAAAGAGAGAGGGAGGAGTTCATCATGTTGTTGACCCTTAACATATACACGTCATCATTAGATATTAAAATTTTCAAAATCGGAAAAAGGTCCCAAGATAATACTGCCTGTCAAATCATCTGATTTTAGACTTCAAAACTATTTTGATGTGATAGAAATTTTAATAATAGAAATTACATTGTGTTCTCTCTTTCTCGCTCTCTCGCTGTGGCACATAATACACATAAAATGCATCAGAAATTTTACGTGAAATTCATTTTAATAACGGATTTCACGTCTGTGTAATCTAATTTTTTTTTCTGCCTTTTCTAACATTTTAAAATGTTGAAATTTCAAACAAAATTAATATGATTGGTTTATTTTCTTTTTTTTAAAGATAGAGTTTAGGTCCTGGTTTAGGTTACTGTGACCCAAGATGATGAAGAGTCAAGTTGTTTAATTTTTCCACACATATTTGTACAGTGAAACCTCTCTAATTGGTACACGTGTGGGACCCGGCCAAAGTGTACCCATCAGAGGGGTGTACAGTGCCTATAAGAGGGATAGTAATAGCCTATGGACAGAAAAATGGTGGGAGCGGCGAGTTGCGTTGGACACACCAGTTCTCGTCTGATCACTGAAGTTAAGCAACGCAAGCCCAGTTAGTACTGACATGGGTGGTCGCTCGGGAAAGCTGGGTACTGCTAATACCCAATAATCGTCGCATTGGTGTAGTGTCTGTGCAGTCTATGCACTAGAACTATGCAGTGGACGGGTCTCTAATGACCTTGTAGTTGACGGGACCTTAAACACCAACAAACAACAACAACAAAAAATGGGTGTCTGATGAATTTGTACCAATATGAGAGGTGTACCCTTTAGAGGGGTGTACCCATAGAGAGGTTTTACTGTTTAAAATTTTCTTCACAGTGAATCTGAAAATCCTTTGCAGAAGAAAATGATATATTGTTTTGGACCAAATTAGGTCCTAATTATTTTTGGGATATTTTATTTTTCTTCGTTTTTTTTTAAATTTTATTTTATACACCCGCCGCGGTGGCGTAGTGGTTAGCACGCTCGGCAACTGCGTCAGTAGTTCTAGGTTCGATACTGGACCGAGGTGGGTCGGCTTCTTTCGGGCGAGGGAGAGAAGCCTCGAGTGTGCCTTCTTTCGGATGAGAAGTAAAACCGAGGTCCCGCGTGGGTGTACGTGGTTGTGGTTGCCCCTCTCCCCCTGGCGTCGGTAGAATTCCCCAACCGACGATAAATAAGCGTAGGGGTGCAGCTTTGGCCGGCAACCGACTGCAGAAAAAGAACTATGACCAATATATCGCCCTATGTCCATTCAGAGGGACAAGATGGGTACCCGACCCTGCCATAGGCGGGAAAAGGGTTAGGAGTTTCTTGTCTTTTTTTTTTTTTTAAATTTTATATCTTTGAAAGGAAGAATTCCCAAAGAAAACGAACAGTAGACTGACGATCAATAAGCATAGGGGTTGAAGCTTTGGTCAGCAACAGACTGTGGAAAAAGATCTCCAATATATCGCCCTTGTGTCCATTCAGAGGGACAAGATGGGTACCCGACCCTGCCATAGGCGGGAAAAAGGTTAGGAGTTGGTTGCTTGTTTTTTAATCTTTGAAAGGAAGAAATCCACGGTTTTTATACGAATTTTTAACAATCATCAACATATCATCAATTACAGTAGTTGAAGAAGTTAAACTTTTTCTGCCGTTTTGTTTTATTTTTTAACTTTTAAAATGAAGCCCCCCTCCTCCTCATCAAAGTGTCCAAATTTTTCTGCATTGGATTTTTGTTTTTGTTGTGTGCGAATATTTAAGTTTTTATCTCTCCAAGTTGAGAAGAAATAATTTTGGTGTGATCTTTTAATTTTGATATCTCACGTTTGCCCTCCCTCGTCGTCATCATCATCCTCGTGTTGTCCTAAAAATGAAGCCATGAATTTTAAGGTTCCAGAATTAGTTTTTTTTTTTTGGCAGATTCGTCCCTCTACACCATCATTACCCTATTGAAATTTTCCCCCCCCCCCGTGTTTTTTTTTAAATAGAAGAATCGTTTTCACATTTTGAAAAAAAAATAATCTTTTTATGAAGACATAAACAAGACAAGAGTGTCGAGTTGAAGATGCTACACTAATGTGAATTGTGCAAAACTGTGTGAAATGATGACCCTATAGCAGGATCAACGATTTTAAGACAAGGGCACAGTGCAGTACTTAAGGAAGAAAAAAGAAATGGTGCACTTGAATTCAACAAGAGAAAAAAAGGGGTGTCTCTCTCTCTCTCCTTGGACCCTTTTTTTCCCACTCCATCTTACCTTACCCTCCTTTTCCTCTGAACAAGGTTAAAGAAAAATATTTGTATGGTATGTATATATAAATATCTCTCTATATTATTGAAATTACGTCTAGTTGACCAATTTTTACTTTGAAGACGAGTGTTAACGTTATTTCAAGGCGCGTTCTCACGAGTCAAGTTTTGTTGATCAACTGTAGTTGTTCAACAAAACTTGAATGAAAACTGTAGTGGGAACCTCTGTTTCAATCGAGTTGATCAACATTTTAGGTGAGTCATTCACCATTACCCTTCGAGTGAACAATAGGTCTTTTGTTTAAGGCCCTTGTAGATATACAAAAGTGGACCCGTCAGAGGGGTGGACCAATTGGGGGTTAACCAAAATACAGTGTTATCCACACAACTCCTTTTGACCCCATTTGTAATGTAACTGAAACCCCATTTGTACAATGAAACTGCTGATCAGTTTCTATTGAAATGTGTGAACGAAAATTGATTCAAGTAATGTTCAACTTTTGTTGAACGACTACAGTTGGTCAACAAAACTTGACTAGTGAGAACGCGCCTTTATCCTTATTTTTTTTTTTGGATTTATATTTTGGGGAGTGTGCCACAAATTTGGTACCTCTATTTTTATTACTATTATTGCACACTGTCATGGTTTTGTCTGTGTGTTGTGAATAGTTGTATAAACTCCTCTTCTCCCTCAGCCCCCTTCACTCCTCACTTGACGGTTTAATTACTGAAAATTTGTAATCAAATTAGTAGTAATTTTATTTTCATTTCTTCTTCTCGGAACAGGATGATCAACAAGGTTTTTTGTTTTTTTTGGCATAGGATAACAGTTCAGCCCTGGATTTAAGTAGGTTAGTACATCATTGTCCTTAGGAAATGACACGCAGAGACGTTTACCGGGACTTGAGGAACTCTATTGTTAATTAACGTGAGATGATTGTCGGTCCCTCCTGTGAATAATTGCCCCGGCCCTGGGGATTTTACCAGTTCTTATAGTCGACCCTGGCGATAGATGCCTGCCTGGTGTACGCGGATGATGTGCAGCGTTTATGTGCCTGACTCGTAAGGCCGGCGTGGCTACAGGTTCGATCCTTCTTGGGAGCAGCGAATTGCGTTGGACACACCAGTACTCGTCTGATCACTGAAGTTAAGCAGCGCAATCCCTGCTAGTACTGACATGGGTGGCCACTTGGGAAAACTGGGTACTGCTAATACTCAAAAATCGTCGCATTAGGGTAGTGTCTGTGCAGTCTCTGCATAAGAACTATGCTGTGGACGGGGCTCTAATGACCTTGTAGTTTAAGGGCCCTAAAACACCAAAATCGAGATCGATGACTGCTTGGAAGAGGGTGAGAGGGACGTACGAAGTGCCCCTTCCAATCCGGGGTGGAAAATGAAACCACGATGTCGCCTTCACTCAATTGTATTATAAATCACCGAAATTCACTGACGCCCCTCACCGATGTTGAGCGTCGACCAGGTACAGCGAGGTTCCAAAACCTGCATATGGCACTACACCCTGTATTTTTGTTGCTAATGGTCAAGTCATCATACCCTTATGGCCCCTGTGGCAGGGTCGGGTCTGCCGGTTCTAGCTCTCCACTCCGCCCTATCTCCCATTAGGTTCTTGTCTACCCCACAGGCTATGATATTCTTACGTACCGCCTGCTCCCACGACTGATTTGGTTTTCCCCTGCCCCGGGTGCTTTCCTACAGCCTGAATTCCCGTAAAGGACCTAACGAGCACCTCCTCCCATCTTCTCATCACATGTCCATGTCACCCCAATCTACTCTCCATCATCATTTCCGCGAGATCCCAAACCCCCCATACTACCTCTTATATACTCAGCCCTAATTCTGTCTGCTCTCTACATGCCGCCTATGTACCGTAGCATTCGTATTTCACCTACCCGCATGACTCTTTCCCACTGCCTAACACTCTGATCAGCATAGTTGGCCTAACTGCTGTCCTGTAGAATTCCCCCTTTAATTTTTTTGGGACCCTCCGACCACGCAGGACTCCTTGCTTGGACGCTTCCAGTAGTTTTCTAAGTAGTCCTTACGTTAGCTATGGAACCATCATAGATATCTTGTATTATCCTAGTGTATCCTCGTTCTACCCCTTTTTCTGTTTGTTTGCGTTTTAGGGCCCATGGACTACAAAGGTCATTAGGGCCCACACTTTTTCTGTAATACCTCCCACATTACCCTTGTGGACACTTAGTTGCCCTATACTTTTCTATAATCTACCTAAGCATTGTGACTGGTTCCATTGGGGACCTACTAGGCTTGACCCGAACAGGTATTTCCCAGACCCTAGTTCTATGGTGAATGCGACGACAGCAGTGGCTGTATTGCGTTGGACACACCAGTTCTCGTTTGATCACTGAAGTTAAGCAACGCAGCCCCAGCACGCACTAGCATGGGGGAGCGGCGAGTTGCGTTGGACACACCAGTTCTCGTCTGATCACTGAAGTTAAGCAACGCAAGCCCAGTTAGTACTGACATGGGTGGTCGCTCGGGAAAGCTGGGTACTGCTAATACCCAATAATCGTCGCATTGGTGTAGTGTCTGTGCAGCATATGCATTATAACTACGCAGTGGACGGGTCTCTAATGACCTTGTAGTTGACGGGACCTTAAACACCAACAAACAACAAACAAACGCACTAGCATGGGTGACCGTCTGAGAACACTGGGTACAGCTAATACCCAAAATCGTGGTAACAGCGTAGTGTGGCTGTGCAGACTCTGCATTAGAACTACGCAGTGGACGGTGCCCTAATGACCATTGTAGTTGAAGGACCCTAGAACACCAACGAAACAAAGGTGAAGGCGACATTCCATTGCTGTCTCCCACAACTTCATAGTATGTCTCATCAGGATAATGCCTTTGTAGTTGCCACAGTCCTGGGTATCACCTTTGCCCTTGAAAAATGGTATTATCCAATTAAGAATGACTTTTCTTTCGAAACAATATTATTTTTGCAGTTTAACAATCAACTCTCTAGCAGTCAGTGGTTCCCAACATGGGGCGCAATTTGAAGTTTAAAAGGGGGGGGGGGGGCTCAAGAATCAGCATCAGGATTTTAGAAGAGCTTAGATGGGACATGGCCATAACAAGGTTTAGAAGTAGGGATCAGTAGTTATTTATGCATTACCGTGTGTTTTGAGCCAGAGGGCTTATTGGGAGTGTGTATATCTTGACCGGGATCGAACTTGTCACGTTGAGTTACCGATTCAAGCACACAACTGACAGAGTTAGCGAGGCACAGCGACTCTTTAAGTCTGGGGCTATGGACTTAACTCCTTCCTCTCCGTCCTCCCCTCACGTAGTTGAAAATGGGTTGTTAAAAAAAAAAAAGAGTACATTTTTAAAATGTGTATCGTTGTGATGTAATAGTGGAAAAAATTGTCCTCTTCGCTCTCAGTTTGATTTTTTTCAATGTCCGAATAGTTGTGTCCATCCAACATCTATCTAGGGTAGATTTCTGCAGAGTTTTTAGCAGCACCAAATTTACAAAAAGTTGAAAATAATACTGAACTTGATATCTAGGCATAATATGTGTGTGTCTTAGAAATTTGATGTTTTTTTTCTTTCCCCAATTCCCCCCCTTTTTGTTTTGACTGATTAAAAATTCGTGAACACTCGGTTTTTAATTTATTTTTTGAATGTCATTGAATTTCAAAACAACAACAAAAAATAAGATTGATTTCATACTGACTTGTTAAATGGTAAATTCATTGTAACGTCGTCATTACGTTGCCAAGATTGGTTAAGGTTATTTCTGATGTACAGAATGATCCGAGTTCAATCCTCTGTTGTTGTAAAGATGACGGACTATTAAAAATGGTAAGTCAATTTTTTTTACGACTTTGTCTTGATTATTTTATTTCTGTCTACTTTGTTTGATTCGCCTCGGTTGTTGACAGCGTGCTCGACTATTACGCCTGTGGTTCCAGGATCGACACTAGATCGACGTGGATTGGCTTCTTTCAGTTAAGAAAGATATAGAGGTCCAAGGTGCGCTTCCCGTTATCTAGTGCAGGGGTGGCTAACAAGTTGATCACGATCGACCGGTCGATCACTCGCGATGTGTTGACATAAGACCCGCCTCGGTGACGTAGTGGCTCAGTGTTTCTAGGTCTGCGTCAGTGGTTCTAGGTTCGATACTGGACCCACCTCGGTCCAGTATCGAACCTCCCCCTCCCCACTTTGACTACGCCTATGACAACAAGTCGATCGCGGCACATTTTTAAGATAAAAAAGTAGATCTTATGTACACAAAAGTTGGCCACCCCTGATCTAGTGGGACGGATCCGTATTGGATATTAGCAGTATCCAGTTTTCCAAAGCGGCTACGCATGTTAGTACTAGCTGGAGTTGAGTTGCGTTGCTTCAGTGTCCAACAATAAGCTGCTCCCTGGCGTTTCGGTGGAGTGCCCCAACGAACAGTAGGCCGAGGATAAATAAGGGAGCGGCGAGTTGCGTTGGACACACCGGTTCTTGTCTGATCACTGAAGTTAAGCAACGCAAGCCCAGTTAGTACTGACATGGGTGTTCGCTCAGGAGAGCTGGGTACTGCTAATACCCAATAATCGTCTCATTAGTGTAGTGTCTGTGCAGTATATGCATTAGAACTATACAGTGGACGGGTCTCTAATGACCTTGTAGTTGATGGGACCTTAAACTCCAACAAACAACAACAAAAAAAGGATAAATAAGCATTGGAATTCTAGCATTAGGTCGGCAGCCGGCTGTGTTAAAATACCGTTTAGCACTTAGCCCATGTATCCTATTAAGACAAAAATGGGTGGGT
>JAAFCE010004287.1:5063281-5081629 GCA_013389805.1 Trigoniulus corallinus
TCTCTCTCTCTCTCTCTCTCTCTCTCTCTGAATTGGATTAGTTTGTGGGTTGGGGAGTAAGCCAGGCAGCCATAATAGGATGAACCCTTAGGAGGCTGCCCGCGGGAGATGAGGAGGAAGGTGAAAGGACAAAGGAGAGTGTTAATTTGCAACACCCAACGCTGTTTACCAACTACCCTTGTTGATATTGACGTGGGCTTGCGCTGCTTAACTTCAGTGATCTCACGGGATCTGGTGTGTCCAACGCAATTTGGCTGCACACCCTTTCTGATCCTACTCTCCCCTCTCCACTCTTTCCTCTGCTTCGTCTCTCCTCTCTCTCTCTCTGCTTTGCTATCCTACTCTGATCCTACTCTCCCCTTTCCACTCTCTTTCCTCTGCTTTGTCTCTCCTCTCTCCTCTCTCTCTCTCTTTGCTTGCCTACCCCTCTCTGATCTTCGTCTCCAAAGCGGACCTCTTTGCTATAAAAGTTTGTCTTTTTGCAATCTTCCCGTAGATATTCTGGGGCTAGCGTGTCGTTTACTGCCCTGTTGACTACTAAAAAAGCAGCTCCTAACCCTTTTCCTGCCTATGGCAGGGTGGGGTACCCATCTTGTCCCTCTGAATGGGCACAAGAACGATATGTTGAACAGTGTTTTTCCACAGCCGGTGGCCAACCAAAGCTGCAACTTCTATGCTTATTTATTGATCGCTGGGGCATTCCACCGACGCCAGGGGACGAGCTCCAACACCTGGAGATTTTGCCTTATTTACCCGTTTCATAATAGAGAGGGTTCTTTTACGTGCAGAAGCCATCGTGCACTACACGGGATCTCGGTTTTACTTCTCATCCGAAAGAAGCCATCCATCTCGGCCCAGTATCGAACCTAGGGCTACTGACGAAGTTACCGAGCGTACGACCCACTGCTCCACCAAGGCGGGTTGTACGACTAAAGACCTTAGAAATGGTACACTGAAATGCTCCAGAGTCAGAAGGCAACTGGTATCTTGAATCTAACATTGATGATCGTTTTGATTAACTGTTGTTTCTTGTGTGGTTGATGCTTTTTAAGGGCATTCATTATTGTTGTTGTACTTCCAAATATCTGTTGGGCACAGGCTGCTGATTTTCCTATTCTTTTTGACAGGAAGTTACTATAAATAGATTTATTACAATGGCAGTGTTTGTTAAATATGTTGTTTTCAGGTTGCAGATTGTTGGTTTTCTAAAATTATGTTCTGGCACGGACCGTTAATTCGATATTGAATGGAGGTTGTTGCGTTATAAAGAATTAATATTCTCAGACTTGTAGGCAGGGAGCTCCTGGGGCTCCTTCTTGCAGAAGCTGCTTGAGACTCATTTCTGTCTGAGATGGATTTATGAATGCTCCTTTCCTATCTCTTATTCTTTAAAGGTGCAATAATTCTTCTTAATCTTTCATGTCCTCTTCTCTTTGTAACTCTTTTGTTGTCTGTGTTAACATGTCTTCTTGCAGGCTGTTATCGAATTTGACAGTTTGTTGCTCTTCCAATAATTACTGAAGTCGTAAAAGGTAGGCAAACTTCTGAAATGACATAAATCCTTGTCTCTATCTCTACAGTATGTGTCTCCTTCAGAGTTGTTGACTGGCCACTTGGTGCTTTAGAATTAATTTCAAAAATGGGGAATGAGGTGCATGGGTGTGTGTGACTCTTGACATAAAATTGATATGGTGTTACTTATTTTTAGATGTGCAAGGCATGCGGAATTTAGAAGAGTATGTAGGCGGTTCGGTGCTTTGAGCCAACATAAACTGTTGGAAATTAGAGAACGGTTCCGACTTCTTGGTGGAATGGACAACGGGTTGTGTGGTCCTACATTGTGCGCATTATCATCAACCTCATTACAATTTGTCCCAAAGGTGAAATAGAGAAGGTTGTTAGTAAAGAGGGCATGACATTTCACAAGTATTACAGTGGTTCCCTTGCGACTTCTTCACCATCCTTTTGTCCCTGCCTTCTGCCCTATTTCACTGCCACCATCTAAGTGTGGTTAAGTTCTAGACATTAATGATGATCTTTAGTGAGCAATTCCAAAACTGACCAGTTTGGTCCGCTTCACTCTAACTTCATTCAGATGATTTGATTTCCCCTCTTGATTTGATTTCTCCTCTTGGATTTCTGGTGATGTCCATCGACTTCCATGGACTTCTATTGTTGAGTACCTTCTGTGGTCGTGTTA
This sequence comes from Trigoniulus corallinus, assembly GCA_013389805.1. Classification (NCBI taxonomy): domain Eukaryota; kingdom Metazoa; phylum Arthropoda; class Diplopoda; order Spirobolida; family Trigoniulidae; genus Trigoniulus; species Trigoniulus corallinus. Next base: position 5,065,482 of record JAAFCE010004287.1, read on the forward strand.
CAATGGCGTGCTTCTGGAAGTTATTAGTTGAGCACTTCTTCTTCTCAGGCTCCGTTGTCCGGGGGATGGCTTATTCCGTTGGACTCACCAGTTCCCGTCTGATCACTGAAGTTAACCATCGCAACCCCGGCTATTACTGACATGGGTGGCTGCTTGGGAAAACTGGGTACCGCTAGTATCCAAAAACCATCGCATTAGTGTAGCGTCTGTGCAGTCTCTGCATTAGAACTACGCAGTGGACGGGACTCTAAATGACCTCGTAGTTGTAGTGCCCTAAAATCAGTTGTCCGGCTTGCGTCGCGTCGTTTGGCCAGTTGAGATCCTCCAACAATTTCTAGGAAATGTCATCTTCCACTGACAATGGCTAGGTGACTATATACAGTATATCAGGCTGCAATAAATTATGTGCTCGAAGCACATTTCAGTGAGTATATTGTGTAATACCTTTCTTTATGTGTTCGGTGGCGAGGATTTTTAGTGTGTGTACATAGTGAGTGGTCACTCTTAATATTTGCACTTGTGGTCTCGGCCTAATCTGAAATACTGTTAACGACTAATGGGTACAGTTACTGGGAGGGGAGCAAGGAGTAGGCCTACAAGAACACGCTGTTGTCGAAGATTGTGTTGTTTATGTTGATACTTTCATCGTGGCTTTCCGGGTTATTCTTGATCAGGTTTCTCAGTTGGTAGCAGCTTGATGCACAGCTTGCATGCTTATTACTTTTTTAACTTCTGTCACTCGGGTCTGAAGGTAAACTCTCCCTTCTCCTACAGGTATAAATGTTTCCAATTTACATATTTCTCTTGTGATGATTAAGGAATCGATTTGCATGCAGGCGTCATTTTAGTTACCTCGCGAGAATTGGATCATTGTCGAATGGTCCTTGGCAAGAAAGACCAGAAGTATGAGTCTGTCTTTGCCCTTAGTTCCTTCAAATTATATGAATGATCCTTTCTTCCCTTATACCCAGCCAGGGACACACTTCCTGCCAGAGGTCCATTGCACCCCATCAGCAACAGTCTCGTGAAAAGACCAATGCTGTGAGATAAACGCCTCTGGCTCAGTGTGTCCCAACCTAATTCCTTAATCATTTCAGTCACACTTTCCCTGCTTGAAAACCTGTGGAGCACAATTCTTACTGCCCTCATTCCCATGATAGGTGCTGCCTGAAGGGAGACCAAATTGGGTTACAATACTCCAAAATTTGTCGCACCATCGAAGTATAAGCTGTTTCTTTAATTAACCTCCCTTGTGCTGTCCCCAAGAACCCTACTAATGAGACGGAGGAATTGCCTAGCCCTCCCAATCAATTTGTCAATATGATCTTTCCAGTTACCTTTCCTACTTAAAATAAGTCCAAGATGTTTATGGGTCACCACCCTCTTCGCCAATCTTCATTCCAGTCAATTGAGGTTTCCACCTTGATTTTCGATCCTGATGATGAAGTCGGTCTGTGAGTTGCTTTCCAAAATGAAAAGAGGGAAATGTTGTATGCGCTTGGATTTTTCCAGAATTGCGGAGTTGAATATTTTTCGGGCTACGCTTTCCCTTTTCCCGGGTTGTTCGATTTTGCACTTTCCATTGGGTTCGTTGGTGTTTTAGGGCAAAATTATTGACGAAAACAAGTATTTTTATGACTAAACATTATTTTCCCGGGCAAAAAGAAAGCGGAATTGAGATTTTTCTCAATTAGTAACCGGGTAAAATGTAAAGTGTAAAATAGAACAACCGGGTAATAAGGAAAGTATCCATTTTTCGAAACATACTGTACCTAGGCACAACTTGCACCTTATGCTTTATTTTATTTAAAGAATCCAAACAGGAATTATGAGAGATAGAATATAATTGTAGAGCACTGTTTTTGGCAGCAATTTTGAATAAATTAGACGGGTGTTTTACCACGGAACAGAGCTAAATAATTGCTCGGCACTGTGAACGAACAGTACTTCGTACCGGATGTACCAACCAGTTGCCAATTCCGGTTTGCGAGTTTAGCGCGTCATTCGAATTTGTTTTCTTTTCTTTTTTCGCGTTCTTTAGTCGTTTCTAAAATAATCATTGAATGTCTATAGCAATTTCTTCAGTTGATTATTTTATCGATCAAGATTTGCGATGGTTTTGTAGAAGATAAAAACAATAAATAAATGAAATAAGAGAAGTAAGTACTATAGCCTAGGTGATATGGTTATTCTAAATACCAAACTTCGGCGTAAGCCTACTCTGAAAATGAATAATAGAATACACGTCTATGTTTTGACATACTGTATGCACGTTGGAAATCAAGATATATTCAACGAAATAGGGAGTGAAGGTCTGTTTTATTATTAATATTAATGGTTTTTCAACCGATGTTCAATATAGGTTGCATGAAAGCTGATTTTTCGCCTTTATTTTCTCTCTTTCTCACTTTCTCTAGTATGCACACATTGGAAATTGGTTGGCAATATTCGAAATGCTCAGGCCTACGGCAACGTACAGTAGCTATTAAGGAGGCTTACTATAATATCTGATGTTGCGCTTCAATCTGAAATTATTAGCACTCAAGTATGATATACATTATATATTAGTCAGCTTTTCGATCTGGAATGTAAGTATTATATAGAAGTCACTTTTTTTTTGTTTAAGGTGAGGAAGTGTCTTCGTATCCTTCAATAGATTTTGATCCTGAAATAAGTTTTTTAGGTTGCAAGTAGGGGTCTACATGACTGAGGTCTACACTTTCTACTAAAAGAATTGTTTTTTTTGCGTAAATTTTCTGTATGGCGTTTCATAGATATAATCATCAAAATGTCGTTCTCGAATTTAGTGAAGTGCATGTTTTATTTAAATAGATCTTTCGAGTGTCAAATTCGGCAAATGCAGCCACGAAAAAGAAATGATGATAGAGATGAAAGTTTAGTTTCCAGAAAGAAAAATGGCTATGGCTTCTTTTTCTCTCTTCCCCCCTCTCTTTTTTCCCCTATGGAGCGTAATGTTTTCAAATTTTCTTTACAAAAACGTTAGCTTTGACTCTTCTTAAAAATTGAGATTGAAAAAATAGCGATGGTGATTCTCTAGAGAATGTACAGTATATTTATAAGAAATTCATAGATGTCGGATGTATTGCAGGCTGTCGGCAATTTTTTTTTGCAAAATCTCTAAAACTCATGGAAATGTAAGGCTGAATCGTACATTTGGTGATCAATTTACTCTTTTTAAAATATAATTTAATATTTTATAGCTGAGTTAGGCGCTCCCATGTGCGCGTCCTGCGGTTAAATAGACCGTCTAGATCAGTGGTTGTCAAAGTGATTGGTGCCAACTCTAAAGAAGGTGGGGGTGTCGATGAGAGTTGAAGGGTCGTTAGAGTCGTTGAGAAATGAATGTCAGAGATGCTAATATTCAAGAGAAAACAACGTAGTCTAGAATGTCGCCAATAATTCATCATCATACCCTTATCCCGCCTATGGCAGAGTCGGGTCTGCGGTTTCTGAACCACTACTCTCACCTATCGCCAATAGGCCCAATCCACACTTCCACATACTGCCATATCCCTTGTTTACAACGTGCTCCCACATCTGCTTTGAGCCTTCCTTTGCCCCGGGGTGCTTCCAGTAATCTGCACTTCCGTAATGAACCTAACCAGCTCCTCTTCTTCGCATCATTCAGTCCAGTCACTAAGCATTGTCCCCTTAAAAGTCAAATTGGTAGCAAGCATTCCTGCAGTAGAGCTTTGCCTTGTGGTCAAGATCGCTGGTTAATTCATTTTTTTGTTTAGATTTAATTGCCTAAGACCCACCTCGGTGACGCCTAAGTAATGTACTCGACTACTGCGAGGTGAGTTGGCTTATTTTGGGCGAGAAAGAGTCCGGAATATGCGTTAGGTCGGATGGGAAATAAAGCCGTCGCACGTAAGAGAATCCTCGCTACTAGGCAACTAGTAGATTTTCCACTCAGTGGAGTACACCAATCATCAGTAGGCCGACGATATAGGTTATAACCATAACGGTTGCAGCTTTGGTCAGCAGCCGACTGCGTAAAAAATATGTCCTTCCATGTGTCCTTCTAGGGGGACAAAGATGGGTATTCGACCCTGCCTCAGGTAGGAAAGGGGTTAGTAGTTACTTTTGCTTTATCTATATTTGATCTGCTTAGCATTTCGTTTATCTTATATGGGATAAATGTACTGCACAAAGTACTGTTGTGACCCGACCCTGCAACGGGCGGGATAAGGGTGAGATGATAATGATGAAAATACAGCTGTAAAAGGTTTAATAAAACAATCATCTGGGGCCCAGGAACGGATTGATCCAATTTCCATTAATTGCTATGAGGGAAATAGTTTCGTTTATCACTGAAGTTAAGCAACGCAAGCCCAGTTAGTACTGACATGGGTGGTCGCTCGGGAAAACTGGGTACTGCTAATACCCAATAATCGTCCCATTAGTGTAGTGTCTGTGCAGTGTGTGCATTGGAACTATACAGTGGACGGGTCTCTAATGACCTTGTAGTTGACGGGACCTTAAACTCCAACAAACAAAAAAAAATTCAGTGATCGGACGAGAACTGGTGGGCTCAATAAGCCGCTCTCACATCCCATTGGCAACAAACGTGAAAGTCACTTAACAAACACATCAGTTGGTAGGTGTGGGTGACATGTAATATCTTATGTCATTTCACTTTAGTGTTATTTTATCTTCACTTTCACAGTCAACTACTGTTTCATGATAGGTCAGGTGATAGAGGTTGCAGTACTAAATCGGACTGGATCCACATGGAGTCTTGTAGGGAGCGGCAAATTGCGTTGGGCACACCAGTTCTCGTCTGATGACTGAAGTTAAGCAGCGCAACCCTAGGTAGTACTGACATGGGTGGCCGCTTGGGAAAACTGGGTACTGCTAATACCCAAAAATCGTCGCATTAGTGTAGTGTCTGGGCAGTCTTTGCATCAGGACTATGCTGTGGACGGGGCTCTAATGACCTTTGTGGTTGAAGGGCCCTAAAACACCAACAAACAACAACAACAATGGAGTCCTGTTGGACATCCATGTCACACATTCCCTGTTCTCCGGGTTGATGCGTTTATAAATGATTAATGGAAACTTCATTATCTATTTCTGAAATAAGAAAAAGAAAACACGGCGAGAGCTGTGCAGACCTGGCATTATGGTGAGGTTATTATCGATGTATATCATCTGTTTTTGTGTTTACTTATTTTAACGTGCGGTGATAATTTCATCTCACATCTCTCTCTCTCGCCCCCCTCCTCTCCCTCTCTCCTCTTTATTATGGTGTTGTGTTTATCCTAAGGTTATTTATAAATGAGATTGCTAAATTAATGGATGCTGAATTAGGCGAAGACTTGTAAGATTTTATTTTGTGCTCGTTCCACATTTTCCTATAGTTGATAGAGTGATTTGTTAATTAATTATAAAGTGTTTGAAAACGTCGTGTGTCGGAACATCTTAAAAAGTAAGTTTGCTAGCATCTTAGAAACCGGTTGCTTATTTGTTTGATGACTAGTACAGTTTTTTTCTCCTCTCTGCGCAGGATCGTGTCTTCTCATTATAAAGATTGCTTTTCGCGTAACATATGAAGTCTACTCAAGCATTCAGCAACTTCTTATACGGTTGTGATGTATAAAGTTAATTGCTAGCATGTGTGGATGTATTAAATTTGGCAGTGAGAAGTTTCTACTGGAGTTTAAAATTTCCCTCAAGTTTTTCTATTAAGGCAGTATAACATTTATTACAGTAAATTCCGATCCGATATTATTATTATTATTATTATTGTGCATGTCATCTGAATTATTTTATAGCTGACTATAATCAAGTATCATCTCTGTGTTGATTTCCAGGCTCATTCATTGCTTGATCGTAAAAGGAAGTTCAAAGGTTAGGTCAGCAGAAGCCCAGTGACGCAAACGGGACGCAGCGCACAATTTGTCACCCTCGTGTGTAGTGTTTCAGCGTGTTCCGACCTATCCCCTTTCTTGCACTACCCCGCTTCTCCCGCCCCCGTCCTCTGGCAAGTCTTTCTGTCAGTTTCCGTTTTTAAATTTCTGCCTTTCGTTTCCTATTTCCGATACTTCTACTCTTCCTCTCTAGACTGAATATCTGGAACTTATTGATCGACATAAGCTTTAGATGTACCACTAGTAACTAACGAGCATTGAAAGGCACCCTTTGGCAGTGTGCAGAAGGCGCTGGTGCTAGCACGGACTTTGAAGACTTCCTCATCAGATAATCTGGGCTGTTGTTGTTTGTTGGTGTCTTAGGGCCCGTCGACTACAAGGTCATTAGAGCCCCGTCCACTGCATAGTTCTAATGCTGAGACTGCACAGACTTTACACTAATGCGACGATTTTTGAGTACTGGCGGTGCCCAGTTTTCCCAAGCGCCCACCCATATCTGTACTAGCTGGGGTTGCGGTCAGTGATCAGACGAGAACTAGTGTGTCCAACGCAATTTGCCACTCCCTAGACAATTTGCAATGTCGCCTGCACGAGCTGAGACTCTGAGCTTATAGTTGACTTTTGAGCTCCACTTTTCCTTCTGACCGATGTCTCTGCGATTTCTTCTCTGAGTAAAGTCAATTATGTCTGGATAGGAGTTCAAGGTGGAAGCCATTCTGCAGGGCTTGTGCAATCGATTCATGCCAAAGAACCTTCTCCCTTTTCCACTGAAAACAAATGCACCTTTTTATAGTGTGCGAGTTTGCCATCTGTAAATAGTCGGGTTCCCCCACCTTAAAACCAATATCGTCCAGGCTGATCACTTGCCTACAGCTTCCACTTAAAATTTTTTCAGCTACCTTTAGTTTTATATCTTTATTTTGATTTAGGTTTGATACTGGCGGTGGGGCGGCAACTACGCCAGTAGTTCTAGGTTCGATACTGGACCGTGGTGGGTCGGCTTCTTTCGGGCGAGAGAGAAGCTGCGAGTGTGCCTTCTTTCGGATGAGAAGTAAAACCGATGTCCCGTGTGGGTGCACGATGTCACTCGCCCGTTAAAGAACCCTCTCTACTACGCAACGGGTAGATGAGGCAAAATTTCCAGGTGTAGGAGCTCGCCCCCTGGCGTCGGTAGCATTCCCCAACGAACACTAGACCGACGATAAATAAGCGTAGGGGTTCCAGCTTTGGCCGGCTGCAGAAAAATCTATCATCAATATATCACCCTGTGTCCATTCAGAGGGGCAAATGGGTACCCGACCCTGCCTTAGGCGGGAAAAGGGTTAGGAGTTGCTTTTTACTGGCGGTGGCGCAGTGTGTAGCTCGCTCGGTAACTGCTAGGTACGATACTGGATCGAGGTGGGTTGGCTTCTTTCGGGCGTGAGAGGCCGCAAGTGCGCCGGATGAGAAGTAAAACGGAGGTCCCGTGTGGTGTACGATGGCATTTACGAGTCAAAGAACCCTCTTAACTTTGCAACGAGTAGATGAGGCAAAATTTCCAGGTGTAGTAGCTCGCCTCCTGGCGTCGGTGGAAATCCCCCCCCCTCAAAAAAGCGAACAGTAGACCGACGTTAAAAACGGGATAGGGATTGCAGCTTTGGTCGGCAACTGGCTTGTTCGTTCGTTGGTTGGTGTTTTAGGGCCCTTCAACTACAAGGTCATTAGAGCCCCGTCCACTGCGTAGTTGTAATGCAGAGACTGCACAGACACTACACTACTGCGACGATTTTTGGGTATTAGCAGGACCCAGTTTTCCTAAGCGGCTACCCATGTCAGTACTAGCTGGGGTTGCGTTAATTAACTTCGGTGATCAGACGAGAACTGAACCGGTGTGTCCAACGCAATAAGCCACTCAGTGTCCATTCAGCGGGACAAGATGGGTACCCGACCCTGCCATAGGGTGGAAAAGTGTTAGGAGTTGCTTTAGTTTGATTTAGTTTTACGTTAGTGATATTTAGATACTTTGGGTTATCGTGAAAATTTCCCAAAGCCAATATTGACTACCATTTTAAATGAAATTGAATGTTTTCTTGTTAAATGTGTTACGGTTTGTCCACAAATTTGAATTTGTCGGAATTGCGCGCTTGATTTACATAATGTTATTTGTTTAAAGGGGAAGCGGTAACGATCTACTTTAAATGGTTTTAGTCAAAAGAGGTCTGATGTTTGGCTTGATCATTACTTGATTACATGCTATGGCTAAGTTTGTTTCCTTATTTGGTTTTTCTTTACCTTAAAGACTTGACATTTTGTGTTGAAAATTTCTCACACGTGACCTATCTCACTCTTTACCTGATATTTGGTGCTCCTTTTTTTTTTTGCTCCGTTCCTATTGATTATCGACAAACGCATTTTATCTATAGGTTGGTCGACAAAAAAGTACTTTAGGAAATAAAAGTATCGTTGGAAATTTAAACCCGACGCTGAGAGACGAAAGTAATTTGTTATTTCTTTTTTTTAGCGGAAATATTATAGTGAAATTATTTTATCTGTCTTTTTATAGAGTTATTGATCATCAGCAACATATGATAAACCTTAGTGCGGATTCTCTATCGATATATCCCGACTTGAACACATTGTAAGTATGTACAGTTGAAATTTAATACTAATTCTTTTATCTTTTGTTGCTGCTGATTGAACGAGGTTGTTTGTCAGAGGTCAATTGTAGTTTAACACCTTTCTTAGCTGGGACTGCACTGATCCTCCTGAGATGTGCCGTCAGCTCTTGATTGTGTCCATGTGAGGTTTTGTTTCAGGCGATGCATCCATCAATCGCCGTCTCTCGAGCACTAGCATGCAACCGTTGTCACATTACTTCACTCTAGGCCAGTGGTGGCGAACCTATGACCCGCGGGTCTCAAAGTGACCCACCCGAACGTGAATCATGTCTAGTTTATCATATCATAGTGTGAGCGGCAAGTTGTGTTGGACACACCAGTTCTCGTCTGATCACTGAAGTTAAGCAACGCAAGCCCAGTTAGTACTGACATGGGTGGTCGCTTGGGAAAGCTGGGTACTGCTAATACCCAATAATCGTCGCATTAGTGTAGTGTCTGTGCAGTCTATGCATTAGAACTATGCAGTGGACGGGTCTCTAATGACCTTGTAGTTGACGGGACCTTAAACCCCAACAAACAACAACAACGTATCATAGTGTGTGGGTTGAACGGGGACCTGGAGGTTAGAACCCATAGATCCGACCCTGCCACAGGAGGGATAAGGGCATTATGATGCTACTTTAATAAACTAATATATTCATTATTAATAATATTTGAAAGGCAAGGTTTACAAAACTGTGGTTAGGCCCGCTATGCTATATGGATCGAAGTGCTGGGCAGTGAGGAAGAACAACGAGAGGAGAATGCAAGTGGCTGAGATGCGAATGCTGCGTTACATGAGTGGGGTGTCCCGTGCTGACAGAGTCCGCAACGAGTATGTCAGAGGCAGCTTGGGGGGTGGGAGACATTGCGGAGAAGATGAGGGAGGGTAGGCTGAGGTGGTATGGGTATGTGATGCGAAGGGGGGAAGAGGAGCTCTCGCGGTATATTATGGGGCAGCAGGTGGTGGGTGGCATCAGGAGCAGGGGGAGGCCCAAGCAGACGTGGGAGCAGGTTATACTAAGGGACGTGATTGCATGTGGGGTGGATGAAAGCCTGGTTGGGGATAGACGGGAGTGAACGATTAGAACCCGCAGACCCGACCCTGCAATAGGCGGAATAAGGGTGTGATGATGATGATTCATTATTAATAATAATTTTTTATTCATAAAATTAAATAGTGATTGCAACTGACCCGCGGACAACTTTTTTGAGCGTTTTTCGTGTTATTGTGACCCGTCTTCAAAAAAAGGTTCGCCACCACTGCTCTAGGCTCATCTACAGTACATGTGCCAGTTGGGTTTGTTTGTTGGTGTTTTCAGAGGGACAACGATGATACCCGACCCTGCCATAGGCGGGAAAAGGTTTAGTGATTGCTTTACTACATATTATTTGACAAGCCCCTGCTATATCATCCCCACTACTTAAAAGGGTTGTCATTTCAGGTCAGGCAGTCTGTATTTTTTTTGTTTTGTATTTTAGAACCCTTCAACTACAAGGTCATTAGAACCCCGTCCACTGCGAACTGCACAGACACTACACTAATGCGACGAGTTCTGAGTATTAGCAGTACCCAGTTTTCCAAAGCGGCCACCCATGTCAGTACTAGCTGGGGTTGCGCTGCTTAACTTCAGTGATCAGACGAGAACTGGTGTGTCCAACGCAATTCGCCGCTCCCGGCCAGGGATGCCGTACTTGATTCCGCCACGCGCTGGGGATAGCAAACGTGCACTCATGTTGAGGGATGCCGGTCAACCGGGAAAGAATAAGGGAGCGGCTTATTACGTTGGACACATCAGTTCTCGTCTGATCACTAAAGTTAAGCAACGCAACCCCAACTAGTGCTGACATGGGTGGCCGCTTGGGAAAACTGGGTACTGCTAATACCCAAAAATCGTCCCATTAGTGTAGTGTCTGTGCAGTCTCTGCATCAGAACTCCGCAGTGGACGGGGCTCTAATGATCTTGTAGTTGAAGGGCCCTAAAACACCAACGAACGAAAGAGGGAAAGAATAGATCAAGGTAGATTTTGTCTGTTATGACCCGCCTCGGTGGCACAATGTGTGTTCCAGTGCCCCTTTCGTGGAGTGGGAAATAAAGTCGTGGTTTCGTGTGGTGTGTACGATGTCATCACTGCACATGAAGGGAATCCTTACTACTTGGATTAAAATATATATGTGTAGTTCGGCGAAATTTTCAGGTGTAGGAGGAAAATTGGCAGGCGGCGTTAAATAGCTCGTCCATGTATTTCGATGGGGCAAGCATGGGCACCTGTCATAGGCAGGGGTAGTTTTTCTCTCTTGGGATAACGATATCTTAGAGACGAGTGCGTCATGAATAGCGAAAGTGGACATTTGATGCAAAGAATCTGAAAGCAGCTGGTACCGGCCATTGTTGAAATGCAGATGAGACGTCGTAGTGGATTAGCGGAGGGACCGAAAGGACTGATAACATAAGAGGTAGATAGGGACCTATTTGAGGTTAAATTTTGTAGGTCCTACGCTGTTGCCATAGGTGAGATATAACAGCAGTGTCGTGTTGATGTTGGTGTATTGGATTTTAGTCGATTGAATTGCTCCGTTTTCAATATTGAAAAAGGAAACGACAGCAATGGATATTCATAAGATTCTTTTGCATCACATAAATGTACTGTAGTTTTATTCCTCAATTTGTAATCATGAAATCACGCGTTGTTAACTTTAACTATTTTTTACAGAACTATAATAAATTCCGGACTGATGTTTGTGGAAGATGACGCTTTTAAATCGACAAAGAAGTTAAGGAAAATGTAAGTTTGATTGTAACTCTCCTCCTCCTGCTTCTCCCGATAAGAAGATCAAAGTTCTTAATTGTCAGCCACATATTGATCATATTAGTCCGATAGGCACACAAAATTAAAAGAATTAATCATCGAAAGTTTATCTCCTTGGAGATGTTTAAAGAAATGTCATCACAACCTTGATTGATGTTCTCAACTGACTTTAAGTGAATATAAAAGCATTCATCTGACTGTGTTAGCCTGGTGTGAAGTACTAGTCAAAATATGTGAAACGACATTACAAATATTTTATTTTCTAAAATAAGACCATTTCTTTTGCAGAAATCTCCACAACAACCAGTTAGTGACTGTCTCTTGGAAATGGTTTGACGGATTGGATTCAATGGAAATGTACGTAAATAAATTAGAAATTTATATTTCTGTCATCTTTTTTTTCGATCAAAGTCTTTTATTACCATATTTTAAATTGTCAAAAACGCGTCTGAATATTTTTATTTTACTGTATTCTGACATCCGACTCCCCCCCCCCCCCCCCCGCCTCGGTGGCGCTGTAGGTAGCACGCTCGCTAACTGCGTCTGTAATTCTGGGTTCGATACTGGACCGAGGTGGGTTGGCTCAGCGCCTGCTCTAGCACTTATGCCGCCCCGGACGAAAAGACATTAGAGACCCGTCCACTGTATAGTTCAAATGCATATACTGCACAGACACTACACTACACTAATGCGACGATTATTGGGTATTAGCAGTACCCAGCTTTCCCAAGCGACCACCCATGTCAGTACTAACTGGGCTTGCGTTGCTTAACTTCAGTGATCAGACGAGAACTGGTGTGTCCAACGCAACTCGCCGCTCCCATGACAAAAGGACAACTTGCCGCCCCTTGAAGCAGTGCTCTGTTCTCACTCTTACAAGCAAAATGGCGCCCCGGACAAATGCCCGGGTTGCCTCACCCCACCCCTTAAGCTGGGTTTACACTGCACGCAACATACTCGCCGCAACTGTTTCGGCAGGCTTGCAGCAATCTCGCCCATCTCGCTCTCCCTGTTTACATGGAGCGAAACATTGCGCGAAGCAAGCATGCAAAACGTATCTATAGTAACACTACACGAAGTGGGAGTGGCGAAACCCTTTGATGCAACTCCAAAAACCGACAGTGCGGTGGCTCACCACGAGGCTGCCTCGAGCAGCAATTTTCGGGGTGAGTCCCCGTTTACACTGCGCGAGTCTTTCCTAATGAAACAGTTGCGCGCAGTGTAAACCCAGCTTTAGAGCGGGTCCTGATTGGCTTCTTTCGCGCGCGCGCGCGCGAGAGAGAGACACACACACTGAATGCGCATTCTTTCGGATGAGAAGTAAAACCGAGAGCCCCTTTTAGTGTACGATGGCATTTGCACGTAAAAGAACCCTCTCTACTTTGCAACAGGTAGATGAGGCAAAAAATTGCCAGGTAAAGAAGCTCGTCCCCTGGCGTCGCGTCGGTGGATTTGTTGTTGTTGTTTGTTGGAGTTCAAGGTCCCGTCAACTACGAGGTCATTAGAGACCCGTCCACTGTATAGTTCTAATGCATAGACTGCACAGACACTACACTAATGCGACGATTATTGGGTACTAGCAGTACCCAGCTTTCCCGAGCGACCACCCATTTCAGTACTAACTGGGCTTGCGTTGCTTAACTTCAGTGATCAGACGAGAACTGGTGTGTCCAACGCAACTCGCCACTCCCCGCGTCGGTGGAATTCCCCAGCGAAAAAGTAGACCGACAATAAATAAGCATAACGATTGCAGCTTTGGTCGGCAACCGGCTGCGGAAAAACACTGTCCAATATATCGCCCTTATGTCCATTCAGAGGGGCAAGATGGCTACCCGACCCTGCCATAGGCGGGAAAGGGGCTCGGAGTTGCTTACTGTAGGTAGCGTGCTCGATACTGGATCGAGTTGGGTTGGTTTCTTTCTAGCGAGAGAGGTGTCCCGAGTGTGCTTTCCGTCGGATATAAAACCATGGCGCTGTGTGGTGTACGATGTCATTTGCACGTAAAAAAAACCCTCTCTACTATGCAACGTCTAGTTGAGGCAAAATTCCCAGATGTAGGAGCTCGGTCCATAAATAAGCATAGCGGTTGCAGTTTTGGTCGGCAGCCATATGCGGGAAAACACCATCCCAAATATCATCCTTGTGGCCATTCAGAGGGACAACGATGATACCCGACCCTGCTATAGGCGGGAAAAGATTTAGTGATTGCTTTACTACATATTATTTGACAAGCCCCTGCTATATCATCCCCACTACTTAAAAGGGTTGTCATTTCAGGTCAGGCAGTCTGTATTTTTTTTGTTGGTGTTTTAGAACCCTTCAACTACAAGGTCATTAGAACCCCGTCCACTGCGGAACTGCACAGACACTACATTAATTCGATGATTTTTGGGTATTAGCGTTACCCAGTTTTTCCAAGCAGCCACCCATGTTAGTATTAGCTGGGGTTTCGTACGTGGGGTTTCCAACGTAATAAGCCCCTCCCAGGCAGTTTGTAGTACCATAAAACTACTGCCTAATTTGTAGCACATGAGGTCTTGATGTCGACTTCCTCACTGTAACTCTCTTTCAAAATTGGGCTTTTTTTTTAATTTCTGTCGTAATACGGAGACCAACAGTTTTCACTGCGTATTGTCTGGAAGCTACTTTCCCTAGTTACTTCACCTTACAACCGCCCCTGTGGTACTTGAGTCCCAGTCATCCACGCCTACGTACTGCTAACTTTAGCAACTCAGTGCGCTGATTAAGGTACTGTAGTTTAGATGGTAGAGTATTTTCTCTTTAGGCAGGTTCTTCCCCCTCTCTGGGCAAAAATAAATTGTTTACTTCTAACGGGAAGGGAAACCACGCCTTAAGTACTGTGTGTAAAGTGTCAGAACTGCACGGGACAGAACCTAAACTATCAGAATTAGGTCTAATCCTGGTCAGAAGATAACTGCAAGGATGATAGCATGATAATTGGCATTTTATGTTAAAAATGTTTATGGGACACAGACTCAGACGACAGGAAATATTTGTTTTTGTTGTATTTTAAGTTTTTTTAGTAATTGATGTTAAATTTCTTAGATCAGTAGATGGTAATCCACTAGCTTGTAACTGCAGCAACAAGTGGCTTCAAGGGGGTGCATCTAGTATCCAAAGTCGGTTTTCGGTTCCTCCTTCGACCACTTGCCTAGCATCTAATGGTCATTGGCTTCTACTGTCCGATGTGATCATACCGCACTGTGGTGAGTTTAGACGCGTTTCTTCTTTCTGACGCCATCTGATTGTGGTTATTTTAATTATTGTGGATATTTATTTGGATGCATAATCTTCATCTGGTTGTTTTTTTTTTCTTAGGTCCTCCTGTTATAAATTTTATTTCACCAAACATTATTCTACACGAAGGAGACAACCATACCTTAGAATGTTCAGGTTCTGGTGAACCCAGGCCGCGGGTAAGAGCGATTTAAATTTTATTTCTGGGCGTAAGAAAAAATGTCACAAAAGTTCATGATTCAAACCAACCACCTTGAGGCAGTGGTGTAACTCCGAATTCAGTACCCATAGGTAGATATATTGTTCGAAGGCCTTCATTATTTCTGCAATACAGAGCCTATAGGGCCCTCACCTCAATAAGTCCCGAAGCTACCGTTAATTTTATTATATAATACTCGTCTCTAGTCCGAGGTCAAGGTTAGATTTGCCTTGGATTTCTTACTCGTCACAACTCTTATAAACACATCCATTCCTCACAGTCAGTCCGCTTGTCAATATTGAACCTGAGTACCATTAGCTCAAGAGTCAGCCACTCTACCAGGTAAATCACTTTCTTCTCCTCCACCTTCCTTTCAGTGATTCCAAAGGTGCACCATCTCTGGAGTTCAAAGTGTAAATGTTCGCAACTGATGAATTCTTTTCACGCGAATCGGCCTAAGGAGCCCAATTCGTGGCCTGCTTGATTTAAAGCTGTTAAGCTCGTGGTGGAAAGGTTCGACTTTTGTCGAGAGTCCAGCAATGGTCCTTTTCTTAGCGAGAGATGTCAAAAGATCGAGTGTTCCTGTAGATGTCTCGGCCGGATGAGAAGCTCTGGGACCTTTGCGCGCCCCTCTGTACACAAGCTGAAATACTGCTAGAAATTCATTTTCTCGGGACCCAAGTCGTGAGTGATGATTATTATTATTCTGGTTAATGAGCAGCAACTAGACTGACGACAACGCGAGATTATTGCACTTTAGGCGAATAATATTTACTTATTTGTTCCTGAGAGCTATTGAAAAATTTTAAATCGTCATGTTCATCAACAACAGCAGTACCAGGGATCATCGTCATGATAATGTGCGTTTCATTTTCAAGTGCATTAATTTAATGAGAGGTTTGTGGTGGTTATTTGGTGAAATTGATGAAATGCAGCAGCAACGGCAACACGTTGGTGAATTTAATTGGGCCAATTGAGCAAGGCACAAGGACTTTCTATTTTGGAAACAGAAAGGCAAAGATTAATAATAAATTTGGGGGAACTTGATATTTATTATACTGTAACTCGAGATGATGATTATACAATGTAAATACTGTTTTCTTCTTGCTCACACGTATCAATGGAGCTCATTACAAGATAAACTGGAGGTGATGATGATTTTTGAAGTGGATTTGCGAAATGTTGAAAAAAAAACCACTGGGGGAGAAAGAGAGCGGGAGAGAGAGGTAGTGGGAGACAGAGATAAACGGAGATAAAGTGAGACAAAGGGAGAGAGATAGAGACAGTGGGAGACAGAGGGAAAGTGAGACAAAGGGAGAGAGACAGCAGGGGGAGAGAGATAGAGACAGT
>JAAFCE010004287.1:5085830-5120056 GCA_013389805.1 Trigoniulus corallinus
TCTCTCCCTCCCTCTCTCCCTACCTCTCTCTCCCTCCCTCTCTCCCTACCTCTCTCTCCCTCCCTCTCTCCCTACCTCTCTCCCTACCTCTCCCTCTCTCTCTCTCCCCCTCCCTCTCCCTCTCTCTGTCTCCCCTCCCTCTCCCCCTCTCTCTCTCTCTCCCTCCCTCTCTCTCTCCCTCCCTCTCTCCCCCTCTCTCTCCCTCTCTTACCCCCCTCTTTCTCTTCCTCTCGCTCTCCCTCTCTCTCGACCGAAAGAATCCAGGATGGAACCGGGAACCACTGCACCGAGGTCTATAATGTATTTTATTGTTTTTTTGACAGCTCCTCCACGGATTTTGTCACTGAATGCCTCTGTGGGCTTCAATGGTCAAGTGTGCTACGAAGTATCCGGTAACCCTATTCCAAATCGAACCTGGTATTTCAACAATAAAGATGTCAACTATTCAAATTTGATTCAACATAAAGAATTAGGAAAAGGCAGTTACACTGTGAATGGTGACTAGGACATTGTTTTCGTCTCTATCTCTCTTTCTCAGCTGTGCTGTCTCGTTTTAGTTTTGTGCTCAAAGGGCCAAATTGTGTTTAAAATATCAAAGGTTGTTTGGAGTTGAAGACTCACACCAGTTCCTTCGATGGCATTTACACTCTTGTGGCTGAAAACGAATGGGGAGTCACAAATCGATCCATTGTCACCAACATTTTCCAAGGTAACCATACAACAATTAGACACCGTCGCTTTATTATTTAATAATTACGTACGTATGTGGAATAATGCTCTGTGACAATTCATTTGTTTATTAAAGATAAAATTCCGCATCCAGAACGACTGCCTGGTTACGGCCTGGCACCATCCAGCAATCTCGCAACAGAATCAGAAAAATCTGTCAGCACTGATGATATCGTCGGTGGTAATCCAAATGGATCATCCAACACGTATCTGGTGTGGATTTGTTGTTTCCAGTGCCGGATTTATCATTAGGCTAAGTAGGCTGAAGACTAGGGTCTCAACATTTAGCGGGCTTCACAAAACTTAAGAAAAGGGCCTCAAAATTGAAATAGCGTAGGGCCTCTCAATATCTAAATCCGGCACTGGTTGTTTCTCTACCGTCTGACAGAACTGATAGTGACTGACAAATTCATTTGCAGGTTACCATTACGTGCTCTTTGGTGGCGGCAGGAGTCGTCATCATCTCTTTGGGCTATGTTTGGTTCCGCTGGACACAGAATAGAGGCACATTTCTAAGGCGATCAAGCAATAAATCGTTTAATTCAGCAACATCAGGTGAGAAGTTATTTTTTTAAAAAATGTCGTCCTGTCCCATCCCGTCTCTCCCCTCTATCTTGTCATCCCTGAAGGGCACTTTCTTCAAAGTGCGATTATGGACACTTGGAACACATTGTCCATCTGCACACGTCTGCATAGAAAATGTTCTCTTTATGGTGACATTGGTCAGGGTTTCATTACTGACATTGGGGAAAACACACTTCTATCTCAGGACTCCCGAAAAAACTGCGCACGTTTTGGACAGGATCGAACCTGTGCACTATAGGCCCTACTATAACTTGCGACACTGACAACTTTCTCACCACTTCTGACAGTGACTTGTGACAAAAACTTAGGTATAGTGTAACTGGAAGTGACAGTGACTTGCGCAAGTGCTGTCGTGATTCGCTGTCTAGTGCAGTGGTGGCGAACCTGTGACCCACCGTGCAATTTTAAGTGACCCGAGCGGGATCATATATTTACTGTAGTTTATCGTCATGGGGGACATGGCGGAAAATTGAAGGGGGAGTAGGTTGAGGTGGTATGGACACGTAATGAGAAGAAGGGAGGAGCTCGTTAGGTGCACCCAGGGCAAGGGGAAACCGAAGCAGACGTGGGGGCAGGTTGTCTGGAAGGATATGGTAGTGTGTGGGGTGGACGGGGACCTGGGGAAAGATCGTGCATAAAATTAAATACCGGTAGTGCACCTGACCCACGTACAACTTTTTGTTTTTTTCGTGTTATTGTGACCCGTCTTCAAAAAAGGTTCGCCACCACTGGCCTAGTGTAAACCAACCTTTACCATTAATTGCAGTTACCGGTTAGAACCGGTAAGATCCTTTAACCTTACCTAGGCTTTGTAATTGGCCAAAATTGTATTTGATCCCACAGTAATCCGACGACACCCCCGCTTTTTCAATAATCTAATTTAGAAATTGAAATAAGATGAAGTTCCTCCCGTAAGATGTCGCGCGACCACGGCTGACCAAGTGACCAAACGAGCAGTGATTAGGCATACTTACCTGGCGTAGAGAATACCGTGATCATTAAGGCGGTTTCTCCAGGGTGAGACTGCCCATTGCACTCCGGGCGTGTTGACCTCTGCGATTGCCCCAAACGTGGGTAACTCGGACGCGTAATTTATGGTAGTGGGGACTGCGTTCGCGCTCTCCCTTTATTGGAAATGAAATTTTAGTGTATCCAATTTTTTGACCATTACTTCAACTATGGGGGATTACTATCAAGGTGTTTCTGAATTTGGAAATGGGTATGGGGGACGGCTTGGTAGCCAGTGTATGGGACTCCGGTTTAACGAAATCACGACCTGTCTGACACATCTGTCATTGGTGTGGTAGGTTCGATACTGAATTGTTATGGCGTTATTTCTTGAGGGCGAGTGAGGCGTAATCACCCGCCGCTGTGGCGTAGTGGTTAGCACGCTCGGCTACTGCGTCACTAGTTTTAGGCCGGTCGCACACACAGCCACTAGTGGCGATCACTAGTCGCAGTACACGGCCACCAGTGGCTGCCACAGGCGGCAGCAACGAGATCTCGTGCTTGCGGTAATAGGAAAAACGCCGCCACTGGCGACAAGTAGCGAGATACGGCGACTGCCGCAGCTCGTGGCTCAGTAGCGCTACTGCAAACGCCGTGTCTGCGCTGAGCCTGATTCCAATTAGAAACGCAGTCCACAACGTGTGGTCGCCACTAGCAGCCGCCACAAGTGGCTGTGTGTGCGAGCGGCCTTAGGTTCGATACTGGGTCGGCTTCTTTCGGGCGAGGGAGAAGCCACGAGTGCGCCTTCTTTCGGATGAGAAGTAAAACCGAGGTTCCGTGTGGGTGTACGATGGCACTTGCACGTAAAAGAATCCTCTCTACTACGCAATGGGTAGATGAGGCAAAATATCCAGGTGTAGGAGCTCATCCCCTGGCGTCGGAGCTCATCGCTTAGCATTCCCCAACGATGGGTAGGGGTGTAGGGTTGCGGCGTTGGCCGGCAACCGGCTGCAGAAAAGTAGGTAGCAGGGGTAGGGGTGTAGGGGCTGCAGCTTTGGCCGGCAACCGGCTGTAGAAAAATCTATGACCAATCTATCGCCCTGTGTCCATTCAGAGGGACAAATGGGTACCCGAACCTGCCATAGGCGGGAAAAGGGTTAGGAGTTGCTTTGAGTGAGGCGTAATCGCATGCTAGGTGCACCCCTTGTATAAATTCACAAACTACCTCGAATATTTTACAGTTAAAAAAATACTGTTCTCTAAAATACAGTACGTATTGATAAATTACAACGTTAGGGAAGTTCAAAAGATGGAACGCCATGAGTAGACCAGCGATCTTCAAACTGTGTTCCGTGGGACCCCAGGGTTCCGCAGTACATCTCTGGGGGTTCCGCGAAGCATTTAGTTATATTTGAAAATTAATCAGAAGCTTCATGTGTGGGCCTCACATTCGTTAGCAGCGGCAAGATATACTTTTCTAAAGGTGGGATGGGGTTCCCCAAAAACACCTTATAGTTCTAAGGGTTCCGTGAGTCGACAAAGTTTGAAGACCACTGCACTATGAGGTCAGCAAGCTATTAACTGGACTACCAAAGTCAGCAGCTACAAGTCTGCCGACGCACCGCACAGAGTTACTATAAAAATTAGGGAAACGTGTTTACTGATTCGAATGCTGGGACATGCCTGATCCCCAATGTGCCCTGGTAATTCTCTGGCCACTTTCACTAGAGCTTGGTAGTACGGTAAATTGTGTATGAACGGCTGATTTCTGCTTAATATAATTATGGGCCGTTTTTCATGGTAGCTCAAAGACTGGGACAGTCTACTGCTCACAAAAGTGGCATCGTGGTGTTACGAGACAGCATGCCTCTACGCATGGTAACAAACCCGAAATATGCATGTAAAGTCGACCATTCAGAGACTTGTAAGTAGACTTTAGTCAAAGGCTTTCTTTTAGAGCCGTAAACTTAACAGCAACAAGTGTTAACAGGAGTATTAAATGTCCATTTGTGATTTTCAGTGATAAATAATATCTCTCGAAGTAAAATTCGTTTCCTGAAAGAACTAGGAGAGGGTGCCTTCGGTTGCGTCTATCTTGGAGAAGTAGAAGACTTGTTTGACACAAGTGGAGTGACTTTGGTCGCTGTGCGTCAAATGTACATCTAAACGGACCGTTACCGGCCCTAGTGGGCAATCTTTTACTAATTTCTGTTTTTTTTTGTGTCTTGTTTGACTCCGTAGATTAAAACTTTGAAGACTCATGGTGTAGAAGATATTAAGAAAGACTTCGAACGAGAAGCGGAAGTACTCACCAACTTGCAACATGAAAATATTATCAAGTTTTATGGAGTGTGCGTTGAAGATGATCCCATGTTGATGATTTTTGAGTACATGGACAACGGTGACCTCAACAGTTATTTGAGGTAAGAACATCTCCTTCCAAAGATTTAACTCAAGATCTGGGCGAGTAGCAAGCAACTGATGGTGGCGGGACTGTCGCAGGCGTGATTTGCTACCCCTGTCCCCTGCAGGCTACTGGTTCTGGAGCGAGTTACAACGCCTTATGGACACAACCTGACAAAAACTTCAGCAAAAAGTTGGACACCTCCAAGCTGGTAGCCTGGGCATGCACATTCCGTTATCTGAAGTTCTCTTTGTGTCGTATCTCTTGAAGGGCTCGTGGAACTGACAGTGCACTGTTAAATCCACCAATAAATGACGACTGTCAGCAACTGCACATATCAGACCTTCTGCACATTGCTGTCCAAATAGCTTCAGGTATGGAATATCTGGCAACACAGCATTTCGTTCACCGAGACTTGGCTACCAGAAATTGCCTCGTCGGGGATGAGTTTGTGGTGAAGATTGGGGACTTTGGCATGTCCAGAGACGTGTATAGTACAGATTATTATCGAGTGAGTCTAACTTTGAATGTCATAAGTGTTGTCTTCACGTAGGGGGCGATTATTTTTCATTATGTCCATTCTGTAAAAGGTTGGTGGACAAGCAATGCTTCCAGTACGATGGATGCCACCCGAGTCCTTACTGTATAGGAAGTTCACTATCGAGTCCGATGTCTGGAGTTATGGAGTTGTACTATGGGAAATATTTTCTTATGGTAAACAACCCTGGTATGAGCTGACGAATCATGAGGTGAGTGTGGCACATGCTGCAGCATTTCTGCTTCCCAAAGTCCTGATAAGAGTCGCTCAGTTAAGGTCTATTTTTCTAAAGGTCATCCAACAAATTACGGCAGGAAATGTTCTCGGGTGTCCACCAGACTGTCCCGATGACGTGTATAAAATCATGACAGCTTGCTGGCGCAAGAATCCTAATGAAAGGATCAGCATGAGAGAAATTCGTCGGATTGTTGGTCAACTGTCTTCAAATGTGCCCCAATATTTAGATTTAATAGAATGATACAGGAACAGTGGTTTGTATTAATTTATAATTGCTGACGACATGCTGGTCATGTCCTCTCCTTTTCTCTAAAAGTGCACTCGTCGCGTGTTTTTTAAGTGGTAGAGGCTTTGCTCAAGGGAAACAAAAACCTGTGTGTGTTATGAACTTTGTAAAGGCGTTTGAACAGTTTACAAGAACAATTTACAGACTTTTTGAAAACGGAACTCTTGCTAAATGCCAACAAAACTGTCTTCAGACATTAAAAGCAATAGCTTGCCTCTTGTATAATGGGTCCAGAAGAAATGTAGGTTCCTCAGGGTGGTACTCTTGAATTTACTCGCCATACTGTGCCCTGATGATTGTTAAAGGCACGTCCAAGATTTATACCATTCTTAAGATTCAGAACGTCACAGACGGCCTTTTTTTACCATAAATCACGAGACATTTCTACCAACAGTTTAATAAAGGGTTCGTCGCGTGAATGTTACCAGTAGTCCATCGTTTCCCTGTTAACGGAACATCAATGGACGATTGTAAGTCCATCGTCTGTAGACTGGTAATGGAACATTGTTAAATAAATAAGAAGTCTTGTTACAACCTTGTGTCCAAGTTGTCAGCGGCACCAAAAATAAGAGGAAAGAAGACAGACACCGACACCTTTTCAAGTTCAATTCATGGTCAATAGAGTTTTTATTTTACCAACATTTCTCTGTGGTAGAGCTAACAAGTGTGATTATTTTTTAGTTTTCTTCTTAGCCCCAGCAGCGGACTTGGATTTAGCTTTAGCTTTACCTTTGGCCTTACGTTGAGAAGACATTTGCTTTTTTCTCAATGTAGAATTTCGTCTTTCTTGAGCTTCTCGTTTTCTTTGTGCCAGAAGCTTAGCATACTCAACTTCTTGTAACTTGCGTTTCGCAACACGTTCCAACTTCTTCTTCTTAAGACGTCTTCTTCGCTGAAGCACAGTAGGAGTTATCAATCGCTGAATTTTTGGCGTCTTATACCGTATTGGCTTCCCTAGTTGTCAAAAAAACGAATCATGAAATGAATGTCTTAATCAGATGCGTTTCTCACCAGTGGCAGTAACTACTACGTACCCTCTTTTTGAGGTAGTGGCCGTCGAATGACATATTGGCGGACATCATCCTCTTTTGATAGATTAAACATCTTCCGAATCTTACTTGCTCTTTTCGGACCCAAACGACGTGGAATCGTGGTGTCTGTCAAGCCCGGTAAAGGATTGACGCCTAGACGAAGAATCAGGCTTTGAGTTGGGACAAGTTACACGTCGGAGAATTTCTTTTTGTTGGTGTTTTAGGGCCCTTCAACTACAAAGATCATTAGAGCCCCGTCCACAGCATAGTTCTTATGCAGAGACTGCACAGACACTACACTAATGCAACGAGTTTTGGGTATTAGCAGTACACAGTTTTCCCAAGCGGCCACCCATGTCAGTAGTAGCTGGTGTTGCGCTGCTTAACTTCACTGGTCTCAACCGTTGTACAAGAAACGGTTGAGACCAGTGCCGGATTTAGATATTGAGAAGCCCTAGGCTATTTCAATGTTGAGGCCCTTTTCTTAAGTTTTGAAGCCCGCTAAATGTTGAGGCCCTAGGCTTCGGCCTAACTAGCCTATTGGTAAATCCGGTATTGGTTGAGACAGACGGGTCTGTTTATTAGTGAGCACTTACCTTTTTTCACGATTTCACACGCCAACACGCTCAAGGACGAATCAACAATGCAGCCATGGACGGATTTACGTCTTCGTTCACCCTTTCGACGTGGACGATAACATTTACTGCCTTTGGAAAGCAGTAAACGAACTCTTCCAGTTGTCAGTACTCCCTGCTTCATCGGAAATCCCTGTTTATCATTTCCTCCAGTAATACGAAGAATATAACCCTGTAATAGGAAAGTTTGTCAGTCAGCCATTCTATAGTTTAAAAATGCGAAAGGAATTGGGATTGATTCCTAACCTTCCATTCATCGCCGAGAGGAGATGCATCTACTTCATGGCGTATACGCTTGTCGTAGAATATTCTAAGTTTCTTCTCATCCTCAATTTCAATAAGCTTGTTGCAGCCCGTAGCTGGACACGCAACGTTTAGCTAAAAAACAAATTTCAAACCACATTTCGGTCATCTTGAGATACATGCCACGACCAGTTAAAAATCAACTACCATCATCTACCATCCGATTGCATTACACACCAATCGTTTTATATTTCATTCATAAATGTCGTAAACAATCGATCCTCGTCTCTATCGTTGATATTTTCAACATGAAATTCATTTTAGAAATTAATCTTCACTTACCTTCATCTTGGCGACGCCGACAAGAAAACCTAACCGGAATACGCGTCACCAGATATCGGGACAGCAAAGCGCCGTTCTATCCCCTGGTGAGAGAAGAATGATTATTTCGGCGGGTCAGCTGAATTATCGGCTAGGTCTATATACGTTTCTTGCAAAATTTTGATGTTTCTTTCAGGTTGTTAGTGATTAGAAGCTAGCATTTTTACACTAAAGTCGTCGGAAAAATACTGCAAAATAACGATTAGTGTCGCCGTAACTTTTAATCAAGAATTTTAGCCGATATTGTGAGTGCATCAGCGTGGCTGGTAATACCGGCAACTAGTTAGCGGCGGCTGATTGATATTAGCCGATTTTGCGGCTTTAGAACGACGGCGCAATTACCCGCCAAACTCAACCGTGATGACATTCAACAGTTCGTCATCTGAAATTTAAAGTTATTTACGCGACAAGTTTTGCGGATCGCGTTAGTGGTAAAACTGTTATGGCAAGTCATTGTGCGGATTCACAAGTTTTGTGTAAGTTCATTTTAGTTTTTCTATTTATTTAATGCGGCTGGGAAATTTTCATAAATTAGTGTGGAAGTTGTTCTTGTGAAGTTCACCTTCCTTTCGTCCATTTTGTTTACGCTTTTAGATAAGACACTCAGTTTTGGAATATTAATATTTCAATTCACTAGTGAATTATCATTGCATACCATGAGTTTATTTTGTAGTTGCGTGAAGTCATTATTGCTGCTTCACATTTTAATAGGCACATATCACCGGAGATTGAATTTAAAAGAATTTGCGAGCAATGCTCGCGTATTGCACATCCTCTTTTCAACACATAGACCGATGAATGAAAATGATAATTTTATAGGCTTGTCATATGCGTCAGCAATTCACTTTTTTATTTCTGTTTAATATTAATATTGACCTTTTAAATTACTGTAGGAGCTGCTATCATGAGAAAAAAACAATACTGTGAAGTCAACGTTTGTTTAGTCATAAGTCGATCACAAAATTAGGGTCAGAAACAAACAGGAAATAGCCTTTTGTTTTTCTTTTGAAAGTAACCTCCAATTCTATGAGATTGATAAGTTTCCGAAGGTTAAAACAATTTTGTTTAATCTTCATATAAACATATACACTTAAAATATTTAATAGATACTGTATTTGTTAATGAATATCTGTAGGCTGGAAGTGGCTATATACAATGCATACATATAATTTCGCTTGGTAAATATATTTGATCATGCACATCAATATGGTATTTGAACGCTTTCAAGATTTTTCTGAATAATTTTTTTGACATTAGTCTCGGTAATTAATGCAAATTGTTTCTTAAATACATTTGTGAAGAAGTTAGTGAAGAATTCAATAAGAAAATCCAAAGAACCAAGACCATCCATATCCAATAGCAACTTTTGAATATTGACAATCTTGAGCTCATCGATTCGTGGGTAACCTTTCTTTTTGTTTTCTTGTGTGATACGTAACAATAGATTTAATTCTTTAATATTGAAATGAACTCCTCCTTTTCGCCTAAGTTTCATTAAGGTCGCATCCCATTTATAGCCACCTTCCAAGTTTTGAAATCCAAGCTCTGCGTTAGCTACCAAACGTTTGTCTTTATATGTCACTTGGATGGGACCTGTGCGATGGATAGTGGAGAGTCCATTGACGTAACCGTTAAATAGAGATATACTACCATTAAATCTTATAATCAGAAATTTTCCTCTGAAATTTTCCTGAAAATCTGGAACCGGGAAAGGATCGAAGCCGTTTTCTCGCATGAATGTGGCTGAATTGGCTATGGCTACGTCAAGGGGAGACTTTTTTCGAGCTAGAGGTGGTTGTGGTGCTGCATCTCGAAATTTCTCGTTTAAAATGTTTATCATTTCTGACTCTAATTTTTCTAACATAAAAGGCTTCATATTTTCAAAAATAATTCTGCTAAATGCATTAAGTATGGTGTTAGTGAAGTTGGACGAGGTCCCATTACGAAGGAAATTAGCAAAATGAAGTCTGATGTTCTGAACGTAAAACTCCACGTTGGTCTCATTCACTTCTAAATAACCGTCCGGGTTCAGTTTGAGACTCAAGGATCCAACCACGGTGCAGTTGAAGAGTTTCATCCAGAAATCGCCGTTTCCAGTAAGTCGGAAGAAAGAATATTTTCCTTTCAAGTAGTATTGTCCGTCCACTTTGATAGTTGATAGGTTTAATCCTATTGTTATATTCATGTCGTTTAGATTAGCATCTATTTCATCCACGGAAAATCGAGATAGACCGGCGATGGTTACATTCCACGTTTGTAAATTTCCCTGTGTAGAACCGCTATTAATGTTCATATTAGCATCTGGTACAGGCATAGGATCTGGGATTTCAACTCCTGGAATTTCAAATTCGCTTTCGTTTCTCAGCTGGAGCACGACTTGCTTGATGAGCTCTTGCATTTCTTCTTCCTTTTGAGTACTTTGGTCGTCCATTGCATTGGAGACATTAGCTTTATTGTCATTATAAGTATTCATTATTATTATTATTATTTGATATTGTTACATTAACATTCTTGGAATTGTTTGTTAGACTTACAGTTCTCAGTTGGAGTTCCTGTTGATGTCGGTGACGTAATTACAGGGGACTGATCGGATGTAGCTTGAAAAAAATATAAAATTCTTTATTTGATATCACCGTACAGTTGATTAATTTCAAAAATAACATTTGCTTACTTGACTCTGATTCTGCTAAAACAGTTACACTGCAGACAACTAGTAAAATCACATATGGTGCTAGTAGCTTCATGTTTTCCTGGAAATTGAAAATACGTATTGCGTAATGTGAATCACGCCAGAAAAATAGGCTTAAAACGTATCCATCTCAAACTGGCCAAGTTTAGAAATTATTTCTATTGTTTCACAAACAGCTGAAATTTGTCGTCTTAAAATATACGACGAGCGTGATGAGACGGTTAATTATTAAATTCAAGTACATGTGATTGAAATGGAATTGAAATAAATTGACCAAACCGTTTTTTGGCGACGTTAACCTTCAAGCGTGCTGCTTTTTCCTGTATCTGATGAAATGGCTGTCCATGAGCGAACTTTGAAATTAACTTTCACCATTTATTTCCTTTGGACTTTAGTTCGATAACTGTGCGCCACATTTGGGGAGTATTAACCCTTTCCACAAGGTTATGATGTCGATCCACTTTATTAAATTTGTAACGGTTTAACACACTTATTTTTTAATCAGAAGCGAAAGATATTTTATGGCATAGCTAATTCAGACAGGGAAGTTTTTATTTGCGAAATTTTGTTTTACGATGAATATTACAATATCTGTTCTGCCTTTGCAACGAAATACAAAGGAGGGGGACCACATTGATGAATAGGAAAGGATTAGCACAGCCATCTCAAATTTGGAGCCTGAGATGGTCTCGTGCGGGCCCGTATGGTAATAATAGATATGATACAGAGCATAGGTAAACGTATTGCACGTTAAAAGTGCATTAAATCGTAGAGGAAAAGTTTCTGTATTTGATATATTTTAAAAATTCACATAGCACTTCTTATATACAGTAGGTCATAGTGCATGCGGCCCACAAAATTTCACGGTTGTCAATATGACACTCCAGTAAAATGAATTTGAGACTAGTGGATTAGCAAAAGAGGAAAATTTAGTTTTCGACCTGGTAACCATAGAGCACTGATAGTTGAAGGACCAGTGGTTTATTTTTCTTTTGTGTCAGAAAACAGAATTTTTATTTGCGATAACCAAATAGGTTTTTGAACTTACAGCAAATAAAACTAGCCGCGATTCGGTTGTTGGGGGCATAGATGATTGTACTGTGTTGTTTTTCGGACTCACATGAGGATATCAGGAGAAATATGAAAATTTGCTGTTTGTTAGCAGATCCATCAATGTGGTAGTGTGCTTCAGATGCCACGAAAAATGCTTATACTGTATTTTTTTTTATGTTTAAAAGTAGTTTAATGATCCGTGTCTAAATGAAACAAGTGAAAGGGTTTAAAAAATGTATATTTTGTCATTCTATTAATCTTCACGTAGGTTTTGTAAAATGGCTCTACGTTTATATTTCTCTAACTCTAGTTTTATCCGAAAATGAGCGAGCTTCAGCTGAAGAAATGGACGAGAAACGTCTTCAAAATGTGGCCTATCAGTATTTGTGCCACCTAGAAGAAGCTAAAGTGTACGGTTTTTACGTAAAATTGTTGTTGCCTTGCCCAGGTGTTTTTTTTCCTATTGTGTAACGATTTGATTTTTCAAATATTCCAGATGGATGGAATCCTGCATCAAAGAAGAGCTGCCTCCAACAACGGAATTAGAAGAATATTTAAGGAATGGCATTTGTTTGGCCAAACTGGCACATTTTTTTGCTCCACATATTGTGCCACTCAAAAAAATATACGACGTAAATTTAACCCGTTATAAGAGTCATGGCCTTCATTTTAGACATACTGATAACATAAATTACTGGTTGACGGCAATGCAGAAAATGGGACTACCAGAGGTAAGGACATGCCACCAAGGTTTTAAATTTTGAAATAAAAATATTCCATTTTATGATAAAAAAAAATGTTTCTCAATTATGGAGTCGTTGCTACCAGAAACCACAGATGTCTATGATAAGAAAAATATGCCGCGTGTGGTTTATTGTTTGCATGCCTTAAGGTGTGTATCTTCATGGTTTTTATTTCCAAACTGGTTTTTGCTCCCCTCTTCTAATACATAATTTATTTTCTGCAGTCTGTTTTTGCACAAGCACGGACTAGCTCCAAAAATTCAAGATTTGTATGGGAAGGTGAACTTTACAGGTATTGAAGACAATTATCAAAATGTTAATTGATAAAATAAGTAGAGGGCTACTATTGTTAATTATTTCTAATTATTAGAGGAAGAAATCAGTGCCGTAAGAGTGGAGCTAGAAAAGTACGGTATTCAAATGCCTTCTTTTAACACTATTGATGGAATTTTAGCCAATGAGGTTCATGACATATTGGATAATTACAGAATGAAATGAATTAAATATTGCTTGCCTCAACTCTAAAAAAACTACTTTTGTTATTTTTAGATGCCAGTTGATGATGCTGCAAGTATGTCTTATAATTGCAATTGAAGTTGTTAAATATACGTTACAAATCTTCGTAATTTTTAGTGCATGCTGCTGTTATTGCAATAAATCAAGCAATCGATAAGGATGATCCAATAGAATTGTTGAAGGCTCTTGAAAATCCTGCCAGTTCATTGTGCAATGTTAATCCCTCTACTGTTGAACACTATCAGAAAGGTCTCTGTAGTTCCAAGTTGGAGAAAGCTACGAAATCTCAAAATAATTCATCTGATGTAGATTCCAATGATGTGTACGATAAAATGCTGACAAAAATTGAAATTCAAAATTGTCTCGAGGATGCTAACAGTACGACGATTTTTTTCACCTAATGTAAGACGTAAAGGCTTCTGACTATATCTCGTTTTAGGGAGAGAAACGTTGAATAGTATAAGAAAAGCAGTTGAAACTGAAGACGTCTCATCTTTAATGAAAGCTTTAAATAATCCAGGTGTAAACTTAAAAAATATTCTTCCAAAAAACCAACAGCTGTATATGACAGGACTTTTAAAAGTTCTTTCTGATGAGAAAGTATGTTTTATTTTACATCAGTAACATTTTATACGATGTGGTTATATGATTATTAATAACTAGCTGATTTCACACTTTTCAAGGTCAATAATAATGATGGTTTCACTTGGGATAACGTACAGGAGTCAGTTCACTCTGCTAATGAAATTTGTGATATGCAAGAATCATGTAAGTTCATAATTACAGCAACTACTGTAGGAGTTACTTTTATGTTTTTGTTTTGTCATTGTGATAAATACGTTGCATTTCATTAAGTGAACTTTGCTGTGGAAGAGATAAATCGTACCCTCGACAGTGGAAACATGAAAAATTTCTTTAGGGCACTACAATCCTCAGAGGCCCGACTGCCTCCAGTGCTAGATTATGCTGAAAGTTTGTATTGGGTGGAATTTTCCAACATTCGCCAAGAAAACAAAGTTTGTTTTATTTATTTAGTTTTTTGTGACACTGTGAACTTCGATCTAATGATGTGTTGTGGTTTAGGAAAATTTGAAATATGAGGAACTTAATGGCGGCATTATTGGTAAGTTTTTAAATCCTAGAAATTAACATCCTTCTTTAACACTGAAGGAAACTGAAGGTCTTCTATGCCCAAAGTGCCAAGTATGAAGCACTTTCATAATTTTAACGACTGCGAATTGACCTACTTTAGCTACTGTATTTGTAAATAATTATACTTCTTTGAAGCCATAATTTTTTTGCTATGAATTATTTTATGCCATTCATAGTATTGTCTGCTGTTGCCTTGGTAAATAAATCTATTGACATGAATGATCCTGATGCACTTTTTGATGCTTTGACTAATGAAAACGCCCACATTACTTCCCTGGATGCGGAATTAAAAGATCGATATTACAATAAGTTGGCAAAAGCAAAACGTTACAAATCTAAAGTAAGAGGTTTCTCCTATTATTTTAAGCAAATTGTCTTAAATTTAATAGTGCTAAATTATTTCTTTTAAGAATGATCCGGTGTGCCCTCTTTTAACTCACCTCGATGTACAGGAATGTATCATTCTTGTTAACAATCAGGTTCAAAAAGAGCACGATCGTGAGTTTACTCTGATTGCTTTTAACACGATTTTGTTGTTATTTTAATACATGAATGTATATTTCAGAGATTCTAGCAATCCACAAAATAAATGACGTCTTAAATGAGGACGATATTGACTTGACGTTTGAAGCTGTTAGTAATCCACTAGCGTCCATACAACATGTTGAAGATGATAATTCTGTTCTTTACCATTATATGCTGAAAAGAGAGCGACATGTGAAAGCTGAGGTAAGGAATATGGGTAGTGAGATTTGTCTTGATGTTAAAAAATGTGCTTGGAGCAGGGTTTTTTAAATCGGTGCTTTAGGAGATTGGCGAAAAGGATGAAGAAACTTCTCTTTGGATAGATGAAATTCAATATATTGTGAATAAAGCGAATAAAATTTCAGTGATGGCAGTCAAATGTGAGGTTTTAATGCTTCTTGTGTGATGATTTTTTTTTATTCTCGTCCTTTAAGTAATATCGTTTGTTTTTAAGGTTGTGAAGCTGTTGCGATGATCAATAATTGTGTTGATGATCTGAATGTGGAGGCATTTAAAGAGCACATTCAAAACCCAAATGCTCAGTTATTGGGTGTGATTGGGGTTTGCATGCCAACATACATACAAGCTCTTTCAACTCTTAAAAAGAAAAAGATGGAAAATGGTGCCTATTTCATTTTTCATTCATTCATTTGGAAGACATGATACTTAATTGAATTTTTGAATCAGGTTGTTTAGAAAATGACTGGTTAGTTCACAACTTGAAAGACAGGGTTTACCTGCATTATAATGTGAAGACTCGAAATATGTATTGGACTATAGGTACAATGCCGTCAGTGTCGTCGACCTGTCTGACCAAGGAGGAAATTCAAGTAATGCACGACACAATTTTCCCTTTCTTAGTACTACCTGCTTATAACTCAGGTAGTTAACATTTCATGAAATTGTTTTTCATTAGATAACCATCACTGCAGTTACATCGGACTATGATCGTCAGTTATTGTATCAGACAATGACACCTTATATTATTAAGCTACAGGCACTAGTTCGTGGCTTTTTGTTTCGCCAGTCTTATAAAATGCGTTTAGCATACCTTTATCAGCAGACCACTGCAGTTGAGAAAATTCAGGTAAAAGCATTTTAAAATTGGTGCCACTTCCTTTACCATTGAATTTCTTTCCTGTTATACAGGCATGGTGGCGAGGTTGCAAACAGCGAAAGATCTATAACGAGAGATTACAGTTTATGAAGAGTCACACATCAAGTATAATCAAGGCAAGCGTTTCATTCTGACATCTCTTCCACATTCAAATTACAATAGGAGCCACATTGGTGGTGGAGAGATTCCATGCTCGACTACTGCATCACTGGTTCCAGGTGATTTTGGCACCTTTTGGGCGAGATGGAAGAAGTTCTTAGTGAGAGGTGTAGTCGTGGTCCCGTGTGGGGATGTGTTTGATGTCTACTGCATGTAAAAGAACACTTACTACGAAATTTCGAAGTGTAGGAGCTCGCCTCTCCTGGCATTGGAGTCCTCCAACCATCAGTAGACAGACGATAAATAAGCATAGGGATTACAGCATTAGGTCGGCAGCCTTCGGCGTCAAAATGCCCGTCAAAATCGTCAAAGTGTCGCAATGGAACAAAAATTGATACCCTACCATAGGCTGGAGAACGTGTTAGTAGATTGCTGTCAGTTGTAATAGCTTTTTTTTTTTTTATTTTCAGGCTCAAGCTGCTGTGAGAAGACACCTGGCTATGAAGAAATATCACGCAAGGCTAAAATATTTTAGAGACCATGTATGACTGTTGAGTGCAAGATTTGTAAGGTGCTGGTAATAGGATGTCTGCGAACTGTTGACTTTTTATCTATAGGTGGATTCTATAATAACGATACAGTCTTGTTGGCGAGCTAGCAAGACTCGAAGAGCTTTTC
Source organism: Trigoniulus corallinus (assembly GCA_013389805.1). Lineage (NCBI taxonomy): Eukaryota > Metazoa > Arthropoda > Diplopoda > Spirobolida > Trigoniulidae > Trigoniulus > Trigoniulus corallinus. The sequence goes on from JAAFCE010004287.1 coordinate 5,102,420, forward strand.
AAGAATTACGTATGTTTGAAAAAAATCTAATATAGTATCTGAAACATATTTATTGAGAAGGGATAATAATATTTTAAATCTTATTAAAGGAAATTCTGATGCGCCTTCATTCAGAGCTGTGCAGATGTTTGTACATTTGCTAGATGTTAACAATTTAGATTTTGCTGAGGAATTGGGTAAGGGGAAAAATTGTAATTATCAAATGTTGGTGGTAACTTTTATTAATATTAATCCTTTTTTCGTAGAACTTCATCAGTTGAAAGGGGATGTTGTGAAATCAATTCGATATAATCAACAACTTGAAAAAGACTTGGCAGTAATGGATCTTAAGATAGGGCTGTTGGTTAAAAATAGGATCACGTTGCAGGTAAGCATTAACAAAAATTGACTTATGATAGTAATGTACTCCTTTCCCTCTCCTCCTTCATGGAATAACGCGTTTAAAATTATATAACAGGATGTGATGATGCACGGCACAACTTTGGATAAAAAGAAAAAGGAAGGCAAAGAAAGTTCCTCAAGTTCCTTAGGACACTTAGGTTTTAAGTCATTAAGCAAAGGGAGTCGCCAGAAAATGGAGGCTTATCAGCATTTATTTTACCTTATTCAAACTGAACCAGTATACTTATCGCGTCTTATATTTCTGATGCTGCCAAGTAAGATGTCAAAATTTGTGGAATCTAGTATTCAAGCGATCTACAACTTTGCATCCAATGAACGAGAAGAATATCTTCTTCTTAAACTTTTTAAGACTGCACTTCAAGAAGAGATAAGGTTTGATGAGAGCTGTTTTGTCCGTTTCGCATAAAAGATGAACTTGTCATTTCATAATTTTCTTTTACATTTTGTTGCATAGGTGTAAAGTTGATAATCCAAATGATATTATAACTGGAAATCCTCTTATTATAAAGATGATTGTCGGTTTTAATAGGTTACGTATAAAATAATCAGTCAAAGTTGTCTAAATTTTGTTAAACTCATCAGTTGTTGAAATTTATTCTCCCTCTCTTTTTCAGAAATAAGCGTGGTCAGAGTTCATTAAGAGAAATTTTGGGGCCACTTGTAAAGCAAGTTCTTGAGAATAAAACTTTGCGTATAAATACAAATCCGGTAGATATTTATAAAAGTTGGGTAAATCAACTAGAATCTCAAACGGGTCAGCAGAGGTTTGTATATTTGGTGTTAGTTTTTTGATGTTAAATTTGAAGACAGATGTAATAATAGTGTATATCAAACCTTTTTTTTTTCAGCGGTCTTCCTTACAACGTAACTGCAAAAGAAGCGATGCAGCATGCTGAGGTGCAAAATCAGCTGCAGGAGTCGTTGAAAACTTTGAGGGAGATGACTTTGCTGTTTTTTAACTCTATCGTGAATTCTCTTGATAAACTTTCGTTCGTATTACTTTTAAAAAGAAGACTGTGTTTTGCTTATGATCTATTTTGGAGCTTTACATTTTTTTTTCATTATTTTTGGTGTAGGTATGGCATACTCTACATGGCCAAAGTACTGAAATTAAGTTTGGAAGCAAAATTTCCATCAGTTCCTGAAAAAGAAATTCTTAAGGTAGTGTCAGACCTTTCTTGTTATAAGAACTCCCTAAATCTCAAATTTAATAGTAGACGGACCGTCTTTAAATGACGAAATCAGTTGGAAGTTGTTCTTTCGTTTGGGGAGCGACGAGTTGCGTTGGACGCACCACAGGGGACTGAATCTGGGTACTGCTAATACCCAAAGATCGTCGCATCAGCGTGGTAGTGTCTGTGCAGTCTCTGCATTAGAACTACGCAATGCACGGGCCTCTAATGACTTTGTAGTTGAAGTGCCCTGAAACACCAACAAACAATTGCTCTTTCTTTTTTAGATTGTTGGAAATCTAATTTACTATCGCTTCATCAACTCTGCAATTGTTGCACCTGATGCTTTTGACATCGTGGATATTGGGGCGACGCAAAGTCTCAGCAATGAACAAAGAAGAAATTTAGCATCCATTGCCAAAATCTTGCAGTTTGCCACATCAAAAACTGGAGTGGGTAACGCTTAAGAAATTTTTAATTTGTGTATCCTAAAGTAACCATTATTTTAGTTTTGAGTCTGAAGTTTTAATTTGCTGTATTTGTGTCATTAGTTTGGTGACGAAAGTGCTCACTTGTCTGACTTAAATCCATTTATAATTGAGTGCCACGAGAAGTTTAAGTAAGTCCCTCTTTAAATAATTTTTAGTTTGGCTCGTTTCAGTATGCCCACTAATAAATGTGTCACCTTGTCTTTATTTTACAAACGCAGAGTGTTTTTTAAATCTGCTTGTGAAGTGGAAGAGTTAGAAACCCATTTCAAAGTGGATGAATACACTGAAGCGACTCTAATGGCTAAGCCTGTCATTTATATTTCGTTACAAGACATTTGTGAACTTCATAAGGTAACACTGTCAGACTGTCATTGGGTTTTTTTAGATTTTCTGTTTGCTCGTTTGAGTTTGTTTAATGATGTGTTGTGTGTAGCTGCTTTTGGAGCATGAAAATGAGCTAGCACCTGATGCTGATGATCCATTGCATGAACTTTTGGAGGATTTAGGCAAAACGCCTAATGTGGAGTCTTTAATTGGTGGGCGTGAACTGCATTTCTTTTTATTTATTTATATATTTTATATTTAATTTATCTATGTTTATTTATATTTGAAGTGTAAAGAAATATGTATTTAATGTCTCTTCTTCGTGAATTGTTAGGAGAAGTTGTGGATGACGTGACAGTCGCACAGTTGGCTAAAACCGAAGTGTTCTTATCACTTAGTAGTAAGTTTGAAGTTCCAGAGAGTCCAAAGAATGACCTGTACAAGATTTTCGTAAGGTGATTATACTTTCTGAGCCGTTACTTATTTGTCAGAATTGGTTTATGTATCAGTTTAATCGTGTTTTATGTGTGTTTTTCAAAGAACCAAGCAAATGATTCTGGATGCAATGCGGTGTTTAGAAGTTACGGACATACCAGAAATGTTAAATTGCAAAATCGAGGATAGTCAGGTTAGGATAATAATTTCTTAAATTGCAAGTTAATGCACCCTAAATTGCACCCTAAATAGTTTATTTAGGGTAGAGTGCGTTGGCCTTCTGTAGTCAGTTACTCGGGTGTTTGGCTATACCTCGGTTCCTAGGTGAAAAAGGTTGAATACCTGTCTGAGGTTCGTTCTCCCCGACTGATGCCCTTCGTTTCTTTTGGGTAAGAGAGAAAGAGGGGGACTTTTAGGTGTGCCCGCTTCCGTTTTTCTATTTGGTGGTGCTACGGCTTTACTTCCCATTCGACAGGGCCCGTCTCTCTGTTTGCTCAAAAGAAACTACTGGCCGCGATTCACGGTCGAATCTGGAACCACTGACTCCAGAAGTCCAGCACGCTACTCCTCCGCCACTGAGGCGGGACGGTTGAACGCTTTCTGCACGAAGAAGAAATTATTCGTGTAGATGGGAAAGAATTTAGGAGTTTACCTACTATTTCGGTAAAGGGACTTATAGACAGGCAGACTGAACTAACCAAGTCTGTTTAATACGGGATAATAACTTGTGATATCGTTTTATTTTCAGCAAATGAAGTATGTTTCTCTGATGGAGAAAAGACGTGTGCAGAATTCTTCGGACGATGCTGACAAGAGAAGAATTTTACACAGGATGGTTTCGGATCATGAAATGTAAGTTTGGTTGCTCAAACGATATATTTGAAGCTTGAGTTGAAGAAATGTAATCGAGAGCTGTGGTGGCTTGCCTTATCCAGGTGCACTTTGGAAGAAGTTATCGATAGAATCAGGCACAATTTAAATGTTCTGGAATTGGAAGGTTTTGTCACTAGTAGGAACAGTTATCAGGACATTATAAATAAAATTGCCTCTGTAAGTTCTTTGAGGAGTTGGTTAGCGAGTTGATGTTTTTATCTGCCCCTTTTTTTAATCGATTTCTTTTCTGATCGGTCTTGTTAACAGGATATTCGAAACAGACATCGATATAGGATAAGACGGAAGCAAGATTTGGCACAGCATAAAACAACTCTGGCAAACTTGCAAGCCAAGACGTCATTTTATGAAGAACAAGTGGATTATTACAATAAATATATTCAGCAGTGTCGTGATAATATGTCGACATTGAGAAAGTAGGTTGAACAAAATAAAAATGTTGTGTTTGTTCCTGTTATTTATTTGTAAGATCTTGATTTGTTCACATTTTGACAGAAAACCAGTGAGACGCAGTAGTACTAATGAGACCAAATTGAAATCAAAAATTTGTTTGAAGTACACTGCTGCTAAACTTCAAGAAAAAGGAATCATACAGAGTATGGAAGGGCTGACCCCGAATCAGTGAGTTAAAAGTTTTTTTCTGTCTGATAAGTGACCTGTATCCTTGTGTTAGCCATGGGGTTACATGAATGAACGAAAATTTTGGAGGAAATATGCTTTATTGACTAACCCCGGTCAGTGAACTGGGCAGAGTTTGCCTGTTTCTTTGAGCGCCAAGGGCATAGATTCACTTTTTGCAGGGACTAGTAGTTTTTCCCGTTTAACAAATGAGAGATTTCAGAGTCTTGGATTAATGTTTGGTGGGCCTGTATGTGGGAGGAGGAGGGGGGAGCGCAGCAGCGCGCGTTCAGCAGCGCAACCCCAGCTAGTACTGACATGGGTGGCCGCTTGGGAAAACTGGGTACTGCTAATACCCAAAAAAATCGTCGCATTAGTGTAACGTCTGTACAGTCTCTGCTTTAGTACTACGCAGTGGACGGGGCTCTGATGACTTTGTAGTTGAAGGGCCCTAAAACACCAACAAGCAAACCTGTATGTGGGTGGTGCGATGGTCACTTCTACGAACCTTGAGCACCCGTCCAGCATCTATCTGCCTCTTTTTTTTATCCTCCACTGTGTTATATCAAGGATTAGTGGGAGCGGCGAATTGCGTTGGACACACCAGTTCTCGTCGGATCACTGAAGTTAAGCAGCGCAACCCCAGCTAGTACTGGCATGGGTGGCCGCTTGGGAAAACTGGGTACTGCTAATACGCAAAGAATCGTCGCATTAGTGTAGTGTCTGTGCAGTCTCTGCATAAGAACTATGCTGTGGACGGGGCTCTAATGACCTTGTAGTTGAAGGGCCCTAAAACACCAACAAACAAGCAACAATCGAGGATAATAAATGAATGGTTAAATTATTTACAGATACAAAAATGTGCTCTTTGAAATCACGCCAACTGATGTGGCCGGAAATTTTTTGGTAAAAATCAAATATATGGGGACGAGTTTGTCAGACGTGGAGCTTGATATTCAGGTAAGGTGTTGCAACGTCACACGTGAGATCATGCAAATTTATTTTTCCTTGTAAATGTAATGTGAACTCGGGCGGGAGTGATGATGATGATGATGAAATAACCCTTTACTTATCAGGAACTTCTGGACTTGCAATATGAAGGGGTGTCAGTGCAGAGGATGTTTGATCGTGCAGAGATTAATGTAAATCTTTTGTTATATTTACTGAATAGTAAGTTTTATGGAAAGTCGAAGTAATATTGAAGTGAAATTGTGTGTAGAAATGTTATCGTGAACAATCATCTATACAGGTATCAGAAAAATACTTTGTTTTTTTTTTAAAAAAAATTATTTTCTAGTCTTTTAAACTAACTTTGTTTACATAAATTAATTGCTTCCGTTTTTTTCTTGTGTAAAGTGGTTTGTAACATATGCAGGGTAATGTAGTCATTTATTCATTTGATACTTTTTTTATTATTTCGGTAGTATAATATTTAAAATTATTAAATATAAATTTTTTTGAAATGCCCCCGTTCCATTTTTTAGCTAGGTTGTTGGTTACTTGGAACCCGCCGCGGTGGCGTAGTGGTTAGCACGCTCGGCAACTACGCTAGTAGTTCTAGGTTCGATACTGGACCGTGGTGGGCTTCTTTCGGGCGAGAGAGAGGCCGCGAGTGTGCCTTCTTTCGGATGAGAAGTAAAACCGAGGTCCCGTGTGGGTTTACGATGGCACTTGCAAGTAAAAGAACCCTCTCTACTACGCAACGGGTAGATGAGGCAAAATTTCCAGGCGTAGGAGCTCGCCCCCCCCTGGCGTCGGAAGTATTCCCCAACGAACACTATACCGACGATAAATAAGCGTAGGGGTGCAGCTTTGGCCGGCAACCGGCTGCAGAAAAAACTATGACCAATATATCACCCTGTGTCCATTCAGAGGGACAAATGGGTACCCGACCCTGCCAAAGGCGGGAAAAGGATTAGGAGTTGCTTGCTTTGTTGTTGTTGGTTACTTGTTAACAAGTGGACAAGTGTTCAAATCTCAGTAGTGAGATTTTGCTTGCAGACTTCATTAGCTCAGTTCAGTGCTGGTGATCACTGGTTCTATCCTGACTGTGGCTAGTAACACCGTTCTGATGGGATTAAAAAATCTCATAAGAATTCATGAGAACTTCCCGACATTTTGGTTTGTATTTTTTTGTCCTCATGAGACTCATGGAGACCCATTTACAATGCCCTTTATGACTGATATCTTGCTAGTGGAACTTTTTCATGCTAGACCCACATGTCTAATCTCCTCCATCACCCCTGGAGCGGCTTATTGCGTTGGACACACCGGTTCTCGTCTGATCACTGAAATTAAGCAACGCAACCCCAGCTAGTACTAACATGGGTGACCGCTTGGGAAAACTGGATACCATTAATACCCAAATATCGTCGCATTAGTAAGTGTCTCTGCATTAGAACTACGCAGTGGTTTTTATGGGTTTCAGGACGGGGTCCTAAAACACCAACGAGACAAAACAATCACAATCACCAGTGGCCCAGCATTGGATATGTCATATTTTTGTAGATGGACGAAATTCTCAGGTGTATAAAGTTGTTCCTACGTTGTCCTCCACCCAGGAAGATGTAATGTTGCCTGTGGCGGTGGACATTTCACGCTATCTTCGTCCCACACATGCTCTACCCCCCTCATCCACATGCGCTCTCTTTCTGTGTCTCTCGCTCCCCTCATCCTCACGCTCTCCCTCGTCCCTCATTCTCACGTTTCCTCACTGTCATGTCATCGTCTCGCTTGCTATCTCCCGCAGCGGGTATCTCCCGTAGCTTGCTATCTCAGTGCCGTTTTAACGTATGGGCCCCACTGGGCACTTTCCAAGGGGTCCCATGCTAATCTTTGTATGTCAAGTGACTATTTACATTTATTCCTGTTAATGGTTGTCGTAGGGGCCCCAGCACACTTTGCCCAGGGGCGCACAGTTGTGTTAAGACGGCCCTGCTCCTCCTCTTCCACTGTCTATCGTAAACTAATGGAGTTGTCGTTTAAATGATTAGATCAGGTGTGTAGCATGTCATTCATTACATCGACTCGGACTGGTATTCCAACGTGTTTTTTTTAGTTAATTTTCTTGGTTGTCTTAGACTGCTGTTGTATTTTGCTCCTCCTAAGTTCGGGACTGACCCGCCGCGGCGGCGTAGTGGTTAGCTCACTCGGCAACTACGCCAGTAGTTCTAGGTTCGATACTGGACCGTGGTGGGTCGGCTTCTTTCGGGCGAGAGAAAAGCCGCGAGTGTGCCTTCTTTCGGATGAGAAGTAAAACCGAGGTCCGGTGTGGGTGTACGATGGCACTTGCACGTAAAATAACCCTCTCTACTACGCAACGGGTAGATGAGGCAAAAATTTCCAGGTGTAGGAGCTCGCCCTCTGGCGTCGGTAGCATTCCCCAACGAACATTAGACCGACGATAAATAAGCGTAGGGGTGCAGCTTTGGCCGGCAACCGGCTGCAGAAAAAACTATGTCCAATATATTACCCTGTGTCCATTCAGAGGGACAAATGGGTACCCGACCCTGCCATAGGTGGGAAAAGGGTTAGGAGTTGCTTTGCTAAGTTTGGGACTGATGCAAATTACATTCACCTTCAACTCTGAATTTAATTGTTCAAGTCCCAGCAGGAAGGACATGTTTTCACTTGGTTGATTGGATTAGTTTGTGGGTTGTGGAGTAAGCCAGGCAGCCATAACAGGATGAACCCTTAGGAGGCTGCCCGCGGGAGATGAGGAGGTAGGTGAAAGGACGAAGGAGAGGGTTTATTTGCAGCGCCCAAAGTTCTTTACCAACCACCCATGTTGGTATTGACGTGGGCTTGCGCTGCTTAACTTCAGTGATCTCACGGGAGCTGGTGTGTCCATTAGCATAGGTATTTTGGAGGCGAAGCAGTCCATCTTAGTAGAGATCGGGGTGAGACACTTGGAAAACGTACTGGATGCTCTTGTGTCAGTCTGCAATACAGACAATGTCCACTTCCGCCGGCCCCTGGGTCCGCCAGAGGTGCCACTTTTGGCTATCCGTTCAAGCTGGACTTTGAGGAAGCAGAAGACGTCTTCTGATTGGTTGATTCTTGCACTGAGTTCTCGTGGGCGGAGTGTAATTTCAGCCAATCAACGCGTGTCCTCTGCTCCGTCATGCCATTCTTACTGGTGGCAGTCGCTATCTGATAGCAGCGTTCATTGTATTATTGCTCCCTTACTTTGGATCGGTGTTAGCATGTGGTGGAAGTTGTCCGCTCTGAGCGGCTCTTCAACAATTGAGCGGTAAGGCTATCGGCATTCGGTACCGTATTGCATCACCGAGGAATGTTTTCAGTGGCTGTAATAACTTTGTGACCAACTACACTTTCATTTTTCCAATGCTGTGAATAGTATAAGGTTAATTAAATTTTTGAAATATTTTTGCATGTTTATTCTCATTTTGTGCAACCCAGAATAAATTGTGAACTTGTCTAAGAATTAGTATTATTTGGATTTTGAGTCTATGTTAGAATTTACGGTATTGCGGCTATTGCTAGGCTTGAGTATAATTGAGTCATGCTTAGGCAATTCTGTATCTGCCTTTTATGAGTGTGTTGCGTAGTAATATTTGTTAACATTTTATTCAGGCCATGCAACGATTTGATTAGGTAAAAGAACTTAATGTCCAATTAAACGAAAGATGGAACATAAGACAGAAGTATTTAATGCAGCAAGAGATGGTAAATTAAGACGTTTGAAGGTGAGTGACATACTTTTTCTATCGACTTCTATTTAGCGGTCGCCATGTAGAAGTTCTATTGAATGGAAATTTTGTTTTCTTTGAATACTAACTTTTGACATTTCGAGTTTAATTACCTTCATCACTATCTTCTTTATAGCGTTTGTTATGACATCAACGACTGCTTTACAGTATATATTTTGAAGATTTCACTTAAATACAGCACGTTTGTGACAAAATTCGTTGTCGAGCTACATGTTAAAGGTCATTTCTAAATATTGTACTGTAGTTGCTTACTGCCAAAATTCGACAGCATTTGCAGTAAAACAGAAATAAGATATTGCCATGTAGGAAAACATCAGTACAACCCTTTAGATAAGCAACAGATTAGTTTCACTTTGCCATACGAGCGCACTTTTTATGCAGTCAATATAAAAACTGAGGAGTTTACTGTTAAAAGTCAAAATTTGATTCCAATTAGAATTTGTATGCTGTCCATCAGTGGAGCACTTGAGATGCATTTATTTATAACTAATACATTAATTATTTCAAACGTATCTTTAATCCTTGATTCTTACCACGTGTAATTTGTTGTAGGTGTTTTTGGACTTTCGTCCCAAAGAGGAAGTGAAAGTACTAGTGAATGCAAAGACTAATGGTGCAACACCCCTTGTGATGGCAGCCAGAAATGGGCATCTGGATGTTTCCGAATACTTGATAGAGTCGTGCAGTGCTGACATTGAGCAAGTGGGTTCAGTCACCTTCGATGGAGAAGCAATTGAAGGTGCTCCGCCGTTGTGGTGTGCGGCAGCAGCAGGTTATTTGAACGTTGTTAAATCTTTAATAAAACATGGGGCTTCTGTAAACAGCACTACGAAAACGAATTCAACACCTTTGAGAGCTGCCTGCTTTGACGGGCATTTTGAAATTGTAAAATATTTGGTGGAACATAAAGCAGATGTCGAAGTTGCAAATCGACATGGACATACGTGCCTTATGATTGCTTGTTATAAAGGGCATTATAAAATAGCCAAATATCTCATCGAATTGGGGGCAGATGTTAACCGGAAGAGTGTGAAAGGTATGTATAGGTTAGAGGTTAAGATATTGTATTGTAAAATACATCTACGTGAAATTGATATTTTTAGGTAACACTGCTCTTCATGATTGTGCCGAGTCTGGTAGTTTAGATATCATGAAATTACTGTTGCAACATGGTGCCAGAATGGATGTCGATTCATACGGAATGACACCTTTATTAGCAGCGAGTATCACAGGTCACACTCCTACAGTAGAGTATCTCATTTCTATACCGACTTGTTCTAGAAAATCCAAGATTGATGCTCTAGAATTGTTGGGTGCTACTTATGTGGACAAAAAGAGGGACATTTTGGGTGCGGTGAAGTTTTGGCGACAAGCGATGGAAGAAAGATACTCAGATAAAGAAAATACTATTTTCAAGCCAAATAATCCATCGACAATTGCAGCTTACGAAAATGCAGTTGAAGTGAAGTCGTTGACGCAGTTGGAAGAACTAACTTCGGATCCTGACGAAATGCGGATGCAGGCCTTGCTGGTAAGGGAACGAATACTTGGCCCTGCTCATCCAGACACGTCCTATTATATAAGATATCGAGGAGCAGTTTATGCGGATACTGGGAATTTTGATCGTTGTATAATGTTGTGGATGTATGCTCTGGATATGCAACAGAAAATTCTTGAACCTCTAAGCCCCATGACACAGAGTAGCTTGTTATCATTTGCTGAATTGTTCTCGTTCATTATGACGGATGGAAGAAGTCGGTCCTTACGCATGCCAAAAATAAAATTTGATGATGTGATGAAGGTTTTTGACAAAGCTGTGCACGAAATTGAAGTGGGAATGCAGCATATGGCGAAAATTCCTGTTGCTGATAGAGACTCTACACATTTCAATCGTACTCTGGTCATCATTATGCATTTTATTTGCCTGCTTTGTCGTCTCCAGCCGAATTTGACTGGAACTGAGGACTTCAGGCTGCGAAAATCTGTATACGATTTCGTCCGGTTGAATCCCAAAGGTCGAAATGGATGGACGCCTCTTCACTTGGCCTGTTCACAAGATTCATCGTCAGTGGGACGTTATCCAATTTGTCATTTTCCGTCGGTGGAAGTAGTGGAATTGTTGTTAGATGTGGGAGCTGACTGTTCAGCAGTTGATTATGACCATAACACACCGTTACACATCGCTGCAGCCAATAAACAATGCAGGTCTGACGTTATTAAATGCTTGTTGAAACGCGGAGCTCATGTGGATACGTGCAACCTGGAACATAAGTGCTTTTCACAACTGTTACGTGGAGTCACCATTTACGACATTGTGAATCCATTGGAGTACACAACATTGCAGTGTCTTGCAGCCAGGGTAATAGTTAAATGCGGAATTCCTCACAAGCACTGTATTCCGCAGAAGTTAGTGTCTTTCGTATCAATCCATTAATATCATGTGACAGTGACACTGTTCTAGAATAATAATGATAATGTCATAAGACTCCTGTCGCATCCGACTTGTCCATAACATTTTTTTTTTAATTTTTAAACACACAGACATGAAATGGATTCTTGTTTACTCAGCGAAATTTCATTCTGTACTGACATGCTTATAACAGTTGTTGACTTGTCTAATTTAATGAGAAAACATTTATTTATTTTTCAAGTTGAAGCTTAGCTGTGATTCTACTTCAGATCGTGCTTGGAGAGGGTTGTTGTTATTATTAGCTAATTTAATTAGTCCCGTGAAAGTAATTTTTATCGAATTTGCGAAAGTTCAACATCTGATACTTTGCGCACATCTCTACCTTGTTAGTGGGATGATGATGTTTACTGACTCCTGACAGGTCAAACGCTTTCCTTGCATTCTTCATGTCTTTCTGAAGGGACATGGTGACTGCTAGTGTTAAACCTTTCTCCCCAAGATTTGAATGCTGTATTGAGTTTTATTTTGCCAAAATTTCGTTTTTTTAGTCGCCATTCATTCTTTTTTCCTATGTACATTTTGGGCTGTTGCAAATAATGTTATTTAAATAGATCGGTATCCGGGTATTTTAATGTACAGAGGCTCAATATTATCAGAGGATGCAGAAGCTGGGCTCGCTCTGGGTTTTGTGTGTTGAGGATGGTGTGTTTTGTTGACATTTAAACAGATGCTCTCTGGTAAGTTGGATATCGTGGAATAAGATCAGGAAAAGGAGGATTGCTTGTCATAATAATAGTTATTATTAATTAATGCGTGATTAAGACTAAATTGTATTCCACTTGTAGGTATTTGTTGAAATTTTTTTTTTTGGCTGACTAGCATCTGTTGGAAGCCCAAGAACCTGATGAAGTAAACCGAGTCAACAAAAGTGTGACGATGATCAAAAGCTTTTCATATGTTTAATTTTAAGAGGTGCACAAATTTGTAAAGCTACAAGTCGGTGATAATCCTTTCAACATGAACTTTTATTTTTATTGTTGTAACTGAAGAAATCTAGGTTTTGATAAGAAGATGTATATAAAGGAGGTAACGTTAAATGGCTTACTCGTCTTTTTTTCCTTAATATTTTTTTGTTTGAATTTTGTGTGAGTGTTTAATAAGTTGTTACAAGATTGGAATTCGTGGTTGGATTAGTTTCAGTACACTCCCACTTAACGATAACATAATTTAGCATATGATATTATTTTTTTCCTTGTCTCTAGGACTACTTTCCGCGTGATCTGGAACAGCGACTCGAGCCCACTCATGTATGAATTGCCTTTTCTGTGTTTTGCTGTTCACACCAACAAATCAAGCGATAAACGGTTCAACTTTGAATTGAATTTCACACTTGCTATGAATTTGCGTCACTGCTGCTTTCAGGACTTCTTGACGGAAGCGTAATCTGAAGCCTTGAAAAAATCCATGTTTAAGAATTGATCCACCTCGAGTCCGGACGTCCACTACCTGCATTCTGAAAATAATCATTGATTTTAGTCCAAATTTGGGAAACAGTGCGTAACGATATTGAACATTTATTACTAATATTAGTCAGGAGAGGGGAAGGAATTATTTATTGGTCAGCACCCTTCATCTGGTCGCTGTAGTGTGATGGAATAAGAATACAGTAATTTCGCAAAAAAATGTAAATAATTCTTGTCTCCTTAGAAATAGAGATGATTAGATTGATATTGAAGACAGGCATTGCTTTTGTACTCCAAGAAAACCAGAACTTTGCGGTATCCTGCTGGTGGAATACGTGGTATAGTGTTGGTTGTTGAGAATGACGCCTTAGAAATCTCTGGATAATTTGGGATGACGGCGCTGTCATTGACCTTGACTGGTTATGGTCAATACATTCTATTTATTTCTCGGCGGGTAGAGATTCTGAGACATTTTGTAAGACGTCAAATCAGAATTTGGTGTCGCCTTATCGTCACAGTAATATCTTGCTTTTGTTGCTACAGGGTTCTTGTCACTACAGCTGTCCACTCGTCTATCTATTTGTAGTTCAAAGGCCTTGCCGTTCTCCTACTCTTTCGTATGCCGCTCGATCTTGCAAGATGTTACCTGTCTTGCATAATTGCTATGTGCCTGATTTGATGAAAGCAGCAAATGGTCCCTTAATTTTGTTTTCAATATTTTAGGTCTTAAGAAGCAAACCAACTGCAGTTGATCAAATTTTTTTTAGGTAACCCGTCCCCACCTCCAAATAATAACAGTACTTGCCCATTTCTATAGTTGTGTAATTACAATTATATTGTAGCCTACCCAAAAGGTTGAACAACTATGAATTTCAAAGTTTGAGGTGTAACAACTGCGAAGTGACGTACATAGAGATTTCTCCAGCCAAGTACAAATATGGTTGTGACGAAGTCATCACCGAATTACAAGGTAAATGCTGAGGTTGGGCTGCTTGGTAATGCAGGCAGTTGCCCCTGTTGATTACCTAATTGAAAACTGGTTTTCTTGAAGGCTGAGGGAGTTTCTGGTATTTGGAAGGAGTAGGAAGTTAGGAGGACTACGTAGCTACCCATAATCTCCCAAGAAAACGTGAAGGTGGACTAGTCCAGGTAATACGCTAGCAAAATTCATTTTATGTGGGAGATAGCAATGAGGTCGGACAGATATTTTACTCGTGTATAAAATGTAATTCTTATTACTTTCATTTCTTTAAAAAAAATTTCAACATTTTCTTTGGCCGTCTTCAAACTAAGGAAAGAGTGAAAAGGATCGTGATTTTAGTGTACGGTGCGCTTCTTGGGAATGAGGCAGTAAAATGGCAAGTAATAGTTGATTTCAGATGTCATTATTTCGAAATATTGTGGTCATTAAACGTACTTCCTACATGTGAACTACAATAATGTTAATACTGTATAAAATTTGCAGACGGTGATAATAGTTAGACATTGATATCAAGAAGTTGAAAATTAAAAGAAGCGTGTTGTTGAATTAAGACGTGACGTTGTGCTTCAAACAGTCGAAAGAAGCTAAGGAAAGCGTTTGATCACGCAAGCGAAATTTTGCCACTTTTCACTACTTGGACTATCGAAAAGAAAAGTTTTCTTCAACGCGTGGAAACTTAATTGATTACTGTCAACGAAATAAGTTCGTGGATTGCACCTATCATCATTTTTTTTTTTTTGGTTCCTCGCTAAAAATGTCAACTACAACAAAGAAATTGCGAAAATTTTTGATACTCTTTGATAACCCTAATTTGCTGTATTTTCCTGGTCAGTTTATCAGTGGGAGAATTTTGATTGAACTGGAGGAAGAATCGCCTGTAATTGGTAAGTAACCATTTGGCTATATTTGGAAACTAAAGGATTCTTAGCAATTACAGTTGGCAGGCTCTACCATCCTAAGTGCGCAAAAGTCAGGCCTGGTAAATGGCCTTGATGAATGCTGCGTTTCCAACTTTGTATTGTTGAAAAGAATCAGATGTTTCCTTGGAGAAGTTATGCGCCTTAGATTGTATTCCCTCATTATAATTGCAAAATTTTGAGGTAAAGTTCACTATTCATTGCCTTCTAGTTGCTACGCCCCGTTTCTGAGTACTACTCCCACCTAACAGCTGTTCAGACTGGAGATCTCGGAGTACTCTTTGACGACTGTATTCCTGTGTTTTCCAAAAGCAGATGTCCTTGAACGTTTGTTGTCTGTGAAGACATGTCATTCGTTATCTATGTAAAATTAGGTGTGTAATTGCGTCGCCCAGACTATGAAGGCTAAATCGCTACTGAGAGATAGTAGGAAAACCAGCACTTTCACAAATGTCATTCCGAGGTCACTCCTGCACCCAGCAGGGAGCGAGCTCTTGCACCTGGGAATTTTGCTGATGTACTCGTATATTTTCCTGCGTGTAGCGAGAGAGAGTTCTTGTCTATGCAGCGAAGTCATAACGAGCAGTGTAAATATGACAGTAGTTTGTCTTCCCATTCCCAGACGGAAGGCTACCTTGGAAGTTCCCTATCGGTCTCGCACTATGCTCACCTGCCTTTACCAGGATCGAATTAAACAAGTTTACGTCATCCATTGCCCTTAGAAAAGGTTTTTTTCAGGCGATGCACTGGCCGCCATCTCCCGAGCGCTAGCCTGGAACCGTTTGTCACATTTTCAGGCTAGGCTTCCCTCTCCTCCAATTCTTTTGGTGAGTACACCTTTTCACAAGCTGGAATCGAACTCAGTTCGCCCGCACACCAGGCGGATACCGTAACAGTTCCGCACTTAACAGGCCGGATTTACCAATAGGCTAATTAGCCTGAAGCCTAGGGCTTCAAAACTTTAGAAAAGGGGTTCAAAAGGGCTTGAAAAGAGCCTCAAAATTGAAATAGCCTAGGACCTCTCAATATCTAAATCCGGTACTGGCCCTTAACATCGTTACGAAATTGAGGTTCGGGAAAGGACAAATGACACCACTTATCCACTCACGGGACAAAAATTCACCTTGTGCACCGGTTTACGTCGTGTACCCGCTTTGGTGGTGCAGAGGCGCGTGCTCGACCTCCGCGTTAGTGGTTCCATCTTCGATCCTGGATCGAGGTGTGTTGACTTCTTCCGGCGAGAGAGAAAGGGTGGCCCTCGGTGCACCTTTCGTAGGATAGAAATTAAAGCAGTGACCCTCCCCGCCCCTTACGTCTGTGTGTACGATGCCACCACTGCATGGCGAAGAACCCTTTCCACATGGAACATGAGGTGTAGGAGCCCGGTGGAGTGCCGCCGGCTGCGTAAAAAAATGGTTCAACAGTTGGCCCATGTGTCCCAATAGGACAAAAATGGGTATCCACCCTAATCACTGGCGGAAAAAGTTAGTCATTGTTTGTTTTGTAAAAATTGTTGGCATCGTGCCCGGAGGGGGACAAAGTGAGGGAATGATGGTCCGTTTGAGCTGAAGAGGGAAGCGGATTTTAGGCAATGAGTGAATGACCAGGTGATATGTGTGTAATGGTGTTAAGAGCGTTAAAATTGAAGCGGTAAGACATTATCTATCATGGAAGTACTTAAAAGTTAGTATGTTATCGGATGGCACTCTTCCACCCTTCCCCCTAAATATGAGTTGTAATTTGTTGAGTGGGCCTAAATATTTACAATTTATGTTTATTTTTCATAGGTGTCTATTTTCATGTGGTTGGAGAAGGAGTTGTTAAGTTTACAGACCGAAATCGAAATCGGTTTAGCGACAAAGAAAGCTACATCGATTTCCGAATGCGACTGCTGGGGGAACCAGGTATTTCTGTTTAATGTCCACTTATGTTAATTGATCACTACTTTATCTCTCAAACGAGTTCATTAACTGTTTAATTTAATTTTTATGTTGACCGCCTCTAGAAAATAGAAATACACATATCGTTTCTTTAAAAGAAGCGCAGATCGTTTGCCTTTGACACTTTTAGGGGCTCTTGAACTCGTTTGGTGGTAGTAGTTGACCTAATAATCATTTTTGTTTTTTTTCTTTCTGAAAAAGCGAATGATAGCGGATAGCCATAAATCGCAGTTTCATGTTGGTTGACGTCAGTTCTGTACCACTACGATTAGTGTGATTCTTTACATATTTTTACTCTAAAAGTATTAATCACCGTTGTGTAATGATAGTATTTATCAGTAATGTCGTCACCGTTTCTAATAGCCTGTTTGAGATAAACACAATCTGCTTGATTCTACTTCCCACAAGTCTATTAACCGGGGTTGCAGTACCTCATCCGTCAACAGGACTCTTGAATAATTGATGTCCATTGTAATACTTATTTCGTAATCTTCACTTACTAATTTTTTTCGTGTCATGGCCTCCTGTTCGCCGCCCCTTTTTGTCACTTATTTAGTTACTCATTGATTACTTTTTCGCGCCTATTTATTTCTTTAGTTCCTTTCATTGGGGTTTTTTTTTTGGTTGCAGCCTTCTTTTCTAGTACCTTATTCATTTTTCTCTAGGTTCCTCTTTGAATATCATCACTGTCCCACTTTGATTTTCCTCTAGGTCCCACTTTGATTTTCCACTAGGTCCCACTTTGCTTTGCCACTTGGTCTCACCTTGATTTTCCACTAGGTCCAACTTTGATTTTCCTCTTTTGATCCCACTTTGATTTTCCTCTAGGTCCCATTTTGATTTTCCTCTAGGTCCCATT
>JAAFCE010004287.1:5126689-5142311 GCA_013389805.1 Trigoniulus corallinus
CAGAGAGGAGAGAGAGAGAGACAGAGATTCAGAGAGGAGAGAGAGAGACAGAGATTCAGAGAGGAGATAGGGAGAGACTTAATGAGGTGGGAGGCCCAGAAAGCAGAGAGAAAGACCGAGCGATACAAATAGAAAGAGGAAAGACAGAGACGCGGGGGAGGGAGAGAGAGAGAGGCAGAGATCATAGAGAGACAGACGCACAAGGGGGAGAGACTCGGAGAGGAGAGGCAGAGACGCAGAAAAGAGAGAGAGACAGAGGCGAGAGACAGACAGACACACCGAAAAAGGATAGAGACTCGGGGAGAGAGAGAGACCTGGAGGCATTAGCACTTTAATGGCCCTTTCTAATTCTTTCAATTAATATGTGATTTTTGTTGTACATAACTGAAAAGGAAAGAAGGAGAGAGATAGATAAACCTAATTTTTTGATGCACACTTGACCTTTGAGACTCTCTTGAAAAGTTCTGTGTAGTGAAATTATAATAGAAGATTTTGAAATCAGACAAGGGACTGCTGACGTAGGCAGCACCACAAGAGCCAACTTGCTCTGTAGGTTCACATAACTAGTTACAATCATCCCATTTGTGAGTTCAAAAGTTGTATTTGAAAGCTTATCAGTATTAAATATCGGAAAAATCAAGTAGTAAGTAAATAATACAACATTTCTCGCCCTCTTCCCCGGTTCAAGTAAGGAATCAATCGTTCTGAAATAAGTCGCGTCGACCACAATAAGCTAATTGTGGTTTGTTGTCAGGCTATCAGTAGACGTTGCAAGAAGAATGCATTAAAGCTTAATGAGGAAAATGAGTTGAAGTAGTTTTTTTTTCAAATATTTACACCTTCTTCTCTTCCTCATCTGACGTGTTTCAAGCTCGGTTCTGGGTCAAATTGCAAACACGATTCTGATTATTGATAAAAGTACACTCTTGTACCCCCCCTCTCCCTCTTAGATGAGACATAATTTTTCAATTATAGTTCATGTTTCTACTGCTACAATTTTAGTGGTGGCATGTGAAGCTCTGCTGCTGCTGTTAGTAAATTGGCTGATAACATAATCGCAATTTAATGTTGGTTTTTTTTTCCGCGGAATTTATAAATGTAACAGTTTTGTAACTAAGGAATTTCTGATATTGTTCAACAGCATGTCGGGATTTTTCCCTCAAAACTCTCTTATATGTGTAGTATATTTTAAGGTATATTAGTTAGTAGTGATAAAGTCAACTCCGGGTTTCTATTTTTAGTTTCGTAATCATGCTATCAGACGTTACTAATATTTTAGTTGCTTATTGCTTGTGGCATTCAACAGAAAATTAATTTGTTTGATCTCTTTAAAATTGATGTTTTGTTTTCAGAATTGGTGCTCACTACTGCCAACTCATACTTGGTGGAGTAATAATTAATTATAATTTTAGATATTTTCTCTAGAAACTACTGATTAATCACTTTATTATCAAAATTTACAATATATTTGCAGAAAATATCCTAACCATTATATGCAGTAGCTGTTCTAGGTGTTAGTTGTGCTGATTGCAACAGTTCAGATTGGTTCCGACTGGTTTAACTGGGTCGCAGGTTCGATGCTAGTTCGGTGTACTTGTTGCCTATTTCGAGTAAGCGAAAGAAACTCTTCAAGTGCACTTGCGACCTGTTCTCCCCCGACCTTGGTAAATGATTTCGGAGGTTGACAGACTCTCGGTTGAACCTAGTTGTTGTTTGTTGGTGTTTAAGGTCCCATCAACTACAAGGCCATTAGAGACACGTCCACTGTATAGTTCTAGTGCAAAGACTGCACAGACACTACACTAATGCGACGATTTTTGGGTATTAGCAGTACCCAGTTTTCCCGAGCGGCCACCCATGTCACTACTAGCTGGGGTTGCATTGCTTAACTTCAGTGATCAGACCAGAACTGGTGTGTCCAACGCAATTCGCCGCTCCCGGTTGAACCTAGGGTGAACCTGGATTCCCCTTCGGTTTAGTTCACTCGTCTTTTCTCCCTCCCAGAATCTCTCCCCCACCCCTACGCACAGGAACATCGCGCTCCTCTGCGTGGTCCCACGGGTCAGATGACCCAGCAGCACGGAATCTACTGTAAGCTGCTCGCTCGCTGCAGAAATGCACTTGAGCAAAAAGATATTTGAAACAAAAAGTAAATTAGTGGTGCGTTTTGCGAGGGAAGCAGTCTTCTGCTGAAATTTCTTTTAAGCAGTGGCGTAACTTTAGTCGTGGAACCTGGAGCAAGAGGCATTCGAAGCACCCCCTCCCTCCCCTGTTGCTTGTCCTGAGCAGACTAGGTGGCACTTTTTAATTGCTGTAAAGTCGTCGCATAGGCATTGTGTCGTGGCGGCTGATTTCCAGCAAGACAGTCAAGGCACCTCCACCAAAGTGGCGCTTTTTCGGGTGTCCGGGACAATTTAATCTCATTGCCCCTACAAGTTACGCCACTGCTTTCAAAGTTCTAAAAGCCAGTGCGCACTGATGCAGTTTACAGGAAACTAAATGGGCAGTACTATATGGCAGAGTCGTGGGATGCCCATTTTGACCAATGGACACGGGCACCAAATTTTGGACAGTATTTGCTGGTGTTTTAGGGCCCTTTAACTACAAGCATCGTCATTTAGGGCCCGTCAACTACAAGGCGATTAGAGTCCCGTCCACTGCGTAGTTCTAATGCAGAGATTGCACAGACACTTCAGCAATGCGACGATTTTAGGGTATTGGCAGCTACCCAAAGCAGCTATCCAAAGCAGCTACCCATATCATTACTAGCTGGGGTTGCGTTGCTTAACTTCAGTGATCAGACGAGAACTGGTGTCCAACGCAATAAGCCGCTCCCCCCAGTATTTGTATGGAGCCGACTTCAAACCTAATGCTGCTTATTGACCATCAGGATTTTTCAATTCGTTGGGACTTATTCCTCCACACCGACAGACACCAGGAGCAGGGCGAGTTTCTACACCTGTAAATTTTGTACCGATCTACAAGTACTCCGGGAGCGACGAGTTGCGTTGGACACACCAGTTCTCGTCAGATCACTGAAGTTAAGCAACGCAAGCCCAGTTAGTACTGACATGGGTGGTCGCTCGGGAAAGCTGGGTAATTCTCATACCCAATAATCGTCGCATTGGTGTGGTGTCTGTGCGGTATATGCATCGGACCTACACAGTGGACGGGTCTCTAATGACCTCGTAGTTGACGGGACCTTAAACAACAACAAACAAACAAACAAACCCAGTTAGTACTGACATGGATGGTCGCTCGGGAAAGCTGGGTACTGCTAATACCCAATAATCGTCGCATTAGTGTAGTGTCTGTGCAGTCTATGCATTAGAACTATGCAATGGACGGGTCTCTAATGACCTTGTAGTTGACGGGACCTTAAACACCAACAAACAAATATGCATTAGAACTATGCTGTGGACGGGTCTCTAATGACCTTGTAGTTGACGGGACCTTAAACAACAACAACTCCATCCGGTAGGTGGAAGGCGCACCAGGACCCCCCCTCTCTCTCTCTGTCTGTCTCGTCCGAAAGAAGCAGCCACCCGCCTCGACCTAGGCTAGAACCTGAAGCCACTAATGCAGTTGTCCAGCGGATTAGGGAAAAGAATCCTTTAAGGGCCATAATTTGAGAGAGCTGGGGCGGAAGAATGGGGTAATATGTAGTGTGGACATGAGGCAAAAAGGACGTGATAACAATTTTGGTACAAGCCAATATTAACTCCATTATATAATAATCTAAGAGGAAAAAACTCTAGTTCATATCGTGTAGTAAGTCGAGTTGATTGAGATAAATATGTATTTATACCGTTCCTGGAAATTTTAGGGGACCAGTAGCGCGATGTTGACCTATTCCCTCCTCTAGGGTCTAAATTTATAAAATGAAACACAACTGATAGGTGTGATTGAAGATGTGGTGCTCATATCGACCTGTTGTAATGATAGTCACTGAAAGATAGGAGTAAAACCACGCTACTGGTTTCGGCCTGTGTGGTGGTGGGGTTGTGGTGTTAGTTGATTAGCCATTATCCAACACAATTTATTTGTAACCGGCCTTTGAGTCTGTCTCCCCTCTCTCTGATAGGGAGCATTCCAGAAAGTCAAAATTTACCTCCTTTTGTGAAAGCAGCTTTTCGCTAAATTTGCGAAATAATCAATCTGTCTACTTGTTTTGATAAGATTTTGATTTATAATCTGAACAACCTACTTTATTATTATGATATTTAAGATCAATTTATTAAATGCAGTAGGGAATTTATTATTTGGCAACGAATATTTCGGGAGTGTGTAGCCGTCGGCCTTTCAAACATTTAACTCCATTCACCTGGCGCCAGGCATAGGGTGAGGTTCTTTCTATACCTGGTAATCTTACTGGTTTCCAAACCCTCGTAAATATTACCCAAGTCTAGGATTTCTAGCATGGAAGGCTACTGGGCCTGTCAGGCCGATTTTAACCATCTAATTCCACTTCGGGACCTGTCAGACCGAGTTCAAATCACCAATTCCACTTCGGGATTTGTCGGGGCAGGTCGGGGCCGAATTAGGTAAACCAATTCCAATTCCATCAAGTTGCATTGGACACACCAGTTCTCGTGAAATCAATGAAGTTAAGCAATGCAAACCCACGTTAGTACCAACATGGGTGGTTGGTAGTGAACGTTGGGTTCTGCAAATTTCCGCTCTGCTGCGTCCTCTACACCTACTACCTCCTCACCCGCGGGCAGCCTCCTAAGGATTCGGCCTGTTATGGCTGCTTGGCTAACTCCCCAACCTGTTGACGTAGCATGGAACGTAATCTGTCAGGCCCAGTTTAAATGGCCAATTCCACTTTGAGACCCGTCAGACCGACTTCAAATGACCAATTCCACTTTGGGACCTGTCAGGACCGAGTTCAAATGACCAATTCCACTTCGGGACCTGTCAGACCGACTTCAAATGACTAATTCCACTTCAGGACCTGTCAGGCCGGCTTCAAATGACCAATTCCACTTCGGGATCTGTCAGGGACCCATTTCAAATGGCCAATTCCACTTTGGGACCTGTCAGCCCGACTTCAAATCACCAATTCCACTTCAGGATCTGTCAGGGCCGAGTTCAAATGACCACTTCCACTTCGGGACTTGTCAGGGCCGAGTTCAAATGACCAATTCCACTTCGGGACCTGTCAGACCGAGTTCAAATGACCAATTCCAATTCGAGATCTGTCGGGGCCGAGTTGGGTAAACCAATTCCACTTTGAAATCTGTCAGGCCAAGTTTAGGTAGCCAATTCCACTTCGGGACCTGTCGGACTTCACTACAAACCTATAGAACTTATCCACAGTCATCCTGTGGACCCCATCTGATTTCCTGTACGCATTTCATACTTCACCCCTGCCCCTTTCAGTGACCATATGCTCTGTCCCGGTTATCCTTCAGATTACCTTCGTCTCAGTTAAAGGGTAGTTCTGTACCATCTCCTGCTTATTTTGTGGACTGAAGTGATTGGGACTCAGCGAAATACTTAGTGCCATCTGCACATAGGCTGCAACGGCGGCCGAGGTCCCAGTGAACAGCTCGTCCCTTATCCTCTAGAACGAGCAGGGATTACCCCTTTCTTCTTCTCCTCTCAAACGTCCCACTGTAAGATTTGAGGAGAGGCTTATCACATATTGATATGCTTTTGATGTACGTAAATATAATTGTATGGTTCGATAGAAAGTTTTCGGTGGCCTCGGAAAGATACGTCAATGAAATACTGGGACGGGTCGGGGAGGGAGAAGAGAGGGGAGATTTAAGGATGTTTGATTAGTGTCCCAAAGTACTAGAAATTGGCCCACTTTCTCTCTGTGTCTAGTTCCCTCGCCCAAAAAAGCAGAAAGAAAGCACTAGCCACGACCAGGATCGGCCATGAACTCAAAAGAAAAGCACACTATCTCCACTCCCTGTCTTTCTTCCCCTGTCCCATGTTCAACCACGAGCCATTTTTCGTGGGCCAAATTCACGTGGACCTCATATGTATTGATATTGCTACTGATTGTTTTTTTTATAATTCCACAGTTTCTTTGAATCTTTAGTTACAAATGTAATCACGGAGTGTCAGTTTGACACCCCTGTGTCACAGCGTCAAGATATAAATGATTTTTCGTTGAAATATTTGATTTCGTTGCCAGATTAGAGAACCAACAAATTGTGATAACGGCTTAAGTGTCATCATTATTAGACCCTTATCCCGCCAGTGGCAGGCTAAGGTCTGCCGGTTCTAGCCCCTCACTCCCTCCAATTTCCCAACAGGTCCTCGTCCATCCCGGAGCGGCTTATTGCGTTGGACACACCAGTTCTCGTCTGATCACTGAAGTTAAGCAGCGCAACGCCAGTTAGTACTGATATGGGTGCCCGCTTGGGAAAACTGGGCACTGCTAATACCCAAAAATCGTCGCATTAGTGTAGTGTCTGTGCAGTCTCTGCACTAGAACTATGCAGTGGACGGGGCTCTAATGACCTTGTAGTTGAAGGGCCCTAAAACACCAACAAACATACAGCCCGTCCATCCCACATACTATGATATTCTTACGTACAAACCTGCCCCCACGTCTGATGTGGCCTTCCCCTGCCCCGGATGCAGTGGCGTCACTAGGGTTGGCGTCACTAGGGTTGGCGTCACCCGGTGCGGGGGACACCATGGTGTCACCCCCTCTCCCGAAAAAAGCGGCTTTTTGTGCTTTGGTGTCACCCCATTTCTCATGGTGCGAGTGGTGTCACCCGGTGCGGCCCGCACCCCCCTAGTGACGCCACTGTCCGGATGTTTTCCAACTACCTGCATTCCCATAAAGGTCCTAACGAGCACCTCCCCCTCTTCCTATTGCATGTCCATTACACACCCCACGCATTTCAGCTATCGTCATGCTGTTATCATGATCAGCATAGCGGGCTTAACCACTGCCCCTGTAGACTTTCCTCTTTAACCTTATTGGGACCTTCCGATCATACAGGACTCCACTTGCCTGTCTCTACGTCATCCACCCCATGTTGATCCTATGGGCAGGGCCGGTGCTATATTTTGCTGGGCCTTGTGCAAAATAATGAAGCGATTAATAATGATTGATTAATTTATTTGACACCGCACTGCGATGGCTGTGCCTGTGCTAATAGGTGGAGATGATCCCAGGCAAAATATCAACTCAACTCTCCAAATGCGCGGGGCCTGTGCCGTCGCACAGTTCGCACGCCCATCGCGCCAGTGCGTGTGCGTGTGCAGCCAAGTTGCGTTGGACACACCAGGTCCCGTGAGATTACTGAAGTTAAGCAGCGCAAGCCCACGTTAGTATCAACATGGGTGGTTGTTAAAGAACGTTGGGTGCTGCAAATTCCCCCTCTCCTGCGTCCTCTTCACCTACCTCCTCATCTCCCGTGAGCAGCCTCCTAAGGGTTCGTCCTGTTATGGCTGCTTGGCTTACTCCCCAACCCATGAAATTAATCCAGTACATCGGAATCTATTTCTCCATTGCTCCAGAACACTGGTCCTAGGTACTTTAATTCTTGCACATTTTTCGTCACTTCGCCCCCAAACAGTACGTCACCATTATTTCCCTGTCCTTCCCAATTGAAAGCTATATACTCTGTCTTCTTCCTGTTCCCGTTTTAGCCCCCCACCCCCTACTCTATCGTTGCTTTAATATCGTCCAGACTCTTTCTACATTTCTGGGAGCGGCTGTATTTCGTTGGACACACCAGTTCTCGACTGATCACTGAAGTTAAGCAACGCAACCCCACGTAGTACTGGCATGGGTGACCCCTTTTGGAACACTGGGCACTGCTAATACCCAAATTGTGGTAACGGCGTATTGTCTATGCAGACTCTGCATTCGAACTACGTATTGGATGCAAGTGCAATGGACAGGGCTTGCATTTCTGGAGTCGCAAGTTTTAAAGGGAGATGATTTGGCCCGTCATGGATGAGTGTTGGGCAGTGAGGAAGAGCCACGAAAAGAGAATGCAAGTAGCTGAAATGCGAATGTTACCGGTACACTAATGAGTACCGGTACATTAGAGGTAGCTTGGGAGTGGGGGGACATCGCAGAAAAGATTAGGGAGAACAGATTGAGGTGGTTATTTTCTTTTTGTTTCTTTGGTGTTTTAGGGTCCTTCAACTACAAGGTCATTAGAACCCCGTCCACTGCATATTGTTGTTGTTTGTTGGTGTTCTAGGGCCATTCAACTACAAAGGTCATTAGAGCCCCGTCCACAGCATAGTTCTTATGCAGAGACTGCACAAACACTACACTAACACGATTATTTTTGGGTATTAGCAGTACCCAGTTTTCCCAAGCGACCAGTACTAGGCGGGGTTGCGTTGCTTATCTTGAGTGATCAGACGAGAACTGGTGTGTCCAACGCAATTCGCCGTTCCCTCCACTGCATAGTTCTAGTTCAGAGACTGTATAAACACTACACTAATGCGACGATTATTGGGTGCTATCAGTACCCAGAGTTCCCAAGCGCCCACCCATGTTACTACTATCAGGGGTTGCATTGCTTAACTTCAGTGATCAGACGAGAATTGGTGTGTCCAACGCAATAAGCCGGTCCTCATTGAGGTGGTATGGGGATGTGATGAGAAGAGGGGAGGAAAAGCTCGTGAGGTCCATTACGGGGAAAGCGGGGTGGACGGGAGCAGAGGGCTAGAACCCACAGACTCGACCCTGCCATAGGTGGGATAAGGGTATGATGGTGGTGGTTTATTTGTACGCAGGAAACGCTGGCGTGGTTAGTCACAAGGCCGGCTCTAGCACTTATGCGGCCCCGGACAAAAAGACAAATTGCCGCTCCTTGAAGCAGCGTCGTGTTCGCGTGCTCTGTGACGCCCGGAAATGTTGTTGGCCTGGACAAATGTCCGGGTTGCCGCCCCCCCCTTAGAGCGGGCCCTGTAATAGTCAGGGGAAGAATAGGGGAGCGGCGAGTTGCGTTGGACACACCAGTTCTCGTCTGATCACTGAAGTTAAGCAACGCACGCCCAGTTAGTACTGACATGGGTGGTCGCTCGGGAAAGCTGGGTACCGCTAATACCCAATAATCGTCGCATTAGTGTAGTGTCTGTGCAGTATATGCATTAGAACTATACAGTGGACGGGTCTCTAATGACCTCGTAGTTGACGGGGCCTTAAACTCCAACAAAGAAAGAAGGGAAGAATAGAAAGTTAATAATGTGGTCAAATGCTTTATTAAAAGTTCAAACATAGGAAAAATGAAGAAGAGACTGCAGATTTGAGCCAGATTTGCCAATTTTTTCGTTGGGAAACCCAATTCCTGGTCGGGAAGCTGTTTATTGGAGAAGACAGCCGTTGGCCAACCGAGATTCCATCATATTGATTTGTGAGATCCTGACAGGAACCGCCAAAAAGGTTTTTCGAAGTAATCAAATATCGGTTGCAAGTTTTGATGTCATATTTTCTCATATTTATATATATTTTTATGACACATGTTTAAAATATTAGTGAATTAACAGTAATCAATTTTGACGGCAACAGTGGAAACTTGCTATCCATCATCATGATGATATGTCTGCTGATATTCTGACATCTCTCTCTCTCTCTGTATGTGGGTGTACTGCTGGTGTACTACCTTCCTATCAGGAGGTGATAATTTTTTTAAAATATCTCTCTTTTTATTAACGGAAAGTTCATTTATTTATCATATATTCGGTGCTTCATTTTTATCTTGTAGCACGAGTACTGATGAAAATGATTTTAATGATTATCTACAGCAGTTTAAAAGGGATGCATCATCCAGTGATAGAATCAATGTCTTATTCCACCAGGTAAAAGAAAGTAGCAGTAGTATTGACTACTGCCAAAAAAATATTAGTTCATATTCGTGCTTCTTTTTGTCCCTTGGTGTGGTTTAAGCTCATTTTAAAAAATTTTAATTGAAAACCGAAAAATGAAACATAAATGCATCATGATAGTGTTCAAAGTAATTTGTACTGGATTTTATTTATTGACTTTATTTCAAACAGTATATGGCGGTAAGTAATGGATGAAATTAACCATTTTTTTTTAATTGTAGATTACTTCTGTAGATTACTTCTTGCTCTCCAAAATAGTTAATTATTGTCATTATTTTAATTTTCTAGAACAAACAACTGTTTCTTGTGATTTTGAGGACACTTTGTGTAACTGGAAAGTGGATGCTATTAATGGAGTCCCATGGATAAACACACAATATAACACCTATCCCGATGCGCCTCTACCAACTAACGGTAATTTCGTAATACATTTTTAATATTTACGCTACATGGACTTATTCAAAAACCAAACTAATCTCTCTGCCGTCGGTAACTTACCTTCAGCCAGGCAGAGCCCGCTCTAAGGGGGGGGCAACCCGGGAATTTGTCCCGGGCGCCATTTTGGCTGTAAGTGTGAGAACAGAGCGCTGCTTCAAGGGGCGGCAAGTTGTCCTTTTGTCCGGGGCGGCAATTTGTCCTTTTGTCCGGGGCGGTATAAGTGCTAGAGCGGGCGCTGATCCAGGGACGGATGCCGCAATTCCTCCCCCCTCAGTGCCTCAGTGGGGAGCAACTGATGAGGCATTTTTGAATTCGTATCCCCATTTCTATACTGACCCGCCGCGGTTAGCACGCTCGGCAACTGCGTCAGTAGTTCTAGGTTCGATACTGGACCGCGGTGGGTTGACTTCTTTCGGGCGAGAGAGAGAGAGAGGCCTAGAGTGCACCTTCTTTCGGATGAGAAGTAAAACCGAGGTCCCGTGTGGGTGCACGATGTCACTCGTCCGTAAAAGATCCCTCTCTACTATGCAACGGGTAGATGAGGCAAAATTTCCAGGTGTAGCAGCTCGACCCCTGGAGTCGGTGGAACTCCCCAACGAACTATAGACCGACGATAAATAAGCGTAGGGGTGCAGCTTTGGCCGGCAACCGCCTAAAATTTAGGGGCGCCATTTTGGCTGTAAGTGCGAGAACAGAGCTCTGCTTCAAGGGACGGAATTTGTCTTTTTGTCCGGGGCGGCATAAGTGCTAGAGTAGGCGCTGTTAGGAGTTGCTTTATCCCCATTTCTATACTGCCAGTCTAATCTGTAGTTGGCTAACCACTGAAGATAGGACAGGACCTAGGTAATTGCTAGCTAGGAAGGTAGAGGACCTAATTTATACTAAAGGATTCTGAATATAAAAAAATAGCAACTCCTAACCCTTGTCCCGCGTATGGCAGGGTCGGGGACCCATCTTGTCCCTCTGAATGGACACAGGGCAATATATTGGTCATAGTTTTTCTGCAGCCGGTTGCCTGCCGCCATTCTGAATATTTCAAAATATTTGGGCCGTACTTTTTTGAAGTGCTCCCCCTGATCCGCCCCTGCCTTCAGCAATAGATATGTAGACTGACAACATTGTCTGCCCAATGTCTTTCATAGAGGTTCATTGTGTCTCAATGAGTCGCTATGCTGTCAGTCAGGGCCGGCCTTCTCTATAAAGGGACCCGGGTGCAAAAATCCTTTTAGGGCCCCAAAATATTTTTCCAAAAGTAAAAACTCCTATTAGATGCCCTCCTATCCCATTCTGAGATCCTTCCTAATTTTGAAAGGTCTTACATTTTTGGATGATGCCATGTGTCCTAATATGTCGCCAATGCATTTATGAGTTGGTCTGCTATGTAACACCTAACGTTATCTTCACCCATTTTGGTTTTGACAGCCTGTGGCTGGCAATCAGTTCGTGGGGCAGCTGAGTGACCCACAACACCAGAAAGGTTGTACAACCCTGGTGTAGTTCAATGGCAGGGTGGTAAGGTTACGTTTAGGTAATGGTGCATTGGCAGGGTCGAATGAGGGGCGTTGCCCCCCACAATGACGTATTAAACTTTTAATATTAGCAATGATCTGGGCCTTGATGGGTACTTATGATCGGACCCCCTCAATCGTGGGGCCCGGTTGTTGTTGTTTGTTGGTGTTTAAGGTCCCGTCCACTGCATAGTTCTAATGCATATACTGCACAGACACTACACTAATGCGACGATTATTGGGTATTAGCAGTACCCAGCTTTCCCGAGCGACCACCCATGTCAGTACTAACTGGGCTTGCGTTGCTTAACTTCAGTGATCAGACGAGAACTGGTGTGTCCAACGCAACTCGCCGCTCCCAGTGGGGCCCGGGTGCAATGCACCCTCTGCATCCCCCGGATGGCCGGCCCTGCTGCCAGTTGGCCCTGCCATAAGCGGAAAAAAGGATTAAGTAGTAGTAGATGAGAGAACGACGAACGAAGATGATTGGTTTTGTCTTTTGAATGGTCGATAAAAAGATTTTACTAATTCCGACGTTTATTTCGTGATTTTCTAGGAACGGGGGTTATGGCTGTGGAAACTACAGTAAATGGCACAATACTGTCAAATCTGAATGCCACATTTACCATCGAAATTGACACTAGAATCGATATCAGCATTTGGATGAGAGATTATGATCAGAGTTTCTTAGAGTTACTTATTTTAAAGGATGGTGGAACACAATGGGAGTTGATTCTTTATGTACCTGCCACGGAGTTTGCTAATGTTACATCACAATTTAAGTCTTACAGTGTCATGATATCAAGTCCACCACAACCAACGGTGAGTTAATTGACATCTCAGATTTACAAACTTGTGCTATGTCAGGGCAGTACTCTTCATATTTAGACGTTATTCAATAGAGAAGTTCCCAAATTACAACCCCTTCCGTAGTGCTGAGTTTCAGGCTGTATTTGTCCCGGTCTAAGGTCCCGATGGGAGTCCTGGGTTAATGAAACTTAAACTTTATTTTAATCTTACTTTTGGAACTTCAAAACTTCCCTACCATTCGCGCATCTCGCTCGTCGTTGCAGAGGTGGTGTTTTGAACTCGTGCGCCCTTCGCGAGAGAGGGCGAAGCCCCCAAAACGCCTTCCGTTGGACGGGAAGTAAAGCTGTACCCTTATACCACACGAGGGCCACTTGGATATGTGTAGATCGGTAAAAATTTCCAGGTATAGCAGCTCGTCCCCTGCCGTCCAACTGATCCCCCATGTGTCTCATTAGGGCATAGATGGGCACTCGAACCTGCCTTAGGCGGGAAATACGTCCTGTGGTTTATAAAAGTTACGATTTTGACGCTTGGGACCTTTTCTTCAGGTGCTCATTTCAGCTTTTTTTTTCTGGGGCTCATGACTTTACTGTGCCACTGCCCGTACTGAAAATTTATAAAAGGTTACTCTCCTACTACTGAAATGGCTGACTGCAACAGCTACTCACATGAAATCCCTACACTGTCCATTCTTGACCGCCTCATGAGTTTCTCAGATGATCACCTTGTTTTTCGAAAGCGTTACTGCTGTATATATTCCTCAGCTTTTCTTTATTTCTATCTGGTGTTCCTGTCAGCTGACTTCCGACTTCTGAACATCCCCACCACTACAGTGGGTTTAATAATGTGTGGCGCGTTAAGCTCCTGGTTGTTGTTGTTTGTTGTTGTTTTAGGGCCCTTTAACTACAAAGGTCATTAGAGCCCCGTCCACTGCGTAGTTCTAATACAGAGACTGCCCAGACACTACACTAATGCGACGATTTTTGGGCATTAGCGCCCACCCATGTCAGTACTAGCTTGGGTTGCGTTGCTTAACTTCAGTGATCAGACGAGAACTGGTGTGTCCAACGCAATTCGCCGCTTCCTAAGCTCATGGTGGGCTGGCCATAAAGAGTAGTGAGCTATCCCCATAGGACCGTAGTCATCCAGGTGCCAACGGACCGATTTTTATTGACAATTTATATTTTACTTTTATGAAAACCAATTCTTTACATTCGTCCCTTACAAATGGGAAGGGTTAAAGGATTTGCTGAACCAAGCAGGAGATTTCCCCCTAACTTCACGGCCCGTATTTAATTCAGTACAGTATTTAGTTTCTCGACATGTGATTAAGCACTCCAAACTCCCAAATACCTTTGAACTTCCCTAAGGAGGCAAGGGCAGTATTTTCCCACATCAGTCTCTCAAATTAAGGAACCTTTTCTACACGGGAAAATAAAACTGTCGCCGACAGAACCGCTAATAGGGTCTTCAGCGCCCACCTGAAATTCTCAAATAAGCACCCCTCTCCGTTATTTTGAATAATGTTGAATACACCTGTCATTGTTATAACATCGAAGTGGCGCTCCTTCCGCTGCTCCTCCGGCTTCCGCAGGCTCTAGCTGTCAATGTTCGTAGGGTTGAAGATTCTAGCCCTATCTTCCAATGTCAGTAGATAGTTCTTCGCGGATTAAGTCATTGACGTTAAGATAACCGAAAGCATGCTTACCTGGGGTGAATAGGGATGATTGGATTGAGATGAACCTGTTCCATCTGTGCAGAAGACCCTAGTTCAATTCCCGAGCTCGCTGCTGCACTGTAGGTCCACCTTTTCAGACATCTTTGAAAATCTTTCTGTTGTGTTCAAAGTTTTACATGTTACTTTCTGTTTGCAGTAGCCAATCAAACTAGTTTCATGTCTACTTATTTTAAAGATGTTAATCTTTTATTTTTGTCAGAAAATGTCGCTTAGAATTCAAGGTTCCCTATCAGCGATTGATGCATTACTTCTTGTTGATTATATTTATTCAACAGGTAAGACTCAATTCATTTTATTTTTATCTCAATATAAATCTATACCCGCTATCGAATAATCATTGAGGGCAATCGACGGAGTTCTTGGCATCCCCCCCTCAAAGGCGATTTTAATTATCAAATCCAAAATTGTGTCTTTTCCTTTAAGAAAGAATAGGAAATATGCAGGTAAAGAGTATCCAGTGAACATAAAAGTCAAAATATGAGAAAAGGTTTCCATGTCGCGTAAGTGGCAATTGTGGCCCATGAATAAAGAGGAACAGCACAATAACGAATTTTACGCAAAATGAAACATCTTTTCGTAACGCACTCCTATAATAAACCACGCAAGAACAATACTGTTAGAATTCCCATATGTATACGAAGTAAATCCAACAGTTCGCTTTCGGGTGTGTTATACAGCAACCATCTGTAGAATGACACCGCACCCAGCCTATAAACGCACATAATACAATTCAAATTTAAGACTTCATGAAGTACATTTCTAACGTGTAAAATAAACCTTTCAGGATAACGACACTTATGTCCCTCACCAAATTTGTGAATAACTCTAATATGAGAATCGGTTTCTTAAATCAGTCAGGATAAAACCACCCTAGTGCATTAAACATTCATTCCGTATAACCCTATTACCAACACACGAAACTTTTTGTTTTTAGAAGTTCCAACAACAACGACTGTCACAACGACGGAATCATCAACTACAACCAGCCCAACACCCACCAGTCAGTCCACCACATCAACAGAGATTACCACACCTTCAACCGTCACAACAGAGACTACCAGTGAGTCCACTTCTTCAACTGAAACAACCAGCGAGTCCACTAATACACCTGAGACTACCACTGAGTCCACTACTGCAACAGAGACTACTAGTGAGTCAACTACTACACCAGATACTACCAGTGAGTCCACTACTACACCAGAGCCTACCAGTGAGTCCACTACTACACCAGAGACTACCAGTGAGTCCACTACTACACCAGAGACTACCAGTGAGTCCACTACTACACCAGAGACTACCAGTGAGT
>JAAFCE010004287.1:5152680-5163128 GCA_013389805.1 Trigoniulus corallinus
CAATACCAATAACAACTGAAGCAACATCTCCAACAACAACTGAAACAACATCTCCTACAACGACATCAATAACAACTGAAGCAACATCAGCAACAACTGAAACAACATCTCCTACAACAACATCAATAACAACTGAAGCAACATCTCCAACAACTGAAACAACATCAATAACAACTGAAGCAACATCTCCAACAACTGAAACAACGTCTCCAACTACAACAACTGAAGCAATACCAATAACAACTGAAGCAACATCTCCAACAACAACTGAAACATCTCCTACAACGACATCAATAACAACTGAAGCAGCATCTCAAACAACACCTGAAACAACATCAGCAACAACTGAAACAACATCTCCTACAACGACATCAATAACAACTGAAGCAACATCAGCAACAACTGAAACAACATATCCTACAACAACATCAATAACAACTGAAGCAACATCCCCAACAACTGAAACAACGTCTCCAACAACTACAAAAACTAGTACTGAAACAACAACCTCAGTAGCAACTAATACTGGACCCACTGAAACAACGTCAGCTGCGCCTGATGAGGATAACAGTACTACTGTGGTTATTATTGTGGTAGTCGTGGTCCTTTCCGTACTTCTTCTTGTTTTAGTCATCTTTGGTGCTTTGCGGTACAGGAAGCGACGTCAGATCTTGTCAGACAGTCTCAGTGGATCAGTAACGACAGTATAAAGTATAGGTGCTTTGTGTT
Source organism: Trigoniulus corallinus (assembly GCA_013389805.1). Taxonomy (NCBI): domain Eukaryota; kingdom Metazoa; phylum Arthropoda; class Diplopoda; order Spirobolida; family Trigoniulidae; genus Trigoniulus; species Trigoniulus corallinus. The sequence continues at coordinate 5,153,410 of JAAFCE010004287.1, forward strand.
TTTTTTAATATACACGAGATTGGGGTCCTTGTTTTGCAACAAAAAAGTTTGCAGTGTTTAGAATCACTTTTATTATAAATGGTGTGAGTGACCGGACCCATCAGAGTATTTCATCACGAAATGTAATTGATGCTACCTATGTAATAACTCTGTTGTATATCTAAAATATAGGAATTATTGAAAATTGAATCGATATTTTGTTTTTCGGCTGTGATATACATATATTTTTTTTTTTTTTTTATCAAACCAAGCTTGTCCTACAAGCCATTAATCGTGTTTATATGAAAAGAACGCTGTTTTAAATATTTTGTGTTTGTATTAATTTATTTATAAGCAATGTAATTTTATATAATATTTATCCCATTTTTTAACGTGTACATATTATGTCTACAGGTGCCAAAGTAGTAAATTAATTGTTAGAATATTTATTGTAGTCACCGTGTACAAATGTAATCACAAAGTTGGGTTATTTCTGTGATATCCACATTGTGACTGATCTCTACTAACCCTTTTCCCGCCTATGGCAGAATGGTTGCCCATCTCTGTCCCTCTCTCTGGGAGCGGCAAATTGCGTTGGACACACCAGTTCTCGTCTGATCACTGAAGTTAAGCAACGCAACCCCAGGTAGTACTGACATGGGTAGCCGCTTGGGAAAACTGGGTACCCCTAATACGCAAAAATCGTCGCATTAGTGTAGTGTCTATGCAGTCTCTGCGTTAGAACTACGCAGTGGACGGGGTTCTAATGACCTTGTAGTTGACGGGCCATAAAACATCAACGAACAAACAAAAATTTGTCCCTCTCTGAATGGACACAGAGGAGGTCTATTGGACTGTATTTTTACACAGCTGGCTACCAACCCCAATCAGTAGCATATCTAGGCTTGGTGTCACCTCCCACACACACTCGTCCATACGACATTCCCATGTACCGCACTTGAGTCACCAAAAATTTCGAAAATGAAAATGACAAATGTTTGATTTCCGTTCATTATTCTTGCAGGTTCTGGACGCTTCACTGGAGTGTTCCCAGCCAGAGCTGTCATACTGATAGGAATCATATTGAGATTGAGGACAGGAAACATCGGGACTCTCACAGTTACAGGGAGACTAGTCAGTAGGCCCTACCCCAAAACAGAAGGTTCAATATCGCATTCCTTCAGGAAACCAGATGGAAATTGAATACAGCAAGGACACTGGGAAAAGGATCCAAACATCTATATACATGGGTAGCAAAGAGGGACAAAATGGGGTGGGTATTGTATTATTTTGGGAAATGCAGAAAGGGATTAGTGCAGCCAAAAGAATTATGGTGTAGGACTAATTCTCATCAGTGCATGTGCCGCCAAGCGGGTCAGAACGAACAATTCAAAGTGGATTTCTGGAGGGACTTTGATGAGTTAGTATATCATCATCTCACCCTTATACCGCCGCGGCAGGGTCGTGTCAGCTCCGGGGTCTGCTCCTAGTCTCTGGAGCCTACTCCTGCGGCGGGGTCGGGTCTCACTCCCGTTTATCTCCTACCAAGCCCCCACCTCGCCCTGCGGGAGAGGCGAATTGCGTTGGACACACCAGTTCTTGTCTGATTACTGAAGTTAAGCAGCGCAACCCCAGCTAGTACTAACATGGGTGGCCGCTTGGGAAAACTGGGTACTGCTAATACCCAAAAATCGTCGCATTAGTAGTGTCTGTGCAGTCTCTGTATAAGAACTACGCTGTGGACGGGGCTCTAATGACCTTGTAGTTGAAGGGCCGTAAAACACCAACAAACAATAGCCTCCACCCCGCACGCCTCCATGTCGCTTCGCACCACCTGCTCCCATGTCTGTTTTGGTCTTCCCCTACTCCCTGGTACTCCTGATGACACCTCATTCATGTATTGCAGCATTCGCATCTCAGCCACTTTCATTCTCCTTTCCTGGTTCTTCCTAGCTGTCCAACACTCTGAGCCATACAGCATAGCGGGCCTAACGACCGTTCTGTAAACTTTGCCCTTCAACCTTTTTGGGACCTGGCGGCAGCACAGGACTCCACTTGCCTGCCTCCACTTAAGCCATCGTGCATTAATCCTATGGGTCTCGTCGGAGTCTCTCTTCTAAATAACGGAACTCCTGCACCACTGGTATTACCTCACCCCCACATCGAATCTCACCCCTTGCCCCTGGCCACTCCAATTGAAAGCTAAGTACTCTGTCTTCTTCATGTTCAAGATAGTATATGCCGTAAATTCCCAAATTACACAATGCAGTGGGATAGAGCGACAGAATTGTTTTACTGTACGCCTAATTACAGAGGCGTCACGAGGGTTGGCGCCACTCAGTGCGGTGACGCCAACGTATGGCGTCACCACCCTCAGTTACCGCGAAACATGGCACACCGTGGCGTCACCGCATTTGTGACGCCATGGTGTCACCCCTGCCCCCCGAAAAAAAACTTCCTGATATACCACCCCTTACTGTATGCGCTCATAAAACCCATTAAAACGGACTTGAGGCGCAGCTCTGTCCTGTTTGGTTTCCCTCTTTGGGTGTCACCCCGTTTGTCATGGTGCGATTGATGTCACCCGGTGGTGCCCGCACCCCCTAGTGACGCCAGTGCGCCCAAATGACATACGGGGGCCGCGGCTTTACTTCCTAACCGACGGAAGCCTCACTCGGGACCTCTCTTTCCTCCAAAAGAAGTCAGCACACCTCGATCCAGTATTGAACCGGTTTATCGAGCATGCAACTCCTGCGCCACCGATATCTGCACCCGATCCTGCCACAGGCGGCAACAGGGTTAGGAGTTATTGATTGAGATATGCACTGCAATGACAGACACAGGATGTTGTAAGAGATGTGTGATCTTGCTCCGTTGTGACTCACGCACATGACAACTCTCACGTTTTCATCAGCTGCTTTTCACGTGGCATCCGTTTTGCACACGAATTCAAATTACGTGGTCATTGGCCAAAGTCTGGAGTCCTGCAACCCCCGTCTCCTAATCTTTTTTTTTTTGTAAATTAATAGTTCAGGGATAACATCTACTAAGTAGCCGGGATCAGTGTTCCAGAGCCGCGCCTGCTCTAGCACTTATGCCACCCCGAACAAAAAGACAAATTACCGTCCCGGACAAATTGCCGCCCCTTGAAGCAGCTCTCTGTTCTCCCACTTAAGGCAAAATGGCGTCCCGGACAAATGCCCGGGTTGCCCTCCCCCCTTAGAACAGGCCCTGTTCCAGAGCAAAGGGGAAATATATTCAGATGTGACTCAAAGGATCAATGTGTGGTGGCTAAAGTGGAGACAGAAAAGTAGAGTCCTTTCTGATCCGGGGGTCCCAATCAAGTTGAAAGCGAAGTTCTACGGGGCAGTGGTTAGGCCGGCTATGCTATATGGATCTGGGTGTTGGGCAGTGCGAAAGAGGACATTGCGGTTGATTTGCTTCGTGGGTGTTTTAGGGCCCTTCAACTACAAGGTCGTTTGAGCCTCGTCCACTGCATAGTTCTAATGTAGATACTGCAAAGACACTACCGTAACGCGACGCTTTTTTGGGTATTAGCAGTACCCAGGTTTCCCAAGCGGCCACCCATGTCAGTACTAGCGTTGCTTAACTTCAGTGATCACCCCAGAACTGGTTTGTCCAACGAAATAGGCCGCTCCCAGGACATTGCGGAAAAGATTAGAGAGAATAGATTGAGGTGGTATGAGATGAGGGGAGGAGGAGCTGGTTTGGTCCATTACGGGGATGCAGGTTATTGGAAGCACCCGGGGCAGAGGAATTCCAAAGCAAAGGTGGAAACAAGTTGTGGGAGATAGGTGGAAATGGATGGCCACAACCCGCAGACCCGACCCTGCCTCAGGCGGAATAAGGGTGTGATGATGATGATATCAGCATCCGGTCTCGATCGGCCCTGTGAAGTTGCCGTCCAGCAGTTAGCCTCTGTATTCCCTGATAAATTGGTACTCGATCCTGCCAGAGGCAAGAAAAGGGAGAAGTCACACCGAGTCTTATCAGTTAACTGTCGAAGGGGACCGGTAACTTTTATTCCAGGTAACCAGTGGAGTCACTAGGGGGTGCGGGCCGCACCGGGTGACACCACTCGCACCATGACAAATGGGGTGACACCAAAGCAGACGAAGTAGCTTTTTTCGGGAGAGGGGGAGAGGCTTATTGCATTGGACACACCAGTTCTCGTTTGATCACTGAAGTTAAGCAGCGCAACCCCAGCTAGTACTAACATGGGGGGGGCCCGCTTGGGAAAACTGGGTACTGCTAATACCCAAAAAGCGTCGCATTATTGTCGTGTCTGTGCAGTCTCTGCATCAGAACTATGCTGTGGACGGGGCTGTAATGACCTTGTAGTTGATGGGCCCTAAAACACCAACAAAAAAACAATCGGGAGAGGGGAGGCTGCAGGTAACTGCGCAGTATCGTTATTTTTACAACAAAAATATCGGACGTCACCTATTGTTTTGGTGATGGGTGGGTTTCGGTGATTTGGTGATAATGTACTAGATTGCGTGTTGAGGTCGTTAAGTTTATCACATTGTTTTTCCGCTTATTGAGAAATTGTCACTCTTATGAAATTTAGGATAAAATTTCCACGAATTTTAACAGAGCCACCGTTTTTTGCGCCTCCTATCCGACAGAATGTCAAGCTGTATGCCTTACGTTTCCCGTCTACGTCTCCCAATCCCTTTTGTGCGTAAAAGAGCCCTGTCTGCTATTCAACGAGAAGTCGGTGAAGTGCCCCAATGGACAGTAGACCGACGATCAATAAGAAAGGGGTTGCAGCTTTGGTCGGCGCCTTCGGATTAAAAAATCCGTGCAATAGATTTCCGGTGTTATACCCAGGCGCGGATCCAAGGGGGGGGGGGGTTTGGGTTGCAACCCCCCTAAATTTTGGGTCGACATTGACACTGACAAATGAAAATTGCGTTTCCAATCGCTGCCTATGGCTCAACCCCCCCCCTGACGAAAATTCTGGATCCGCCCCTGGTTATACCTCACAGTGTCCGGGCCCTTTGCCCTTTTCCTATTGCAGGCTGGTGAGCGGCTGTACTGTTCTCGTCTGATAACCGAAGTTAAGCAACTCAGCCCCAGCTAGTACTGACACAAGGGGCCGCTTTGGAAAACTGGGTACCGTTAATATCCAAAAATCGTCGCATTAGTGTAGTGTCTGTGCAGTTTCAGACCCCGCTCTAAGGGGGGGGGGCAACCCGGGAATTTGTCCGGGGGGCTGCGAACAGATCGCTGCTTCGAGGGGCGGCAATTTGTCCTTTTGTCCGGGGCGGCAATTTGTCCTGTTGTCCGGGGCGGCGTAAGTGCTAGAGGAGGCATTGGCCAGTCTCTGCATTAGAACTGCGCAGTGGTCGGGGTTCTAATGACCTTGTAATTGAAGGGCCCTTAAAAGCCAGCAGAAAAATCATTTGCAGGCTGGGGATTTCTGGCACACAACTAACATCCCAAGAAAGGGGAGATAGATTTGGATGTGACCCATAGAATTTTGGGGGGAGCGGGGATGGTTGAAGAGGAGACGGGCAAGCAGGAACAAGAATGGGAACCCGACTCTGACATGGGTAGGAAAAGGGGAGCGGCTTATCGTGTTGGACACACCTGTTCTCGTCTGATGACCGAAGTTAAGCAACGCAATCACAGCTAGTACTAACCTGGGTGGCCGCTTGGGAAAACTGAGTACCGCCAATACCCAAAAATCGTCTCATTAGTGTAGTGTCTGTGCAGTCTCTGCGTTAGAACTACGCAGTGGACGGGACTCTCTGACCTTGAGCCTTGAAACACCAACGAACAACAACAGAGAGGACGGGAGGGGCGAGGATGTTTACCCGACCCTACCATGGGGCGGAAACGATTTAGTTGTTGCTTTCCACTACCCGTTGCGTAGCAAAGAGGGCTCTTTCACTGTTGTAAATGCCATCGCGAACCAAACTTAGAGCACCGGCTTTACTTCCTATCCGAGAGAAGGCGCACTCGGGGCCCTTTTTCATTCTCGCCCGAAAGAAGCTAACCTACCTCGATCCAGTATCGAACCTAGAACTACTGACGCAATAACCGCTATCTCCAGCCGGCGCCACTGAGGCAAGTTAGCAATTTGGCAAGTTGGCAAGTTAGCCTCATTATAATGCAATTTATCTGGCATGTTATTTGGAAACGGGAACCAATAGAGAGAAGTTGATAAATTTTCAACTCGCCAATCCACAACCAGAAATTCGTTTTGTAATTCGTCCGGAAGGAACGCAACACATCACCAGGAATTCGTTCGAAAAAAAACTCTTCGAGTCGGATTGTTGTTGTCGAGGTACGTCTTCAGATTTTGTGGTGGACGGTGTTTGTTTTCTGAAATGACGGAACCGGACAATTTTGTCGAAGTTGAAACTGACAGCGGGTGTTTTAGTGATGAAGACAAAAGGACTACACTGGAAAAGATCAATAACGAACTCAATGGCAGTTTGCACAGTACAACAACAACAACAACTATCAAGATGGCGGATGGAAGACGACATAATGTACGAGAAAGCCAAACACAAACAGATTGTGACGAAGTGGTGCGTGAAGCAGTTCGGATAGCGAGGGATTTGTTAAAATATGGCAAATCGTGCACCGACGACATTGATAATCGTACATCTCAACCACAAATACCACCAAGACTAGAGTTTCTTTCATTATATACCAAAGAATTAATACAACTGGTTAACGAGATTCTCTACAAACACAAAGCTGTCTATGTCTCAATAGTGAAAAGTCTGTCGTTGCATAATGGTATTCAACTGGGATGTTTGAAGATCATTTGCGACAAACTATTTCAAGGAGATACACCTGGTAATGATATAACTTGGGGCAAAATCATTGCCCTTTACGCTCTGTGTGTTCAACTAGGTCGCCAGTGCACTAAAGAATCACAAGACAAAACCAAATACTTCCAAGCTTTGTATGCTTGTGACTTTATTGGCACCTATATGGGCGAAAAAGCTGTCAAATGGATCAAGAAACAAGGAGGATGGGTATAGTCATTTATTTTATATACGTATTGTGACTTTTAGTGTGTATATGTGTGTGGAGTGGAAGGCTAGAACCCGCAAACCCGACCCTGCCACTAGATGGATAATGGTATGAAGATATGGGACTGGAAAGGGGAGAAGCAGTTGGTAACAGCTCTTATCAAATTGAATGTTTGTTATCAAATTTCAACCGTCACTAACGAAACTTTGATATCCTGTTTCCAATAAGTTTAATAAATGTTTTGATCTCTTCCAGGACATGCCACGCCACATATACACACTGATATCGCAGAATTGAGCTAATGATAAACTATTCGTGGAAAGCAGATATGGGGGGCATGACCCAGCTTTGAAATTTTCCAACCCACTGCTAATTTCCTCTTGGCGTTTCGTTTATTGTATGTTGAAGGGTAGGAAAGAGGCTGTGAAATAACTACATTCCCATGTCCTCCTGAAACTGCTCAAAGGCCACGTCACAGAGGAATGTTGTATGGTTAAACCTCGTGACGGGATTAAATGGCACTCATGATCCTTTTTTAGGGGAATGTTTTTTTCCTCGTACGTTCCTCTTCAGGCCTCCAAATGCTTGCTTTAATCTGCTTGAATAGTTTGCACTTGTTTAATAAACTTTTGACATCAAGGATGGGCAGACAGACGTTTCGCTTTGTGGGCTGCAGGAACATCCACAAGGGCGCTAGCAGGCCACAAGGTCATTCGCTGGCCCCATAATTATTGAATAAAAAAAGTTATATTTGCAGAAGGAACTTAATTGCCGCTCACCTCCAGATTAGTGAATTGGACCTGCAATCATGAAATACAGTACAGTAAAACCTCTCTATGGGTACACCTCTCATATCGGTACAAATTCTTCAGGTCCCGCTTTTTACCCATAGGCTTTACGTGATTACTACCCCTGTCTCTCTCCTCCTACCCCTACCTCTGGAATGGGTAGATGACACCTCGATAGCCCAGTGCTTAGCGTGCTGGGGAACTGCGTCAGTGGCTCTAGGCTCGGGTACTAGACCGAGGTGGATTGGCTTCTTTCAGGCGAGAGACAGAGGCCCCGAGTGCGCTTTCTTTCCGATAAGTAAAAACCGAGGCCCCGTGTGGTGTAAGATGGCATTTGCACGTCAAAGAACAGGCAAAATTTCCAGGTGTACGGGCTCTCCCCTGGCGCCGGTGGAATGCCCCAACGACGATAAGTAGCTATAGGAGGTTGCAGCTTTGGTCGGCGACCGGCTGCGGAAAAGCAATGCCCAATAGTTCGCCCTTGTGTCTATTCAGAGGGACAAGATGGGCACCTGACCCTGCCATAAGCGGGAAAAGCGTTAGGAGTTGCTCTCCAACCAAAGTGTACCCGGGGAACCAAAGTGATCCCCGGAGATCCCGGGGAATCCAACCACAGTGTACCCATCAGAGGGGTATTAATAGCCTATGGATGAAAAATCGGTGCCTGAAGAATTTGTACCGATATAAGGGGTGTACCCATAGAGAGGTTTTACTGTATTTATGTGCTGCGCAAAAAGACCTTGTAACCCACATGTGGGGATCGTACCTTGCCCATCCCTGGTCCTAATCCTTGTTTGTGATTTTTGGTTTAATTGTTGTTTTTTTCTTTTCAGGGAGCTGTCCATACTGCACTGCCTCACAAAAGCAATGTAGAAAGCGTCGTCTGGAAAGGTCTTCTCGTTATTGGACTTAGTTTAGGAATGTTAGCAACAGTTATAAGGTCGATGCGGTGAATGTGTTGACCTTTGACCCCGATTTTGGACTTTGTAAATGCTTAGTTCTTCTGTGTAATTAACGTTTTTTTTATAATGATCTGGTTATTGGGTGTAGTTCAAATGCACATATTATACCCTCCTAGTTGTGTTTGTTAATTTTTTGAGAATTGAAATTAGATGAGTCTCCATTTCCAGATTGAAATAGAGGGAGGGTTTTTTTGTTTTTGGGGCTGGCATCCCAGGTTGATACTGATCGGGGCCGATTGAAGAACATGGCGACGATTGTAAAAGGTGATGCCAGAGTTCTCAGGCGTTTTTAACCCTTGGAGGACCTCCGGAAACAAAGTGTCGAGAGAATCAGTGGGGAAGAATTTTGACCCCGTCTTCATTTTTGGAAGCCTGGGAAACACTCGATAGAAGGGATGACCCCAACTATCCATTGTTCATTTGATATCACTTTGTAATTCGGTAGTGTAAGGCACTTGTTGACTTGCATTCATGATTAGTACAAAGGTGCGTCAAAAAAGTTTTTTGAGACCGGTCGGGATAAAAATTTTATTTCTTGTCATACCACTTGGTATAATACAACAAGACCACATCAAAACCACGTTTTTCGTCAGAAATCGATCTTCAGCAGGGCCCTTTGAGATGTTCTATCAACTTGGGAGATAGCTGTCAGACGAGTAAGGTTCTTAACAGTAGGGGCGAGTCAAGATCTCTCGCCCCTACAGTTAGTCTGTTAGGATCTCTCGTCTGGCTAAAGTTTATTGACAAAATTTTTTTGCTGATATTGGCTCTAATAGTTCTGACCTTCAAGAAACCCCGCCAAAAAGTGGTGGCCATGAACTTGTTGACCGTTCAGCCTTGAATTTGATCGAACCCCTTTCAATGCGGGATAACGGCTACTTCAACTCTGAATCCTTGTCAGGGTCGGTTTAGGTCGAAAAGGGTGAATGGGTTGTACGTAAGGGACTGTGGGCTAACGTTTTTTTTTTTTTTT
>JAAFCE010004287.1:5163528-5186990 GCA_013389805.1 Trigoniulus corallinus
TTTTTTTTTTTTTTTGCTGACACCTACTGGGCAGAAAGTTTGCCTTAGAGTAGCTACAGTCTTTTTTTTGATGCACCCTTGTACTGTTTAACCAGAGTGATGTTACTCTTTCTCTTTCTTTGAGTCGTGTTGTCTTTCAACATTGTACATTGTCATCTTTTGGAGGAGTACTTGGGAATCCGACTTGTACTGGACGGGATGTCCCATTTTAAGCTCATGTGCCCTTTCGTGGTGAAAACAGATGTTATTCTTACGCGTCTCTCAAATGTTATAAATATAAAACATAAAATTAAACTGTTATTTTATTACTAGTGTGCACTTAAAATGTGATGAAAGAGGTGGCTGATAAGTGCAGCTTGTGTGCAAATGTGATAGCTTGTCGCTGCCACGGTATCCTCAAGTACTCCCCGTCGAGTGGAAGAAACGAAAAGTTGGACTTGGGTGAAGACGTTAGCAGTTGACGCAGCGCTGGCCTTGGATTTGAATTGCTGCTGCCCACGACATAAAAAAAAAACTGAAAATCTTAAATTTTAAATTGTAGGATGCAACAGATCCGAGCTTACGGACACTGTGGCATAATGCCCAAGTCATCAAATGCTTTCATTATATTCACGTTGTTATGCAACTGTTGCGTCACGAGCTAATCATTCTTCAAAAATGAGGAAGGATGTAAGCCCACGGTTTTATTCTGAATTGGCTCGTTTTCCGTGTCGGGGTGGCGATCCTATTCACTTTATTGTTTTTTTTCCTGTTTTATGGCAGGGTCGTATGTCCACGAGTTCCGAATTTGAAAGAAACGGGAGGAAACCGGAGGAACTGTTAGATTGTGACTTTCCAAGGCTGGACTGCCCGACTTAATTCCACAATCGTTTTTATTCGTTATTGTGCTCTCGAGGCAATTTGGGTGTTAATTTACGACTGAACTTATCCTGGGATTATTCTTACTCTTACTCATAAGTATGAAACTAGGAACGGCTGCCCGAGTCGGATGTCAGAAATGTTGCAACGGAAAATCCCTATTAGACGATGAAATCTCTTGCAAATTGAGTTTGCGTAGGAAGTAGGTGAATCATCAAAACAGAGCCAAGGTCAACTAAGTGCTGGAAAGTTGCACAATGAATAACTTTACCACCTACAATATTCTTGTGGAAAGTTTACGAGTCCTATCAGGTATGATGTCGACATGCAAATGACATGCAAATTTCTTGCAACTCAGTTCGTCAAATAAACGTTTTGTCACTGGCTGACGTCACGCTGATTTTTTGTAATTCAGGAAAAACGCGTTTGTCACTAGTTTGATAAGAGGAAACTAAAGATAAACTTGTTTGACAAGAACTAGTGGGTGTGAAGGGCTCTGTCTGAAAAATGTCTTCCACACAGTTCCAGACAGAGCAGTACCCCTTTGGGAGATTAAAATTGTTAATTCTGCAGTCTGCTACATTGTCAGCATATTTATTAACAAATTTTAGGAAGCATCATCAGAATTGAACTTTGTTTTCAGGTGCATTATATGTGTATTGTAATCTCTGTAATGATTACTTCGAAGTGCAGCGGCTGCATGTGTCAGTTGAAGTGCTGCATCTGGATGTGCTGTGCCTGGTAACAGAGTACACTCTCGTTCCAGAATGGACGCCATGCCATCTAACAAGTCATAAAATCCAAAAGATAAGGCCGCTCTTCTCATTCGGTTTAACTCCTTTTTTTTACAAGACAAAAAAAAGGTTATCAGAATAGTTCTTCAAGGTCTGAAAAACAAAAGCTTTGGAAAAATTTAAGACTGTTCATACGGCTACCTTATAAAAATTCTGAGTTTTTTCTGGTAACTTGCGAGCGTGTCGCAAGATCTTTTGAATATCTGCTTGCAGACCTGATTGTCGAATCCAAACCACAGTATTTTGAGCATAACTTCGTTTTTCCAATGGTTTCACTGGAAACCCAGAATCGTCGGCTTTGTTACTAGATTGAGGTTTTGGTCCCGTTGCACCGATGGACAACATGTCAAATTTTCCAAGCCATGGGATAGTGTCCAGACCTGAATGCATTAATTTTGAGTGTCGGCAGAATGCCCCCACATTTTTTTAATTCGTGTCGAAATACTTACCAGGTTCAAACATCGTTAACATGAGATTGGATTTCTTTTTGCTGTCTGCCCACGAATACAGCATACCATACCAGTCTTCTCTGCAATAACAAGAGAAATTACCAGAGCGGTGTCGTTGAGACTTTAGAACTTAGTGGTTATAAGTTGGGGGCTGTGAAACATTGCAAAGGACAATATCACGGTTTTTGCCAAGAAAATGCACAAGTCATTGTCCCATCCCTAAGGGTGGCAGGAATCTCCAGAAAGCGTTTGATTCATAGACGCTTGCACCTAGCAGGTTTTGATCGTCACGAAGTCGCATTGCAACTTTTTAAATTGTCTCGTCAGTGATAGGAATAACGGTTCCAGAGAGATCGGGGAGGGGGTAACGAGCACAACGTTGTAAAACACTGCTCTTGAGAGAGCTTCTTACCCAATCTGACAAAGAGCCACCATTCCTTCAACTTTTAGACTTCCATGAAGTAATACACAAAAAGATGGAGTTTTACCATCGTCTGATGAGCTTCCTTCGTCGTCACACGATTCCGTTACCATTCCGATATCTCCTTCTGTTTCTCCTGACAGAAATTAGAAGTTGGTAATTATTTTTTCTATATAAATTTGAAATTAATGACTGTTGTTACCTTTTGGTGGCGGAATCGGTAATACGAGGTGTCGAGAATAGGATGCAGGACTGGAAACGTCACTCATGTCCAGAAATCCACAAATGTGAATGTCTTGTGACACTGTACATTTAACGGTTTCAAAATCTCGTGCTTTTTGATAAGGTTCTGGTGGTGGTGATAACTGGACGTGAGAAAATAAATTGCCACAACGAAGTACACCGTGAAATGGTACGTAATAGGTCTCACATAATTTTAGAAACATTTGTCGCACAGTCTTGAAGGCTAATGGCCCTTCTGGAAGGAAGACTTGACCATCACCCCCATTGATATCGATCATCTTCTGATAAAACGATATACTTGTGGTGAGTTTGTAATCGGATGCATCTTCAATACACAACACGTGAATTCTGGATGAAAATGGAAATGGTAATGGAAACTTGTCTTCATTTGCTCTGTCTCTCTGTTGTTGTTGTTGTTGTTGCTGCTGTTGTCTGAAAGTTTGCAATGTCGATTTCAGAGACTGACAACCAATTCCCATTCTTCCGTCAGTTATGACAATCATCTACAAGAAACGGTAATGTAGCATGTTATCATTTATGAGTTTATATTACCAGACATAATTACTGACTTCTTACTTGACATAATGTGCCAGTTCCCCATTCGTCCAGTACGAGGGAACATGCACCATCGAGTCCCATATCCAGATTTGACTTGCCATAATATTCAATCTTTGACAAATGTTTCTTAATGCTTTCGTAATCTCTAGTGAACGGTACCGCTGGCTCGAATTGAGATGAAAATAACGTCTACAAGTATGTTAAGATCCGAAATAAATATCGATGACTTCTTGGGCACCTCTTGTTCATCTAAAATCAATTTTCTTACCAAGGCAACAAATTCCAGTTTGTAGTTGGCTGTCATGTAGTCTAACAAAGTATTGATACCGTCTACTGCCAACTGATGCCTAAACAGTTCTTCTGGACCATCGTGAGAAGCCGTTGCCAGCACAGGTCTGGCCATCGATAAAGATGAGTCTAACAAAATAATTGTCGGCATTTTCTATATCTTAAAGATCAGAAAATGATTTAAATCAACCGAATGTTGTGTTTCATCTCACTCGCTGCCGTGTTCAGACGACAGTCATTTTGGTTATCGTTTTTTTGTACTCAACTACAGCATTTACGCCAGTATAACATTCGAATAGCACGCGAGTGCATGCTATTCCTTTTCTAGTTCATAGGTGGCGTTATTGATGCAGCGCGTGATTCGAGTTCGATTTCTATTAAATTCGACGCCATTATGTAATTCTACTGAATAGTAATTTTAACGTTTGTTTCATTTTTTCCAGGTTCTCCACTAATACTGCAGTAGTAAAATTTGAAAATGAGGCTTTGTGAATACGATACTTGGCTGACAAGAAGCTGTAGTGAAAACATCCACTATTTCCATTTCTGTCAAGTTCGATCATATGTTTCTATACAGTACGTGCAAACATTGGCTTACGCAGAAAATGATTCCAAATATCACTTAATTAAATAATTGTAATATGGATACTGTTTTTTAACAGTTGTTAATTACTTCATTCCACCATTTATTAATTTATAGATTTTTCTAATTTGGTATATGTTTTCAATAGGTTTCTAAAAGATGACTTCTGGAAAGAAATACGGATTGCTTTAGATCAGTGCTGACCTCCTACGGTTCGTCCTTTGAAATAGTATTAACTTATTTTATTTCCTTCACGTCAGAACTCCACTTTTATTTGTTGTAGATCGGTATTGATCAGTTGCATAGTTAGGCGCCTTTTTTCTGGCATTATAAGCTTCTTGCTGCGAAGAGAAATTCTACTTTACATTTGCAGAGTGTAAAAAAGAGAGGATCCACCTCTGAAGCTTTCTCTTCTGGCACGAAATGGCCTCATCCAATAGAAATATATAAGTTAAAGACGCAGCGTGATGCCAAGGAACTGAAGATCAGTGTATCGCATGTTCCCGCATCACCTACACATCATCAAGAAGTGTGATGATGAACCTTGAGCAGCATTTCTTCAGTGCTTCCACGCCATATCATCGCCATTCGGAATGCGGAGAAGTTCCTATGCCACCAGATCATAGTCATTCATGGACTAAGGTCTTCAACGTGAGTTTTTATACTCTTTCTGTTATCTTAAAAGAAAAAAGCACAACTAGTCAGTACACTTGTCCACATGCATTATTTATCATTTGCCATATTTCGCAAAATGTATAGTTCAGTATACTTTTTTCTTCTCACTTCAATTCAGACTTTAACGCCAGTGACCAAAACAAAACTAATGTTATGAAAAGTACTCCGATATTGTTTAACTGCATTTCGAGAGTTGATTTGAACCCATCTACAATCCTATAGATTATATCCTCCTCCTCTAATGCGGATATCGCAGATGATAGGCAGGGAGAAGAAAAATGCGTACCTTGAATGATGCGACATAATTTGGTCCCAAGGAAAAAAATATTGAATGCCATATTGATGCAGGAGGAATTTTCCGATATAGATAAGTAAACCGCCGACGCAAGTCCTGCGTTTCAGATATTGTAGATAGGCAATGCGGTTTTAAAGATTAAATCTTGGTGACGAGTTGAAGGGGTTTGAATCTAAAAGGATGTCTAACGCATCTAAACGGAAAGTCTAACTCTGAATTGCTTAAGACTTAAAGAGTGGGAGATATTTGAAAGATGCAACTGAAATTGCATCCAGAGGATTAAAAATGTGAAGTTAATGATGAGCTCAAAGCATTTTTAAGAAGACTTAACAGTGATTCAGCAATTCAGTGGTGCCTCTTTAGAATTAAGACTGTTTTTTTTCTTTCTGTGGAGGAGTACCTTCCCGGTTAATGTAATACACAATAAGAAGCCTTGTACCTCTGATTTGCAGCTGTCGTCGCTTTTCATGGCAATGTTTTGTATTGATTTTTGTCCATCTTTCTTGCTGTTGGTAAGGTAGGGTATTCAAGCTATATGGGTTAATTTTTTAATTCTGTCTAAATAGAGAAGAAACCATTGAAAGAACTTGCAAACTGCGTTTCTTCATATGTTTGCACTTTGAAAGAGTACCCGAAGGGGGTGGGGGTTCCAGAGTCCTAGAAGTGATGCGCTAATTGGTGTATGCCCTCCCCCTTGAGTGAATGATCAAGAAATGGATGGACTGTCCCAATGGCATTTTGTGGCACATTGATAGTGTGCCTTTTGTTGGGTCGATAAGACCTTTCCCCGCACACGGAGTGATGGATCCGTTCTTATATTCAAAAATTTAACTTGCTGATGAAAAGGGGAATTGATTCTGAAAGATAGATGAATGGTTGACGGATTGGTGTGTCACGTTCAAGTGAATATTTAGCCTTTCTGTTGTGATATTTTTGTATCGGCAGTGAATGATTGCTGTGTGGTCTCACCCCCCCCCTCTACTTGTACTGCCTGCAGGTTGCTACTTATTAATTAAAAACATCAACCACAGCTTAATTAAAACGTAGGTTATACACGCAATTCAGATTATGCCACACAGTTTTACTGATTCCTGTAAAATATGCAATGGAATCGGATCCAGCCTCCTGCTGCGTGTCTTTTTTTTCTCTTCCTGCTAACTGGATCCTCCTCCTTCACGCTGCACTTTGGGTATCCTTTTATTTATCAATAGGAATCTCTCTCTTCAAACAAAAATTTTTTTTCAGGTTTGGCTACGACGATCTTTCATGTCTAAAACCGATTTTTGCTTTTAAAACAAGTGTAGCAACCTGCTTTTAAAACTACTTTTTTATAGGAGTCGTGGGCCCAGATTTGCAATAAATTTCAGTGTTGATGATGGATGGATTCTTGCCACGCGTCAAGTGCCTAGTATAACAAATGATTTTGAAGCAGCCGACATCGTGGAAAGTGGTTTAGAGATCGTCTGTATGCGTAGAGTGCTCGTCCTACACATGATGATTGCGTCCTTACCTACCAGTGTCCTTTGTTTGGTCAGTTCATCTTCGTCTTGCCCTCTTCTCCTCCTCCTCCTCCTCTTCTTTTTCCATATGTCAGAGAGATGGAAATCTACCTCCTTCACTTTTTCCGCTGGCGTCAGTTATCTGTATCCCTTCAGCTCAGGGAATTGGTGGTATTAAGGTGCGCTTTGCAAGGTGCAAGCGTCCACACAAGGTCTATGAACTAAGGAAATTGCTTTTCAGTATCCCCTATTCTTTCGACATATTTTTTTTGTATGTGCGAGAGAGAACTCCGAAAATCGATGGTGAATATGTGGGCACGGTGAACGATCAAATTATTTTAAGTTCTCGTTCCTGTTTATCGCAATAAAAATCTTACGATCCGCTTCCTTCCCTTCTTTATCCTGTTCTGCATCTTAACTAGCATTCAGCCGTTTTTAGGTGTTGCCATTACTGAAGTGTTATACTTTTTGTGCATAAGACTGGACTGCAGCACATTTTCGCTACTTCCGTAGTGTTTATTTCGTTGTTAAAGTCGCCCACTCGGAACCGAGGGCAATTTACTGACCCCCAGGGGGGTTTTTTGTTTGCAGGCGACATCATACAAATAACGCAGTACTGGCTTTACCAGTAACCTCTGTCCGGCGGAATGCACCGTGAGACTTGCTTTCTTTAACTTGGGACCTGGGATTAGGAGCCTTTGGATGACTGAAGCACTACGGAAACTGCCTTGCCTTACCACTTGGAGCTAGAATTAAGAGCCTTACAGCGACTGAGTATCCTTCTTAACGGTTTCAGATGTGCAGCCAAGTTGAGTTGGACCCACCAGTTCTCATGAGATCACTGAAGTTAAGCAACGCAAGCCCACATTAGTACCAACACGGGTGGTTGGTAGTGAACGTTGAGTGCTACTCCCCAACCCGTTAGTGTAACGTAGTAACAGATCAAGATCAGGACATTACAAGGAGTTGCATGTAGCACCTGCAATGTTGATAGTTAATGATATGGCTGGTTGTCCTTCGAGGTTAGATTAACCAAGTTGTGCTGAATTGTTAAAGTTGATTAAGTTGCACACAGGCCATCAGTTTGTGGGTAGCCGGCAGCTGTATCCGCGTCGTTGTGTAGTTTGCTGGCATCAAGAGTCTCTTTGGAAAGTCCCCTGTGGCTTGAGGCCTATGTGTCACACTCACCATGTTATTTCAAGTGTCTATTTTTCGTGACCTTGTAGAGTAATGGTCGAATCAGAAGTTTGATACTGTCGTAGTAAGCTAATCTTACAATTTAAGAGTTGAGTTTATTTGTGGCAGTATCTTGTATTTCATCTCTCCTCCCTTACCCCTTTACACCGTCCCACTCCATTGTGAGTTTAGAGCTCTTCGGTTCTCGTCATCTCTCTCTAGAGGAGAATAATGGTGAACAAGGATGGTAGCCACAGGCGTTGTTTTGAATCTTTGCCGATAAAAGTCGTGTCTCGTGAGTGCGATTTGATGCTTGCCGTCTGATTAAAGAAAGGGGCGTGTTGGGTGGACATTGGCCGGTTTTTATGAGATGCTGATTCCCAGAGATATTGTTGTCGCTGTCACCTAATGGCGTGATTGACGTCTGTAGTTTTTGGGCATCACTTGCGTTATTTTTTTTTTTTTGCATGTTACAACAGCAAACATGGTCGTTAAGTGATCTCTCTCTCTCTCTCTCTTTCTCTTGTAACGCAAGTTTGCAAGGATGATAATTCTGATAGGTGCTTTTTGGGCCTTGTGCATGTTCCCTCCTAATCTTTTTCCATCTCTTGTGTCACGCAACATAGCTGTTAGCCTTCGCAATGCTGTTGTCTCTCGCTCTTTATTTAAGTTGATCAGTGCTGAGGATCTAAATATTGAGCATGTGTAGGAATTAAACTTCAACCCTCAAGAGATGAGTTTGGAAATTCTTATTTCTGGAATAGGTCCTACAGCCACCTCTTTTTTTTCACGGACTTTCTCTCTCTCTCCCTTTTCCTACTGTCCCGTCTTTCACTCCCTCACCTCACCCATTTTTTCTCCCCTCTTCTCTCCCTGCTTCTGATTAAGAACCCCCTTCTCTCACTGCAGAAAATTAGTTTTGTGTCCATATATCAGCTGATGGATCGATGGAAACTCTTGCAGCACATGGAGTTTGCCTTGTAGGTGTAATTAACAATGTATTATGTATGGTGCGTGATCATGGACTTTCGATTTGCAAATTTGTTCTTCGCTCATTTCCCCTTTGACGCCCCTCCCCTCGGTTACTCAGTTCTCTTTGATGTCGGGTGGGTCACGTGTTGTCTTATTTTAGTTATTAGACGTGTTTGGATTTATTGAAAATGATGAAGAAGTCATTTTCTTTGTTGCTCAGCTTGTTGTTGTTATTGTTACTTGTCCATTCTGGAACGGCAGATGTGCTACTACCTTCTGGAAGGAATTTAATGTTTTTGAACTTGGTGTTTCAAGGATTTTAACTCGTTTTCATTTTTTTAACAGATCTCCCGATGAGGATTAATTCGACAGGAGTGTCTTCGCACTCGGTTACCCCACAACCTCTTGTCCTCCTCCTCTTCATTATCATCATCATCACCTTACTCGCATAGTCTACATCGCTTGTCCATCTAAAGAACCGGAAAGAGATCAAGAGGTAGTATGTTGGTGCAGCCTGTCCATTATTCAGTCATCTTCATCAGCTCGTTGAATATCAAGACACGTTTTATACTCCTAGCGGCTGTGCATTTGCTTGTATGGTCGTCGAACTGAAGTCTTGTGGCACTCTTTTCACGCAGTTCCTTTGGCCTTTAGCAGAATCCTAGTTACCGCACACTTCCCTCCAGGTGCTGCTGGACGAGAAGACCTCCTACGCGAGGTGATCGTTGTCGTTTTCCCCCCTCCCTCCAGTTTTCACTTGGTATCATGTTGTCAGAGCCAAGATTTCAATTTGAGCCACTGGCCATTAGCAAGCGACCCTGGAGTTGTGTTCTGAAGAAGAAGAATGCGCGAAGAGGACGATTGGTGGTTTTGGCCACAGTTTTGGCAGTTGGATATTTGTGTGGCATTCAGCCGTTTGTGATAAGTGGAGGACGAGAACCGGCCGATAAAAATGCTGGAGGAGGTGGTGGTATCTCGTTGTCATGTAGAGGCAGCAGCAGTTCACAGTCAAGGCATTTGTTGACCACGGATCAGGAGAATAATAGTAGCAATAATACTGCTGAGGAGTCCAAAGGATCGCCTTTGATTCCTGAAGATCTGTTCACGAAAGAAGAGAGACAAAATGGTGCAGTAGTTTTGCATATTATGGGTATGATTTACATGTTTGTGGCATTGGCCATCGTGTGCGACGAATTCTTCATTCCAGCCTTGGACATCATCATCGAGAAATTGGACATTCAAGAAGACGTGGCCGGTGCCACTTTCATGGCGGCCGGAGGTAGTGCTCCCGAACTATTCACCAGCGTGATCAGCGTGTTCTTTAGTATTGATAATGTAGGCATCGGTACTATTGTGGGCTCTGCCGTCTTTAACATCTTGTTTGTGATCGGCATGTGCGCCGTGTTCAGCAAGAGTGTCCTCAACTTGACCTGGTGGCCTCTGTTTCGAGATGTGACCTTCTATAGCGTTAGCCTTATCGTCCTTATCGCATGCTTCCTTGACAGTTTCATCAAGTGGTGGGAAGCTTTATCTTTGCTCCTCATTTACGTGGCCTATGTCTACGTCATGTCCTGGAACGTCCAGTTGGAGCGCTTTGTCAAGAAGCACATCACCAAGAATAGAGTTGCTCGTGTGAGCAGTGCTGACCAACTTGTGACAAGCGTAAGTCAACCTCATCTCATTTATCTTCCATTTTTTTTCCTCCTGTTTTTGTTTTATTCCTCGTTTAGTGCCACATGACCACAGGGGTTCTGGGCGAGAAAGGATAGAAGCAGATCATAAACCAGGTGTCTTCGAGTGAACAGACCTCGTCCACTCTTTTGTCCACTTCAAGGCATCAACCGCACACATGTCACTCTAGTTCAAGATCATACGAGTGGTTCAGAGAAACATCTCGGGGTTCTTCTCACCTTCTGTCCACCAAATCTGCTTCTGTCCTTTTTGGTCCTGGTCCAGGATGCTGGTCAAAGTCTTCAGTTCCACCTTTAAGAGAAAGGTCATCGTTGTATGCAAATCGTTCTCAGGGGGAGATTGGGTTTTTTGAGTTGGTGCTTGGGTGTTTGGGATGGCGACTTGATTTTAGGTTACACGAGCTAACAGCGTTGGTGGACACCACTGACCTCGACCTCCAGTCGATCACCAACATTTGGTTTTTGGACATGAAGTTACTCACACAAATGTGAATGTACCTGTGTGTTTGTTTTGTTGTGGAATTTGTTATTGTGTTCATACATTGCCAGTATTCTCACCAGGACATGCTTTTGGTGTACGGGCGGACTGCTGTCTTTGGAGGGAGGGAACTTTTCGGAAAAAAAAAATTGTTTGTGACCTTTGGGTCAAGCAAGAATTCTAGCGACAGCCATACATAATGTATACATAGACACACAAACAAACAAACCGGGCGTTGTTTTTTTCAACATAACAACTATTAGGGAAAGGGGTATGTGAACTCGGGGTACATAGATTCGATTTTGATGGAGAGGGCGAAGAGAAGAACTCTTGAAGTGCTCCTCATACAGTCTGTCCCGGATGAGAATTAAAAAGCTGTGGTTCGCTCAATGTCTCACCACTGCACATCAAAGAATGTTTTCAAGGTAGGTAAGAGTAAAATCTACATGGAAATTGCCAAAATTCAGAAGTTTTAGGAGCTCGCCAAATTTCTGGTTGTAGGACCTGTCGATATGACCCCCCCATCCTCCCTCTTTCTCAATTTTCCTCTTTTGTTTAAACGCAGGATCTTGTTTCATCATCATTATTCGTTCTTCCGTCGATGGCAGGGTCATGTGCCCATTTAGGTCCCATCGAGACACACTAACGGCTTTTGGGGCAGTATTTTGATTGAGACCCCCTTCCTTCATCCGACGCCAAGGGGGAGGGCGAGCTCCTTACACCTGGAAATTTTGCCGAATAGCACATTTCATTCTCCATGTCGTAAGGGTTCTTTTCTGGGCAGTGGTGACGTCTTAACCACCTCCACAAGGACCATCAGCTTTAATTCCCATTCGGGACGGAAGACACTGTTATCCCTTTCCCGGTAAAGAAGCCACTACCTATACTTACTTTGTATATTATAATATATCTACACGCACCAGTATGATTTTAGGTAAAAAAAATGAAAAAAAATTATTTTTGAATGTGATTTTAGCACATCTGACAGAGACACTTAGACACAGAGACACTCCTCCGTACCCCTGCAATAGGATCTCTGTCTCGTTTTATTTTTTTTTAAAGCCGTTAATGCAAATTTGGACCACAATGTAGTCGTTTGATGGATGGCGACGACTGCTGCAAAGAATATTGTGCCACCAACACATGTCGGTGATGTTGTTTCCCCCCCTCCACCTCCTCACCTCTTTTCTTCCTTCGTTTTATTATTATTCCACCCTTTGCTCACTGCCCGTCATCCTTACGCCCCCCCCCACACACACCTCACCCCTAACTCCTCCTTTAATTTTCATTGATTTTAGCCCTAAAGCTGAAGACTTCTGCTTCCTGCCCTGCATGTGACATTGTCTCTTGTACTCATTTCTGGTTGCTGCTGCTGCTGATGTTGTTTCTCCACATTCTACCCCAGCAGCGGTTCTATAGTGCTCGCCACGAAAGATGACACATGGGAGGTAGAAGGTAGGAAAGTTCAATACAAAAATTAGGTAGTTTGAAAAAGGTCAAATGACAGGCTTCATTCAGTAATGGCAAACACAACTTCAATATTTTCCCTATTTTTTTGAAGAGGACTCATCCTTTGCCTCCCACCAATGTGTCAACTTTCGTGGCGAGCACTATAGCATACGCGAGGCCCTGTGCAAATTGAAAGTGCGAGGCCTTTTCCAAAAATTTGCAATGCGAGGCCCCGTGGATTTGCACAGTTTGCACGTGCCTAAAACCGCCACTGTTCTACCCTCTCGTTACAGAACAACCCTTTTTTTTTTCTCTCTCTCTCTTTGTCTTAATTTTTTTTTCCGTGAGAGATAATATAGTAATTTATATGATTGTATTTCTTTAAAGCAGTAAATGATTATCATTTTTTGTCCATTTTTCAGTAGACGGTTGAGATATGCAAAAGGCGTTTGACATGATAATTTCTCCACATTTCAGCTCTCCTGTCTCTCTCTTTCTCAGTATCCTCTTCCTTCTTCTGCTGCAGCATCACTCTCTTTTCTAGAATCTTGTTATGATGCAAGAGAGACAGGTTTGAGAAACAATGGTCGTTGTCGTTAAAGTCCAGATTGGCGCATTGTTCAACTGTTCTTCGTCTCAATTTCGGCATTGGTTCTGGCTTGCTTCTTATCGTTGTTTGCCTTCTTGTCCTAGAGAGTTAAAAAGTCTGATGGAGGTTTCTTGGCAGTTAATTTGAATTTAAATATTCGATAATGTCCCACTCTCTCTCTCTCTCGCTCTTTTTGAAAATGATGATTGTCATTTATTTTTTTCCCCCGCTCCCCCTCCTCTTTGCTTAGTTTGCCAAAAAAAAGGGACTTCTTTCTCCTCATTCATACTTTTTAAACCCTTTCCGCCCTCCACTTACTAACTGCCGACAGCAAGGGTCGTTCAAAGATGGAGAGGATGTTAGCTTTTTTTTTGTTAATGTGCAAGTGGAAATAGACCCGCCGCGGTGGCGTAGTGGTTAGCACGCTCGGCAACTGCGTCAGTAGTTCTAGGTTCGATACTGGACCGTGGTGGGTCGGCTTCTTTCTGGCGAGAGAGAGAGAGAGGCTGCTAGTGTGAGGATGAGGAAGTAAAACCGAGGTTCCGTGTTGGTGCACGATGTCACTTGCACGTAAAAGAATCTTTCTCTACTATGCAATCTCTACTATGCTACTCTCGCCCCCTGGCGTCGGGGAGCGGCAAATTGCGTTTGGCACACTAGTTCTCGTCTGATAACTGAAGCTAACCAACGCAACCCCTGTTAGTACTGACAAGGGTGGCTGCTTGGGAAAACTGGGTAGCGCTAGTATCCAAAAAATCGTCGCATTAGTGTAGTGTCTGTGTAGCCTCTGCGTCAGAACTACACAGTGGACGGGGCTCTAATGACCTTGTAGTTGAAGGGCCCTAAAACACCAACAAACAAACAACCCTGGCGTCGGTAGCATTCCCCAACGAACACTAGATCAAACGATAAATAAGCGTAGGAGTTGCAGCTTTGGCCGGCAACCGGTTGCAGAAAAACTATGACCAAGCGGCCAAGTTGCGTTGGACACACCAGTTCCCGTTAGATCACTGAAGTTAAGCAGCGCACACCCACGTCAATACCACACTTGGGTGGTTGGTAAAGAACGTTGGGTGCTGCAAATTAACCCTCTTCCTCCTCCTTTCACCTACCTCCTCATCTCCCGCGGGCAGCCTCCTAAGGGGTTGACCTGTTATGGCTGCCTGGCTTACACCCCAACCCACAAACTAATCCAAGAATGGTAATTAATCAAACTAATCAATATGTCGCCCTTGTGTCAATTCAGAGGGACAAGGCGGGTACCCGACCCTGCCATAGACGGGAAAGGGGTTAGGAGTTGCTTTTGTGGAAGTTGAAATTATCAGGGCATTCTTGAATCAAATTGGTGGTGTTGCTGCTAACTTGCCAGGCTGGATGTTCACCACCCTTGTGTCACTTGTCTGTCTCGATCTCTCGCTCTGTGGTTCTCTTTATTCTCATGCTTAGGACAGTTTCCTGTCGTTTTCGACGGTTGTTAGTTGTTGTGGCAGCAGTCGGCCATTGAAGGTGTTGCCAAAAGGCTCTTTGTGTTGTCGTCTCTTTCTCTGGAGAATTTTTGACGTGTTTCAAAATTCTTGTCAGAGTCACATTCTGATGGTGTTATCAGCTCTTTCTCTCTCACTCGCCTTGTGGTTTTATCTTCAAAGAAAGAGAGAGACCGAGAAGGGAGATGGGGGGAAAAGAGAGAGGAATGGAGAGAGAAGGATGGGGAGAGATACAGAGCTAGATGGATAGGGGAGAAAAAGAGAGATAGAGAGCGGGAGAGTGAGATGGAGAGGCAGAGATAAGGATAGGGAGAGATTTGTTTGTTGGTGTTTTTAGGGCCCTTCAACTACAAGGTCATTAGAGCCCCGGCCACCGCATAGTTCTAATGCAGAGGCTGCACAGACACTACACTAATGCGACGACGATTTTTTGGGTATTAGCAGTACCCAGTTTTCCCAAGCGGCCACCCATGTCAGCACTAACTGGGGTTGCGTTGCTTAACTTCAGTGATCAGCCGAGTTGTTTGTTTGTTGGAGTTTAAGGTCCCATCAACTACAAGGTCATTAGAGACCCGTCCACTGTATAGTTCTAATGCATATACTGCACCGACACTACAGTAATGCGACGATTATTGGGTATTAGCAGTACCCAGCTTTCCCGAGCGACCACCCATGTCAGTACTAACTGGGCTTGCGTTGCTTAACTTCAGTGATCAGACGAGAACTGGTGTGTCCAACGCAACTCGCCGCTGATCAGCCGAGAACTGGTGTGTCTAACGTAATAAGCCCCTCCCGATAAGGAGAGAGGGAGAGATAGAGAGAACGGAGGGGGAGGAGGGAGAAGGACAGGGGTGAGAGAAGGATAGGAGAGAGGAAAACAGATAAAGATGGGGTGGGAGGGAAGAGAACAGGGTTTGTTTGTTGGTGTATTAGGCCCTTCAACTACAAGGTCATTAGAGCCCCGTCCACTGCGTAGCTCCGATGCAGAGACTGCACAGACACTACTACACGAATGCGACGATTTTTGGATACTAGCGGTACCCAGTTTTCCCAAGCGGCCACCCACGTCAGTACTAACTGTGGTTGCGTTGCTTAACTTTAGTAATCAGACGAGAACTGATGTGTCCAACGCAATTTGACGCTCCAAAGAAAAAATGGGTAGGATTCATTTCATTTAATGGGTTGGGGAGTTAGCCAAGCAGCCATAACAGGACGAACCCTTAGGAGGCTGCTCGCGGGGGATGAGGAGTTAGGCAGTGGACATAGGAGAAGGGAAATTTGCAGCACCCAACGCTCTTTATCAACCACCTATGTTGGAAGTAACGTGGGCTTGCGCTGCTTAACTTCAGTGATCTCACGAGAACTGGGGTGTCCAACGCAACTTGGCTGCACCCAACGCAGAGGGAGAAAGATAGGCGAGGGGCTAAAGAAGGATAAGGAGCGAGGTAAGGAGAGAGTGGAGGGGGCAAGAGAAGGATAGGGGAGAGGAAAAGAGATAGAAGAATAAGGAGAGAAAGAGAGAGGTAGGAAGGGGAAGAAGAGAAATATAGGGATAGGGGAGAAGGGATAGGAAGAGAGGGAGAGAGATATGTAAGGGGAGGAAGAGATGGATAGGGGGAGAGGGGAAGGAAGAGCGAGAGGGAGAGAACTTCATAGCGAAAGGACCTAAAAACTCTTGGATTTGGGTCCCGAGCCCTGGCCAAGTTACTTTTGGCTTCTCTTTCATTTTCTCTCCCATTCGCCGTTACTGGCAGTGAAAGAGTTTTTATTGTCGTCTGTTTTTCTTGAAGATGATACGTGATCTGGAAAGGGTGTTTTAAGTGAACCTGTGCCAAATTGCTCCAAAAAAAAAGAAAGATAAGTAGAATATTGTTGATGTTGGCGGCAGCTCTTCTCTGACAGAGAGAGAAAAGTAATTTCACAAAGAAAGAAAAGGCGTTTGAGAAAACTGGGACTTTAAATTTTTTAGGTGGCCAGAATTGAAGGGACCAAGAACCGTTTGATAACTTGAGTTAATAGAAAAAAAAAGGAGAGTAATTAGAGAAGGAGGAGTTCTGATAGTCTCAAGTAAGTTCTGTGTGTGTGCCTCTGTACAAGGGACATCCTCCTTTGCTGTCTTGGAACAGTTTCAAACTGAAACCAAAGATACTCTTTTTTTTTATTATTATTGATGAACGCTTTCTTTTGCTGCTCCAGTTCTTGATGTGACTGATGGCTGGCTTCAATTGTATTCTGCTGACTGTGAGTTAATAGAACATTACAGAGGGGCTGAAAACGGACCTGGGAGATCATTTCATTGACCTCTCTCTTTATACTTTTTGACCAGCACTACCGTTTGTGGCCTTTCTGCTGGTGAGTGAATAGTGTACTAAAAGGGTTAGGTGGTGCAGAAAAGAATTCCTCTTTCATTTTCTGGGGCCTCCGCCTTCTACTCTCTCTTTCTTCCTCCTATGTCATCTTCCTCTTAGGTCATCTTGTTGGTGTTGCCGTTATCATGGTGGAATGTCCATTTCTGTCTTGTCGCCTTTGGACATGTGTGCTCCAAGGCACAGGCACTTTAGAAGAAAAATCGATCTTTTGGTGGTCCCTTAGTTGGAGGAGGCGGTGATGTTAGGTTCGCTGAATGGACATTTTTGAAAACTGTGTGTGTGTGTGTGGGTAAATTTGTTCACACAACTGCTCTTCTTGCGGTCCCTTCGTCTCCGCCCCCTTCCTATCTCTACCCCTTTCTCGTCCCCCCCTTCCCCTTGTCGCCCATCAAAATATGGACATGGAGAGGAAATGTTGATTGGTGGTTTTATGAGGTTGGCTCAAAGATCTTAATTGAAAGGCAGTGGTGCGCAAGAAATGCCTTCCGTCACACGCGGCGCAGTGGCCCATTCCAATTTTGGCGCTCGATTTATGAGAATTGTTATGCTTATGGTCTAATGTGCCCTTTCCCTTCTTCTCCTCTGCCTTACCCCTCTCCCCGCCTCCCCTTCTACTCTCATCAATCATGTAATAGAGATGTGCGTTTGGTGGTGGTGGCGGCGGCGGCGGCCCAAGGCCAATTTGTAAGGTTGGTAATCAGACGTTAACTGCTCTTTTTTTTTGTGGATGACTAATATGTCAATTTTTGATTAAATATTCACACTTTAATCATAATTCACGTCAGATTAATTGTTTTCAAGGTGCCACTGAGGTGAAAAAAAAAGAAAATGGACAGCGGTGGTGTCAACCATCCGGTCGCCACGGTCGGGATTTGAACTCGTTTTGTCTACGCACCACTTGAATACCGAGTCTCAATTCCTTCACTTGCTGAAGATAGGACGTTTTTTTCTTTGATGAGTCAATTGTGGTTTTTCTTATATCCTTCTGTTAGTTGATAAACCCGCCGCGGTGGCGTAGTGGTTAGCACGCTCGGCAACTGCGCCAGTAGTTTTAGGTTCGATACTGGACCTAGGTCGGTCGGCTTCTTTCGGGCGAGAGAGAGAGAGAGGCCGCCTTTCGGATGAGAAGTCAAACCGAGGTCCCGTGTGGGTGTACGATGGCACTTGCACGTCAAAGAACCCTCACTACTATGCAATGGGTAGATGACGCAAAATGTCCAGGTGTAGGAGCTCGCCCCCTGGCGTCGGTAACCTTCCCCAACGAACACTAGACCGACGATAAATAAGCGTAGGGGTGTAGCTTTGGCCGGCAACCAGCTGCAGAAAAAACTATGACCAGTATATCGCCCTATGTCCATTCAGAGGGACAAGATGGGTACCCGACTCTGCCATAGGCGAGAAAAGAGTTAGGAGTTGCTTGCTCGCTTCTGATAGTGGACCCTTTCTATGCGGAAAAAAATGTCCTTGAGCATCGGCCATTCACGGGTTCGATCCTGGACGAGAATGATAAATTCTTTCTTCATAGTCAATGGTTGGTGAAATGTGAATAGTGAATGTGATAAAGTGGGGTAAAGTGAATAGGTTGAATGCAGACCCTGAGGGTTTGTATGATGCCATCATAACGCGGAATGGTAACAGCTCTGTTTAGGGCCGCCTAGTATGTAGCCTGGACCGAGTTCAATTCCTGTGCGTGGTTTTTGCCACCACTGCTGTTGTTCTTCACGTCGTCCTTCTCATTGACACCTGGTGTCCATTGTCAAAAAAGTGCATTATTATTGCTATTGTTGTAGATAGAATTCCCAAGTGCAGGAGTTCGCCCTGTACGCTGGTGATCTGTGCCCTGACTTTCAGAGCTGAGAGGTCTGGCATCAAATAACTGATCAGCTATCCCAGTGTATGCACTTGCTGTTCCTTTGGGTTGAAAGTGGGATAATGAATGTTTGTATCCTCCTACAGAATGGCCTTCTGCGTTGTTCTGTGCTGGATTGGTTTTGCCTTGACCTCTGTCGACAAGAATGGCTCTTGTGACCTTGGTCTTGATTCGATCAGATTTTTTTCTTCTTCTTGCAACTCCGCCACCACTAATCAATGGAGTGCTAATCAAAATCTCTGACCCTCTTGTCTCTCACTTAATGAATGGTGGTTTTGTCCTAATTCCAAGAATACTTCTTGGCCTCCTTTGAGAAATAATTAATTGCTAGTGGACAGTACTCACTTGTTTATTACACCTTATTGATGTGAAAGGGGTGGATGGTGGTTCAGTTTATTGCCATCACAACCGTCCATACCAAAGTTAACGCCTTTTAGACGTTATTAGTGCCTCTTTTTTTTCTTTCTTACTTTTTTTCCAGACATTCAGAGCAGAAAGGGGTGGTAAGAATATTAATGGCGTGGTCAGGGCGCAGAGCACTTCTTGCCCAGGCTCTTTCTTTCCTCTTGACCATTTGCTTTGAAAATGACCCTAGAGTCTACATGACTGCACTCTTCAAACTGGGTGTTATTTATATTGTATCTGAAATGAAGCATTTTATCATGAGTCTGTGATTTTGGGGGAGGGGGGGTTTGTTCTTCACCTGTCCTCCTGTCGTCTTTTAGTAGCCCTGAGAGTGCCTTATCTGAGTTACCTGAGAACACTGCGCTGCCCCTTAAATAATAGTGGTGGGCAATCACTCATTACATCCAAGCTTTACCGAGATGCTGATTCTTCTTATCATCAGCCCTTTATTTTTGTTATTCGGCGGGACTCGGCGGCTCGATTTACTGCTTCAGTGGTTCCAGGTTTGATACTGGATAGAGGTGGGTTGGCAAGAGAGACTCCTCGAGTGCGCCTTCCAAGGGATGAGAAGTAAAACCGAGGTCCCGTGTAGTGTACGATGGCATTTGCATGTCAAAGAACACTCTCTACTATGCAACGGGTAGGTGGGGGAAAATTCCCAGGTGTAGGAGCTTGCCCCCTGGCGTCGGTGAAGTGCCCCAACGAACAGTCGACCGACGATAAATAAGCATAGGGGGTTGCAGTTTTGATCGGCAGCCAGCTGCGGAAAAACACCCTGGTGTCCATTCAGGGACAAGGATTGCAGGTGGTCGGTAGTACCCGGGTCAGGGGGAGACCGAAGCTGACGTGGGAGCAGGTTGTCCGAAAGGATATGGCGGTGTGTGGGGTGGACAGTGACATGGTGGGAGATAGACGGGAAGGCCGATGGAGGGCCAGAACCCGCAGACCCGACCCTGCCTCAGGCGGGATGAGGGTACGATGATGATGAGGATGTGTCCATTCATGGACAAGATGGGTACCAAACCCTGCCATAGGCGGGATAAGGGTTAGAAGTTGCTTTTATTGCGTCATTGGTTGCAAGTTCGATCCTACCTGAAGCGGGTTGCTTCTTTGTGATAAGAAAGTTCGGATGAGTGCAATCCACTGGATACTGCACCGAGGTGGTTTGGCTTGTTTTTGGCGAAAGAGAGGCCCCCAGTGTGCCTTGGGAATAAAGTCGGTGTCCAATTATGGGATGATGTGTACGATGTCAACACTGCACGGAAAAAGCCCTTACTACGTGGCAAATAAAATATACCCGCAGATCGGTACAACATTTTCAGGTGTAGGGGGAGCGACGAGTTGCGTTGGACACACCAGTTCTCGTCTGATCACTGAAGTTAAGCAACGCAAGCCCAGTTAGTACTGACATGGGTGGTCGCTCGGGAAAGCTGGGTACTGCTAATACCCAATAATCGTCGCATTAGTGTAGTGTCTGTGCAGTGTATGCATTAGAACTATGCAGTGGACGGGTCTCTAATGACCTTGTAGTTGACAGGACCTTAAACACCAACAAACAAACAAATTCAGGTGTAGGAGTTCGCCCCTCCCCCTCTCCCATAGGTGTCCGATGAAAGAAAAGTGCCCCAACGAATCAAAAGAGACCGACGATACCGGGTTGAAGCATTAAGCGGCCCACAGACGGTCAACTTGGTTGTCAACCTTGTCGTCATCTTGTTTGCCACGACTGAACAACCAAGTTGAGAACCTTCTCATCAACATCAGTTTTTCGAAAAATTTGCAGCGAAAAGGTGTAGCACAGCTTCCTCAAACTATGGTGCGGCCGAGTTGCATTTTAATGCGGCCGAATTGCATTCGATTGCGGCCAAGTTGCACTGGTGTGCGGCCGTGTTGCATTGGTGTGCGGCCGAGTGGCATTGGTGTGCGGCCGAGTTGCATTCGAGTGCGGCAAAGTTGCATTGGTGTGCGGCCGAGTTGCATTCGAGTGCGGCCGAATTGCATTGGAGTGCGGCCGAATTGCATTAGAGTGCGGGCCAAGTTGCATTGGAGTGCGGCCGAATTGCGTTGGAGTGCGGCCGAGTTGCGTTGGACATTCCAGTTCTCGGCAGATAACATTACATTAGTTTTGGTGGTGTCAAATATTTAAATAAAAGCTTTAATACAAATCAACCCCTAACTCAGTTTTTGCGGTGGTGGCAGATGCCCAGGCGCCCTGTACTACGGTTGTGAGGTCTGTAATTTTGCGCTATTCGAGAGTTGACTGTAGGATGTTATGTGTGCATTTATTAATATGTATTCAAGGTGTTTGTATATGTTTTGTAATTAGTGCCCGGGTGGGCATGGAATTAAAATAATAATAATAATAACCCCTTTTTCGCCTATGGCAGGGTTGGGTACCCACCTTGTCTCTCTGAATTGACACGGTGCTTTGCCATAGCCATTGCCGACCAATGCTTATTTACCGTCGGTCTACTGTTCGTTGGAAAATTCCACCGGCGCCAGGGGGGAGCTCCTGCATAGCAGAGGGTTCTTTTTCATGCAAATTCCATAGTACACCACACGGGACCTCGGTTTTTCCTCTCATCCAAAGGAAGGCGCACTCGGGGCATCTCTATCGTCCGAAGGGGCCCACCAACCTCAGTCCGGTATCTAACCTAGAACCACTGACGGGAGTTACCGAGTCACCATGGTAGGATCCTAGCTTCTCATACTGCTCACGAATTGTACCCCTTTAATAATTTTATATTTCACTTTTGGACACTGTATCTACATCATTCCACACCAACTTCACTCAAAAGATTTTGAAGTGCACTAATGTTGACAGCGAAGTTGACAACGCTGCCATAGACGAAGCAACTTGGTTGACAACAATAGGCTCCTCCTATGAAAAATCTAAAGTTTTTGATTTTACTTCAACCGTTACCTCAACTTGACCTTTCAACCTTCAACCTACCCACAGACGATCAATCTTGTCGTCAACATGGTAAGTTGACGACACGGTTGACAACCAAGTTGACCGTCTGTGGGCCGCTTTAAGTTAGCAGCAACTGGCTATGTAAAATAGTGTGCAATTGATTGCCCATGCGTCCCAATGGGACAAAAAAATGGTACCTTCGGCCCTGCCATAGGCAGGAAAGGGGTTGATAAGGATAATGGCGAAATTAATGTCTACGAGAAGAGAAAGAGTGGCACAAATCAATAATGATACATCATCATAAATTTGGATGTTGTTTCAAGGCTTTAACATTTTGCAAAAGGGCTGTCAGCTTTTGTTGTTGCTGTCGTTGTTTGCAGGCCTCGTCGTAGTTGTGGATTGTGTGCTTTTTCGTCGACAGCGGAAGAAAAAGGTCTGCAACGCCCTCAAATCAATTTATTAACATTTTTTTTTGACAAATTTGAAATGCATATCTCACCCCTAGTCTTGTTACGGTTGGTTGATTGCGGCGGCAGCAGTCACCGAATACAAATGGGGACATTAATTAGCACTATGACTTTTTTCCCTTCGTTGATTTAATAATGTGAAGGTTCGATCCTAGTCGAGGAGTGCAGGAATCCAGATATAAATTCTTCCTTCATAATCACTGGATTTTAAGCAATCTGACCATCCACAAATGTCCAGCCCGCCTTGGTGGCTCAATTACTCAACATTTCGAGTCTTTGAAGGTCACATTTTCGGTCTTGGTATCCGACGTTGATAGTCAGGTTACTTCTTTACCGGGCCTGGTAATCAGGTTACTTCTTTACCGGGCCTGGTAAGCAGGTTACTTCTTTACCGGGCCTGGTAAGCAGGTTACTTCTTTATTGGGTATGAGGTTACTTCTTTACCGGGCCTGGTAGTCAGGTTACTTCTTTACCAGACCTGGTTATCAGGTTACTTCTTTACCGGGCCTGGTTATCAGGTTACTTCTTTACCAGGCCTGGTTATCAGGTTACTTCTTTACCGGGCCTGGTTATCAGGTTACTTCTTTACCAGGCCTGGTAGTCAGGCTACTTCTTTATCCGGCTTGGTAACCAGGTTACTTCTTTACCGGGCCTGGTAGTCAGGTTGCTTCTTTACCGGGCCTGGTTATCAGGTTACTTCTTTACCAGGCCTGGTAGTCAGGCTACTTCTTTATCGGGCTTGGTAACCAGGTTACTTCTTTACCGGGCCTGGTAGTCAGGTTACTTCTTTACCGGGCCTGGTAGTCAGGTTACTTCTTTACCGGGCCTGGCAGTCAGGTTACTTCTTTACCGGGTCTGGTAGCCAGGTTACTTCTTTTCCGGGCCTGGTAGTCAGGTTACTTCTTTTCCGGGCCTGGTAGTCAGGTTACTTCTTT
>JAAFCE010004287.1:5192838-5231221 GCA_013389805.1 Trigoniulus corallinus
CTCTCTGTGCCTTTCCCCCTCTGTGTGTGTCTTTCCCCCCTCTTGTCTCTCTTTCTCTCTGTCCTTCCCCTCGTCTCTCTCTGTGCCTTTCCCCTTGTCTCTGTTTCCCCCTCTTGTCTCTCTCTGTCTCTCCCTGTCTCTCCATCATTCCTTGTCTCTCCTTCCACCCCTCTGTCTCTCTCCCTGCTGCCCTCTGGGCGTGAATCTATGTTGCAGTCCATATATCGGGAAGGAGTCTTTTACTTGAAAAATAGTCGTGGTGTGTGATTCAGAAGAACTCCAACTAAAAATCAGATGAAAAAAGTTGAGCATTTAAGCACTAGTTGACCTTTTAGAGAGTTGTCATGGAAACGACCTAACTCACCTTTGAAAGATTCGGGAGTATATCAGAAAGGGATCAGTATTTTTGGTCCCCCCCCCCTTTTTTGGCGTTTACAGACAGGAAGTTTTAGATTAAGGATAAGTTACAGATCGATTATTTTTGTAGTAAGCGCATCTACCGCCAGTACTATAAAAATGTAGCGTTAGGCTAACGCACGCTTTAACGTTAGTGTTTTCCTATAAGACCACCGTAAGAACCACTGCACCCTTACACACGTTGCTCCTGGAGTTACATCAAGAGCACTGGTCACGTGGGCATTTCTGTGAAATACAGTTGCTTTAGTTGACTTTGGTTCTAACTTTCCTAACTCCGAGCTGTTGTTGTCTTCAGTTCCTCGTTCTCCCCCCTTTTTTAGCACTGGGTTGTCCGAGAGAGAGAGAGAGGGGGAAAGATTAAAGATAGTCCATGTGCGTAAGGCACACACACATATCAAGTCGAACATTTCCAGTTAGGATTTTGGTATTTAGATGTTGTCCATATACCGTTCAGTTAACTCTCGAGTGGTTGTAGCATGCAATCTAAAGGCTTGAGCTTGTGCAGTCTATATTCGCTATCAATCCCTTAGCTCCCATTTAATCTCTCTCTTCCTCTCTCTATCTCTCTCTCTTGGTCTCTCCGCCTTCTGTGTATATTCTGTCTATTTCCTCTCCTCTTTCTCACTCGTGCGAGTTTCTGAATGCCGCATTATTGATTTCTTGATGTGAGCTTGCGTTGTGAAGTATCTCTTCCCAGAGTGTCGTCAGTTTCCTTTTGCGATCTGCTGTAGCAGTGGCGAGATGCTTTATTTATATTTGATTGCTGTTTTCAGAATTTAGTTATGGTTACTTCTGAACACGTCCTAATTTTCCTTTTCCTCCACCTCTTCCACCTTCTTCCTGGCGTTCACGCCTGTTTTCATCTTTTGAAGGTCTTCACCAGCACCTTTTATTCATCTCCGACTATTAGAGGTCGCTTTCTTCATACAGAAAAAAAAATATTCTTTTGAAACTTTTTTTTTCTTACTCAAATGACTTACCTGCACTCTGGTAATGCCAACTTTTGTAGCTTCTCAGTGTCTACCATGCATTGACATCCACCTCTGGCACTGGGCTACTATCAGAAATTGATCTGATTGTTCTTCAATTAAAAAATGTCTTGGCACATACTTGAGTTTCATCGGTCGTTAGTCCATCGGTTGAGTTTCATCGGTCGTTAGGTCCAGATAGTATCTTGATGGTATCTAGTGATGATCTCGGTCTTACTTCAGTTTTGAAGGATGGCGAAGAGATTTACAATCGCCTTGCGTCTTCTGCTGGACTTGGCTCCTCACTTGTTGGCCTGCGATTTTTCTCTTAAATTCAAACACTTATTCACCCACTCTGCATTTGTTTTTCTTCAGCTATTCATTCTAAACTTTGTCTTAGTATGTGATTTGATCTTACTTGTTGTTTTTGCAGGATACGGCAACGCTGTCACATCGCAGAGCTAGTACTCCCATTATTCATGCAGGTAGCAAGTTTCGACATGGACTTCTTCAGCTGATGATCCATTCCATTGATCCGCTGAATGAGGATCAGGGTAAGAAAAAATGACTTTGTAACGTGCCTGTCGCATATTTCTGAAATACTTGCGAAATGGCTTACCCTGTATGGTTCTATCAAGTTTGGGAATGGTATTGGGCGCCAATCCTTTGACCTGTCGCCTTCACCAAGGCTGCAGTTTAGAATCAGAGTTCGGAGGACACTCTGTCTTGCTTAA
Source organism: Trigoniulus corallinus (assembly GCA_013389805.1). Taxonomy (NCBI): domain Eukaryota; kingdom Metazoa; phylum Arthropoda; class Diplopoda; order Spirobolida; family Trigoniulidae; genus Trigoniulus; species Trigoniulus corallinus. Next base: position 5,194,958 of record JAAFCE010004287.1, read on the forward strand.
TTGGTGATGTTGTAATTAATATAAGTACGACTTCTTCACAACCATCCTCATCCTTGTAGTGTCATCATAATGTGTTCTTCGTGACATTTACTTTACGTCATGCAATCATCCTGATAGTTAAATAGAAAATGTGTTCATAGATACAAGATGACTTTTGCAAGGATGAATAGCAGATTTGACTAAAAAATACAATATCTAACCGTCTTTGAGTCTGTATGCCTTTTTTGTGTGGTGAAAATGTGCATTTTTATTACTTTTCGTGTTTAGAATTGTAATAGAACGATTTCGCCATTTTTGTATTCCATTATTGCGCACATCCGGCCGGATGTTGTTGTTGCGCTCTTTTTTTTTTTTCGTTGTTCTTTTTTTTTCTCTTCCATCTGTCTGTTTTCCAATAAACCTTCTGACTTACATAATTTTGACTTGGCAGAAGGAAGAATCGATGAGAAGGCTACTCAGATTCATGCCATTGCTTCGTTAAAAGTTCTCCTCGATGCCACTCGCACTTCGAATGCAGTTTCGACGACAGGTACTACGACGACAACGACAGGAGGTGGAAGTGACACTGATTCACAAGACACGTCAACAGCTACGGTCAACGCAGCCATTACAACCACCGATCAACTGGAGAGTGGCCAATGCAGTCGTCATGAAGCAGATAACACTTCGGAATCAGAGTTCCATCAGATAGACAGTGTGGTGTCCATCACAGGCGACAAAGGTATTGTGACGACACAGTCGGCCAGTCAACTCAATCACATTTCTAATCATGTGTCTAGCTCCAACGGAGTCGATTCTGGGGTATGTATGTGCAAAGAACCCACACTGGTAAATGTTGAACACTGCACACTTTATATCACAGTTTTATTCCAGAAGTTGGAAGAAGTTGAAGAAGGCAAGCATCCTCTGGACTTCTCTTGGCCACCTACTGCTAGAAAGAGGCTGACATTTGTCGTTCTTATGCCTATCATTTTACCCCTCTGGTTGACGTTACCAGACACGAGAAGACCGGTATATGTTCAGGACTTGTGTGCAAGATTTTAGTAGCAGTAGAAAAAAACAGGAGATGAAATTAATATTTTGTGCTGATTACAGGAAAAGAAGAAATTTTTCGTTTGGACGTTTGTTGGCAGTATCCTATGGATCGCTGCATTTTCATACCTTATGGTTTGGTGGGCAACTGTAGCTGGTTCAACACTCGGAATTCCAAATGAGGTTTGCTTGCCAGAAAGTCAACTTTAGCCTAGTGCGATTTTGATGTAAAGTTACGTGATTTTGTTTACGTGTTTTTACTTCATTGTTCAGGTAATGGGTCTCACGTTTTTGGCTGCTGGAACCTCCATTCCAGACCTTATCACGAGTGTCATTGTGGCCAGAAAAGGTTTTGGCGACATGGCTGTATCAAGCTCTATTGGAAGTAACATATTCGATGTCACTGTTGGGTGAGGACCATTTGCATGTTATGAAGTGTATTTGGAGAATGGTCTTGACTGACGAATGATTTTTCTCTAATCCGCAGGTTGCCTTTGCCGTGGTTTTTATACGGAATTTTTACTCTAGGAGCACCCGTGAAGGTGACAAGTCAAGGCATGGCATGTTCCATTGTTATCCTTTTTCTTATGCTGTTGTTCGTCATTGTTACGATTGCCTGTTTTCGCTGGAAAATGAACAAAGGTCTGGGAGTCTCCATGTTTATCCTTTATTTTGCCTTCCTTGCCGTTAGTCTTCTGTTCGAGTTCGATATTTGGAGGTGCCCCTTTTACTTCTGATTGTGTTTTTCCTTTGCCTCCTTTCCTCGATCCTCTCGTCTCGAAACAAGAAAAGATTTCTGGTACTCGTGACACCAACCGAGTTGCCGTCAAATGTGTCATTTAACCAACAAAGTGCACAGTCTCTGGAACAAGGAACATTTTGGCAAGAGCTGCATCATCTAGTTTGCTGCCTACCGATTAGACTACTACTGATGACTATTTCAAAAAAAAAAAGAATGCAGGTTAAGATTTGGTCTACTTATATCAAGTCTACTACAGTCATCATTATCATCATCATACCTTTATCCCGCCTGTGGCAGGGTCGGGTCTGCAGGTTCTAGCCCTCCACTCTCGCCTATCTCCCACCAGGTCCCCGTCCACCCCACACACTACCACCTACACTATGAAGTCTACTACAGTTAGCGTTGTTTTTTTTTTTAATATTTCAAAAACAAACAATATCAGTATTCAAAAAAATTGAACGACTATTTTTATAGTAATTGCTAATTGTGCAGTTCTTATCAGACAGTGATTGTGGTGTGCAATGCGATGAATGAACCCCCTTTGCCCCATTTCATTCTGCAGTTCAGGCAATTCGTTTTGTTGCTTGCTGACAAAACAGTGCAAGTACGTGTTGTGAGTGAGAAAATGCATTAAAATCAAGAGAAGGTTTTTTTTTTCCTTGACCTGTGAAAACATGTCATCGTAAGTATTTCTGAATAATCAAATTAGAGAGAAATGAAATATACCTTACATATATCCACTTGATGACGAATTTTGGGTGATATATACCCTAAGTTTGAAATGAACAATTTCTGGAGTCCTTGTTAAAGTTGTATATAGCCGACATCTAGATCTTGTTCTCTCTATCTCTAGCTCCTTAGTGTTTTCTGAGCTTTGAAACCTGGCAGATTCAGGTTTCTCTTAATACTGATAAGTAATTCGACCTGTGTATAAATGACCCGATTTTTATCCTTCCTTCCATCATTCCCTTTCAAGGTATTTTCGGTACCGTAAAGGACAAATTTACCTATTTACAGTATATGCCAAGATGGGCGCTGGTTGCTCTTGTTACAGAATTGTGGTATTTGAACGAAAAATTGTTATTTTGGTCTGTTATTTGTGTCGATATTTATTGTCACACAATGCTTACAGTAGTACATCCATGGAAGACTATTCTCCATTATCGAACATGTACAGTAAGCGTTTGTTTGACTATTACCCCGTTCGTGCAATCGATGTGCAAATATCCAGTTGAGGGCTTTTTTTTGCGTAATGTTGGCGATTAATAGAATCGATACTTCTTTAATAGATTTAATTTTTTTTAACAAAACATGTAAAAAATAAAATATCTAGTAGTTGTAGATGAAAAAGAAGACGAAGAAGGGATTTAAGTGCCATCTGGTGGCAATTCTGTAACTCGTAGGAGTTCTTCCCGCCAGTGGCCATTCTATTTATTAGAAAAGTTCTGAAACTGTTTGAGAAGTTGTTACTGATGATGATTGTCATCTTTATCAAAGAAAAGAATTATTTTGATGGAAAGTATATATATACGTGTGTTAAAGAAAAAGAGGTGCGTAATGTTTATGACTTAATGGAGAGGTTTTTAAACAGATTTCTATTATGCTAAATTTGAGGTTGTTGTTGTTGTCGGGGCATGGAATTCGAATGATTTTTCATGTAGGCCTACAAGTGAAGTTGGATTGTATGCCAGGCTTAATAACAAAATAATTGGACGGAATTTAAACAAATTGTTTATTATATGTGGGTAATTTTGAGTAGTTTTTCAGTTTTAGCGTTAACCTGACTGATGTCTTAGAGAAATAATAAGAAAGCGGCGTGGGACCACTATTTCTTTATTATAACACTTTTTTAATTGTGGAATGGCATTTGAGAATAATTATTGTGCCTTTTATCCGACCTTTTAAATTTTAGCTTTAATTTGGATTTCTAATTTAAGTCCGTAGGAACAGATGTTATCAGTTTGTGTACAACTTCACAAGATGATGATTATTCGTGTAACCGGAATTCAGAGATGGAACAACGATGGAAGATCACATAATTTAAATTAGATGCCCGCCATTGGTAATATTTTAGGTTAGCTTTATTTTTTCTATAATAATTAGCTTAATACAGTGCAATACTCCATTGTTCTATATATAAAAATGATAGAAAGCTATTTAGAGATTATTTTTCTGAAATCTTACATAATCACCAGATATGCATACATACCGCTTCTTTTGATGACTAGTATTACCGGTAATTCTTGGCTCATTTTTGGATACTACTACGTACGGATAAGTTTTATTCGTTGAACTTACCTGAAATATGATATTGAATTTTTGAACGAACTCTGGAAGTTGGATACACGAGGAATCATTGGTTTTTTTTGGTCACGGTCACCCAAAATGACCCCCACCATGCATTTACTACGGTCGGTCCTGCGTCTTACGGCATAAATGCTGATGCAAAACTTGCAAGGCTTCTTGCTATTTGTGGAAATGAGTTTTATATGTTGATAAGAATCATTTTCTTATTATTATATACGTTGAAGTTATTTGATGAGATATGCCACATACACAGAAGAGTGTCTATTTGAAGGAATTGTAATTTTATAGTTATAGGATCGAAAGATTGGCAAAAGTAGTGAGGGAAAGAAAGTATGGTCTCTTAATTTCTGTTGTTTGTTATGCGATCGGACGACGTGGTTTATTATTACTATTATCATCATCATCATCTCAAAGCTTGTGACAACAGGTAGAATGATAAATTTTGAGACGTTTTAATTTGTAGTCTTATGGATGATAACTGCCTATATTTGTTGGCAGTTGTTCTGAAGCTGAATTTCAAAGTGACTAGGTAGAAAAGCACGTTTGCTACAAGCAAAATGAGATGATCTTTATATTACTGCGATAATTATAAACTATTATTGCTGTAACGTCAATTATCAAAGTAGAGAAATTTGCAGTGCTCTAGTTAAATAGTATTATACATTCCTATCTTGTTACTCAGGAGGTTTAAAATATTTTAAAGATGTACATAGAGAGCAGAAGAAATTATTAAGCTTTAATATCGAATTAGTCACCATAATAATAATAATAATACACACATTTATATACAATATATGTAACCAAAACTATATACACACACAAATACAGTACATATATATATATATAAACATTTAATTGATCCTTTTTTTTTCTAGTTGAACATATACATATATATATTCATCGTTACATATGAAATCAGAGTTTTCCTGTTGTGTTCGCTTTCACACAAGATTTTTGAAACTAGTACGCGCGCAGTTTAGTGTGGGTGTGTATGTGCATACAAAAAGTGTACTTCCACAGTCATATGTTGGTGATATTGAGTGAGTAAATTGACTGGTGAAATCATTTTCAAATTGTAATAGGCCCTACTGCATTAATATTATCATGTTTATGACATTTTACAGATTGACATCCTGTGCTGTATTTAATGATCGCTTTGCCTTGAACTTCCACCATATCTTTTTTGGGAGGGGGCGCACCCCAGAGAGAGAGAGAAAGGGGGAGGTTTGATTCTTGTGAATAATTTTCGTGGCAGTGAATATGAAAACAAAATTATTAGGCTGTTTAGATCATCTCTCTCTAAATATTTCTTATTTTAAACTTGCAATGTTATCTTCGAAAAGCAAAAAAGAAAGTACTGATGGTGTTAGTGTGCTTTCGGTGGAAGTTAACTATAGTTTGTCAATAATTGGTATTATTGAGATGAGGGGATGTGATAACTGCCACAGACTTGAATTTTGGAAGTGGGTGCCGTATATAAGCCCCCTTATCAAAAAAAGAAAAAAAGATTTTTATAATATGCAAGTAGTGATCCGTCCTTACCAATTTTTGTTTTCTTTTTCGTATTTCTCTCATTTTTCGGTTTATGATCTTTTAAGTTATTTATGACATTTCCTTACTCCCCCTCCCTCCTTTTTTTATGAGATTCAGGGAGGGGTATAATAATCGGTTTTGAGTTGGCGTTAGAGTTAAAAAAAATTGTGAATGTTGGCGTTGGGTTTCCCTGTTGGTCAACTGATCAAACTTGCATCATATGACGACTCACCACATTTGCTCCAAGTGACACACACGTATTTTGTAATATTTTTATATATTGTGTATCTCGTATATATAAGGTGCATGTGTACTGAAATATATAATAATATTATTATTATTACTAATCTGCATATTTGACAAATTTTATGTGACCGCCGTACATAGCGCGCGATTTTATTTTCCTCATATTGTTGTAAATATTTACCTTGACAGTGGTTCGCATTGTAATGTACACATCATCATTGATTTCATAATGTGTGTGATTGTCACTTTTGTGGTGTTTCATTTAGCGTTGGAGCCTGACAAACTGATAAACAAACCAATAGAGAGAGAGGGGGGGTTGTTTAAAAATAAGTACTGGGATGATTTGTGAATTTGAATACCTTCTCCGGGCGGGGCAGTAGTCTCAGAGTAATGTGCTTCTAGCCATTGCAATGTGTGGCGAGGACTCTAATTTCTGCACTTGCTTGTTGTTGTAAGTAGATACGTATGTTCTTTCAGGAATCCTACTACTACATGATGACACTGCCACACTATTTTGTTTCCTTAACTTTGGAGGAGAGTTGCCTGATTGTTGTGGACGGAGAAAAAAAATGTTGCCCATATTTCATGTATTTGTGTAATAAGGGAAAGCACAATTTCTTTTTCTCAGTTTGACCAGTTCATTGACCAATTTGGAAACACTGCTGTGATTGTTGCTTTTATGATTGAAGTAGTGTTATTATATTCTGTTTTTTGATTGCAGGACATATTACACACTTAAATAATGAATAATTACTTGTTGTCTCGTGCATCAACTTGCAATTTCTTCATTGTTTTCTTTTATCTTATTTTCATTTCTTGGGGGCGTTTTGTTGATGTTGTTTGTTGGTGTTTCAGGGCCCTCCAACAACAAGGTCATTAGAGCCCCGTCCACAGTGTAGTTCTTATGCAGAGACTGCATAGACACTACATTAATGCGACGATTTTTGGGTATTAGCAGTACCCAGTTTTCCCAAGCGGCCACCCATGTCAGTACTAGCTAGTTTTGCGTTGCTTAACTTCAGTGATCGGACGAGAACTGGTGTGTCCAATGCAATTCGCCGCTCCTCTTGTGGGCGTATTGTGGCTTTAGGTTGGCTATTTATTCAACCATTCATCAGACAGTAGGCCCGCGAGGTCTCTTTTATTCTTCTCACTTCTATTTAAATCGCGTTTCTCATGTTTTCCCTTCCACTTTTCTGCTTTGACTTTGGAAATTTTGGACTCGTGGATATCTGGCCGAAGCCCTGGGATCTCTGAAAAATACATAATTCACCGGGGGGGGGGGGGGGGGTGTATAGCAGGCGTGGTCAATACGTGAAATGATAACTTGTGACCACCATTTTATCATGGTTGAGGTATATGACGTCTTTCTGGATCTTTCTTCGGATGGGAAGTAAAGGTATGTATGGCATGTTAGAAGAAATTACTTGCAGATTAGCAGAATTCGCAGGTGTAGGAGTTCCTCCTCATCCCTGAAGAAGGTAAATTATTGCCAGGAGTTGGTAGGCAGACGTTAATTAACCAAATAACATCTGCTGATGATTGCTCTAAAGCAGCGGTCTTCAAACTGTGTTCCGCGAGTCAAAATGAAAATTCGTTGACAGCGGCAAGATATACTTTTCTAAAGGTGGGATGGGGTTCCCCCAAAACATCTTATAGTTCTAAGGGTTCCGTGAGTCGACAAAGTTTGAAGACCACTGCTCTAAAGCATATATTAAGTTTAGCCATCTCTGGGCAATATGCTGACAAGCACTGGTAGCCATAATGCTACCCTTGAGGTTAACGTTAAAAAATGTTCGTTGTTTCAACATAAACTGTAAAAAGTATGTTTTATTTACTTACAGGAAATTTATTTTTTAAAAAAAAAATATCATTTGTGGCCATGAATTTTCATTGAAGCTGTTGACAATCATTTTATCAGACAAGAAAAGCAGAGTGCCACTCTGGCAGATTGTTGAATTTTATGCTTCAGATGTTTGCGGTCGTTGACTAGTGTAAGGTCAAGTGATTTTTACTTGGAAAGGAAGCGATTGCTGTTTTTAAACCGTTAAGTAAGCAATGGCAGTTTAATCTATCATTGTCAGGTGTGACAGCGATGTCAGCGGTGAGTAGTTAAAATATTGTTTACTGTATGGAGACATGAAAACCTTGCAATAGCACTTGTTTTATCACTAAAGTATTTTCTTACTGTCAGGTTGTCGTCACAAGTATTATACTTCTCGCCACTAAAGATGAAACATGGGAGGTAAAGCAGGGCCCGCTCTAAGAGGGGGCAACCTGGACATTTGTCCGAGGCGCCAATTTGGCTGTAAGTGTGAGAACAGAGCACGCAAACAGAGCGTTTCTTCAAGGGGCGGCAATTTGTCCTTTTGTCCGGGGCGGCATAAGTGCTAGTGCAGGCGCTGGGTGAAGGTAGGAAAGTCCACTACCCAAACTAGGGAGATTGAAAAAGTTCAAATGACAAGCTTCAGTTAGTAATTATAAGTAAAACTTCCAAATGTTTCCCCAATTTTTTAAGTGGGTTCACCCATTGCCTCTTAGCAATGTGTCAACTTCCGTGGCGAGAACTATAAAACGATAAAAGCTTAGAGACCCCCGTAATATTTTCAACTACGTTTCAGCGTTGTCATACAGGCCTTGTATTTCAATTCTGAGTTGACAGAAGTCTGGTCTATTGATTGGACTGGCTTCCCAGCATTTATTCATCAAATCGGTGTAAATGCGAACGGAACAAGTAGCAGGGCACCGAAGTCGTTTTCCACTGGCATAGAGTCTGCATAATGCGTCGACATCATCAGCCTGAAATGAATTGTTGTTTAACAGTTGAGGTCTGTTGACAAAATAAAAACTGGCTACAAGAAGTTGTTGGTACTCACGGCACATTCGTCAATAACTGGTTCTTGTCCATAAGAAAACATTTCCCATAGAGTCACTCCATAACTCCAGACGTCAGATTTGCTATCGAACCTCCAAGTTTCCAGAGTTTCCGGTGAATACCTTAAGATGTAAAGGAAAGAAAAAACTCGTTTAAAAGCACGCAAGACTATCAAGACTTTGGGGGACAAGTGCATCAAGAGGTTTGGAAGTCATGGCTTACCATCGGATTGGCAGATTCCTGTCAGTTTTTAATTTATAATAGTTGTTATTGCCGGTCATCTGAGCTAATCCAAAGTCACTTATCTTCACTAGGTCTTCTGTGGCTACTAAAATGTTTCTGGCCGCTAAATCGCGATGGACAATCGATTGTTGTCCCAAATATTCCATTCCCTAGGTGCAAACAGACGGAAGTACTATTCATTTGCTGTCGAAGAACAGACTAGTACAAGTTGTCAGACAACGTCAGGATGGTTGCAATACCTCGGCAATGTCCAAAGAGAACTTGAGTAGTTGTTTTTCGGTCAAGCGATGCCTTTGAGTTTTGATGTAGATGAGCAGAGAACCCAAAGGTACATATTCCATCACCAATAACGTCTCTGGATCTGGAAACCAATGGTCATTTTCTCTTGTTAATGTGTTCTGATGAAACATGATAAAAGAGCTTTTGCTTATTGTACACTGGACTGACCTTCAACTACTCCTTTAATTTCGACAATGTTCCTGTGTTGTAACGTTTTCATGATTTTAATTTCTCGTTGGAGATCCTGATAACCAGTTTTATTATCAGAAGATTTGAGTTGTTTGACAGCCACGGTGACGTTGACCAATCCTGAGAAATGTGTCAAGGTTGCACGACGAACTTCTCCGTAAAATCCCTGGTAAAGAAGACGAGTGAAAGGGGTAAGACGCAAATATCAATCTACTAACCCATATTTATCGTTAGTTTCATGGGTTGGGGAGTAAGCTAAGCAGCCATAACAGGACGAAACCCTTAGGAGGCTGCTTGCAGGAGATGAGGAGGTAGGTGAACAGGACGAAGGAGAGGGGAAATTTGCAGCACCCAACGTTCTTTACTAACCACCCATGTTGGTATTGGCGAGGGCTTGAGCTGCTTAACTACAGTGATCTCACGGGAACTGGTGTGTCCAACGCAACTTGGTTAGCCTATTGTTTGGTGAGGCACTCTACCCACGCCACAGGAAGGAGGAATCATGCTCCTACACCTGGAAAGTTTTGCCAAACTACACGGAGTTCCGTGTAGGAATCGGCTTTACTTTCCTTACGAGGGAAGTCACACTGGGAGCCTCTCTTTCGCCCGACAGAAACCAAACCACCTACGTCCCGGATCGAGCCGTGGGAACTATTGGCGCTGACGTCGTCGTCACCGAGGCGGGTAGGTAAGATGCAAAAAAATAAACTTGTACTTGGCCTAGTTTTTCGTGCATCTGAAGTTGGTTCATGTCGATGATCCATCCAGGCTCTGATTGGAAAGGCACCATGGATTCAATAGATATATTGCTGGGAGATGTGGTAAGATGTCGTAGAACTGCTGTTGGATTGGAGTTGCTGTCTCCACTGGTGGACAGTGGTATAGTTGTGGAGTCCTGTAGGGATTCTTGAGTGGTTGTTGAGGCGGTAGACATGCGTCGTCTTTGTCTGGCGCTGACCGGCAATGTGGGCACGTTATTGAAGAACTCGCTGGAACCTGACTGTGACATGCCGTCATGGATCCCACTACTGCCATTTACGGTGGCATATGTATGTCGTCTTCTTGAATTGTGAACTGCAGAGACAGAGAACAAAGACCTCAATACTTTGGGCCTTTTCAAAAGATTTGCCATGTTTCTTTTGAGGACAATGCAGCCGAATGGCTTACCCTCGTAAAGTATCTGATTGATGTCTCGGAGGACAGCTTGTGGCTTCTTGCGTCCATCAGGGTCTTTTGTCCAACACTCATTCATTACTTTGTAGATGTCAGAGTTGCAAGGATACTGATGTGATAGGGCGAGCCTTATTCCTTTTTTGTACAAGGTCTTGGACTATAGGAGATAATGGTAGAGACAAATATCAGGTCGAAAACAAAAAAAGATTCAACGAGTTATAATCACTTCTTCTATGGTGTTTCCCAAAGAAGGTTTTTCTCCATAGGAGAAGATTTCCCAAAGAGTTGTTCCTAGGGCCCAGACGTCGGCTGGATGCGATTTGCGGATCAAACTTCGGTCCTTGTAGCACTCTGGTGGAATCCAATGAATCCTAAAAGAATTAACATTTTTTTTTTGGTTTTGGTTTAGCAAAATAGGATTCTGATAAAGCTTTCAAGCCAAGAAAACTTACTGGTCATCTGAGTAAACAGCGATCCCTGGATCACTCAGTTTGATGGAGAATGTGCTGTCGCTGTGTTCTACAACAAACAAGTTTCGACATCTAATATTGCCATGGACGATTTGCTGTTCTTCCTGTCAGAAGAAAAGTGTGTGTTAACCTCTTTCTGGTTGGCGTTGAAGAGCAAGATACCAGAAGTTCTGGTACACTCACCAAATACCAGAGGGCATTGGCCAAGTAAGTAGCTGCTTCCACCAAATCAATCTCGTGCAGCTTTGAACGGTTATGCTGTAAGTAAGAATCCAAGGCACCAAGTGGGAAATATTCGGTTATCAGGGCCAGTGGTTTGGCCAGCATCACACCGTGGGTTATGATAATTGTCTCTGAGTGCCAAAAGACGCAGTCGTTGATCATTCGAAGGAACTCCTACAAGAAATAATATTTTCTGTCAGTCTTTGAATTGTCTTTTGAGTCAAAAAGAAATTCTTGTGCTCACATTAATTTTGGACGTGTAGGCGTCGTTCTTTAATTGCTTAACGGCAACTGGAATTTGACACTTGGAATCTCTTTGCCATAAGCCCTTAGAGACGAATGTCATCTTTCCGTTTAGATTATTGCTGTCTGACCAGTTCACCGAGCTGTTTTTAATACACACAGGTTGCAGAACTGAATGCTGGACATTGGAAGGAGAAGATGTTTGACTCTTGCTCTTGGGGCGGCACAGAAGCAGAGGTGATATGTCTAAGGTTCGTCAAAGTTAACAGGATTAAAAGAATGCGTTTGACTAGTAGTAGCAGTAGTAATGGACAACAGCAAACCATATTCAGAAGGCGGAACGCATTCTCGAAGGATTCCTTGTTTGCCTTTGGAGAAGTTGCTCAACAGTAGTGGAAGGCTGGCAAAGAGGTCGGTGGAATCATGAAATCTGAAGGTCTCACCATCTGTGACGATGATAAATGTCTGTGGCCTGGCTTGATCCTCAACGCAGACGTCCAGACAATAGGCGTCGTATCGCGAGTTCTCACGAAGCACATAACAACCTGGTCTATTTTGTCGTTTTTCTTGCAGCTTCTGGTAAGAAAATTCGCGCCTGCAAGAGGAATCGCCATTTTCAGTGCGGCAAAGTGGATGATCGGCAAAACCTAGAATAATTCTACAAACGATTCTTACCCAATAGGGCCATGGCACTTCAAGGCTCGTAAATTCAGAAGGAAGGGTGAAGCGATGTCTTTACAGAGATCAAATGTCCATCGTTCCATCAAGCGGTAATAACCAGCAAGCAGACTGACAAATGAATGCATCTCATCTCTGTTCTGGAATCTGAAATACTAAAACTGAACGCTGCTACAATGAACTCCATTTTATTCCCAATTTGTGGCGCTTTCGAGATATCTTTTCAGGTTACCTTTGGCACACCATTCTTTCTGCTGACTTCCACGGTGTTGTCTTGCCTCATGCAAACGAAACACAACTCTTCAATTGTGCAAATTCCAACGTAATCCTAGAGGTAAGTCCATCAATGAATGCTTTGACCGAACAAGGACAAGAAGACGGAAAGTGCTTCTAAGGGTTTCTTGAGAAGAACTCTTGTCTGTTACTCACTCTGTTCTTTCCAGTGGATTGAATTCGTAGTCCAGGATGTTCCTTATGGTATGGATCTACCTGAAGTCTGATATTCTGTACTTGGCCTTGCTCATCCACCTGCACTGTGAATGTCTCGCAGAAGTAGTTCTGGGACAGTTCAATTATCTGATTGATGTACCTGCTCTAATTTAGAAATAAAAGGTAAGACTTTGAAGAAGTTCTGCAAGATGTTTTTTCGGGGATTCTGGTATTTGTGTTACCTTGATGTAGGAGACGTCCTCAATGGACTTATTTAATTCTTCCATGCTGTTGCGGATGTCTGACTTAATCCATGGAAAGGACCACTGCATTTTTTGAATGAGTTTCCTGGGTAGATATTTCTTGTAATCTTTGACGGTCACTTCCCCATTAGCTTTTGTCTCTTTGATGACCCTTACCATGTCTGCAACGGCTAAACCTAAGACTTTCTCTTTGGCGTCCAACACACTGGGAATTCGTTCTGACAGGAAGTCACTCCGTATTTGATGGAAATAATAATCTAGAGCAGTTTCGTCCACCTCCTGAAGACGTTCAATATCTGGCACTTGAAATCGTAGTCTGAACTCAAACTGAATATCTTGTCTATCTCCACCGACCCACTCACAAGGGCTCAAATAACAAGAAGTCTTCTTGCTTTGCAGAGCAAACAGATGGCGAGCCACTCGTCCAATGTTGCAGTGTCTGGCAGCACGAAAGCACAGGTCTTCTACCTGAATCTGTCTTTCACTTGGATAGTTGAGAGGCTCTTCCTTGTTGAAGAGAAATACAGTTATTCCGTGAAGTGCATCCATGTCGATGTGTGTCCAAGGACGATGTCTTCCTAAGTACTCCTGAAGCACTGGTCAAACTAGGACTCGATCGTGGTAAGTACTACGAGCTGTTAAGGTTAGTGGCATGTCTTTTTCGGAGTATGCAAACAGTTTGTTCTTTCCATATGATAATAGGCCACACGACTCTACACTGGCCCTCGTCCAGAAGGTCGTAAATGACCGTGAAAAGTCTTCAGAAGTGCACATAGTCACGTATCTTCGTGCCCTGTTCTCTTGATCGTTCCCTTTCTCCTTTGGGTTCTGGTAGCCAGTTCAACACTTTAACGAGCAAGGATGTACGCAAGCACTCACTATAGCTCTTCTGACCCCCAGGATCCGCCTCCTTTCCCTAGTCTAGATATAGATACCCCGCTAGGCCTACAAACCTGTAGGTGTTTGCAGATGGTCTATTTCTGACAGGTGTCCACTTGCAAAGCGTTGTGGTGGATTCCTTGTTTTCCAAATGTCCACAGCATTGTTTTCCTCCGTTAATTCTTGGACTGCCTGGTTGCAAACCACGAAACAAGTATCTTTTAAAAAAAAAAAATTAATAATTTCAACTATATAATCCTAATCTCCTGCTCTCCTCACAGTCTTTCTAAGGGTACGTTGAGGGCGGGCGGCCCCTACCGTCTGGGACGGCAACTATTGGGGATTGAACACGCAGCTACTAATGCCACCTATGGTGAAGTAGATGCGCATGCGTGACAGGTGCTGCCGTCGTCGTAGTCGTCGCGGTGCTTGCTGGGATATTAAGCAAGGCGAGGCAGTTCAATCATGGCGGCTCTGGTGGAGGGCCAGCAATATAGTCTGTCTTCGAAGGGTCAATTAAATGATAAGAAAACGCGAATATTTGTCAAATTAACGGATTCTGCTTTGAAAGCTATAGAGGATTATTTAAGTATTCGGGTAAGTGCTAATCGATTGAAGATATATTTTATTGTTGATGACCTCTTAACAGTGTTATTTTTTTTTCGGTTCTCCTATATCTATCTCTGTCTTTCTGCTATCGCGGTATTTACTGCTGTTGCTGTGCGTTTATTTCTATCAATATGTCTGTTTAAGAGACGTACTCGAAATTTAGTGGAGTTTTTTGTTATTCGGTTTGATTTGAAATGAGAAAATCCACTCGATGAGTGCTAACATCTGGTTGCGTTTCGACGTTTGTTGGTTGGTTCGTCGTCTGAATTTCTGCGTTAGGGTTAAGTTTTTCGAACTCTTGGAATAGAGAACGTAATTGTAAAAGTTGTAATTTTTTTATTTTTTTTTTTTTGGTTTTATTTTCTCTCCCTCTCTTGCCTTTGCTCTCCTTCATTTATCGTTTTGTCACTACTTATATATACTCGATTTGATTGCAATTTATACTTTGCCATATTTTCGACAGTAATCTTTTAATCGTCATCGGGATTTCATTCACATCTCTCTAGGTTCTCCAGGTTGGTAATTACTGAAATGGAGTGCGAAAGAATGACAGACCATCGACATCAATTGTTCCTCTTTTTGTTACCTTATTTTTTCTCCCGTTTTTCACCGTTATATTGGTAAAAAAAACTATTTTTCTCAGTGGTTAAAGAGGAGAAGGAGGAGGAAAGGGAGTTATTTCTCTCATTACCATATTTTTCACTTCATAAATCCCTCTCCTCCTCCTCCTGATCAACTTGTTATACACATACCACTCTCTATCTCCTCGTCCTCCTCACCATGTTGTTCCCCATACGAACCCAAGGCAAGAATAGGTAATTATTCTCTCCTCTGTTACTGTCTTAAAAGACGGTTTTTGCCACGTTCAGGATTTTTCTTGTTGGGAAGTTTTTTTTTATTTGTTGGACTGACTCGTGAAACTAGAATTGTAATAAGAGGGACTGCTGTGACTGGCTGAGTGTGTGTGTGGTGGTGTCCTACTTTCCGAAATTCATTTCTGAAAAGATTGTTTTATTTGAAATTAGACTCTTCATACCTTTCACGTTCTTTATTTTTAACAGGTTTTTCTCCTCCGTATGGATTAAGAGAGAGGTAACATGCACACACAAAAAAACTTGTCTTCTCCCATCTCTCTCTCTCTCTCCTTGTTAGTTCTAGTTATTCTTTCGTTCTCGCCATCAATAACACCACTATAGTGTTACAAAATTGAAGGAGAGAGGAAAAATACATCTAATTGTTGCTCAATATATTTCGTCTTTTTCTTCCTAAGTTGTTAGTGGATTTTTTTTTCTCCAAAATCGTGTATGTACCCCCCCCCTTTTCCCCTCCTCTCTACCGTTCTGGGGTTTCCCCACCTCCTTGCTCTAGTGCCTACTCGTTAACAGATTTTTAATAGTTAGTGCAAGTATCTCATAGCCTAATTAATATATGATTGATTACGTATGAGAAACTGTTGAATACGAGTTTGTGCTGAGCTGATAATCGTGAGTTGTCTTATATTTCGTCCTTGCCTTGTTTTTCCTTGATCACTCACTCTCCTTTCTGAATTGTAGAGTTTGTTGGTTGGCTACTTGTACACAGACTTGATGTGTGTTACGCGACGTTTTTGGCAGAAAACGTCCCTAATGGTTTAGAAATAGCAACAATTGGAATTTTGAGAGGCTAAAAATACGACTTTACGTCTCTTGGATTGCCCCTGTGAGCACTTAGAGTTTACGGGCCGCCGCCGCCATATGTATGTTGTATTTCTTTTAATTAATTCTACATTTGCTATAAACGTTTTTTAAGGAAAAGATGTTGGTTATTAAGCATGGTACCTCATTTTTTTCCCTTTCCTCCCTCCATCTCTCTCTCTCTCTCACTCCTATTTCGGTGTTTGAGATTGTTTTAGAAATGTCCCGATATTTGAGTTCAGGCGATGGGAAGAGCATCCATTCATTCCTATTCAGGACGAGCAACGTGTCATCGATGTTGATGCTGTCTCGATAGCTCGCTCGTTTGTTTGGTGTAATGTACTTTAGGTAAAGTTTTGGGATTCACTTTGCAATCCTGGCACGGGCCCGAGTGCTACTGTTGATGTTGGAAACGTTGACGGGCATCTTTCGTCAAATAAAAGAGGCTCTGCGGGTCCTTCGTTTGCATTATGCCAATACACTACATGCAAAAGAAGGGTTAGGCTTTCATCTCTTAGCAGGCAGGTGATCTGAATTTATTTTCTCAGTTGTTGTAGTGCCACTGAAAGAATCGGTTGAGGTGGTATGGGCATGTGATGAGAAGGGGAGAGGAGGAGCTTATTAGGTCCATTGTGGGACTGCAGGTAATTGGGGCCACCAGAGGTAGAGGAAGACCAAAACGAACGTGGGAGCAGGTGGTGCAGAGGGACATGGAGGCGTGCGGGGTGGAAGGGGACTTGGCGGGGGATAGGCGGGAGTGGAGGATTAGAACCTGCCGACCCGACCGCTCGGTTGAAGGTCCGAACGTTGGCTTCTTGTTGGACGGGAGCGGCGAATTGTGTTGGACACACCAGTTCTCGTCTGATCACTGAAGTTAAGCAACGCAAGCCCAGCTAGTACTGGCATGGGTGGTCGTCGGGAAAACTGGGTACTGCTAATACCCAATAATCGTCGCATTAGTGTAGTGTCTGTGCAGTCTATGCATTAGAACTATGCAGTGGACTGGTCTCTAATGACCTTGTAGTTGATGGGACCTTAAACACCAACAAAACAAAGAAATTCTTGTTGGACGAGAAGGGGTGGAGGGAGTTCCCAAATATTTCTTCCGTCTCGCTCGGATGGAAAGTAAAACTGTGATTCATTCTGCACTGTGTGTGTACCGCGTTGTTGTATCCTTCCGAAATGACTGTAGGACGGGTGGGACCCGCCGAGATAACGCGCTCGACTACTGCGTCAGTGGTTCGACTTCCTTCTAGTGTGAGAGAGGGCCCCCAGTGCTCCTTTCATCGGATACGAAATAAAGTCAGTGTCCTACCGTGTGGAGAGGTGTATAGTCTCATCAATGCGCGGAAAAATTGGGCAAAATTTCCAGGCGCACAGGAGCTCATGTGTCGAAATCCCGCCTATGGCAGGGTCGGGTCTGCGGGTTCTAGCCCTCCACTCCCGCCTATCTCACCAGGTCACCATCCACACATTCCGCGTCCCTATTCTTGACGAAACTGCTTTGACTGGGGCTGGGGCACCCCAGGCGGGAGTCTGGAACTTGCGGGAATATTGGACGGGTTGGCTATTGCGGATGCCGCCCTACCCCGCATATCATCATCGTACGTTGACTGTGGCACCCCAGGGAGGAGTCTGGAACCTGCGGGAGTATTGGACGGGTTGGCTGTGGGGAATGCTGGCCTACCCCGCATCAGGTTCCTTGGGGGGGTTCAATGGGTTATAAATTAGGAATGAAAGTCATTCTCTCCGCTGTCAATTTGGCCTATCAGGGCTGCTTGCAGTGTACTCAATTAGAATATCATCATCATACGTGTATGGTGGTATAATTCTCAGGTGTAGAGACCCGCTCCATCTGGTGTCGGTGAATTGCCTGCAGCGGTTGGGAGAGGGAGGTTTGTTGTGCTCTAATTAAAATGTGGAATTTAAATTTATTTAGATCGGTAAAATTTCTGTTCCCCTTTCACGTTCCCTCTCATCGGTAGTTATTAGCCTTCAAGACTGTAGTAGTGGCGACTTGTGAGAGGTGAAAAGTGCAGACTGGAGCCCACTGCAGCGGAGAATTTCATGTAATTTTAACTGTTGCACACCCCTCCCCCACCCTTCGACCCTATTCCTCATCAGATCTTGAAATGGTAATTGGTCCCGTCTTTTTTTCTTCCTCCCCATGTCTTTTCTGACCCCCCCCCTCTCTCTCTCTCTTCATGCCTGTGTCGCCTCTGCTCTTTCCTCCGTCGCCTGTTTTTAAAAGAGGCGCCAGTGCAGCCTGTCCTGTGGTCATTTAGGGTGATTCATGTCGATTTGTGGCTTGATGAAGAGGAGCAGGAGGGAGGAGGAGGACGGGGGACGTGTGGTGAATTTCACTTGAACTGGTTTTTTGATGGACGTTGGAATTAAAACGTCATTGAAATTCTGCCGGTGATTGTTGCTGCTGCTGCACTCGTGCATCAGATTCCACCTGCCCTTGTGTCGTTGTCACCAACCAGCAAAAGTCATCGATTAAACAGGCGCTGTCAGAGGGAACTTGGGGTTGATTTTGCTAACGTGGTACAGGACAGCGGTAGTGAGTGATGAGAGGTTTTTTTTTTGGTAGAGGTGCAGACTAAACACTTGTTAACCATGATGTTGTTATTGTTATCAGCAGTTGTCATTAGTGGGTTCGTGATTTTGAAAAAGAGGACTCTAATTTCAATAACTTCAATAATTAGTAGTGAGGGGGGGCCGACATTAATTTCATCTTAATTACCTCTGTTGCCCTCCTCGTCCGCCCTCTCTTTCACCTTCCTCACTTGTGACGTTACGTAACCGAATAAACTAAACATATTGGTAATTTGTAAGTTGCCTTTTGAGTTCCATGTGAGTTCGAGGTGAGACCAAGGTCAATAAAGGGCCGATGAAGGAAAGAGCCCCGGCATCGTCCCAAATTAGAATTTAGTCTCAGTTTTCTTTTTCAGGAGTGCCATGCTGCCTTCTCTCCTGAATCGGATATTCTTTAGATTTTCAGGCCCGTGTATTGTCCTGTGTCACTTTTTTGTTGTTGTTCTGGCCTTGGGAGTGGGCACACACCCACACAGAGGTGCAGGACATTGGTTCGGTTATTATACCCCATGTTGTAGTGTGTTAGTCAACAATCGTGTGTGTACATATGGTGTATGTACAGTTGTCAAATTTTCTCCTACTCTATCTTTGTCTTTTTGATCCCCTACCTTCCCACCACGTGTCCGGGTGCATCGCGACCGTTAGGGCTCAGGTGATGGATGCGATGCAATTTTTTTTTGTCTCTTTTTTTCCCCCCTCCCCCTTCGACCTGACCCTTATTCTTCGTTACCTACTATGTTTATTTGGTAATTGTCCCTAGGTGTAGGATGGTAGTATTATGAGTACCTCTCTACCCACCTGCCTGTTACTGAATATATGGTATGGTATCGTCATTCTTGCCTACCCTCCTCCTCTTCTTTATGCCCCTGCCGAAATAGTTGAACCAAAAATGTGGGTACGTGTGTCAAACGTGTGTCAAAAATATTCCGTCTGTTTGCGTAGTTTAACTAAAGATTAGGTGATTGATTATAAAGATTTTGAACTGTTGTTATTGATGATGATTATGATGTTGCTAGCTAGACACTTGTTGTGTAACCTAAATTTTAGGTGACGAAGATTTCGCCCCCGTTCGTTGGCCCTCCCTCCCACCTCTCTTTCCTAAAGAAGTAATTGTTGTCAGACTGTGCTTTTTTTGTGTTATATTTTGTGCTACGTTCATTGATCTGCTGGGGGTTAACTATTATAGTTAATGATGAATATTATATTGTGATTTGGGGAAGGGGGGGGGCCATCTTTAATTTTTGTACCTCTTTCTTCGCCGCTCCCACTACCACCTTTGCTTCTTAGCACGTTCACTGCAATGTTGTTTCTGCTGTCTTAGCAGCTGAGTCGCATTTCCCTCTCCCCCTCCACACACACACCACTACCATCAAGCCTTTATCACGCCTGTGGCAGGGGTAGGCCTGAGAGTTCTGATTTTTCGTTTCGCCCTATTTCCCCACGAGGACGTCCTCCTTTCATTCCATGCACTGGTCTGTCCCGTCGTAAAACCTGTTGTAATGTTGTTTTACTACCTCCAATCCAACTGGTCCTCCTTCCCGATCCCCACTCAATAGCCTGCATCGGTTTCAGGCCCTGGGGGTTTTTTTTCCAAATGCAGAAATTCGGAGGTAGCTAACGTGTCGAACTACTACGTCAGTGGTTCCAGGTTCGATTCTGGGTCGAGGTGATTTGGATGCTTACGAGCGAGAGGGTTCCCAATTTGCCTTTCGTTGGATGGGAAATAAAACCGGTGCCCTCTACTCTCTAGGGGTGTGTACGACGTCACCACTGCATGGAAAAACCCCTTACTACATTATCAACATACCCTTATCCCGCCTTGGGAGGGTCGGGTCTGCGGGTCCATTGAACATGCTGGGGGCGGCAAATGCGTTGAACACACCAGTTCTCGCCTGATCACTGAAGTTGAGCATCGCAACCCCAGTTAGTACTAACATGGGTGGTCGCTTGGGAAAACTGAGTACTGCTAGTATCCAAAAATCGTCGCATTAGTGTAGTGCCTGTGCAGGACTACGCAGTGGACGGGGCTCTAGTGACCTTGTAGTTGAAGGGTCTTAAAACACCAACAAACATCAACTGAACATGCTCTGACTGGGGTCACCCCAGTCTGGAGCCCGCAGGAATATTGGCTAAGTTGTCTGTGGAGGGGGGGGATGCCGGCCTACCGCACGAGGAAAAACCCCTTACTACGTGGAGAGTAAAATACAGGTGTAGCTCGGCAAGAATTTCCAGGGTAAGAGCTCGCCCTCCCTATTGACAGGTAAGGATTGTTGTTTGTTTGTTGGGGTTTTTAGGGCCCTTCAACTACAAGGCCTTTAGAGCCCCGTCCACAGCATAGTTCTTATGCAGAGACTGCACAGACACTACACTAATGCGACGATTTTCGGGTGTTAGCAGCACCCAGCTTTCCCAAGCGGCCACCCATGTCAGTACTAGCTGGGGTTGCGCTGCTTAACTTCAGTGATCAGACGAGAAGTGGTGTGTCCAACGCAATTCGCCGCTCCCGACCTGTTAAGGAGAACGTGTCCCATTCCCTCTCGACGATGGAAAGTAGGGCGATGATAAATCAGCTTAGGGGTTTGCAGCATTAGATTTTGGCAGCCGGCTGAGTGAAAGTGCCGTCCTGCATGTCGTCGCACCCCCCCCCCCTTCCCCCCTCAACTTTTATTTATCATAGATAGGAAAAGGGTTAGTGATAATAATTCAGACTTGGTAAGGGTTGCTTTATAAAGATGACACCGTCTTCCTCTGCTCTCAATGTATGTCGGACTGGCAGGGGTCAGCGCTTCTGTCTGGTTGCTGAAAGCCCATCGTCAGTCAAATTTAAGGGGGGGGGGGGGGGGGGCTATTTTTTTTACCTCTTCACGCATTATCTTTTGTGTAATATCACAGTACCCTAGTTTCCTTAAACTTTTTTTTCCAACATAAAAATGTCGTGTGTGTGTTGAAGTTGAACTAAATTTGGCAACTGTATTCCGTTGCGGGACAATCGGGGTATGTATAATTTGCGTATGTGTTTAGGGGGATAGAGGGAGGTAACTTCAGCACCATCACCAAACTGAAAAAGAGTAATAAAAAACGTGTAGAGGGAGTGAGTGCTCTCTCTCTCTCTCTTTTATAGTGAAATTTGTTAACAGCGGTTCCCTGAAGATGACCTTCGATGTGTGACGTCGAAGGTTTTTTTCTTTTGTCCCGCAGCGGCGGTGTCCTGACTGGTGATATTTGTATATCAGTTGAATTGTTGAGGATGGTTTTTTCTAGTGAAGCTTTTAAAGAGGAGGGGGGGACCAATGTATTGCTTTTTTTCGGTGTTGTTGATTTCATTCTTATCTGGTCCCCCCCCTCCTCCTCCTCACTGAGTTTGGTGATAATTTTACATTTTGTATTAAGGTTACCTAATTTTAATGTCCTCTGTACAGTTGTGGTTTCATCGAGCATCTCATCCCGCTTCCACCCTCCCCATCCCGTCCCGTTTGAAGATTTTGAAAGCTCTCTCTGTCTCCCTCTGTCGAGGACATCTAACCGATTTTTAGTCGCTCCAGTTTTTTTTCCCCTTACCCCTTTCCAATTCGCCTCCTCCTCCTCCCCCGCGTTTACGAAATTGGGCAATTTGGAGAGAGGGGTTGTTTTTGTTCCGGTAATGTGCCACTTGTTTCCTTCAGGATGGGGTAGGTAAACTCCGGGTAGTTATCTTTTTTTTTTTATTTTTTGACTGTTATTTATTTGTATTGTCCCGTCCTGTTTCACCTGTGGGTCAAGTTTCCACATCCGTAAAAGCTTCCTGCAGGAAGTTGTACAGGACACTGGAAAAGTGTCCCCGCAAATGGCTCATTGTACCATAATTTTGTCAAAATTTGTTGTTGGGAGATAGAAGGGAGAGGCGCGAGTTCGTTCGCCCCCCCCCCTCCCCCCCGTGAAGTGGAAGTACTATTCCCGGAAGGAGTGACCGGCCCCAAATAATCGTAGTGGACTTCTGCTTTGGTTATAAGGTGAGAGTTGCCTTGGTAGGTCTCTGGGTAGCCTGATAACTTGAGCTTAATGGGTCGCAAGTTCGATTCCCCTCCTCCTCTTCTTTGATGTTGAACGACTTAGGACCGGGCCGATGTCCATTTCAAACTTATGAGTACTTTGGCCAATTCGATAATTACTTTCCGGAAGTAGCTTGCCGTTTTGCGGTGGGCCACCTCTTACCTCGGAGGTAGTGGACTTGTAAATCTGTGGGTGCAGGTTCGAATCTGGTAAGCGAGAGTTGTATATACTGTACTGTTCCCGAGTTCGAAAGCGCCAGTGTCTACCGCGTGAGGGGATGTAAAGGGAGCGGCGCATTGGGTTGGACACACCTGTTGTCGTCTGATCTCTGAAGTTAAGCAACGCAACCCCAGCTAGTACTGACATGGGTGGCCGCTTGGAAACACTGGGTACTGCTAATACCCCAAAATCGTCGCATTAGTGTAGTGTCTGTGCAGTCTATGCGTAAGAACTATGCTGTGGATGGGGCTCTAGTGACCTGGTAGTTGAAGGGCCCTTAAAACACCAACAAACAAGGGGATGTAAGGGATCGTTTCATTCGTTGGTGGTTTAGGGCCCTGTCAACTACAAGGTCATTAGAGCCCCGTCCACTGTATAGTTCTACTGCAGAGACTGCACAGACACTACACTAATGGGACGATTTTTGGGTATTAGCAGTACCCAGTTTTCCCACGCGGCCACCCATGTCAGTACTAGCTGGGATTGCGTTGCCTTAACCTCAGTGATCAGAGAAGAACTCAGATGCAGGGGAAAAGAACCTTTTCTACACGGAAAGTGACGCTGGCTAAACTTTCAAGAGGTCGCACTCTTGTCCTGGCGTTTCAGTAGTTAACAGGCCATCGTTAAATAACCAGATTTTGATTTTTATTGTTTCTTCCGGTCTGGGTTAGCATCAGCCCCCGCCATGATGAGGATTTTGCCCCGGAATGAGGTCCGAAGTGTTACCTTTTTTTTTAGTGCACTATTAGGACTAGCCACGTTTTCTCTGGCCTTACCTTTGCCCTCTTGCAAGAGCTAGGTTTCAGACAAGGCCGATCTCTTTGTGAAGTTTTAATAGCACATTTTAGTATTTGTTGTTGGACTTGCTGACAATGGGATAGCCCCCCCCTTCCCCCTCCTTCCCCCTCCTCAACCCTTTTTTTAACCTAGTTAAATTTGTTTTAACGTTCTCCTTTCTTCCTCCTCTAAGCTGTTCACTGTCTAAAAACCAGTTTGAAACACGATGTTGTCTACCTGAGAATCACGACTGGTGATTTACTTGATAGCTGTTTTATTAATGCCCCCCCTCCACCACCAAATTTTAGCCCTGTCCACCTCCCCCTTCCTTTTTTTCTTCTATAGAGAAGTTTTGTCCCAACTGGAAATCTTATACTTGAAGGCGAATTGCTTGTGTGCCAACTATATTTAATCGCGCACACACGTCAAAAATTTGGTACTTGCGTGCGTTTAAGGTCATGAGGTCAACAGCGCCGGAAGTTGTGCTCCCACAGACCGGAAGAATGGATCAGAAATATGTGACCGAGGATGTATCTGAAGGACGATGGTCAAGTTGCGACAGGTCTTGTTTTTATTTGGAGTAGGGTGTTTTTTTTTTGCCACACCTGCCCCATTCATTCGAAGGTATTTGATCGAATTAATTGATGAGGGGGTCGAATTTTGAATATAATGGTCAGTTTGTTTTTAATGGTCACTCCACCCTCCCAGACATTCTCTTTCTCTCCAGGAATGCGGTACTCGAGGCACGTCTTATTGGGTGTTGTTTTATAGAGAGTCCTGAGGGACTGCCAAAGTTACTTCACCTGTTGGCATAGATGACATAGTTGATGTGTGGTCGTGGCAGAAGACATCTTGAAAGCGGTACCTGAATTACTAGTTGGATTCCAATTCAGGCCCCTGGTAGTGTACTCCCCACTGTTTTCGGAAGTTTCTTAAACGGGACGAATCTTAAGTGCTCGTTACTGACGTCATTGCTGGCCGACGTTATTGAGACTTTACGTAATCTTAAGAGTAACCAAGAGTCCCTTGGGAAGGAGAGAGAGAGAGAGAGGGTGCGGTCCCGGCCTGCCATTTCTGACTGGGGAAGGGTCTCTGATCTGAATTGAGGGCAACACCCCACCCCCCCCGTCTCCCTGTTAGCAGTTACAATTTCATTTTCTTATAATTTTCTTCTTCTTTTTTAAAACTCTCGTTGTGAACATCTATGTGATGCTTGGCCTACATTGATGTTTACCTTGAGGTAGAGGTGCAACCTGGCACCTGGGGTTTTTTTTTATTTGATTTATAGACTGCGGAACTTTATCCCTCAAGGCATTCACTAGAAAAGCATATGCACGCGCGCCCTCTTCACCTCCTCATCCCCCTCCTCCGAGGAGAGGATTACCTTAACTCCGTATTTGTAAAGAAAGGGTCAAAAGGTCGGACAGAGAAAGAATTCACGATAAATACGTAACCCTTTCTCGGAAATGCCTTGTTCATTTCGGGGGGGGGGGTTTCTGGTTCACTCGTCTCTTGCTACTCCATCACCAAGCAAAAGCAACTCCTAACCCTTTTCCCGCCTATGGCAGGGTCGGGTACCCATTTGTCCCTCTGAATGGACACAGGGTGATATATTGGTCATAGTTTTTTCTGCAGCCGGTTGCCGGCCAAAGCTGCACCCCTACGGTTATTTATCGTCGGTCTAGTGTTCGTTGGGGAATGCTACCGACGCCAGGGGGCGAGCTCCTACACCTGGAAATTTTGCCTCATCTACCCGTTGCGTAGTAGAGAGGGTTCTTTTACGTGCAGGCGCCATCGTACACCCTCGCGGCTTCTCTCTCGCCCGAAAGAAGCCGACCCACCATGGTCCAGTATCGAACCTAGAACTACTGGCGTAGTTGCCAAGTGAGCTAACCACTACGCCACCACGGCGGGTCCTACTCCATCACCAATTGCAAAAACGAAAATGATAACATTCTAGGCCCTGCCTTGCCATTTTTAGCGGCGACCCTGTGGCCTGTTTTATAAACAGCGTGTCATGTTCTCATACTTCTCTCCGGCGAGTTGCGTTGGACACACCAGTTCTCGTCTGATCACTGAAGTTAAGCAACGCAACCCCAGTTAGTACTGGCATGGGTGGCTGCTTGGGAAAACTGGGTACCGCTAGCATCCAAAAATCGTCGCATTAGTGTAGTGTCTGTGCAGTCCCTGCATCAGAACTGCTCAGTGGACGGGGCTCTAATGACCTTGTAGTTGAATTTGTTTGTTTGTTGGTGTTTTAAGGCCCTTTAACTACAAGGTCATTAGAGCCCCGTCCACTGTGTAGTTCTGATGCAGGGACTGCACAGACACTACACTAATGCGACGATTTTTGGTTACTAGCGATACCTAGTTTTCCCAAGCAGCAACCCATGTCAGTACTAGCTGGGGTTGCGCTGCTTAACTTCAGTGATCAGACGAGAACTGGTGTGTCCAACGCAACTCGCCGCTCCCCTTGTAGTTGAAGGGCCCTAAAACACAAACAAACAAATCCGTTGGCATCAAAAGAGATTGGTTGTCATTGACGTGCATGTAGAAGGCTTGCAGGCCCGATTCTCAGAGGTAATAGTACGTGACTCATGGAACTGTTGATGTAGGCTTGATTCCTGGTAGCGGAGGCGGGTGGCTTTTTACCAGGATAAAGATGCACCTTCCGTCCCGGATGGGAATCGAAGCCCGTATCTACGGTGTAGGTCCACCTGCTTTCCCCGGAATGGAATTAAGGCCGCTGTCTATGGTCTTAGGTGCGCCTTCTGTCTCGAATGGGAATAACATTGCAGTGTCTACGGGTGCGTGCGAGATGTCACGGGGAAAACCAACGAAGAAAACCCTTTTTGGCTTTAGGGTAGAGCGGCAAAATTCCCCAGTTGTAGGCTCTCATCCTGCCCCATCTCTTGGCTTCATTAAAATTATTTCAACAACAGAGGCCAACGGCCTGCAGACATCTGAACAATAGCCCCCAATGATTAGATCATCCCAATGCGTGAACATCCCTATGTGTGTGTCTTCTTTGGAATTAGGACAAGGACCCTGTTGATTATTGAAAAATGGAGAAGGCGGAGTTCCACTAGTCTAGGGTTCATTGCTGCCTATGGGAAAATCGGGGTCGATGACACATGTCTTTGGAAGTTATTAATTTGGGAGGCGTTGTTCTCCGGAGCACTTAAACTGCCTCCTTCCTTCCACCCTGTTGGGATGTTCCGGGTTGTATGCAGTAAGCTAAGGTCTGCCTTGGAAACAGGACATTTGAAGTTCTTGAAGGGCATTTGGAAGTGACTGACTTTTTGAGGGTCTTTTGGCGATCTGAGTTGAATGTGAGATAGTATGTGGGCCGGAAGGAGTCGTTGAAGGGACAGATATGAACCCTTTGTTACCTAATGTGAAGAATGGTTTCGTGGTCTAGCCCCTCCTCCCTCGCACACTTCCCTTCTCCTCCACCACCCTGCCTTCAACAGAACTGTTTCCGTCCTTCTATGAAAAAGTTTTGACATTGTTTGGTGTCCCGTTCAGGAAACCTTCAATGAAATTTCGTCTACGGCGACGTCACCTTGGCGACAAGAAGTGCCTCTTCTCGTGGTGGGTCAGACAATTTGGGGAAGGGGGAGCGGGTGCCAGCGGAAGCACTCACTGTCTGGGGTGATTATTGTTTGTGCTGTGGTATTATTTTTTTGTGTCTCACGGCAGTTTCCTTGTTCACCTCCTCCTTCCCAATTTTTGCCCTGCAGCATGCCCCCCCTCTCTCTCTCTTTTTCTCGTTGCCTTCTACCTGTTCCCACCTGTTGCGTACCTCTTTCAACAGGCATCTGTGGCCCCATTTTCTCTCCTACCGTAGCGAACGGTGGTCCGTCCCTCGCTGCCTTTCGTGACCTACATATTTTACAGCTGACTTTTGGGCCTGCGGCTGCTCCACAAAGCGAGCGAAATGTTCGCCCTCTCAAGTATTCATTTTGAGCTACTTTGTATGACCCGGTCGTTTTGTGGACCGGCCCCGTTTTCAATTCGGCTCTTACTTGCCCTGTTACTGGTTGTTGCACGCCGTCGGATCGTAATCCTGATGTTGTCACTTGCCTAAATGTTTTTCTCCCCTCTCCTCCGACTTTTGTCAATTGGCGACGTCGTGAAGAGACACCTGTTTCAAGGTTAACCCGTCGCGACGACACCTTATACAGGGAGCGGCGAGTTGCGTTGGACACACCAGTTCTCGTCTGATCACTGAAGTTAAGCAACGCAAGCCCAGTTAGTACTGACATGGGTGGTCGCTCGGGAAAGCTGGGTACTGCTAATACCCAATAATCGTCGCATTAGTGTAGTGTCTGTGCAGTCTCTCCATTAGAACTATGCAGTGGACAGGTCTCTAATGACCTCGTAGTTGACGGGACCTTAAACAACAACGACACCTTATACAATTTCCTAGTGCGAAGGTTCGATCCTAGTTGAAGTGAGGAGCTTCTTTCTACTGAGAAGGAACTTGTAAATTTCCATTCCGATGTCTCGGGCCTTACTTTTCACACTCCGTAAGAATGAGGGCACATTTTAGGAGCTATTCCTGCGAAATTCGATACTGGCCTAAAACGGAATCGAACTGTCTGCCACTTTGGACCCTGTACTTGAGGTTCTACCAGATGTAGTAGGCCTTCAAGGGATACCCGGATGGTGACTATGCTCCATGTCTACGTTAAATTGGTTGGGGGAAGGGGTGTAGTTGAACTTGGGTCACTTAACAAGACGAGAGAGTCCTAGGACAAACTTTGCCGCTTAGGAATCGTACCGAAACCAATTCCTGCGAGAAGGGGGGGGCAGGGCTCGATTTCTAAGAAGTGGCGAGTCGGGCGGATCTCGTGTTGCTGCCGCATTGTTGATGTTTTAGGGCCTTTAGGTGTTTTGACCCAACGGTCATTAGAACCCCGTTCACTGCGTAGTTCTAATGCAGTGTCTGCACAGACACTACACTCATGTGACGATTTTTGGGTATTAGCAGTACCCAGTGTTCGTAAGCGGTCACCCATGTTAGTAGTAGCAGGGGTTGCGTTGCTTAACTTCAGTGATCAGACGAGAACTGCTGTGTCCAACGCAATACAGCCGCACGGCGCGCCGGGTTCGATCCTCACAGAGGTTGGTGACTTCCTTACCAGGAGAAAGGGAGATGATCACACACACGCACTGCACAGAAAAGGACCCTTGCCACGTTGGGGATAAAATACTTGTAGCTCGACAAACTTTCCTGGTGTAGGAACTCCTCTCCGGGGTAGGACCAGGAATAAATAAACAGGAGCTGCAGCATTGATTTGGCAATCGGCGGCGCAGAATACCTTCCAACAGAGGCCAGAGGCCGACGTTAGACAAGAGATTAGGTTGCAGTCACTCAAGTGGTGGAAGGTTGCTCTACTGGGCAGTCCGGAGGGAGGAATGGGCAAAGGGAAGTACGGACTTCCAATAGAGGACCTTCCGGTTTATGGCAGAGGAATCGAGGCTCCGTACTTCCACCCACCTGTAATAAAAGGAGTAGTGTAACGGTTTTGTTGTTTTCGAGCCTTTGCATTCGTAGTTCACCTGAGTTTTGATTACGGGCTCTAGAAGGGGGCACTGAGATCATGTTTTGCTGTCAGGAATGGAAGGCCGGATGCAGTCATCGTCCAAAAATGTCTGGTAACCGTTAACATGCATTGTGTAGTATTGATTAGAATCAGCAGGTTGATAATGTGGTGCTGGACGGGCCGATCAGAAGTAGGGGAAGATAGGGGTGCCCAGAGAGAGAAAGGAAAATGTAAGGGGAGAGGGCAGGGGACGGGGGAAAAAAAAGTGGCAACGAAATGAGGTCAGAATTTTCTTCCTTGAGTGGTTGTCAATTATGCTAATAAGCATTCTTGAGATGCGCAATTTTCGTTGGTCTTTGTTTGTTTTGGAAAGGAATGTGTTGGAAAGGGTTGAACGCAGTGGTGGGGTGGGAGAGGAAGAGGGGTCCTTAGACCTCACGGTAAATTACCACTACCCTGCACGGTTGAAAGCCACTAAATATTTGGAAATTGAGAAGAAGGGAATCAAGGCGAGAGAACAAATGAGGTCACTTGTGCTAGGTGTTTGCGGGACGTTTCTTTCTCATCTAATTTTTAGTGTGTGCACTCTCTTGAAGGGCTAGTTCCGTTTTTGGTTCATTGTCCGTGTGTGTGATTGCCCTCTGCCGACGGTATTTATGTTTCGATGGGTCACCGTGGGGTGTCATCCCAGGATTTCGAGGGTGTGTGTGTGTGTGTGTAGTAGTACTGTTGTTTTTCATAGGTGTGTTTTTGGGACTGATCAGATGGGAGCAGTAGGAAGACTCGCCCCAAACTCAGATGAGGACTAGTTCGTAGTGTGCCAGGTTCAACCCCGGGGAACACTTTGGAATTTCGTTCTCCCTCAACCCTTCCGTCTGGGTTATTATTGGAAAAACGTTGTTGTTGTTGTTATCCTGAAACGGGACAGTTCAACTGATGCTCTCGTGCAGGCCCCTGTTCGGCCGTTGAACGGCAGAGAACCCTTTCTTTAGGAGAAAATAAAAGTCCAGGAGTGGGACACCATTCTTCTTGTCCCTCCTTTCTCCCTCTCCTGTAAAAGTATTTTGATAGTATCCTGAAATGGGATAGCTGGGGACCAGGAGTGGAAATCCATTCTCAACCCCATTCTGCGGCGTTTCTAAATAGCCTTTAGAACTGCCGGCTGGTAAATAAGCCGGAAGGTGTAAACTACAGGCGGCGTTGTTTTTTCTTCTTGTCCAGAGTAGGCTGATGACCGCGTGTCCACTGTGTGGGCAGTGGAGAATGTCGGAAACAGAATCTTTGATGCCGCGGGCTATTGACCCGCTCAAAAAAAAGAGTAGACAGGAAGTAGAGATACTGTCAGTTTGTCTTGGGAATGTGCGTTGGTTCTGATGCCGGTTACCGATTTGTGAGGGTCATTTCTAATTAGGAAATTTTTCGGATCGCCATCACCACCGTCCACTCCCCCACCCGCCCTCCAGAGGGCCACCTGTTATGGCGCATCAGTGATCAGGAATGGGGCAGCTGTTAATAATACCTTGTAGATTTCTGACCTCTTGGCGCCCCTACAGTGTTCGTCCACCATCAGCCTCCTCCTTTCTTCTCGCCCCTGGCCTCCCCCCTCTTGCTATATCCTCATTGTCGCATATTGGAACGTTGGCTCGCCTTCCTGTTGCTCTCTTTCGAAAGTACTTTGGTGGAGTTTGTAGCCTGCTAGTTGTTTACAGCTGTGGTTAAAAATCCTGTTTGTACAACTTCCGGTGTTGCGTTAATGCCTGGACCACGCCTCCTCTTTCTATTTGGTTGTAAGGGGAAAAGGTGCGCCCTCCTCCCTGGTTACGTGGTTGGGACGAGGGCATGACGTTCTCAGGCTCTTGAAATTCATTCGGCAAACACCGGTGTTTTAACTGGTAGTGAACTGGTCACTTGACCTCTTAAACTGTCGCAGAAGTCGGGCAGGGGACTTAGTACTGTACCGTTGTTGTTAGGTCAGCAACTTCTTGAAAACGTACAAGGGCCTTTGACCACCTGTGTCCCAAGATCTTGATGCAAAAATTGTCTGACTCACGTGTTTCCATGAATTACACTCACTGGGTTTCTCCGGTGTTTCTGGAGGGGCGCGAGCGTTTTATCTTCCAAGGAAGTGCCATAGTGTGGGTGTTGTTCTCATCATTTTTTTCCTGGTTTCGTTTCAGGCTACCACCAGCAGGCATCCGACCGTCCAGTTTTTAAGAAGTAGTCAAGGGGTGAGTATCTCTCTCTAACATCGTCCTTTTGATCATGGTGTGTCACCCTGGTAGAGAGCTCCACCATCCAAACAAGTGCTGCTTGAGTCATGTTAGGAAAGTTTTTGACAGATGATGATGATGAGACCTTGAAACGTGAGGTTGATTGATGGGCGTTGGCCCACTCCTGCACCCTTCTCCCTCACCAAGCCGCCATCCCCTTCCGCTGAAATATGTCTTAAGATATGACTGTTTACAATTCTTGCAACCCGTTTTCTTAGATGTGCCCGCCTTGGCGCTGCAGTGGTACCATTCTGCATGAGTGGTTCCAAGTTCGATCCTGGGCCGAGGTGGTTTGGCTTCTTTCGGATGGGAACTACCATATGGAGAGTAAAACAGAAGCGTAATTCGGCAAAATTTCCATTTGTAAGAGCTGGCAACCCCCTTCCCTGGCGTCGAATTGAGGAAGGTGTCCTCCCAACAAATAAAACTAGGCCGGCGATAAGTGAACGGGGGGGGGGCAGCATTAAGTAGACGGTAGCCTACTGTGGTCCAAATACCGTCCAACGGCGGGAGCGGCGAATTGCGTTGGACACACCAGTTCTCGTCTGATCACTGAAGTTAAGCAGCGCAACCCCGGCTAGTACTGGCATGGGTGGCCGCTTGGGAAAACTGGGTACTGCTAATACCCAAAAATCGTCGCATTAGGGTAGTGTCTGTACAGTCTCTGCATAAGAACTATGCTGTGGACGGGGCTCTAATGACCTTTGTAGTTCAAGGGCCCTAAAAGGCCAACAAACAAACAGCAGCCTCTACATGAGAACTATGCTGTGGACGGGGCTCTAATGACCTTTGTAGTTCAAGGGCCCTAAAACGCCAACAAACAAACAGCAGCCTCTACGTGAGAACATTGCTGTGGACGGGGGCTCTAATGACCTTTGTAGTTCTAGGGCCCTAAAACACCAACAAACAACAACAACCGTCCAACGGATCGTTCCTTTGTCCCAATGGGTACATCCGACCCTTCATAGTCTGGGAAAAGGGCTAGTGATGTTGCTTGTTACTCGTGTCAATTGGCGCACGTGGTACTACTGTTATTTTGGTTGGTTCCTCCTCTCTGCTTGCGGTTGCTTTCTGCCAGAGTCTGAAACCGGTTTGGAGTGATTGTGTCGTCGACAGTTTTTCAAGAGAGAGGGGAACTCTTCTTACCTCCGCTTGCACCTTAGTTGCACCCCCTCCCAGCCTTCTACTTCCCCACTTTCCGGAATGGGACAGCAGCTCGCTCTCGTCTTCCTTTGCTGCTGTTGTTGCTGGGGTCCTCCTCTTTTAAAATATTTGTGATGACGTGAGCAGAGGCATGAAGAACATCAGCACCAACCACCTTCAGCTCACACTTGTTTGACGGGATGGTTTCCAAGTTGGTCCTTTCAGGGTGGTGGTGATGGTGATACAGGATAATGGTGGCCTTGTAGTGAGCCCCCGCGAGAGAGTTTTTCCTGGCACTGTCAGTAGAAGCTATTGTTTTGAGAGAGACCTCGCTGTCGTCTTGTAAGCCAGAGGTTCCCACCGTTTTTCTGTCTAACCGGAACTTCCCTCTTTCTGTCTCAGCTTTACCCCTTTCCATCCTTGTCTTATTTTGGGGTGGTTTTAAAGGTCAAGAAGTCCATTTTGTTTCCAAGTTACAAGAGCAAGGCCGTGATGACGCCACTGTGCAACTCGTTTTTTTTTTTCGTTGGCCGTAAAACGCTCTCGGGGCTTACAGAAGTCATCTTAATGATGGCGAGATGACGCGTGTCCGAATTTCGGGAGAGGGGAAACGGGGGGGGGGGTCAATATGAGTGTCACTGACCAATGACGGAACTTCCTAATAGGGTTATTCTGTTATGATGGAAACGCAACTAGTTGTCTTTGCCACGGGAAGGCGTGAATGCCTTGGTAGGCTGCTCTGTCGAACGTACGGTGGCACCACTTGCACCTCTTTTGCAGGCAGTTATCTGGGTCATACTAACTCAGGACGTTTTTTGATTTCCTGTTGACTTGGTTTGGGAACAGTGAACTTCATGCCAGTCGCAGCAGTTACCTTTCAAGCGACGGCATCTTGCCATCATCTCTTTCTTGCACCTCCATCTCGTAGAGAACTGCTGGCCCAAAGCCACCGTTAGGAAATGCCAGACATTTTCTTCCGGTTACAAGTCAGGGTCCTGAGAAAGATGACGAAGCGGAAAGATCTTCTTGTAGGTCGATTGGCATGGCAATGTGTTTTTGGCATGTCGCGGGTTCAAAACCTGATTGGGGATAATCTTCCTTTCTGTTCACCACTAAAACGCAAGCAACTCCTAACTCTTTTTCCCCGCCTATGGCAGGGTCGGGTACCCATCTTGTCCCTCTGAATGGACACAGGGCGATATATTGGTCATAATTTTTCCTGCAGCCGGTTGCCGGTCAAAGCTGCGCCGCCCCTACGCTTATTTATCGTCGGTCTAGTGTTCGTTGGGGGATGCTACCGACGCCAAGGGGGCGAGCTCCTACACCTGGAAATTTTGCCTAACCTACCCGTTGCATAGTAGAGAGGGTTCTTTTACGTGCAAGTGCCATCGTACACCCACACGGGACCTCGGTTTTACTTCTCATCCGAAAGAAGCCACACTCGCAGCCTCTCTCTCGCCCGAAAGAAGCCGACCCACCTCGGTCCAGTATCGAACCTAGAACTACTGACGCAGTTGCCGAGTGTGCTTAACCACTACGCCACCGCGGCGGGTCCCTTTCTGTTCACCACTCTTAGATGGAAATTTCGGGGAGCGGCTTATTGCGTTGGACACATCAGTTCTTGCCTGATTACTGAAGTTAAGCAACGCAACCCTAGTTAGTACTGACATGGATGGCTGCTTGGGAAAACTGGGTACTGCTAATACCCAAAAATCGTCGCATTAGTGTAGTGTCTGTGCAGTTTCTGCGTTTGAACTACGCAGTGGACGGGGCTCTAATGACCTTGTTGTTAACGGGCCCTAAAACACCAACAAACCGTTGGAAATTTCGGGACTGTCCTGTATAAGCGGTGAAGCAGTGACGTGGATATGATCGGGGGCATTGACCGCGATATTAACACATGATTTGGATTCTTGATTTTGTCTGCTCGTAGGGCCTGACTCCGCCCCCCCCCCCCCCCCCCCCGTCCAACGCTTGCCCGCTAATTTAGCAGGGAAGGTGTTTTTTTAGACTCTAGGGCAGAGAGCAGGGCGTTGTTTACGGCTTCAATCCTGGTCGACGTCTGTTTGGGGGAAGGCCCACATGGGAATGTCAAATGTGCCTTTCGCTAGATGGGAATTCATAGCCCAGGGCGGCTGCGTGGTAGGTGTGTTCTCGACGGTATCACCTTGCAAGTGAAATAACCCTTTCTAATTGGAAAAGGCGTACGAGCTCGTCCCACCCACCAACTCCTCCTCCTCATCCTCCGTTGTGTCGAAAAATGACCTTCAGAGAGGACAGACCGACACTAATTTGCTGGACTGAGGATTAAGTTTGTCCCCACCAAGATGGCGTGTGTGTGCGCTTGTGAATGTATGGAAGAAACGTGTTTTTGATTAGGGGTGCGAGCTGACGCCGTTGGCCCCCCCTAGCCGTCCACTTGATCTTCTTGTCCTCCCCATCTCCCGTTTTCTCCTTCGCCAACTGGTTTCTCTTGGAAGCGGGACGGGGCGACTACGTCAATGCCGTCGTCGCTACCACTGTTGCTATTGCAGTGCTGTTGCTGATGTTCGCCAAGGGTCCGGTACTGACCGCCTATCGTTGCTTCCGACCCTCAAACCTGCTTTTCAGCAAATTAGGTCACGTTGCTCAGTCGTGCAGTTGCTTTGTGCCGTGGGCGTGGTCACGCAAAAATGACGCCAAAGAAAAACGCTGTTGTTGTTGTTGTTGTCGACGACGACGACGACGTCCGTGAAATGCGTTGCCGTTGCTGTGGCAGCGCTGAACCTCGAAGTCTCTTGAACCGTCCCGGAGCTTAGATTTTGAGGGTTTTTTCTTCTTCCCGGTGCGGGGCAGGAGGAGGAGGAGGACAGGATTTCCACATTTTGGGCTTGTATGAAGTTGATTTCCTTTTTGGAAAGGTAAATCAATTAACGGTGTCCGATATTTTTTCATATGTAGGTCCATGCGCTGGAGTGTAGACGCCCCCCTTCCCCCCAGCCCTGTCCCCGGTTCCCTGTCTTCGCACCCCCTTACTGAAGAGGTTTTATATCTAGAACGTAGATACGTGCATGATATCGGGTCGAAGTCTGTTGCGACCTTGATAAGGTGGTCTCATCTTGATTAACAGGTGTTTTCTGGGTTATTTAGCTCTCTCTCTCTCTCTCGCTTCCCTGTGGTGGAGCTGTTTTGTTTAGGACCCCGGGGAAGCCTTTGTTGGCTACTCCCCGCTTTTCGTCCTGTTAGTGGACAGGTTTTGCTGTCAACTTTTCTTCAGGGAAAAGAAAATGGTGCTCTAGTGCAGGTCTCTAGAATGGGGGGAGCGGCGAGTTGCGTTGGACACACCAGTTCTCGTCTGATCACTGAAGTTAAGCAACGCAAGCCCAGTTAGTACTGACATGGGTGGTCGCTCGGGAAAGCTGGGTACTGCTAATACCCAATAATCGTCGCATTAGTGTAGTGTCTGTGCAGTCTATGCATTAGAACTATACAGTGGACGGGTCTCTAATGACCTTGTAGTTGACAGGACCTTAAACACCAACAAACAATCCAGAATGGGACAAGTGAGAATATCCCGTTGATGAACTGTTTTCAGCCTCGTCCTGTTTAGTG
>JAAFCE010004287.1:5237527-5275506 GCA_013389805.1 Trigoniulus corallinus
TCTCTCTCTCTCTCTCTCTCTCTCTCTCTCTCTCTCTCTTTCTCTCTTTCTTTCTGTCAGCATGTTACTAATTAGGTCCATTCTGGAATTATTGTCAAACAAACCGTTTCAGGTCTCGCCAATGGTTCGAATGGTGATAGTTGTAGTGCAGTCGATAGCTGGGACATGGACTATGCCGAGTAAGTGCTTTCCTTGCTGTAACCTCTTGTAACATGACTCAGTTTTGTGTCCCATTCCAAGCAGCAACAAGACCATTGTGGACAATGGTTTTTCTTTGATTTCAGGAAATATACAGAAATCCGGAACCCAGAACAACGGGCACAGTACAAGGCCGACTTCAATTCGGAATATAATGAATATCGGAAACTCCACGCAATCGTGGATCGCGTTTCTAAACGGTTTTCTCGTCTTAAAGAAAGTCTCAGGAATGTCGTCGAAGGCTCGGAACAGTGGCAGGTAGTTGGATGTCTTCTCTCTCTATCTTTCTCACTGTCTCTCTTTCCTGTTTTTTTTCCTCTGTACCATCTTTGGTGCCCTTTTCAAGGGCTGTAAGGAATCTCTTGGTTTTTCGTTGTTGGTGCAGTCGATAAAGGATCAGATTGTTCGTGAATATAAGGAGATGAAAAGAGACACCAATTACCAGGACGTGAAGAAAAGGTTTCAGTATATGCACGAGAAGTTGGCGTTCATCAAGAGATTGGTGCTAGAATATGACCAGGAGTGCTTTCCAGATTCATAGCAGTGGTGGTTGTTGGTCAGTGTGCACATGTGAACACACACACACCAAGTGATTGATGTCTCTCGTCCTTCAACTGCTGCTGTTGTTGCTGATGTTACGTCGTCTTCATGCTGATGCCCTTCACCCAAGCCTCCTAACAAAAACAACTTCCGCACTGAATCTTTGGCCCACCTCCAACCTTTTCATCTCATGTCTTCTTGCTGTCTTTCTTCCACATCCCTCTTTCTGTTCTTACAGCCATCCAACAATTCCAGCAGTCCATGACTTGTTTTTTTTTTCACTGGTGCGTTGGCAGACGAATTTTGTTCCAAAAGTACGTTTGATGACCGTCGTCAGGTTTTTTTTTCCGCTGAAGACTTGCGTGGGAGGGAGACGAAAGAACACGTCCATGGACACCGAACACACACACGACCACTTCATTTTATGGGCGATTTTTGTTCGCTCAAGTGTGGCCCTTGAACAGTTTAGTTATTGTTGCTGTTATTCTGCTGCTGTTGCTAGTTCTTCCGATGGAACACGCTACAGTGAAAAAACCAAACCATGAGAGTCTGAAACTCCGATGAACTCACCATTCCAAGGACTCCTTCCTCTCTCGCTCTCTCTCTCTCACCCCCTTTATTCCTCTTCCTCTTAACAGCAACCTATCTTTACTGTGATCGTCGTCGACCTCAAAAGACTTGAGAATGCGGACAGTTGGACAGACGAATTTCTGAGATGGCGGTTGCGATGTCTTAGTACAGCAGTGAAGTCTGAAGGATGTCAGGTTTTAAAACGATACTCAAGAGGGTTTTTTTTTTTCAAATGCCTTGTTGCCATCCGCGTTGTCGTTGTCTGGAACATCAGGTTTGGAACTGACAGGCGGTGAAAATTTCGGTGAGGAAGAAGAGTATCCTACGATGACACTGCTGCCTTGGTGACATGAAGACGCCTTGCAGAGGATTGTGAAGTTAGTGGTCAACGCACTTGATGATGTCCAAGCACCTTTTCTTTTCCAGTGCTGGTAGTTTGATTGCCTCACTGACGTAGAGTGGCTCAGAAGACGACTAGGAGGATGGATGCTTTCGCCTGTTGTGAGAGGAGGTTTAAATCTTGTTGAGAAGGTCATTGAATTTGTCATCGTTTGCTGCAAATGAAGAAGTGTCTTGCGATGGCCAGTGTTAATCCTTTTTGGGGAATCTTGTTGTTGAAGTCCAGTTTTTTCTTATCTCGTGAGGAGGAACATTCTGTTTTTGATCCAGTTGAATTGGGTTGTATGTTGCTGCAAAATCGCGCTTTCTGGAGTACATTTTTTTGGCTATTGCAGGAAGCTTTCTCATTTAGTACAACTTTACAGACCTGTGATTAGTGTCTGCTGTTCCATCATTCCCGTTCTGTTGCTTCTACGATTGGTTATCTCATTTTGTGACTTTCGTTCTTCCCTCTGCCAACATCTCTGTCTCTGCCCCTTCCTTTCTTCCATGGGCGCTCTCCGCGTATGATGACGACCTATTGATCTCTGCTCGGGCCAAACTGATACGGGAATGTCATAGTGGTCTCTCCCCTTATTTTGAATCCCAGCCAGAAATTCTTGGTGTCAGATTCTTCTATTGATGATAGTGTGATCAAGTCAAATACCTTGCTCATATCCTTCTTGCTCTGCCTCATTACAGTACTAAGAATTCTGAAAACGAAGCCTGATAAAGGAAGTCCTCCTCGAGCCTTCAAATCGAAATGTGACTCTCGAGTCTCTTGGGCTTCTGGGGCTCTACCTTGAGTAATTTTAACACTTGACAGTGGAACTCCACTTGGTCAAATGCATTTCTTGATTCAGAGATGAAACAAAGGCCACAGTTTTTGGTCTGACGACGAAGACTTTCTTGTTCAGTTTTCAACTGACATGATTCAGTCTTTTTTTCCGCCTTCTTCTTACCCTGCTTGTCTTAGAAGAGGTGGATCATGGAGAGAAGGTAACTTTTCTGTTTTGTGTTTTTTTTTTCTGCTGACGAAGCACCAATTTCTTTTTGTTGTTGTTTTGAGAGCGTGCAACTTATTTAGTGCCAGATTTCTGTGCTCTGCACCTGCAACTGCCACTTCCACATTCTTTGGGCCATTGTTTGTGAGGCAAAGGAGGAGAGAGAGAGATTTAAGAATCCAATTTTCTAGCAAGAGTTTTCTTCTTTAGCAATGTGTAGGTGTTAATCGTAGCCTAGTTATGTTAGTTTTCCTCTTTTTTTTTGTTGCTGGCGTCTTAAATGGGACACAAGATATTTTTGTGCAAATGTATAAGTTTAGTCATCACTCGTCCTGAAGAAAGGGTTGAATGTTTGGTTTTTCCAGACGTCACAAGCTAAGAAAATTCCTCTGAAAGGCCCTGGTAAAGTCACTTGTAAGGGCTTGGAACCTCTTAACATGCACGCATGGTTCTCAAAATATTAATTGTGCTTCCGTTACATTTTGTAGAGTGGACAGTTGGCCTGTAACTTGTTTTTCCTTTGTAACCTGGCGGTGGTGGTGGTTCCTTGAGGTGTTGACCAGCAGAGTACTTTTGAGTAGGTCTCAGAGGAGGGAAGTGTCCATTGTTGGGTGTCCGTGGAATTGAAGTCTTAGAGACAGACCTATTTGATTGGCCAGTTTTTGTTTTGATTGGAAAAAAAAAGCACTGTCGTTTTTCCTTCCCGTATCAGTTCAGCCTTTTAAAGTGGATGACCATAAGTGGTCAGTTTTTCCGTTTGCTGAAATCAGTGGAGTTCTTGTGATTATGCCGAGTGACCAACCAACCGGTTCTGACATATGGTTTTGTGAGATACAAACAAAAAAGGATGATGATGTATTTTTGATAGTCGCGTATTATTATTTTGAGTTCTTGTCATGAGTTTGTGCTGGTAATTGCCGAGGGCCGTCCGTTCGAAGCTGCTCATCTCTGGTCGTCGTCGTTGTTTGTTATCTGTGGAAGACAGTTTCCTTAACAGGTGCTTGTACGACCCACCCAAGGTGCCATTTTATTTATTGGATTGCAAATTTTTGAAACCCTATTAAAAAAACCAGAAAATGTAAAGTATATGTATACAAATTGTGAAAGGGAACGATTCATTCCAACCTCTGTATAATTCATATCATATGTACTATATAATATATTTTTATTTGAATTCCCAAAGGTGTGTCCGTCCGTCTGTCCAAAATTGCTGGTGGACACGGGGCAGTTGAACTTTCATAGTATTTTCAGTACTGGCCACTGAAGAATTGCAGAAATGGTTAACCCTAAATGGAATGAGAGCAGGTTCTGTGTTGTCTCCGAGGGTCGATAGAGGGCGCTGGCATGCTATGTTGGTCGAATGACAGGAGCGTTGTAAGCTACTGCATTCTTTTTTTTTCTAATAACAAATTGATATCAAGATTTAGGGCTTAATAATGAAGTGAAATGTAACAAATTTATTTAATTAAAAAGTTTTTTTGTTTCCTTAACCCCCCACACATCACTTTAAGGTCGGTTCCGCGTAGTTACTCGGCATTATTATTCTTATTCTTCACAATAACAAAATGGAACAAACTGAATTTGTCGAACGTCGTTGTTGTTAACTGGTCGTTGAGGAGTTTTGAAACTCTCCGTGTAATTTCAATGAAACCTTACTTGGAAATACGTCAAATTGTTTTCAAAATATCGCAAGGTTGCTAAAGTTGCTAAACACATTAAGAATTGGCGTACTTCAATGAAGGTAATAATTATAATGTTGTGACAAGTTTAAATGGAACGTCGTGTAAATGCGCCACTTTTTTTTCTATAGTTAATTTCTAACACAGTTGTAAGTTAATGAATTTCACACACGGACGGGCTTCAGATGGTGTTAATAAATAATATTTGTTTTGATACAGGTTTTATTATCAGATGATATGATCGTGACTTTGAAGTCCTGATGGCAAGCGTGCACAGACTTTCAGTGTTTAGGTCCAAATGCTCTGTGAAATCGTCCTCAAAGTCTGAGAGAAATGAACACATTGAATGTTGCTTATGCAACTGTTTAACGGGAGATGGTGAACGTCAAGAATGTAACTGTCGGACTAGCTCTTCAAATATCTCTCGCAACGTTGTGGATTTCATCCATCAAAGAGAACATGGTATTCGTAGTATTCGACCTTACAGTTTTAAACAACAATATGGTACTCAACACGTTTTACGACATAATTTACTAAATGAAAAAGAGTTTTCAATTCAATCCGTTAATAAAGTATTTTGCGCTAAATGGTTATCCGACAGACAAGTTGTGTTTGGCACAAAATGCAATAAGGCAAGTATCTAGAGAAGCTCTCTATCTCTCTCTGGTTGAGGTGTGGATTCTATCCATTGTGGTTTGACTAACCCTTTAATTTTGGTTTTTTTAGTTGTTGGTTCTTGATTTGGCAACCAGTAAAGCAGTTCAGATTCCAAATTTGATGAGCAGCAATCATAGCACACCTCCAGATATGCAATGTGGCATCCATAGCATTCAAATAAATCCTTCGCGAAATTTGCTCGCAACAGGTGCTTACAATGCTAACGACGTTGCCATTTATAAATTACCTTCCTTTGATCCGGTAGCTGTTGGAGAGGTGAATATTTCTTGTTATATAATCTTCATTTTGCAACAGCATTTACATATAAAGCTGACAAAGTATTGTTTTTTTCAGGGCGCACATAAAGATTGGATTTTTGACATTGTCTGGTTGGATGACGAATTTTTTATTACAGGTGTGTTTTTAAACTTACAAAACCTCTAACAAAGAAGATTTTTAATTATTTTTTATATGTGACCATCATACGTAGGCTCCAGAGACACCAAAGTAGCTCTTTGGCGTGTACCAGCTGATATTGAAGATACTCGACCTAATCAAGAAATACCGCTACATTCTGTCATCTCTCCAGTAATAGTCAGAAACTGCAAGAAGGCAGAAAAAGTTCGAGCCCTTGCATTCAATGAAAAGTATCGGGTAAGTAATTAATTTAGTTGTCATACTTTCCGAAGGTGCCCATTGCTTTATCATCGTTAACTGTGATATTATTAATCCCCCATCCATATTTTCAGGAACTTGTAGCTTTATCGTTGAATGCATATCTTCATATTTGGGATGTTCAAGGTTTCAGACAAGTAAGTTAGACACGTACTGTTAGTGAAATGAACAGCTAGCAGCTGATTTTTGTCTTTCAAACTCAGAAGATATCTGTGAAACTACATCATTGTTTCGAAAACGTGTGTTTGGCCACGAGATCGGACTTCTCTCTCTATGCAGTTGGATCAAAGTCCCATCTTACGATATACGACAGTCGCAATTTGCGAGTAGTTAAGAAAGTGCCAACAGCTATTCCTGATTGTAGTAAGTACAATTCCAATCCTCTCAAATAGCCAACTATCCAAATTTCTGATTCAGTGCTGCACCGTTAGGTATACGGTCTGTCAGTTTTAGTAATAATATCATTACACTCGGTACTGGTATTGGAACACTGATGTTTTATGACTGCTGTGCTGGCAAGTACCTGGAGATGTGTTCCGAATCTTTGGAATTAATGTCTACACCAAAAGAAAGAATAAATTTTCCTTCGAAGCCATTGGTTCTTCAAAGCAGTTGGGGATGGATGGTAATGTCATTTATTTTGTTGTCTTTGAAGGTTTGTGTGAAGATAGTAGTGGGTTCGGTTACTTTGTCACATGTCCTCTAACCGTTTTTTTTCTCCCACTCTCTTTTAGCAACCTGATGAAATGTACCGAGAAATTTTTCACAGTATCGATTATAATCCAGCAATATATACTCATTGTTATGATCCATCAGGTACTAAATTATTTGCGGCAGGTGGACCATTGCCATTTAGTTTAAGTGGCATGTATGCCGGATTGTGGATGTAATGAGTTTTCCGTAATTTTTTCTTCCAACAATCTTTTCACAAGTCCGTTCTTACGCGTTAACGGGTTAAGAAATCTCGAGAAATCACCACTTGACAAGGTTTGCAATACTAGTAAATTAAGTGATACGCTATTTTAATAACTAAATCGCTGTATATAATATATATATATATATAAAACTAAATATATTGTTTATATTTATTAGGCATCAAACAAATTATATATATATTTTTTTGCACTTGCATTCTCAGAATAGAATTGAGATGAAGGGATGTTCTCCCCTCTGAAATAATTTTCTTACATTGATGGCAATCAAATCTGTATTTACTCTAATAGTCAAAACGAGTTTTAAAAGACGAAATTGTTTTAAATTTTTAATAATAGACTTTAGGGGAAAAAAGATATAAAATCGTTAAATTGTAGTAGTGACGTTGCTGATGATAGAAAGGCACATTGTAAGAATTCGTCATTCACCTGTAGATAATCATTATTACCCTTTACTTGCCCTCTGCTACTGCTGTTGTTCAAATTCCTTCTTCAAAGGATTTTTGTCTCAGGCTCTTCTTCCTTGTTGTTGAAATGTCTTACGTACTCTTGTCTAAATACGGGTTCCAGGCTTGGCTTGATGGTTTGACTGGAGTAACCCATCCTAGAGGAATGCTACTGTTTTGTTGAGTTGTTTCTGATGA
Organism: Trigoniulus corallinus; assembly: GCA_013389805.1. NCBI lineage: Eukaryota > Metazoa > Arthropoda > Diplopoda > Spirobolida > Trigoniulidae > Trigoniulus > Trigoniulus corallinus. The sequence continues at coordinate 5,244,805 of JAAFCE010004287.1, forward strand.
AACTAGCCACGAATCCCAGCATTTCCTGCCAATATGCAACAGTTCAAAACTAATGTTTGTCCTCTCCTTTCTCTCTCTCTGTCTCTAGTGTTTTTATTATCATTGTTAGGGTTTTGATATTGTTTAATTCAATTTTAATATATTTTTTGTCAGCTGTTAAAACTATTGATGATTTTTAAGGTATCTTCCAAAATCAAACAGGTAATAAAAAAATCATACCTCACTTGAATTAGTGCATCTAAATTTGTATCGGCAAGTGTGTGATAGGTCCAATAAGAAAATGTTGGAAGGTCTTTGAAATATAAAACCTTTGGTTATCATCTGTGATTTGTAAGTAACTCATTATTTTGTTATTACCTTTAGATCCAAAGAGAGAAAGTAACTTTTCTTGATTTTCAGTCAATAGTTTTTCTAGTTGTTGCTGTTGCCGTAATTTCAATGCACTTGATCGAGTCACTTGTTGCTCCTCGTCAAGCATCACTTGTAGAGCTCTCTCTTCCTCACCGTATTCTTCCAATCGAAGTGTCAACATTGTTGTGAGGTCTGTAGTCATCTTTGAAAAGTGTTCATCACGTTCATTCGAGATGTCCATGCCTGTTTAAACAAAAAACAAAAACGTTTTTGCTGATCAGCTGACAACTGTGGACATAATGATGTGCTCTCGCTCACTTTTAGAGGCAGTACTTTGCTTGCGCAAATTTCTCAATGTGACAACTGCTTTCACGAGTTCAAGAAGTCTGTTTGCATCTGCTTGCTTCTTTCTTACTTCGCTCAAAATAGTGTCAGCCTCATTTTTCATCTGTCGTTCCTATTTATTGGAGAATTTCATCTTTTTGAAATAATTTAATTGAAGAACATCAGGTAAATGCTAGTGTAGGGGTACCGGTAATAATAACTAACCATCTCAGCAGCAAGAGATGCATTTCGGATCGATTCTTGCCACTCCGTTATTTTCTTATCGATTTGGAGTCTTCTTTTAATCCGTTCCTGAGTCTCTGTTTTCAACATCTGTTTTTGATTGCGTATTCTTGCCTAGACAACGAATTCTCAGGTCGTGAAGTGCATAATAATTGGATCGTCAAAGCGGCGTCCACACTGAAGGAAAATTCTAAACCTCATGGGCGCCAGGCAGATCAAGAGTTGGTTGAAAAGTTTAATGAGAGACCTGTGAGCAGATTACGTCTTACAACGTTTTCAAGCCTGCGAAGTTTGCTACGAAAATTAACGCTCATGCAGGTTCTGGAACTTGTCGAGGCAAGGTAAACCTGCAGTATGGAAGTTCAGTGTGGACGCTTTTTCTTATGTGTACCTTACCCTTTTCTTATTTCGCATCTTAATCGCCTGTTTGATTGCTCGAACATCTTGAGGAGTGATTGAAGACATATGTTGCTCAAGGTCGTGCTGGAAGAAGAATGGTATCTACTGATTGGTCTGAAATGTCGTTGCGCTGTGTCAGATCCTTCAGGGCTTACTTTCAAAGAAACTGCTTCCGATTCCAGAGTTGCCCAGGTTGACTCATCAGCACTGGAAGCTTCTTTCAACTGCTGATGAACAGCTTGAAGGCGTTCGATTTTTTCAACGCACATTTTGGTAACACAACTTAGCTCGGATATCTACAGGTGAAAATCACAGGTAATATAAACGTTATTTCAATGTTTGCTCACCAGTAGACTGACTTTAGTTTCAACTTGTAGGTTGAAGAATTGACGTACTTTCAAATTACGCTTCTTGGGGTCGGATTTTTTGATTTTCACACCTTCAACTAAACCTCGTTCAGCTAAGAAGTTATTCAAATGCTCCTGGTCCATTTCTCGCTGAGTCTTGTCCTCGCACACGTCTTCTTTGGGGAAGCCAGTTCCAGGTTGCTGCCCCCATTCCCATTCGGTGTTCGGTATAGGTTTACACGATGGGAATCCAGCACCGATATACGAATAATTGATGTGGTTAGTTTGTCGATATCCAAATGGATTCAAGTATCTGGAATCCCTAGCTTGATAATGATCGTAACCCATATGTGCCTGTTGTTGCTGTTGCACTGCTGCTGGCCACTGGCAGCTTGATGGTGGAAGTCCTGGTGGTGCCGGAGGAAGAGGAGGAGGAGGCGGTGGTGGTGGTGGAGGCCAAGCTAAAGTCCATGCCGAAGTTGCAGTAGAATTTGGTTGACAATCTCTTGCAGAGGTTTCTGAAGACTGAGTGGCATATAACTGAAAAGGCGCATTCCACTCATTGCCACTCTGGTTCGGCCACATTTGTTGTTGACCATACTGTACACCTTGATTGTGTTCCATTATTCCTTACAGACACTAGTTTGTTTAAAATAAGAAGTGAATATTTCGGAGTGATTGAATAAGAGTCGAAAAAGCCATTGCCAGCTTTGAACGAAATGTGGGACCGAAATTTGAAAACCGGCCAATTCAAGTCATGGCGCTTTATACTTCCGTTTTCTCATACATCATGATGTTGTATCCCTGCCAGACGGTCGACGACTTTATTTTTAATATCTGTGATGTGAATCAATGTTGGTAAAATTATATAAATGATGGATGCTGCTGCTGCTCTAGCGGAACGTATTATTCACGATATTAATGTTGTTTTTAGACGGGAATCCAATTTGTAAGTTTGACATTTCCTGTCTTAATTTTATTCGAAATTCGAGTTCTATTACGTGGAATGGTTCCGAACGTCGTTGATGATGATGTTCTCATTTCTGTTTTTTTTACTCTTTAATTTAGAGATGAATTTGACATTATTCCCGTTCTTGAATCGCAAAATAAAAGCCCGGTGATCCATATTAATAAGAAAATAGCGCTAGAGTCGTGGTGTGTAAAATTCTTATACCTTCATGTTTATACTTCTTTAATGGACTGGAGAGAAAAGAGGTTAAAAGCTGGTAAGAAACGTGTCACAAAAAGTAGTAGACACGCGGGTTGCTGAAATGATTAAAAGCGTTTTTTGTTTATTTCAAGATAATAATAGTATTTTCAGTTGGTCAGAAATCCTTCTGTTGCTGAATCCTGATGTTACGACAGCGTGGAATATTCGCAAGGAGTTCATCCTGTCTGGAAAATTGTCGTTTAATGATGAATTAAGGTTGTGTTTACTGATTTTAACCCGGCGACCGAAAAGTTCCGATGTTTATATCCACAGGTTAGTTCCGTTCTGAAATTCGTGTAAATGTTTTGCAGCTGAACAGCTCTTTATTCCAATGTATTATGTAGAAGATGGTTGCTTAACCACGTATTGTCTCAACAGCATCATTTGGATGTTTGTGACAAAAAACAACTAGTCGCCGACGAATTGAAGTTGTGCACCATTGGTGCTACACGTTATGCTAATAACTATTGTGCTTGGAGCCACAGGCAGTGGGTGCACAACACAATAACAGTGCATTATCTGAATAAACAGGTGACATTTTCATTATTTTTAAACAGCGATGTTGTGTGGTTATTTATTTACAATGTCTTTATGTGAGTTATCCCTGATTTCCTAGGTGTTATTTGACGAATTAGAGTGGAATGAGAACTATATAAAGCAACACGTATCTGACCACAGTGGGCTTCATTTTCGACAGTTTTTGTTGAAAACTATTATTGGGCATCGTGATGCCTTCACGTTATCAAGTCATCGCCACAAAGAACTTGCATCAACGATGTCAAACAGACAATTTGATGTGAACGCTACTGAAGATCTTGAGACTCGTGATTATGATGTTCCAGAAAGGACAGTTGACAGTTTGTTGTCTGTAGAATTAAATTTAATTCGGAGTTTGATAGAGGATTTCGTTGGACACGAAGCATTGTGGTATCACAGTCGATTTATTCTTCACATGCTTCATTCATACCATTTGGTAAATTCAAATAATCCGCAGTGTAGCTCAGTTTCTACAACAGGTCCTATTTTTAAAAAGACACGGACAGATCCTGTGTTGGATGCCACTGCTGTTTCCAGTTGGAAAGGGTGTTGCCTGTCTCAAGAAATAGAAGAGGAATTAAGATTCACTAATGAAATTCTTGCAGAGAATCCGTCGGAACATTTCGCAGTCTGCCATAAACGCTGGCTTGTGTTATTTTTTGGTCTTGAACAGTGATATGCTGCCATAAAAAAAATTCGTTATCTTTGCCATGATACTCTACCCAAGTGGAAACAAAAGGAGGGAAATGGAAGATATTCAAGTGTATAGGGTGGTTAAAAAGATTTTTTTTTTTGCAAAGGTTTTTGTATAAATATTTGTTAACCAACGACAAAAAAGATGAGAAATATTATTTGATTCTTATAAAAACTATTATATTCAATTTTATTTCCACAAATTTACATAGTATGACGTACAATTTAAAAACATGATTTTTTTTTCCTTTTTTATTTCCAGGAATGATTTGTCGGAAAAGGGACAGTTGGTCTTTTAGAGGCATCCGGTTCAATGCCAGGAACCTTTTGTTTAATCGCTCCCTAATTGAATTTTTTAGCACTAATAATCACTTTTTTTGGGTGGGACTAGTGTCGGGATGAAACACTTTCAGCATTTTGATCTTTAAGGTCAAAAAAAAAATGTAATAATCACATCAGAAAATGAAGAGGTGACTAGTTATCTATTATCTATTACTACTACACGATTATCAATGTCTGTGGATAACTTAGACTAAATTTTTCTTTAAAAAGTCGTCCTCTCCCTTCAAGTATATTTCCTACATCGTTATATATTGAGCAAGACCTTGCGTATAAAATTCAGTGGCCATCGGAATTAGAGTGGACTCTGGTCCTGCCGTCATCATCTTCGGCTCGGAATCTAAAGCTTGTAAAGGTATAGATGACGTCAAAGTTGGCACAACCTGATAAGCGACTGACTGATCTTTGGAAGGCACTGAAGAAAATGATGGTTGTTGTGGTGTCACCTCTGCAGGGATAGATACAGCAATGTTGCCTGTAGACAATGGATTGACAATACTTGCAAACGCTAATGCACGTCTCAATTCCACAGTGTCAGAAATGGAGGGCAGAGGAGTTACCGTTGAGTTCAACGATTGATCAACCACAGTCACCGTAGTGGTGGTGGTGTCAGAAGTCAAAGATGATGATGGTATTTCGATTGGCAGTGGCTGAGACGCTGCAATCATCGTGGTGTTTGAAGACGGTGGCTGATTAGGAATGTGCATATTATTTGTGAGGACATTCTGCCCTACTGTCTGAGTAGCCACTTCCAGAGTCAGTGTCTGTGCTACCAAACTGGAAGTATCAGTAGTTTTGGACCCATCGATGATCAGCAACTCACCGGCATTAAGAATTGGCACCTCTTTCGTCGTGGTGACATCCAGGAATGGGATTGTACCCTCGACTTCTGATGATGGATTCATTGCCATAAGAAACGAGTTTGAATCTTCACCAAGATATCCACCGTTAAGACACAACTGTCCTTCTGATGGAACAATTCGCTGCACTCGTTTACTTTTAAAACTCACTGCGTGAATGGAAGCCATGTGACGTTTCAAATGCGACATGCGTTTGTAAGACTGTCCACAAAAACAGATGAATGGACGAGCATCACTGTGGCTGCGGATATGACGCCTAAGGCCACTTCTTCCTTTGAATCCTTTGCCACAGTTGGGACACACGAAACCACGAACGTCAGAGTGGACGTATGCGTGATGCTCCTTGAGAGTGGCGTGCGCGTGGAACGAAGCACCACAAAGCTCACAAATGAATCGCCGCTCGTCTTTGTGCAATTCAATGTGACGTTTTAAATTTGTTTTACACTTGCACTTGTACTCGCAGAATTCGCATTCGTACGGTCGTTCTTCGCTGTGCAGTTGTTGCATGTGACGTAACAAGCCTTGTTTGCGGAAGAATTTAGCACCACACTGCGCACACAGAAATGGTTTAGTGGCTTCCAGAGCTTTTTCTTCAAATTCTCCACAAGCTTTCATGTGTGTGGAAGTCTTCAAGTGTTTGGTAAGCGATTTGGAAGTACGAAAACTCTTGTCGCAGTGACCGCACTGGATCGGTTTCTCGCCTGTATGCACTCTGGTGTGAGACTCCAACAAAGTTGGACGTTGAAATTTCTTATGACAAATCTGGCACTCGTGACGTCTCTCTTCAGGAGTCCTAATACCATGAATGATCCTCTGGTGTTTCAACATCTGTTTCTTGGTAGAAAAATTTTTCTGACAAGGAATACAATCGTACTTTTCGTGACCAGCTACATGCTGATCATACTGTTGTCGTCTGACGAAACTTTCGTCACATTTTTCACAATAGGAACTGGCCTCTTCAGCGTGTTTCGTCACGTGCTGCTCATATTTGTCCTCGTCGTCGCACATAATGCCACATTTTGTGCATACAATCTTACCTTCAGCATGCTCACGCAAATGAGCATACAAGGAAGACCGCTGCAAGAACTTCTTCTCGCAATGTGGACATGGATAATATTTCTTGGATTTCCTTGTTCCATTCTCACCTTTATTAATAGTATGTACCTTTAGTGCCGCCTTGAATTTGTGGCTCACTATATGCTTGTGAAACTGCCGTGGTCGACCAAATCGCCGATCACACGTCTCACAAATCATGAATGTCTTTCCGTTTTTACACAAATGTTGCTCAAAGAGCTGGAAGGATGTAAATTCTAAGCGGCACATGCGACACGATACTGCACCAGTGTCCTCCAGAGCTAAAAGTTCTGAAGCAGATGACGATAAATGCGTTGTTAATGACTCAGTTGTCCTCGGCACATTAATTCTGTCATCAGGACATTCTGCTATTCGTCTGTAAGTACGTTTCTTCAGTTGTGATACTTTAACGATTCCTGTAATGTTGTCAGTCATGCACTGAAGATCGTCATTTTGAACATCTGATGGGACAGAAGTGGTACGATGGTGCTGCAAGTCTTCAATATCATTGCTCGAAAACTTTCGTTTCCTTCCACGAACCCCAACAGTACTTGACAGCTTGACATTTTGCTTTCTTTTAGGGCAAGGCAGTTTGGATTTATGTTGTAAAATGGTTACCGAGTCAGAAACAAGTCCTTCCTCTATATCTTGAGCAATTTCCAGCTGTAATTTATTGAATGCTTTCAGATAGTTACCTTTTGCTGCTACTGCTTGTGGTGATGGCAAGGTTTCTTCACTTGGTAGTTGTTGGTGGTGGTGGTGGTGGCAAGTTTCTGATTGACCGACAGGCAAGTGCTCAACAACAATTTTCCTATAATCATCATAATTAACTAACTGTGTGCAGGTTAACATGTTATCAGACGTTTGATTGCAATCATTCAATTGCAATGGATCAAGGTTGTCGTCGCCTGTCGGTGTGCTATCGATTTTGCAAGAAGACGACGTGTGATTTGAACTAATTTGACACATTTCTTGAATCTCCTTCTGAGCTGTTACATCAAAAGATGTTGAGGATGACGATGATAGTGAAACAATCTCTTCAGAAGAAGCATCATCGTGCTTCTGATGCCCACCATCAACATAAACACCAGAATAACAACCACTATCAGTACTTTGATGATCAGTCAAGTCAGAAGGTGCTAAGTTATGATTGTTTACACCATCGTAAGCATTTAATGGAATTAAACTAGTGAGTATTTTTTCAGTAGATTTCTGCAAAAGAAAAAAATAATTCCGGTCCATAAAAACTGATTTTGTCTGCTTTTTTTTTTAAGTGGCTTTTGGTTTTTTTTTTGCTTAAAAGAAAAACAACTGCAAAGACCACTGGATGATTACAAGTGCTAAGGATTTTCATGAATCCCGTTTATTCTAAATGGAGAGATTATATCGTAGTTAGGTAGGTATGTGTGTGTATTTTCAAACTTTTTTTTTTGTTGTACAATGTTCATACTATTTTTTTGAATTGAAAGCCACCCCATCGCACTTTATGATTTAAGAAATTTTCTCTTGTTCTGCTTTCCCCGCTCCACACACACTCCCCTGTCACACACAAACTCACTACTGTACTAACCTCCGATTCACTTATTAGTAAAGAATTAGAGACCTCATCGTCACGATCCTTGTTTTTAATGTTGGTGCCTTGGCGGCATCTGCAAATCCGCTCTAGTTTATTAACAAATTCTTGAGCTGTGAGGAAGGCTGATAGTTGTTGATTTTGTGGAATCCAATGAAACGTATCTAAAAGTTGATTTAACTGGAGAAAACAAGTTGAATTATTGAAAATGTACACAGGAGGATATTTAATCCTGATTTTTTTTTTGTCACACGTACACACACAAACACCACGCAAGACACACATACACAGATTATTTGGTTTTTTTTGTTTTTACTGTCGTTTGAGGTTGGTATAGTCGCATTATCCCACAACAAGAATTTTAAGGCATTACAGTATTATTACATATCAGTGAGGCCATGAGTGCTCCGGTTCCCATACGTATTTCTATAGAGACAACAACTACTAGCTTACTACGTAGGCAGTGTCCGTCATCTAATTAACACTACTGCCAACCCTTCCTCTCTCAATTTGTTCACAATTATTGCTCGTATATATTATTATTTTTTTTTGGTGCCCTCGAACTCCACCCACGTCTAGCGAACTGTTGGTCTTCGCACCAATTCTGAAAAAGCGACTCGATGGTCATAAAATTACCTGGTATTTAAACTGATATATCGGAGTCGTCATTTCTTTTTCAGTCGTGGCCATTACACTAGGTTGAATGAAAAAAGTTAACATTTGAACTCAATGTTTTTTTAGTAAAATGCTGTGTCTGGCCATATTTTCGTGAAGTCAGAATGGAGACCTCCAAGCAAGCCATTAGTCGTACCAGCCCCTTCCAGTCGTCGAAATCACGTGTTTCCGACAGCCAATCAGCGCTACCTAGTGGCTGAACCGTAATCTGTGTTCCGCATTCTAAAATTTGTGGAATTCCCTATTTTAATAATGATTTGATATTTTGCACCTCCGTTTTGAAAAAGATTTTATATCTATAAGTTAGTTAGTGATAATTAATTAAGGAGTATAGCTCGTGGTGGTATTGTTGTCATCTTTTATTACTTATCGCCACCGATATAACGAGGGAAGAAATCGTAAGGACTCTATACGGTTACAAACAAGTAATGCTAATCGATATCAATATTCTAATTGTACCTTTTTTTTCCTCTTTAAGTTTTGCAGTTGTTAAATGATATTGAAATGTGCGATTGCAAGAATAACAAGACGTGTTTCAATCGTCAACAATTAGAGCTTGTTCAGAATCAGGCTCGCATTGCCAGAGATGAATTGAAAAATATCAGGTAGGCTATTATGACCGAACGGCGGCTAGGATATTCGGGTAGGCCTCCATCCCCCCACAGACAACAAGCAACTCCTAACCCCTTTTCCCGCCTATGGCAGGGTTGGGTACCCATCTTGTCCCTCTGAATGGACACAAAGCGATATATTGGTCATAGTTTTCTCTGCAGCCGGTTGCCGGCCAAAGCTGCATCCCTACGCTTATTTATCGTCGGTCTAGTGTTCGTTGGGGAATGCCCCCCCAAAGACAACCAGCCAATATTCCTGCTTGACTGGGGTGTCTCCAGTCAGAGCATGTTCCATGGACTCGCGGACCCGACCCTGTCTCAGGCGGGATACGGATATGATGATGATTATGACGGCTAGGATATTTGGGATGAGTATTAATACCGGTATGTTCTTGTTACATATTTGTATCTAATTTTAGGAAGAAGTTAGAAGAGCTCCAACGTATTCAAAAGGTGTACATCCAACAATGTCAACTTAATAATGAAGTTTCAGAAAGTGCAACCGGTAAAATGTCACCTTGTGTTAAGAAGAGGTCTGAAAACAAGAGTCGAGAAGCAGGTGCATGGTTGATATAGTACAAATATGAAAACAGAGATAGTATACAAAATAAGATAACTGTTTAATACTGATGATTGCGCTTTTCCTCCAAAAAGACACATCCAGAAAAGAACATAGGTGGGAGTTAAAACCGATCGGGTTTATTGAGTCATCTTTCAAGACTAAGAACGCTACGCCACGCCAGCCATCAGTTTGCTCTCAATCTTCTGCCAAATTATTTCTTACTACAACACATCTTACAAATCCTGATCATGCCTTGGAAGGAATCGAGGAATTTTCACACCTGTGGTAAGAACCCCGACGATTACAATGGATCAATAATCGTTTTGTCAAGAGCTAGACGTTCATTCTTTGTTTAAAAAAAATCATTTATAGGTTATTATTTATCTTTCATAAAAATGACAAGACGTCGTATCTAAAAGGCAAAGTGGCACCTCCGCGCCTTGATGGCAAACGCATTGGAGTATTTTCGAGTAGGTCACCTCATCGACCCAATCCAATTGGCCTATCTCTTGTAAAACTTGACAAAGTTGAAGGTATTTTAATACATATAAAAATATAAATGCGTTATAAACTTTGTTTTCGTACTTTTAACGATGATATGCTTTTCTACGAATTGACATTTAGGTCGCACACTGTATCTGTCAGGAACAGATCATGTTGATGGAACTCCAGTTATTGACATTAAACCTTTTATTCCTGCTTATGATAAGCCCTTTTTAAACGATGACAAACACGGAAAAGATAACCTTTTAGCGCCTGTTTTTCGTACAGTAAATAAAGGCGAGTCTGAGGTAAGAGAATCTTCCAAGGAGGAGGAGGAAGATGGCACTGTGTCTGTTCCAACATGGGTCACTTCCCCGCCAGTTCAAAATCTCGGAGTTTTGTGGACGCCTCGGGCATTGCGTCAATTGGAAGACATTTGTAGCACAAATTGCGACGAAAAAGAGCCGTCAGAGGAGTTTAAGAAGACGGCAGATATAATTTCAAATATCTTACGTGAGGATCCCAGGTCAGTTTATCGCAGAAATCACTGTAAAGATAAATTGTATTATTTTACATACAGCGACTTTCATGTAACCTGTTGGATCGATGAACAAGAGTCGTCTTTTGAGATATTGCGCATTTCAAAATGCAAAGTAGATGACAAGTTAAAAGTTAGTGGTTCATAACTGGACTTTTTTGAAGGTAAAACTTTTAAGTAATCATTTAAGGCACGTATACACACACATTACAGTAATAAACTGGATGGTTATTTTTATAAAATTTGTTTTCTCGCGTTAGTATTAAAACCAATAAAAAAAATTCCGTTGCATATTTTTTTAAGGCAACCAGACCACCAACCAACTCTGCTGCACTAATTTCCGCAGTTTTTGATCAAAATGCACTTTTGAGATTTTCGTAGTCACTTCACTGTGTGTGTGGGCTACGACTGTAGCAACGAAAATTGAAGTTTTAAATGTCATCAGAAGGTTCTAGAAAGAGGGCACCGCAAACCGCACCAAATCCTGCCAGCGTTGCTATCACTTTTGGTAATCTTGCACCACAGCTGTTCATCTCGTGTGGCAACACTTCGAAAAAAGTGACAAAGAGAAATGTACCACAAGCAATCCCTTGAAGTATGCCACTAATCAAATGGGTCATCATTGAGTGTGAGAAGCCCATTACTGTGATACCAATTCCGATTCCGGACGGGGTCATGATTGAGAAAATGGCATTTAACAAGATGGTAGTCTTCAATTTTAAGTTACTCTGTACTAAGTTCAGGCCTAAACTAAATGCGATGACGCACTTATGTATAGCGACTGCTGCCAAGATTTTAACGAGTTCCGGTAATCCTGGCTGAAGACCAATGGCAATACCTTCAAAAATGGAATGAAGAGACAGGGCTAACATCAACAACACTGCCCTCATGGTGGAATGTTTCTGGACATCATCGCCGTAAAATGAATGAGAATCAAAGCTGCTTTCGTAACTGCGGTTGACACTAGTTACTGTGATGGCACGATGGGGGACTGTAGCTGTGTCCTCTAACGATGGCAATGTGGTATACTGCGGATATTGTTGATGTTGTTCCCCTGCTGATTCTCCTCTTAAGAGTGGCTGCCTCTCTGCCTTACTAGCTGCTACATGATGAACACCACTACTAGTCTCCTGACAGGACAACACAATCTGTTCCACGATGAATACTATAAAAAATCCAACCACCATGACAAATTCCGCTACTGGGAATGTTGCTTGGATCCTCAACTCCTGGAATGATGCAGAGAGTTCATCTCTCACTTCCGGAAAGAGATCGAGTAAGCATGCTCCCAAGAAAACTCCACCACCAAAACAGTTCATTAGACCGAGGACGATCTTGTACCTTTGACGTTTGTGAGGGTCCATTGTATGTTGCACTGCCGAAATGATTTTCACCGGCAGGGTCGAGATCAAGAAGGTCACCGCGAAGAAACATAGTAAAACGATGCTTTTAGCCAACGTTGGATTCATTTTTACTTTGGTACCGCCGAGACACTAACAACACTCACTGTCACGGGACATTAATTAGAAAGCCCCTCTTAGTCCTCCTTCCCTCTGGGTGACTAACAAAACGATTCCTGGTCCCTCTGGCGATCCATTTCGAAGCTTTGATTCTAGCATGAATTTTGTCCTCCCCAATATCAACTAGGCCCACTAGGATGACACTACGTTTCCTGAATGACGAAATGACGACTGCCAATTTAGCAATCTGCAGTAGGAAGCTTACCAAAAGTATGACGCATTTCATATGCTGTTAAATGACGTAATTTGTTGATATTAGGGTTGTGGGACAACAAACTGGATTTAACAGCGCTTTTACATTATGCCGTTTTGGAACAGTTTTTAAATTTCGAACTTACGAAAGGAAGGCGCCAAAAATGTTCGAAAAGATGTCCGACGATCAGTGATATAAAAATTGGGTCAAAAATTGTTTTAGGTTGTATTACGAACTGTTGTTTTAAACAGATTTTGATGTCGATAGACACTTTATCAGCTAAGGTCATCTGTTATATTATTTAAAGTTGACGGCGTACGTTTTTTGAAAGTATTTTGCGTTCGATATTGTGATGATCGAACATCCATCCAATTGTGCCATTGGAATATTTTTAGAATTCTAAAGTGATTTAGCCTTGAAAATGTATTAAAGTCTATTGCGAATTATGATTTTTAAAGGATATGCATGTGTTGTTGTATAATTGGATAGAGTGCGTTTTATACATGTATGTACAAAGAATTCTATAGTGAGCACTTACAGTATTACTGATTTGGCAAGAATGGCAGCAGCTGTAGAAAATAAGATTCAACCAAATGCTGGAAGTTTGCAACCGGGGCAAGTGATTCGTCCAAATGTATCGAAGGAAACTGCCGCAGAGTTAGCATTTAATCTTTATGGATTAAAAGTTGCTTCAATTCAAGAGCTTGATAGCTATGATGATAGAAATTTTTATCTTCAGGTAATAGATACTGTACGTGTGATTGTAGGATTTAGTGTATTCTTACTTTGTTAATGATTTCTCACAGGTGGAGAATGAGCACACCAATCCACATATACAACAGTTACTTCCAGATGGATATATTTTAAAAATTACCAACAGCTTTGATTCTCAAAAACCAGATATTATAGGTAGTTTGATTTACACTTTTACCATGTCTTAAGTAATTAGATGTTCCTAATAAAATATAGTAACATTTCAGATGCACATAATTCACTCATGCTCTACTTGTATAATCAGAATTTGAAAATCAACATACCGATTCAAAATATTCATGGCGATTTGAAATCATTAGAGAAAATCACAGCACCAGGTATGTACAATACGTAAAATATGACCCCTCATCCCCTATAGTTTGTTGTTTTAGGAGAAAATATAATTGCATCGATGGATGTTTGAAAACATGTCCCTTGTCATTGTCCTTTCTCCTTAAATTAGGTGCTGGGCACAGCAGTTATAACATGGTCAGACTTCTGACATTTCTGAAAGGAGATATATTATATAAGGCGAAATGTACTCCCAAATTATGTTTTCAAGTTGGAAAACTTGCAGCTACTATCGACAATGCTTTGCAGGTATACTACAGTCTGATATTTCCTGCATAAATTATTTTTGAAAGTTGTGTTTTACTTGTTTACGTTGCCTCGCACATGACAGTTGATTCTTTATTAATTTTAAGGGATTTAAGCATTCGGGTTATGACACTCATCAATCCATTTGGATGTTGTCGAATGCGCCTGATATTAGGAAATTTGTGTTTGCTGTTCAAAATGCTGAGCGTAGACTTATGGTGGAAGAAATTCTTCAAGAATTCGAGAGACATGTTCTATCAAATATTGAAAATTTTCCTAAAGGTGACAACTATATATATGTAGTCTGCTGAACCTTAGCGCACATCTGCATAGACTTTAATTAATCAAATATCTCCCCCCTCTTCTTTTTGAATGTTAACAAACAGGAATAATTCATGGCGATTTAAACGAACAAAATATCATCGTTCGAAAGCTGGATACTAGTGAAGAGCTTGAAATATATGGAGTACTGGACGTTGGCGACAGTCATTATAATTGCCATGTGTTTGAATTGGCTTTAGCCACTACTTATATGATGCTTATGGGTGACGATGATGAGTTTCTTGAATTTGGTGGCCAAGTCATTGCAGGCTTCTTGTCAGAGAGGAGTATTTCTGGTCTAGAGTGGCAGGCACTGAAGGTAAGTTGGTGTGATGGTATTTCAGAAGTTTCTTATTTTTAGATTGTTGTTGTTTGTAAATTGAGATTGTTGCTTTATAGTACTGTGTTGAGACACGTTACTGCCAATCTTTGGTGATGGGAGCTTATACTCATCATCAAGATCCTGGAAATACTTACGTGTTAACTACATCACATAAAGGATGGAAACAGTTGGAAGAACTTCGTAGGTTATCTCAAAACGATCTCTACGACGTTTGGAAGGTGCACATTAACAAGCATTCCCTAGATGTGCCTGTTATCTGAGCATTAGGTCTCACTAATTACATCATTATATTATTTTATCAGCTAGGATGATTTGCATTTTAATTTTTTAAAAAATGTTTATAGCTATTAAGGATTTCAAGTAGCTTTTAGGAGATCGGCATTTTTAGTGGGACACGCGGCTCTTTATGGAGGAGCCTATCGTGTTATTAGCGGTGACGGATGTTGAATTGTTGACGTCCCACTCGTTGCGGGAGTTGTATATCTGTTGTTGATTATCATGGCCAAGTTATTTAATAATCCACATATAAATTTACCTGATTTCCAGATATTAAGAGATTTTGCGCGTAAGTCGCTGTCGACAGCTTTAAAGAGGGTGAGTTTTACTTTTGAAAATGACGTTTTGTCACAAAATAAGCCTTTTTCTAGGTACACGCCCTTTCACACGTGTTCCACAAAAACATATTTCGTAATATGTATTGGTCATAAAATTGAAAATATAAGTAATTGGAAATGAAGACGAAGCTGTTGCATTGTCGATTTTATGTTGCGGATATCTGACTCGGTTGAAATCGGAGAATGTCCTTGATACGTTGTCATCGGATTGAAAGAAATTGGCTGCATGTCTGCATAATTATTATTTTTGCACATATTGCGTACCTGCGTTATGATCACGGTAATGTTGTGAATATTTGTTATTTCGCCCTCAAAATTTGTCCTATAAAATGCAGGTTGATGGGCCGAAAGAATTAATATTGCAAGCGGAGATCATGAAACCTTTAGATCGAGTGTTTGGAGCTGTCTTTTTAAAGGTCTGTTTGAATTTGACGTTTAAAATATGCGGAGTAGAGAATGCGTTTTTTTGACTGTTTCCTGATTTAGGAGCTGAATATTTCCAAAATTTTTAAAATGGGTGACACGTTGCCGCCACCATCGTTTAAATAGTACGTGTATATTACTTATACTTTTATTTTTTTTTAGCTAAATAGAGTATGAGTTTGAATGACAGATTCGTGACTGCAGCAATTTTTACTAGATGACATTAATGCACGAGGTACTGACAATAGTTTTTAAACAGTAGATTGTTTATTGTTGAAGCTGACGTGAACACGGTCAATAAAGTCGCTCAACATATAAAGTCAACGAATGTGTCGTGTAAGTATATATTATTCCTGATTCCTCGAAAGGTAAGACGATTGAATTGTTGACACCAGTCATTTAGATCAAAATATTGACGGTTATCTACAAATAAGCTAATTTTAATTTGACGACAAAAAAATAGCTTTACGTATGTGAGCAAGTGTTGGAACGTGAGGGAGTCTATGGTCATGTTACAATTGAAGACCTCAATTTAGGACTTATTCCGCTTGAAGATGATATTCTATCCATGGAAATGCCCAAGTTTTTTAAATCATTTTACATTGTAAGTATTAAATGATGACAAATGTTTGGCGAGCTGGTGACATTAGTAACCCTCATTTTTTTTTTAACAGGACAATGACTATACTGGGATTCATAGTGCAGCCACTGCAATTGTTGACATTCAGTCGTTATTCGGCACCATTCCTTACGTCTACAGTCAAGGAAAAACTGCCCAAGTATAGTTAGTGGTTATTGTGCTGCGTTTCTGCTTTCAATTTAATTTTTTTTTCGTTTTCTTGTGAGTGACATTTTGAAATGTGTGTTTGTCAGATGACGTTTGAATTAGCAAATTTGTTGCTAGAGGAGAGACCTTCAGTTACTCCTGCTGTTAATGAAATCAGTCACATGTTTCTTTTTGATAGAGGTTTGTCTGTTTTTGTGTGTTTTGCTATTCATGCCACATTTGAAAGTAATTTATTTTTTATAACTCGGTTTTTTATTGTCTTTCTCCGTTTTAATTTTAGATGTTGATTATGTCAGTGTTTTACTAACTCAGTTGACGTATGAAGGATTACTTGATGAAACGTTTGGGATTAATTGTGGTGAGTGTATTGGTGCGATTAATGACTGCTGGCCTTTTTTTTAAAAGAAAAACACTTTCCACTTTTCTTTAAAAAAAAGTGGGATTATGTTAATAATTTTGAATGTTTTTGTCAAGGTTATATCGATTTTGGCCGAGAAGTGATTGAATCTCGAGAAAACGTGAAAATGTTACTAACTAACCAAGATGAGGTAATTGAATTTCATATCGTGTTAATCAATGATTTTGTAATTCGTCATCATCATACCCTTATCCCGCCTGTGGCAGGGACGGGTCTGCGGGTTTTAACCCTCCACCCCCGCCTGTCTCCCACCAGCTCCT
This sequence comes from Trigoniulus corallinus, assembly GCA_013389805.1. Lineage (NCBI taxonomy): Eukaryota > Metazoa > Arthropoda > Diplopoda > Spirobolida > Trigoniulidae > Trigoniulus > Trigoniulus corallinus. The sequence continues at coordinate 5,261,853 of JAAFCE010004287.1, forward strand.
CGTTTCGCCTTACACACTACCATATGTATATCCTTTCGCAGCAGCCCGCGCGGTCAAATAATAAAAATAATTTAAAAGAATAATTAAAAGATAAGAAAGATCTCCATACCATCTTTATCGACAAGAAGAAGGCTTATGACAATGTCCCACGACAGGTAGTTTGGGTAGAGGAAGGGTTTATTCGGATAGTGCAGGATATGTATAATGGTTCCATAGCCAGGGTGAGGACTCCTTGGGGAAATACTGGAAGCTTACTCGTGAAGGTTGGAGTATACGAAGGTTCAGCACTACGTCAATGCCTTTTCATTCTGGCTATGGACGAGTGGCTGAGTGGAGTAGGAGAATGGGCCACAGGTAACTAACGAGGGTTAGTGTTGATGTTTTGACTAACGATTATCTAATTGTGCATTTTATGTTAATTTTCAGATTTTTAGAGAAATTAGAAATAAACATTTTTCCAAGGTTTTTAAATTTCTTAGTGTGAAAGCCAAAGAGCTACAAGGGGGTAGCCAGGTATACATTTTCTGCCTGTTTGTGTTTCTGAAAATCTTGGAGGGGGAAAAAAAATCAGGTGATTTTATTTGAGATTTCGTTTTACTCTGTTTCAAGAAAAGACAAAATATGTCGTTAGAAGAAATGAAGCATTTTGTTTCCAAAGAACTTAAAGATGTGAAGCAGCAGCATCGTTCATTAGCAGTGTGTTAGTGACTTGTCATGTTTCTTAATCACTTGTTGTTTCTGACAGCAATAATAACACAAAGTTATCATTCTCTCTTCTTTATCAGTTATTGGAGCGTGTGAGGTGATTATGAATCAAAAAAGCGATGATTTTGAAGAACATCTTCAAACTGAGTCGAGTAATTATTATTGAATCTCTTACCGGTCAAATTGTACTCTGTCTACAGGAGTTGTAATTTATTTGGCTTTAATTAGATCTAATTGAAGGCGTGGAATTTCAAGAAAGCGTTAAATATATTGAAGAGATAATGAATAGACAGGTAAGCCGTTGCACATTGATGCCCTCCATCGTCGCCTCTCCCTTCCTAATCCGGTCGAAATTAAATCATAGATTTGAAGTTTTTTTTTATTAAATTTCTTTGCATCAAGTTTCCTGTCACAGTCCCACTTCGGCTGCTTACTTTGTTGTCCTACACAAATGATGGTTTGCCGGCTAAGGAATACAGATCTTTAAAACGGCAGTTTCTGCAGGTGGGTTGTTTGTTTTTTTTTTAATTGGAATTCACTCCAGTCAACAATTGACTTCTGGCGGAGGTCATTTCTTGGGAGCGGCGAATTGTATTGGATACATCAGTTCTCGTCTGATCGCTGAAGTTAAGCGACACAACCCCAGCTAGTACTGACATGGGTGACCGCTTGGGGAATTGGGTACTGCTAATGCCCAAATATCGTCGCATTAGTGTAGTGTCTGTGCAGTCTCTGCATAAGAACTATGCTGTGGACGGGGCTCTAATGACCTTGTAGTTGAAGGGCCCTAAAACACACCAACAAGCAAGCAAACGAGAGGTCATTTCTTTCTCCCTCTACTGCTGACCCGCCTCTGTGATTCAAAGGTAGCTTGCTCGATTACTGTATCAGTGGTTCCACGTTCGATGCTGGATTGCTGTTGACTTTCTTGAGCGAGAGAGAGAGAGAGAAAGCTCCCGAGTGCACCTTCCGTCGGATGGAGGAATTGCAGTGATACTTGAGTCTCACTAAAAGTCCCGGGAAATGCTTTACTATAGAATCCCGTGATTCTCGGGAGTTCTCATGAGATTTTCAAATGCTTTATATGCAGGGGGTCCCCCACAAGCAAGTGATTCGTCCAAGCATTGGTGACCGCTTGGGAACACTGGGTACTGCTAATACCCAAATTCGTCAAGTCTCTGCAGACTCTGCATTAGAACTATGTAGTGGACGGAGCTTTAATGACCTTTGTAGTTGAAGGGCCCTATTGATTGATCTGTTGGTGTTTTAAGTCTTAGGTCGGCAGCCGGCTGCGTAAAGATACCATCCAACAATCGCCTATATATCCATATAAAGGGCCATAGGTGGGTACCCAACCCAGCCATAGGCGGGAAACGGGTTGTTGGTGAGGTCGAGGAGTAATCACGGTACAGGCGATGACCTCCAGATATAAGAACGCGCTGAGTCTGCAAGTAGTTCTCATGGCCTGATAGTTTTCTAATGACCACTGGAACTCTTCGAGGTGCATGTACTACACCAGGCTAAAAGTGTAACCCCTTTCGCTCTCCATCAACCAGGTTCGTCTGGCGAATTAATTAATAAATTTTGACGTTTATTTTGCAGAGCTATGGTTACGAGCATCTAGTTACATTTCATGGACTTCAGAAACTGGGGCTGTACATAGAACAAGAAGCGGCACATAAAATTGCAGGGAAAGTGGCTGTTGCTGTGACCTCGCTACCTCGTCGTAAACCCTTTCAAGTAGTAGCGAAAAAATTAAATTTGGTACGTTGTGGAGGATTTTTTTTTTGTCTTTTACATATCATTTTTTGAATTTTGGACTCCCAATCATGAAATTTTGGTGAAGATGAATGTGTCATCTGTTACAGATTCCTAAACGGGACGACAGTTATGATCTGGATAATCCAACTGATATGGGGTACATCTATAGTGGTGTATATAGTCCACTGATTTGCAATCTTCTTTCTCAAGTGTGTGTTGGTTGATTTTGTTTTCTGAGTACACGTTGCCCAAAATTTTACCCTTTAGAAATTTGTATAAAATTTTTTAATATTTTGGTTTTAGATTCTAAAGAAATGTGGAACTGAAGGGTTGGAGGACATCATAAAATATTTACCCGGGCCCAGCTTGTCTTATAGTAGACCAAAATCTGCAAGAGGTAGATTTGACTTGTACTTCGTAATTTTTTTTACGCATCAAGCGAAATTTTTAATTGCATTAATTGAAGGATTATTGCACTCGTTAAAATTTTTTTTTAAGATCCTAGGACGTCGCCAGGTCGTCAGGCAACAAATGTGGTTGTGGTGTTCTTCTTGGGAGGTGTTACCTATGCAGAGATTGCTGCTTTGAGACTGTTGGGCAAGCAACAAGGTAATTTTTGACCTTGTCTATCAAGGTTAGTATGGTGTTGTCCTTCATCGCAAAGGGGCACCTCCAGGCTGCATTCTCGTAAGGTTTCTAATGGCCCGAGATAACTCCTTCGTTTCGATTGGGTCGTCTTCTGTAGTTCATATGACTTTAAGGAACAGGTGTGCAAAAAGAGTTAGTGATGATGAAACTGATTTAGTCATAGTAGCACATTGAACTATGTCGACCTTGGTTAAAATTGGGTAGGCACCTGGGGTGTAGTTCGCCCCTGAACCCTTCAGAGTTTGGTTTTTTTAATTAGGTGAAATGCGTTTGGGCACCGAGTGTCCGACTCCCGACTAAAGTTCCTAACATTGTCTTCTGGACACTACCCGTTTAGCACATTACTTCAGGGTAGCCCTTTTGCTGTGTCTTGAGGTGCTTCACTGGTTAATATTTATTGTGCAACGCTTCTCTGTCCAGCTCACTCTTCACACGTAGTATGTCCTGGACATGTTAGGAGACCATGTCCCAGTCATCCCTTCCCCCCCAGCATAGTGTTGATGATGGTATCAAAGGTGCGGCAACCCAACGATTACAATAAGTCCTCTACTGCCCCGTAGACAATGTCCTCTCTTCAGTTGCAAAGTTGAATCGCGCATCAGTTGAAACATGCGCCCCATTGAGGCACTGAGGGAGGGGAGCAATTGCGGCATTGCTCCCTCCCCCGGATCCGCCCCTACCGCCACAGGTGAAGAACGCGGGATGGACGTCGTAGTCCACCCCTGGGGAGCGGCAAATTGCGTTGGACACGCCAGTTCTCGTCAAATCACTGAAGTTAAGCAACGCAACCCCAGCTAGTACTGACATGGGTGACCGCTGGGGAAAACTGGGTACTGCTAATACCCAAAAATCGTCACATTAGTGTCTGTGCAGTCTCTTCATGAGAACTACGCCTTGGACGGGTCTCTAATGACCTTGTAGTGGACGGGCCTAAAACACCAACAAATGAAAAATATTCACCCCTGGGCAAAACTGGCGCTTCGCGGAGGTGGCTTCTCCTACTTTGTAGACCCCCAAAGCACTTATGTCTGTTGTCAGGCGTGGCGGTTCGCACCCTGAACCCTTCAGAAACGACCTTCAGAGCTTGGAAGCAGAAGTTATGAAATCAAATAAGGAAAGGTGTGCAATTATAGGTAATTATTGTTGTGTATCTTGATGAATTGTTTAATTTTTTTGGTAATAATATTTCAGGGTACAAATTCGTTATAGTAACGACGGCCATTATAAATGGAAATACGTTGATGGACAGCGTTATTGGTGACGTGGCCAAATTAAAGGAGAATTAATTTGTTTTTATGTCGTATTCCGGAATCGCGATTCTGACAAAGATAAGTTGCCATTTTTGACTAAATTGTAACGCCATAAATTCAAATTTTCATCGTTAATTAAATTATTTATTATTCATTGATGATAAACATAGTCACCTAAATTAATAATAAGACGCCTAATCAGTGTGACCTCGCTAACTGCAGTCGAACTCTGATATAGAAAACTTCAAGGGACCCGTGTTAAAACCGGGTTCCGTTGTATCGGGGCAGCAGTGTTCTAAACCGACGTTGCAAGACGGTGCCTAAAATGAGGCTAATAAGGGGTATGTTGGCCTCTGACAGACACATAAGTTGCACAGCGAGCCACCATGCTCTTTATAGGGGAGCTGATGAGTCCCATCGTCTCCTGCACCAAAGCATTTGTTAGCTCCAGGATCGTTTTGGAAGGTGGCTAGCAAATTGCATTTGTCCTCTCAAGTGCATCCCAGGCATGCTGAACGGGATTCAGGTCTGGAGGTCTGGCTGGACAATCAATCCCCCAAATGCTCTAACTTTGAAGATATTCATCCACTATTTGGGCCTTATGTGTGAGCGGCAAATTGCGCTAGACACACCAGTTCTCCTCGTCTGATCACTGAAGTTAAGCAACGCAACCCCAGCTCGTACTAACATGGGTGGCCGCTTGGGAAAACTGGGTATCGCTAATACCCAGTAATCGTCGCTTTAGTGTAGTGTCTGTGCAGCCTCTGAACCAGAACTATGCAGTGGACGGAGCTGTAATGACCTTTGTAGTTGAAAGGCCCTAAAAACAGCAACGAAAGAAAGGTTGCCCAAGTTGCAGAGTTGCATTGACACACCAGTTCTCGTGAGATCACTGAAATTAAGCAGAGCAAGCCCACGTTAGTACTGACATGGGTGGTCGCTCGGGAAAGCTGGGTACTGCTAATACCCAATAATCGTCGCATTAGTGTAGTGTCTGTGCAGTCTATGCATTAGAACTATGCAGTGGACGGGTCTCTAATGACCTTGCAGTTGATGGGACCTTAAACCCCAACAAACAAACAAACCAACATGGGTGGTTGGTAAAGAACGTTGGGTGCTGCAAATTTTCCCTCTCTCCTACGTCCTCTACACCTACTTCCTCATGTCCTGCGAGCAGCCTCCTAAGGGTTTGTCCTGTTATGGCTGCTTGGCTTAACTCCCCAACCCATGAAATTAATCCAGCAAACAAAAAAGGTCGTCGTTATAAATGTTTTCTTCTCTGTATTTTTTTTTCTTTTGCCTTCCCGAGTTGGCTATAACCGAGTTCGACTGTATTTTTAAAGTGTGATTTTCAACATGTTTGCAAGTTAAAAAACGTACCAATTCTTAGCGGACTTAAAAAGGACATGGTCTGAATTTTGATATCTTACGTGATCAGCTTCGGTAATTATTTTTAAGTTGAGAAAAAAATTAACGCAGTGCTCAAGAGAATTTCATTTCATAATGGAAATCGTCTTACATTCCCAATGATAGTTTTTTTGTATAAAGTGCAGTTACACGGTAATAAAATCGGAAAATGTGTAACCTACATTTTTATTTTATTTTTGCGCCGTTTTTCACATAAGGCAGCCATTTGCATGAAAATAAGAACAAAACGTTCTAAAATGTGTTCCAAATAAAGAATGCGTGCGTACAGCCTACGGCGCACCCACCTCTTCTTTGTGTTAAGTACCTAGTTTCCCCTCCACCCGGCAATGATCACTTTTTCACACCCAGAGGACATGTGTACCCACGCGCGGATCCAGGGTGGGGTTTTTGGGGTTGCAAACCCCCCCCCCCCCCCCATGAAAAACAAACATATCCGCCACTATGTGTACCATATCACCGACACGTCCTCGAGCCTTGACCAACCCAAATTTGAGTGATTTCGCAGACTAGACCACGTTCAGTGGCGAATCATCGAACCTCGCACTTGGTGGGGGGGGGGGCAGTCTCCGTTGTTGTTTGTGTTTTAGGGCCCTTCAACAACAAGGTCATTAGAGCCCCGTCCACTGTGTAGTTCTTATGCAGAAACTGCAAAGACACTACACTAATGCGACGATTTTTGGGCATTAGCAGTACCCAGTTTTCCCAAGCGGCCACCCATGTCAGTACTAGCTGGGGTTGCGTTGCTTAACTTCAGTGATCAGATGAGAACTGGTGTGTCCAACGCAATTCGCCGCTCCCGACAGTCTCCGTACGTTGGCACCTTCCCATTGTGATTGCGACTACTAATCCTTTTCCTGCCTATGGCAGTGGGTTGGGTACTCATTTCTCTCCCTCTAGGTGGACACATGGGCAATCCGTTGGACCGTATTTTTACGAGCTGTCGACAACAGCTGCAACCCCTACGCTTTGTTATCGTCGGCCTACTGTTCGTTGGGGCACTCCACCGAGCTTCCACACCTGGGAATTTGCTCGACTACTGTTTCCGTGGTGGTTCTACGTTCGATACCGCATCGCGGTGGGTTTGCTTCTATCGGGCGAAAGAGAGGCCCCGAGTTCATCTTCCGTCGCGTGACAAGTAAAACCGTGGTCCCGTATGGTACACAATGTCATTTGCACATCAAAGAACCCTCTATTATGCAACGGGTAGATGAGGCAAAATTTCCAGGGTGTAGGAGCTCGGTGGAGCGTTCCTACTAACAGTTGGCCGACGTTCAATTAAGCCTAGGGGTTGCAGCTTTGGTCGGCAGGCTTTACCTCCCGTCCGAAGGACGGCGTATTCGGCGCTTCTGTTTCTCGTCCCAAAGAAGCCAACCCACTTCGTTTCAGTATCGAACATGGGAGCCGATGACGCAGGAGTCGAGCGCGCCACCGAGGCAGGTAGGTGTGTGTGTCAGTGAAAGGGTAAATATTTGTATTTTGAAATTTGTTTCGTTGGTTCGTGCGGTAGGCCGGCATCCCCCCACAGACAACCCAGCCAACATTCCTGCAGGTTCCAGATGTTTTGCTGGGGTGCCCCCAGTCAGAACATGTTCAGTGAAGGGCTAGAATCCGCACACCCGACCCTACCACAGGCGAGATAAGGGTATGATGATGTTTCGGTAAGGGTTTGATTTGATTAATTTCATGGGTTGGGGAGTAAGCCAAGCAGCCATAACAGGCCGAACCCTTAGGAGGCTGCTCACGGGAGATGAGGTAGGTGTAGAGGATCCGTGGCGTCAGTGCCGTAACGAGGACGTGGCGAAGAAGGCGCCCGCCACGAGCGCAACTGGGTTTGGGGCGCAAAATTTTTCAGTTTTTTGCTTTTATTGGGTTACGGGGAGGCGCAAGTTAGACACTTGCCACAAGCGCTTCATACCCCGGTTACGGCACTGAGTGGCGTCGTTAGGGTTGGAGCCACCCGGTGCGGTGACACCATGATGACACCTCCCCCCTCTCCCGAAAAAAAGGCACTTCTTCTGCTTTGGTGTCACCCCCATTTCTCATGGTGCGAGTGGTGTCACCCGGTGCGGCCCGCACCCCGCCCTAGTGACACCACTGTAAAGGATGTAGGAGAGGGGAAATTTGCAGCACCAACGTTCTTTACCAACCACCCATGTTGGTACTAACGTGGGCTTGCGCAGCTTAACCTCAGCGCAAGCCCACGTTTCGTTGATGCTTTAGGGGCCTTCAACTACAATGGTTATTAGAGCCCCGTCCACTACGTAGTTCGAATGCAGAGCCTGCACAGACACTACGCAGTTACGACGATTGTTTTGGGAACTAGCAGTAGCCAGTGTTCCCAAACGGTCACCCGTGTTAGTACTAGCTGGGGTTGCGTTGCTTATTCTCAGTGATCAGACGGGAACTGGTGTGTCCAACGCAATAAAGCCTCTCCCTGTATTTTTAAAGAAATGATTGATGAGATTTTTTATTGAGTAATTAATAAGCTTCAAAACTAGATTGCGCTTCGTGCTCTCCGAATGCTCTGGGCACTTCTCGATAACAGTAACTTTTTTTAGAACGCGAAAGGAAGAACTAGTTTTCCATAAAATAGAATAGACAACGAAAATAACATTCGAGACGTTGATTTGCAAAATGGGTCAATTTCACCAAAAAATTGTACAGAAAGTGATATAATCATCATTTGATCAGCATTATGGTAACAATTTATTTAAATATTTCTGCTATTAAAGTGGTGTTACACCTAATTCTTATGACAATTTATTTTAATTTCTTTTTCAATCAAGTATTCGGCTGTGGCTATTTTGCAGGATGGCTTTTGCGTGCAGTTCGTTTTATGTCACCTGTGCGATTGATTACAGGTTTAGTTTTATTTTCGGGGCTAATCTCAAACTATGAAGGTAATATTAGAATAAATTATTGTTCCTTTTTAAATTATAACCGCCCAATTCTGAATAAGGTCTCATTACTGTGAAGGCCAACTTTCCTATTGGTAAAATTCTTCCCCCACCCCCCATCCTAAAAAGACTCAAATTTTAATGTTTTAAACTGAACCAGTTATTTGGTTGAATGCAGCGGTCAGAACCGACAGACCATTTTGTGCTGCTGTTGCTGATTTTAATGCACAAAAATGTCGTTCTCAATACAGACTGCTGTGGAAATGTTTGCTATGGTGATTCTAATCTCGTTTGTAACCCATCCCTACTCCTACAATCCCAGTTCCTTGCAAGACAAACGTATTCTCATTAGCGATGCAACATCTACTTTCGGACGCCAATTAGCATATGATTATTCCAAATTAAAAACTAAACTGATTTTAATAGCATCTGATGAAGAAGAAATTCAACAGATTGCGTCGAAATGTCGAAGTTTGGGTGCTGTCTCGGTGCATCCAGTCATTGGAAACATTGCCAATAAGACTTTTCGACAAGATTTGGTGTCCCAAGCTGAACGCCGGTTTGGAGGCCTGGATTATCTCATCTTGAATCATTGGCCCTGGTCACCATCTTTCCGACATGCTGACGGTATGAATTTCTCACATTTCACTTCGTACGTGGATCTGGTATCCAAAGCCATGCCACTCCTGCAGGACTCTAAAGGGTATGTAGGCATTATCACTTCTTTTTTCGGCAAGATGTCTGTGCCTGGAATGGCCAGTTACTCCGCAGAGCAGGCGGCCCTTGTCAGCTTTTTCTCATCTATAAGACAAGAACAGACTCGAAGGAAAAGTGGTGTGTCAGTTTCAACCGTGTCTTTAGGTTTTCTGACTCCTGACGGCGACTACGCTTCTGATGCTTTGGACATTCCTTCGATTTCCGTGTCTGGTAGTTGGTGGACAAAAATAACCTTGAGCGATGCTGCGTATTTTGTCATTTCTTCTGTGGAAATGCGGAAGCCTGATCTCACCTTTCCTACGGTGACTCAATTTCAACATGTGGTATCTAAGTTGTTGCCAAATACATTTACGACATTATATCCTCTGTTGAACTACTAACAAGGCTTAAGTTTATCAGTTCACAGGCTGGTAAAGAGACCTTCTTGCAGCGAAGATCTTCGTTGTATGTTCTTTGTTGCTATTGTTACAAAAAGAAATCAAAACGATGAAGAAAATCACTGATAACATCATTGTCCTTGGTGTTAAAATCGATTGAGTCGAATCTTTATGTGGTTGTGTGTCTGCAATGTAAAAAAAAAATTTCACTGGTATTTTATTGTATTGCAATTCAGGTTCCATTGGTAAAGGGTTACGCTAGACCCTGGTGAATTATTGGGTATTGTGCGACCAGACTATTTAATGTCCACCTTTCACATCTGACGGCTATTTACCGTCGCCACCACCACCACCACGATGTGAGTTAGGTTTCCTCCGCAGAAACCCTGATAACTAAAAAGTTACCAGTCTCGATCGGAGCACTTTAAGAAGCAAGGCGAGACGGCACCACCAGTGGTGAGCTCTCCTATTCTACCTCTTGTCACTTTGTAAGTTTGAGTGCGTCGATGAAGGAACATGAGTGGCGTGTCGAGAGCTGATAGAATTAGGAATGCGTATATTAGAGGTAGCCTGGGGGGTGGTTTGTTTGTTGGTGTTTTAGGGCTCTTCAACTACAAGGTCACTAGAGCCCCGTCCACTGTGTAGTTCTGATGCAGAGACTGCACAGACACGCTAGAGTAATGCGACGATTTTTGGGTATTAGCAGTGCCCAGTTTTCCCAAGTGGCCACCCATGTCAGTACTACCTGGGGTTGCGCTGCTTAACTTCAGTGATCAGACGAGAACTGGTGTGTCCAACGCAATTCGCCGCTCCCTTGGGGGTGGTGGACATCGCAGAAAAAATGAGGGAGAATAGGCTGAGGGGGTTATGAGAAGAGGGGAAGAGGCGCTCGTTAGGTGCTTGCCAGGAATGCAGGTGGTCGGTAGCACCCGGAGCAAGGGGGAGACCGAAGCAGACATGGAAACAGATTGTCCGTAAGGACATGGCAGTGTGTGGGGTGGACGGGGACCTGGTGGGAGACAGACGGAAGTGGAGGGCTAGAACCCGCAGACCAGACCCTGCCACAGGAGGAATAAGGGTATGATGATAATGATGATGAGTGCGTAGATGAAGGGGAGAGCTGGAAGGGAATTAAACCCACCAACCACCTCTTTTTTTTCGGACTTTCCCTGGTGCGCAGCAGATTCTAGTGGTGTGAAGCGAGCACAAGTGGCATCGTGCTTGATTCTTGACGAGTCAAGTGGCGTCTTTCGGGTGTGGAAATTGAAGGGAACCTCCAATTATGCCTTCCGGTCCCAGCTAGGAATTAAAACAGGCGGTTGAATGACGCCATCGTACTACCCGCGGATAAAATAGCATCCTTTTTTTTTGTGCAGCCAAGTTGCGTTGGACACACCAGTTCCCATGAGATCACTGAAGTTAAGCAGCGCAAGCCCACGTCAATACCAACATGGGTGGTTGGTAAAGAACGTTGGGTGCTGCAAATTAGCCCTCTCCTTCATCCTTTCACCTACCTCCTCATCTCCCGCGGGCAGCCTCCTAAGGGTTCATCCTGTTATTGCTGCCTGGCTTACTCCCCAACCCTTGAAACTAATCAAGTAAACCATTTAAATAAAAGAGATTTATTTTTGCACAACTGATTAACGTCCTCAAGCAGGTATGTAAGGCATGCCGTCGCATAAGGGCCTTCGAGGTGCCAATGAGAAAGAATAACAAAGTGGCAACACCAGCAGGTGACCACAGATGGGAATTGAGCTCAGTCCACTTTCACGCCAAGCGATAACCGAGTAGAGCGGAAACATTCCAAGGTGTAGGAGGAGGAGGACACCCTGCCCTTGCGTCAGTTAAGCGAAGTTGTCATTAGAAAGAATTTAAGCCGATTTTAAGTAAGCAGAGGTTGGTTTCTCAAAGGGATCAATAGGTACACCCACCGGCCCCCTCATAGGAGAGGGGGGGAAAAAGGGTTATAATGATTAAAACGATTTTCAGCTGCGGAAACTGCCCTTCTCTCCTTCTAGTACCTAGTGTCGGTAAATAGTCTTATCGACTTTAAGAAACCACCAAAGCACTGCAACGGGGACACACCAGTTCCCGTTAGATCACTGAAGTTAAGCAACGCACACCCACGTCAATACCAACTTGGGTGGTTGGTAAAGAACGTTGGGTGCTGCAAATTAACCCTCCTCCTCATCTTTTCACCTACCTCCTCATCTCCCGCGGGCAGCCTTTTAAGGGGTTGACCTGTTATGGCTGCCTGGTTTACACCCCAACCCACAAATCAAATCAAACTAATTGGCCCTGTAGTGTCGGTAAATAGTCTTCAGTGCTGAGAGGCTGGCGTTAAATAGCCTTTCCATTAACGAATCAATAATTTGGTGGTAAATGTTTATTTTTTTATATATTTTGACTACTCTGTGACGTGCTGTGCGTCGTCATTTATGGAAATTTATTTTGGCAGAAAACTAATCGGTAAATAATCACAGTGGATATTGAAAATGTATAACTCGTTTTTGGTCAATTCCTTTTGAGTACCTATCAAAAAGGGTACTACAGTATGTTAATTTTTTGGTCGTTATTGTAATTAGTTAGGTGTGCTTTTTTTCTTTCAAAAACCCCCTTTCTTGTTTTTAACTTTCTGGACATGTAATTTTACTGAACTTATTGACCACTGCAGCGTCATCACGATCACAAATCATTGATCCGTTTCTTTTATTAACGTTAACTAGTTTTCGTTTTTAAAGGAGATCAGAATAACGACCCACACACTCCACTAACTGAATTTCGGATGTTTGTGTTGTCTTATATCCTCCGGCATGATTACGAAACGAAGAGGAAAAAAAAAGCATCATTTGAGAGCTTGATATTTATTGACAGGTTTTCCTATTTATTTTTGTTTCAAAAGTGCATTTTCATGTTTTGTGTTTTCCTATTCATTCAAGCCTCTCTCAAGCCTACCTCCCCCCTTTTTTTTATACCAACCACTAAATTTCTGTTAAATGAAGTAATTTTAGCGTTCATTCAGTGGTCACCTTACGGAAGAGAGAAATTAATGGATAATAAACTATATCATAAAATAATGTTATAATTATAGCGACCCTAGTCCGCATTGAGTCTTGTAATTGCTGCTGTCAGGAACGGATGCAGGATTTTCGTCAGGGGGGTTGAGCTATTGGCAGCGATTGGAAACGCAATTTTCATTTGTCAGTGTCGAGGTCGACCCAAAATTTAGGGGGGGGGGTGCTCACCTGGTGCTCCACCCTGGATCCGTCCCTGGCTGCTGTCACTAGTCTGTATACATAACTTAGTTTATTCATATCTGTTTTTTTTCCTGGAGACAGAGAGAGATGGAGAAAAAGAGGACAGGGAGAGATGAGAGACACAGAGATAGAAAGACAACGAGACAGAGATGGACACCCACACGAAAGAGAGACAGAGGAGAACAAAGAGAGAAAAAAAGAGGAGTGAAACAGAAGGAGAGGACAGATAGGCACACGCAGAGGAGGCAACATAGAGACATACACAGAGGAGAGAACAGACACACACTCAGAAAAGAGCACAGAGAGACACATACTCAGGGGAGGAACAGAGGGAGACACAAAGGAGAGAACAGAGAGAGAGACATAATCAGAGGAGAGAACAGAGAGACGCAAAGGAGAGAACAGAGAGGCGCAAAGGAGAGTACAGAGATACACTCAGAGGAGAGAACAGAGAGAGAGAGAGAGACACACACAAAGGAGAGAACAGAGAGAGACACACACAAAGGAGAGGACAAAGAGAGACACACACAAAGGAGAGAACAGAAAGAGACACACACAAAGGAGAGAACAGAGAGAGACACACACAAAGGAGAGAACAAAGAGAGACACACACA
>JAAFCE010004287.1:5288085-5313212 GCA_013389805.1 Trigoniulus corallinus
CTCTCTGCTCTCTCTTTACCCTCTCTCTGCTCTCTACCCCCCTCTCTTCTCTCTACCCCCTCTCTGCTTTTTCTCTCTGTTTGTGTTTTAGGGCCCTTCATCTACAAGGTCATTAGAGCCCCGTCCACTGTGTAGTTCTGATGCAGAAATTGCACAGACACTACCCTAATGCGACGATTTTTGGATACTAGCGGTACCCACTTTTCCTAAGCGGCCACCCATGTCAGTTCTACCCGGGGTTGCGCTTCTTAACTTCAGTGATCAGACGAGAACTGATGTGTCCAACGCAATTCGCCGCTCCTGCTCTCTCTCTATCCCCTCTCTGCTCTGCTCTCTTGACCCCTGTTCTCTCTGCTCTCTCTCTGCCTCCCCCTGCCCCCTCTCCTCCTTCTCTCCCTCTCTAGGAGTATACCTTGAGTTGCTCGATAGAGCACGTCAAATAAATGATGGGTAGTCGACTATTGATTAGACACCGTGTCGTCGTCGTCGACTTCTTTTTGATTTATGCATTTCTTTGTTTCTTTCTTGCTTTGCTCGTTCAATTATGATGATGATGACGATGTTTGAGTGGTGTACGCTTCCTCAATAACAGGATCTCTTTTGTTGATGAAAGAAAAGATATAATGCGTGGTGACATTGACTCCTTGTATCTGCCAGTCTGTCAAATCCTGTTTTTTTTCGGTAAATTAAAGCACGTAATTAAAGAGAAGGAAATCTTTAAAAATTAATTAGTGTAGCTGCAGGTAAGATGAGGGTGACAAGCATCTCTCTCTCTCTCTCACTGTCCTCCTCTTCGACTCTGTAAGGTGATTGAATTGATGTGAAGTGACTAGACTTAATTTCCTTCCAAGACATGTAATCTAAAATCTCACTCAGTAAAGTCGATTAAATTTTTTCTTGCTCTTTTGTGCAAATATTTACTAGTAGATACACGCACCTTCATTTCAATCAGTCGGTTGTACGTGATTTTTAGCAGTTTTTTTATTGCTTCTACCAGGGTTCGCACGTAGATAACGTCTAATCATCTGCGTTGATTTGACTTTTGACAGCTTTATCATATTTTACCCCTTTTCATTTATGTCGCCATCGTTGAATCAACTTCTTTTGTCGTCGAACTAGGATGATGAAAAGGATTAAATTGTGGAGGAGTTAGGAGGATGAGAAGTAATAATGATGAACATTGGTTGCTATCACAACCACCGCTATTGCTAATAGTAGCTGTCGTCGTCATCATCATCATCACCACATTTTTCTTTTCTGGTAATTGTGATGATTATTATAATACTACTACCATCTTTTTAGCCGTGGTCTTTCTTGTATTCCATTTCTTGATTATTAACTGGGAGTGTACTGATTTCTAATAATCAAGATTTGCTAAATATTACGTTTGAATGACTAGTGACGTCTTTAGAACTAAATCGAAGGTAGGCTTATTGACCCATCGGCGAATTATCGGCAATGTGCTCGAGTAGACGGGGAGAAATCATCTTTCGAACGTCCCTATTACAGTAGGGGTGTTTTTTTGTTTGGTTGTGAAACCTCCATCCAATTTACAGACTTGAACTTGGCGTGATTACTTTCCTTTTAAGAACCAACTAAAACAACTGACAAGATTATTTATATAAACAACCACTAGAAAGTAAGGAAATTAAGGTTCAATATAGCCGGATATCACGCTCATTGTAACGCGCTGGGATTAGGTGCTTGTCTTCTGCTGCCGCCTGTCGGCGTCGAAATGCAACTAATCGAACGATTTGTTGACCGCCAATTTCGAAATGAAATTTTGTTGCTTTTCGCTGTTATGTAAAAACATTTAAAATTTCAACTTGTTTCGATAAGTTTAAAGGCGAAACTGAAAGCGGAATGACAACAGTTATAATAGTAGTAATTTAATCTTTATGAGTGGAAGTGAATGTTCTAATGATAATGTTAGTTGACGAGTTTAATTAAAATTCGAGTTAGGCCTAATTGAAGACTGGAATGCAATTAAATGTAGGTTGGTGGTAACGATGTATGTTGGTTGAAGGATGCTACTAGAAATGACGCAATTTATTTTTTTTACTTTCTGGATGATGATGATAACGACTGCGAGAGGATGGAATACAGTATACAATTGTAATAATAACTGCCTATACACGGTGATGAATATACTGTATACACACTATACAGTATCTGTCTTGTTATATTCACTATACTTTCTTCTACTATATTCCTTTTTGTATTTCTCTAACATTATATTAATTTTTTATGAACATTTTGAAATAGCGCTGTGTACTTGTTTTTCCCCAGTGAATTCGGATAACCTGCTGTGTGAGCCCTAGCTATTTCCTCCAACCAACCATCTGTCGCCTCCACATCTAAATTGCATCTGTCATCCACCATCATTTAAGATTTTATGCATGCACATGCAATCTCCATCTATATCTCTCTATATATATACAGTATATTCAGTTAGTTATTTTAAAGGTTTTGCTCAATCCATGAACAAAGGTGTAGTGAAGGAGAAAGAATAACTGAAATATCGCTCTAAAATTCATCGTCTGTACAGTGGAATTGGATCATAAATCACGACGTCCCCTGGCGAATCCATTTGATGCGTGTGACTGCCCACCGAGATAGAGGAGGGCCGTTTTAGATCGGTCGAGAAACTTTCATAAGGTATCTATCTATATATCTCGTCACTCTTTTAACTTTTATTTATTCCCAAGTTGCACTAGGATTGATCCTCAGAGTCGCCTTCATGACCCAGGTAGGGCGGTGGTGCTAGTAGTGGTGGCGACTTCGCTGACTGATACTGTCTGCTAGCTTTCCTGGTCTGTTAATCATAATATCCAACAGATGGGACTCCTCTGTTCCGCGTATATACTGTACACCACGACATAGGTTGGTTTGGTCAACAACTGATGCGGAAAAATAATCTATCCCTTGCGACCATCATTGCATCTGTTGTCATGCAGAGTTAAAAATGTTGGTGGTTGCGGTAATTTTGTTGAGGAGATAGGAGAGGTAAGAGTCATATTTGAGGCCGAAATGGGTGGTTATTAATTTCATGTGGCTTCAAAGGTTTGTAATCATGTATTCATTTATGTTATCTGCACCACATCACTGTTATGCCGTGGGAATATTTCATCCATTTAAACATGTTTGGCAGTGTTGAAGCTGTGTCGACAGAAAGACAGATGAAAACGTTAGCACGGCCTTATACAGTTTCACATCGGGAAATGTTGTCAGAGGTCAAAACACGATCGTCATACAGACCCTACGCACATACCGTTCAATCATATCTTTTGCCTTCTTTCGATCCATTTTCGACGTCGGTGAAGTCTACTGCGGTTAAGTTTTTCTAATCACGCTAAGGATTTAATGAGGTGCAGTTGTGATGAACTACTGTATCTTATTTCATTCTCTAAAGGGCTTAACAAAATCTTGTGTGACCTCCTCCTATCCTTCCTTATGAGACAAGAGGATTAGTCTACGGAATAGTAAGTCCTATGGTTGCTTAATAACCTTATGAACCTCTGAAATCCTTAGGATGATTATCTTCTTTACACTGCACACGCAGCGTGGTGATTGCTCTCTGTTTCCGCCTCCCCTTTCTCTGTTTCCGTGTCTCCCCCCTTCTCTGTTTCTCTCACTCTGTACCCGATATCTTGAAGACCTTGTCTCGTATCTTGGACGGGCCTGGATGGGCACATTTCTTTATTTTGACTCTCTTATTATAGCTGTGTTCCCGTCTCCCCCTCTCTCTGTCCCCGTCTCCACCTCTCTCTGGGAGCGGCGAGTTGCGTTGGACACACCAGTTCTCGTCTGATCACTGAAGTTAAGCAACGCAAGCCCAGTTAGTACTGACATGGGTGGTCACTCGGGAAAGCTGGGTACTGCTAATACCCAATAATCGTCGCATTAGTGTAGTGTCTGTGCAGTATATGCATTAGAACTATGCAGTGGATGGGTCTCTAATGACCTCGTAGTTGACGGGACCTTAAACACCAACAAAAAACAAAAAAAAAAAATCCACCTCTCTCTGTCCCCGTCTCCCCCTCTCTCTGTCCCCGTCTCCACCTCTCTCTGTCCCCGTCTCCACCTCTCTCTGTCCCCGTCTCCACCTCTCTCTTTCCCCGTCTCCATCTCTCTCTGTCCCCGTCTCCCCCTCTCTCTGCCCCCGTCTCCCCCTCTCTCTCTCTGTCCCCGTCTTCCTCCCTCTCTCTCTCTCTGTCCCCGTCTTCCTCCCTCTCTGTCCTCGTCTCCTCCCCCTCTCTCTCGCTCTGTACTAGATATCTTGAAGAATTGTCTCATATCTTGGATGGGCCGATGGGCACATTTCTGCATTTTGACTCTTGCTAGATAGCTGCTGTGCGAAGGTAGTGGACAATGACACGTTCTCTAATAGATGGTTGGGAGGCTCTGGAGGGTCCTGATGGTCTCTCCCTAATAGATAGAGGGAGTCTCAAGAGATAATTTATAGAGCTGTTCCATCTAACCATGAAAACCATTTAATTTGGTAGGTATCTTCGCGTCCTCATCTGTTTCCCCACCCAAGTCGTCGATCAATTGCACTGAAAATAACTCTTGATGATGAAGGCGACGCCGATGGCGCTCCAGAGATGCATGCAAGGGCTCCTTTTTCTGTAGTCGTTTTGCTGAGATGCGTTTCGATCCGTTTTTATCGATTTACGACTGTTATGTCGAAATTAAGGTAATTCCCAATCCTTCTAGTTTTTTTTTTCGGGAAGATTAAGGAACAAATTGCCGAGTGTCTTGAGGTCTGCTGCTGCCTACCAGCTTCCAGAAAGGTTTATCTAGGGAACTACTCTTGTATTGCAAACTGGGAGTGGCTCCTATTAGTTGTAGTCATAATTGAGTAGACATATGGCGTATAGTCTTTGAAGCCTTCCTCGCCCTCCCTCCGATTTCAATATAAACATATTCCTTTCTTTTGTGTTTGCAGGATGCATTAGGTCATCAACAAGGACTCTGGATTTGAAGGACAATGGCATATTCTTGGTTTTCGCACCCCAGACTTCCATCAAATATTTACCTGTCGAAATGCTCTCCAGGAGGTATGTGCATGGTCGTCACTACCACGTCCTTCAAGAGTTTACCACCCTTGTGGAAGAAGCTATCGACGTCTGAAGGTGGACGGCGGTGGCGGTACCAGTCCCCATCCTGTTCTTGAGTGACGTTAGTGGACACCATCTGACGACAATTGGTCATGTAAAAGGAAGAAAAAGAATAACATAGGACAGGACACTACCATTCCTACCCAAAAACTGAGAATTTTTGTGTTGTCCGAAGTTTCCTCTTTCCAGGGAAGAGGACTGGTAGGTGGTGTTTGGAGGCTCAGTGTCCCGCCCGAATCCGCGGTGGACACACTAGAGAGAACTCACTACCACCACCAGCACCACCATCAATCATCATCACGCGTCTCCGGCCGGACATGTCGTTGGTGATGGTGACCCCTGCAGACGGCGGCTCAATCATGAACTCCAAGGAGAACCTCCTCTATTGTAGTGCCAATAATTTTTCCGGCAATTCCGCCTACGGCAGTGAGGAGAACATGATGATGTCATCGCCGACTCACCCCAGCAAGTCGTGTTGCGTGGGTGCCGTGCTGACTGACGCGGCGGAAACGGCGACGGTAGGAAGCAGTGGTGGGATGCGAAGTAGTTCGACGACTGGCGTTGTGGGGACGCTGCTTCCCGACTTGAGCGGCGGCGGCGGTGGTGGTGGCCACAACAGCGTGACTAGTGGTGCCGTTGGAAATTGTGCTGTGAGCGACGTGGTGGTGATTCGTGGTGTGCAAGAGAGCACGCGATCGGTACCGGACATCGAGTTGCACTGCCGACGATGTTGCGAGGCTCCGGATGCGAGCTTCCCGCCTCCACGACCCAAACACGGTTGTTATTTGGCGCCGAGTCACGTGCGGTGTAAATGTGAAGCGCAGTCGTCTTCATTGGTGCGAGCGCCTTCTGGCGACAGCGTTCGTTCCATTCATGCGGTGACGCCAGGAGCAGCAGCAGCGGCAGCGGCTTCTTCCGTGGGCGGTGGCGTCACTCTGGGATGCATCGTCGGCAGTGGAGGATCGGTGGTGACAGCAGACGGCCTGCAGGTGGTGGTGGGCGGCTCTAGCCGTCGTGACCCAATCATCCGACAGCATTCTCATCCAGAGACTTGTGTTCATTGCCTGAACCCTTGTATCCCGAGTACATCCCTACGTCAGTTGAGGGAACAGAGGGAGAACGAGATCGCTGAGATCGCCGCCGACTCCATGCGGGTCAATGGCGCCATTCGGCAGTTCAAGCAGCTCCGAAAACCAACGTCGACCCAGTCCATTCCTGCATCGATGAAAGGGCAGACTAAGGACTCGAGCGAGGATCCCGCTGTCGCCCTGGTCGGTGGTGGTCATGCTGATTATCCGCGTTACACCGAAGAGAAGAAACTGTGCCAGAGGCCCAACAAACCCAATGTTGGTTATAGGCTCGGGCGGCGGAAAGCGCTGTTCGAGAAGCGCAAGAGGATCAGTGACTATGCCCTTGTGATGGGCATGTTCGGTATTGTCGTCATGGTCATCGAGAATGAGTTATCGTCGGCCAACGTCTATTCCAAGGTAGGAACCATCTGCTACTCACTGTTATAGCCACTTACCCCCTTCCTCTTGTTTGTTGTTGTGTTGAAATATTTGACCATCGGACTCGAGTCCCGGTCCGGAAAGAATCACCATACTGGGCAGGAGATGGGCGGCACTGGAAACGTTGACCATTCGCACGCTTATTATTAGTTATTTATGACTAGAAATAATCCGAAGGCACTTTATAATTATGTGTGTGAGATGGACAAGGTCCTAGTTCGGAAGGGAATGGAGGTTGAAAACCTCGACCTCCTCTATCCCCTTGCCATAGGCGGGGATGTATTTTTTTCCTCGAAATTGTAACCACTGTATAATAGTTTTTAAAGCAAATTAAGTCTTTTCACCCTCAATTTTCTCTCTGACATTGAATTGGTGCAACTTTCCGCTATCCGGTCGCTGGTTTTTGACAGAAAAAGGTCAAAGGTCAGGCCTCGTTTACAAGCCTTTTTCAACGGAGGTGTGACGATTACGAGATTGTTATAGCCGGTCGTACAAAAATGGTACCCGGGGTGTGCTACGAACTTCAAAATTGAGGGTCTCAATTCCATACTACATGGATGTGTTTGTTTGTTGGTGTTTTAGGGCCCTTCAACTACAAGGTCATTAGAGCCCCGTCCACTGTGTAGTTCTGATGCAGGGACTGCACAGACACTACACTGATGGGAGGATTTTTTTTGGATACTAGCGTTACCCAGTTTTCCCAAGCGGCCATCCATGTCAGTACTAACTGGGGTTGCGTTGCTTAACTTCAGTGATCAGACGGGAAGTGGTGTGTCCAACGCAACTCGCCGCTCCCGACTATATGGAGACGACTTATTACTGAACGGCCGACCACTCACGGTCACTTCATTCGGGAGTAGGACCGCAGGCGGCTCATGAGGCAGACAAACCTAGGTGGCTGCCTAGGGCGGCAAATTTCATAGGAGCGGCCAAATTACAGAGGTACTTCCTTGCCATGCAGTCTATCGGTCATTTAATAAAATGTTCGTAGTCCTGGGGTTTCCTAAATTTCTCTGATTGGTGGGGCCTTTTCTAAATGTTGGCAGAGTTGGAAAGAGTTGCAGAGCCTTAGCAATGCATTGGCATAGGGACAAATGCAAAGGGCGTGAGGGACGCTCGAACGATTTAAAACTGCATTAAATTTAATGGGGGCGGCGATGGACCCACTTGCCTAGGGCGCCTGAAACTCATGAGCCGGGTCTGAGTAGGGGACCCTCGGTCACCTCATTTTCTGCGAATCGGAGGTCCACATTTCATTAGTGGACGTTAGTTTTTAGCCGGAGCGCCTTGTTCTAATCGAATTGCCAATCAGGTGATGACGACGATATTCTTTTTTTGTGTGTGTTCTAAAATTCCTGTTATGGCGTACTCGAGATGTGGTCTTTTCTTTTGTCCTTTTTTTCTGTTTAAAAAATTAAAAGATTAAAGAAGATTGATTGTCGATTGTTGGTGGGAGAAAAAAAAGCAAAGAGATATTATTGTAAGGTTTTGTATTTCAAATGATAGTTATTATTATTTTGTGCGGCACGCTAGCAATTCTTGTACGAAGTTCTTGAAATATGGCGGGCTTTGATAACGGTGCTATTGGTATACCTTATCGTCTTTCGTGGTTATGTAGTAGTTGGTTTACCTTGTAATTTATGACTTAATTTCCAAGGAATCGTTCTTCGGGGGGGAAAAATGTATAACGTTAGATTGCTTTTTATAGACACCGGCGGCTATTATTATAACGTTTGCTATTATTTGTTTTTTTTCTTGCTGAACGATGCCGCCGCCGATTCCTTGCAGTTCGAATTGCAGGTTCTATCGATACGCTTACCAAAGGCTGTTGGCTTTCATTTGAAAGATAAGGTGTAAGTAAGTAAGCTAAGTAAGCAAACGATTTGGGTCTGGAAGGGAAACCTCAGCACCTAATCAAATATCGTTATTTGCGCCACAAACTATGTGTTGAACTCGTAGTTTATAAATGTAGGGTAGGTAATTTGGTGATTGTAGTTATTACTCTTCATTGCTTTGTGTTTGTAGGTAATAAGGTATTGGAGCTCATTTGAATGCTAATTATACGTTTGGAAAATGGACAATGGCACTTATGGTAAATGTTTATTATTCCAAAGGCATTTTATTAATTCGTTTGATGCTTTCCTCTACTCTAGGTCCGTTTTGAGTCCCTCCATAAGCTGGCATGGACCCAAAGGACAACGCCTAATCTATACGTTTGCCTTTGTTATTCTTGCAGTGCAGAAGATGAAGGAGCTCCTACAATTTCCTTAAATGTTGAAATAGTAAGACTATTGGATCTTTTCGGTACTCTGGTTTTATTCCTAGTCGTCTCCTTCAACTTTTTCGTCTCGTATTTCACGTTCTCCGGACTTGATAGGACTTTGAGCGTATTTTTTTATTACTATATTATAGTTAGGTCACTTTGGAAAGGCTGGCAAACAAAGTCGGACTTCTCTCGTCTGCAGAATTTCAAATCTCGTCTGCTGATTAGGAGACTGATTGTTTCTTGTCCGAATTCACAGTTTATTCATATAATTTTCCACCATTTTCGGTATGTTTCATTTCTGTTTGCAAAACTGGTACGTGTATCTTTTTCATAATCCAAAAAATGGTTATCGATTTTTGTTTTTCTCTCTCTCGGGTAGTCAATTGTATTATGCAGTATTTGACTTCTGCTTGGAATGAGTTTATTTTTCCTTCATCTGGTTAGAGTTTTTTTTTTGGCAATCCATATTGGTTCCATGCCGATTGAGAAACAGGCTCGTATTTTACGTAGTGAAAAATTTGCATTGTCGTTTTCCGCATCCTAAATTTCTTCTGCCGCCACTTACACCTAATATCGTTGAATATCTAAATGAATGTAGTGAGTTGTTGTTTGGAAGTCTCCAGAGATGTGAACGAATGCAATGAGACACTTGGGGTGAATTTATCTATCCAAACCTTGAGATTTTTGTGATTGAAGGCATTTCGCCGTTGCAGCCTTCATTTATTTTATGGTCTCCACATCTTTTCATCCATCCGGTTTGTGCCGTAAAGTTATGCACCAAATTCTTATCTGTTAATGGTTAATTTTTAACTCTTGTTCTGTCTTGAAGCATATCCATCCTTACGGTTGTAGTGTGTGTGGTGTGTTGTGCAGCAGCGACTTTCACCACGTAATTGCTCCCTTGACCTTAACCTTGTAATAGAGATTTATGAAAAGCAAAGGGGAAAGAAGAAGAAGAAGAGGAAGGGGATAATGAAGCGTACTGTGACTCTAGAGTTGTTTTCTCCCTGTCTTTTCTGTCGACATCTTTTGGCATCCATTCGTATCTCAAGGACAATTAGATGTTTGCAGTTATTGAAACGGGATACCTTTTTAGACGTGGGCTCCATGAAGTTTATATTTATATGGCTTTTTTTAAGATTGGCATACTTTCAGGTAAATACTACAGCCATTTCTCTCTCTCGTTCCCTGTAAACTTTGTTTTGCCTTTAGATACGTATATTTATTTTTTCTTTTCTGGATCTTAACGGTGGCAGTTGATATAGTTTTACAATTTTTATTTAGGTCAAGAGAATGATATTTGATGGTTGTCAAGGTTGGCTTATGAAGAGAGACAGTCTTGTCTTGGCCGAGGCAGGCACATTCTTGTGCTGGTCTGATGATGGCTGAACTAGAGCTTATTTATGATTGTTGTTGTTTTTGCTAAAAACGTACCATCTGCAGTCTTTATTTTAGTTCCATCTCGTTTCATTTGTTTATGATCTCTTTTTCTCTCTCTCTCTTTCTCTCACATTTGAAAGTCATGGTTGCCTCTTCAGTTTTTTTGTTTCCATGGAGAGCAGTCCGACTGCCACTGAAAACTGCCAAGGGCAAGTACTACGAGGCCAGTTATGTTGCACCAGGTCAGGATTTTGGGCATTGCGAACGAGCCAAGAGAACAGGATGTACAGGCCAGAGATAGATGTTGCTTTCTCATGTGACACGAGACACTAAAGGGCTTAAGGTACGCCATAAAATAGGCGTTCAGAAGATGCGACTGGTTAGATTCGTCGTAAAGATGCAGATAATAAGATGGACTTGTCTTTTGTTTTTGGGTGGGAGGAGTGTTCTGTTCTGCATTGATTTTGCTCTCGTTCTGGACGTTAGAGGATAATGGACCTGCTTTATCCCAGAAATGTGCTGATTTTCATTTTTTGATACAGAAAACTAAAGGGTTTGTGACGTGGATGTGACAATGGGCATTCACACCATTTGAGAAGGCATCTCCTTTACTTCCAGGTTGGGACAGAACCCGTGGCTTTTTCTCCTCTCTCTCTCTCTGTTTCATTCCGAAAAAAGGCGTTGGACACACCAGTTCTCTTCTGATCATTGAAGTTTAGTAGTGCAACCCCAGCTAGTACTGACATGGGTGGCCGCTTGGGAAAACTGGGTATTTCACAGGGAATTTCGAAATGGTATAACACCATGTAGGGTGAATGAGGATCTGGTTTCGAATGGAGATGGGTGTGGTAGAGAGTTCTAGCCTGGTTGGATTCTGGACAGCGTGAGTGGTCTCCTTCCTGAAGGAGATAGAGGGGGGAGTCACTTCTACCCAGAAACGGAAAGCAAATTTTTGCTTCACGTGCAGCCTGTACGTTTACGTCATGTCCCCAGGTGTAGTGGCTCATCGTTATCTCTTATCGAGCCTGTAGATGCAACCGGTTCCGAAATTACAGGGTGGTGGACAAACAGATACAGTACTATGAAAGATTCATACTATACATTCAGGTTCGATCGTGGAGCAATTCGGATGAGACGGAGAGAGCCCCTCCCCCCAATGCGCCTTCCTTTTTGGATGGAAAGCGCTGCCGGTGTCTTATTGTGTAAGGGTGTGTAAGATGTCACCACTGCTCGGAAATGAACCATTACTTCAGCAAAGAAAACAAATTATTAACCCCTTTTCCCGGCCATGGCAGGGTCGGGTACCCATCTTTGTCACTCTGGATGGACGGTAGTTTTACCCAGCTGGCTGCCGACCAATGCCATAACCTCTGTCAATCTGCAGTTCGTTGGGGGTCCTCCACCGACGCCAAGGGACCAATTTCTACACTTGGGGGATTTTCCTTATTTTAGGATTCTTTTACGTGCAAATGATATCCTACACCACCCGGGGCCACGGCTTTACTTCTCACCCGACGGAAGACCCACTCGGGACTTCTTGGGACTCTTCTCGCAGAAACATTTGACATTTTGATGATGATAATGTGAGAAACGCAAGAAAACGGCGAGAAAAAGATGATGCTGACTGGTGACGGTTGCCGTCCTTTGCAATGTGTTGTGCTTTTGAGATTTGTTTCTCGGGTAATAAGTTTTTGAAAGCATGACAACGGTCTTGTTTACGTGAAATTTTGCTGATAGGGGGGCTGAGGTGGGACGGAAGAAGAAGAAGGGGTAATTTAGTTGGCGACAGGCAAATCAGATTTCCTCTCAAAGTCCCACTGTCACTACCCCCACACTCATCTTCCAGGTTTCGGCTGAAATGTTGGGTTGTATAGATCTCAAACTCTTTCTCCTCCTTCCTGTTGTGCTGCTGCTTTCTTGTGTGCAATTAAGGAGTGGTTGACAAATCATTTTGTCCAATTGATGGACTCTCGTTCGTCCCACTCTTCCTGGTATTTTTTTTAGCTTCCTCTTACGCCGGAAGTATTATAATGATGTTTGTTCGTTAAGTACTTATTTTTGGATGAATGTAAGACGAGTAATGGCAGGCTGTTGTTAGATTCCATCACCACACCAAAACATCTATGGCACTGTCCAGTTAAAGGTTTAAAGACGCCTTTCCCCCCTCACTCCCTTCGTACCTGATTGAAAGTCCGTCTCAGTAGCCAAGTTGATAACAATGATTACTTCAGGTTTAGTGGTATAACAGTAGGGTGGCAGGACTGATCCCATCAGGACCCGCTCTAAGGGGGGGGGGGGCAACCCGGGCATTTGTTCGGGGCGCCATTTCGGTTATAAGTTGAGAACAGAGCACGCGAACACAGCACTGCTTTAAGGGGCGGCAATTTGTCTGGGGCGGCTAGAGCAGGCGCTGATCCCATGCTAGGGGCCCCGGGCCTGAAGGGGCTACAATGCCCCGTCCCGTGGTATAGCTAAGTACAAAAATATCTATGCAAGCATTGAGCTAAATTCTTTCAGGGCCCCAGTCTAAAAATTTACCAAGGCCCTCATATTACGTTGTTACGCCGCTGTGAATTAGGTTCGATCCCCGTTGAGGTCGACGTCGGTTCTGGTTCGAGTCCGATTGAGTTGAACGAGTTCTAGTTCGATCCTGGTTGAGGAGGACGGATTTAGGCTCAATCCCGGTTGAGGAGGACAGGTGCTAGTTCAATTCTGGTTGAAGTTAATAGGTTCTGGTGCGACTCTGGCAGACGTGAACAGGTTCCAATTGCATCCCGGATAAGGTAAACAGGTTCAGGTTCGACCCTGGTTGAGGAGCTCGCCTCCGGGCGTCGGTGGCGTGCCCCAACAAACATCAATAAGCGTAGGAGTTGCAGCTTTGGTCTACAACCGGCTGCGGAAAAACACTGTCATACTGTACATACTGTCAGAGGGACAGGATGGGTACCCGACCCTTCCATAGGCGTAAAAAAGGTTAGGAGTTGTTTTTTTTTTGGTGCGCTGATGTCTAACCCCCATTAACCCTTTGATATCGCGTTTGACGCAGCACGTGAATTTCAAAGTGAGGTTTTCTTGGAATGGATCTTGATTATAGTTATGGAAGTATTTCTTGGATTTGAATTTTTAATTAGGCCTGGGGTAATCAATAAAGATTCTGGTGCGCCGCTAAGTATCGGTGTCACGTATCTGGGGAGGGGGTGCTAAGGGGTCATAGGTGTCTAATTTTAACAGATTCTCGAAAAGCATATTTCGTTGTTGGTTGTTTACGTTTGCTCTCTTAGGACTGCCTTAGAATCCAACCTCTTGACAGCCTGTCGTCGTCGTCGTCGTTCCGCAGTAATTAATTTGGCAGAGACTTTATTAAGGCGTCTTTTTACACCCTCCCTCTTCTTTCCTGTCTTCCCTCAAATCAGAGTAATTTAATGCACTTTATCCTGGTGTTAAGGACCCGGAGACAATAGTCGATTCAGGCGTTGGATATAGAGAGTAAAGATCGTTTATTACGAGCTGAAAGCTGTCGTTGTGCATAGGTTCGCTTCTGATCGCCCCCAGTTCTCTTTATTTTTCTGGCCGGTAGAATGGGGAATGGGAGAGAGAGATACTTCAGATGTGACTATCGTCCAGAATGGGAACGTCCCGTTGGTGTGTAAGTTGTACCACCGTTATAAGAAAAAGAAACCTTTCTTACACGGAAAAGAAATGCGTGGAACCAATGACCATACATCCAGGTGCAGGGACTCCTTCTGCTCTGGCCTAAGCTAGTGGCTTTCAGCGTTGTCACAGGGAGCGGCGAATTGCGTTGGACACACCAGTTCACGTTTGATCACTGAAGTTAAGCAGCGCAACCCCAGCTAGTACTGACATGGGTGGCCACTTGGGAAAACTGGGTACTGCTAATACCCAAAAATCGTCGCATTAGTGTAGTGTCTCTGCATAAGAACTATGCTATGGAAGGACCCTAAAACATCAACAAACAAACATCAGCGTTTTCCTGGCGGGCCTGTAAACTGGACGAGGGTCATGTGCTATGTGCTTCTGGATGGACACATGGGTAATTCGTTGGACGGTGTTTTTCCGCAGCCGCCTGCCGACCAAAGCTACCCCCCATACTTATCGTCGGCCTGCTGTTCGCCAGGGCACTCCGTCGAGCTCCTACACCTGAGAATTTTGTCGTTGATCTACCCATTGCATAGTAAAGAGCGTTCTTCTTTTACGGAGCCACTGCTTCACTTCCCGTCAGATGGAAGGCGCCCTCGGGGCCTCTCTCTTTCTTGCCCGAAAGCAGCCGAGAGCAAATTGCGTTGGACACACCAGTTCTCGTCTGATCACTGAAGTTAAGCAGTGCAACCTCAGCTAGCACTGACATGGGTGGCCGCTTGGGAAAACTCGGTACCGCTAGTATCCAAAAATCGTCGCATTTGTGTAGTGTCTGTGTAGCCTCTGCATTAGAACTACACAGTGGACGGGGTTCTAATGACTTCGTAGTTGAAGGGCCCTAAAACACCAACCTTGCTCAAAAGAAGCCAACCCAACTCGACCCAGTATCGAACCTGGAGCCACTGACGCAGTAGTCGAACACGCTACCTCCTGCGCCACCGAGGCGGGTCTACTTTTGAACTTTCTCCCTCTTAATTTAGACCGAAATGAAATTTTTTTTCGATGGCTCCAAAACTTGTTTTTTTTTCTCTAAGCTATTTAAGACGTTGTCGATATAAGAAAGTTCAATTAAGAAATTACTTGGAAGTTAAAACAACCGACTAGAGATTTGGCCCGCGCCTTCGCCATCTTGAACTGCTCTCTGAAGGATAACAAAACGGGGCAAATTTAATCAGATCGTCCTTTTACGTCGATAAAGTGAACAAAAGTGTACATTTTAAGAAAGTTAATTTCAAGAATAAGACGAAGGGGTGGGGGGTAGAAAATGTAGAGCCATAAGATTTTTTTTCAAAAGGGCCCCGAGAAAAAGAGCCTAAGATTAGGGGGAACCCTTTTTAGTAAAATTGTTATCAGCTTTTGCTTTCTGTGTCTCTCCAGGGATCTCCAGGCAGGTTTGCTAGTGTGATATTAATTTATATAAACCATCAGGAGACTAACAAAAAGAAATTTTACCAAGAAATTCCTAAGATGGCCATTAAATTTTTTTAAGATTTTGATGGCCACTATCCTGAAATGCAGTAGTTCCTCATGAACTCTGGTTGAGATTGCTAGTGGGCCTTCCTCTTCCTCCTTCTCCCTCTGATGAAAGATCCACAATTTGACATTTTTTGTTCTTCCTTAAGGTGTGGTAAGGTATAAGAGCCATGTTCCCTATGTGTATGTCTGTAAGGGGATGTCCTGAGCCATCTCTGTCCCGCTCAAGAAACTCTGGTCACACCCCCTCTCGGTGTTGTCAAAGATGAAATCCAGGCCCAAGAAGATGGAGAATGAATTGTTGTATCGAATTCCATTAATTAATTTATGATGGAAGGGCCTGCGTTGGTGGCGCAGAAGTAGCGTACTGCTTCCAAGGTTCTAGGTTCGATACTGGACCGAGATAGGTTGGCTTGTTTCGGGCGAGAGAGTGCGCCTTCTTTCGGATCAGAAGTGAAGGGACCGGTGAATTGCGTTGGACACACCAGTTCTCGTCCTATCACTAAAGTTAAGCAACGCAGCCCCAGCCAGTACTGACATGGGTGGCCGCTTGGGAAAACTGGGTACCGCTAATACAGTGCCCCAAAACTGTCTCATTACTGTAGTGTCTGTGCAGTTTCTGCATTAGAACTGTGCTGTGGACGGAGCTGTAATGACCTTGTAGTTGAAGGGCCCTAAAACACCAACAAACAGGCAATCAGAAGTGAAACCAAAGTCCCGTGTACGACGGCATTTACGACCTACCCTCTCTATTATTCAACGGATAGAAGAGGGCCAAATTCTTAGGTGTAGGAACTCGGTGGAGTGCCCCAACGAACAGTAGACCGACGATAAATAAGCATAGGGGTTGCAGCTTTGGTCGACAACCGGCTGTGGAAAAACACTGTCCAATAGATCGCCCTTATGTCCGTTCAGAGGGACAAGATAGGTACCCGACCCTGCCAGGTTTAACTCTTGATAAAGGCTGGGCGGCGCGGGTCTCGACCCTTTCTCTGAGATGAAACCTGGCGGGGTATTGTAACGAACTATAGGCTGCATCGATGTGCGGACCGAATCGATTAAACCCAATGTTTCGGCAATGGTGTTAAACTCGGGTTATATCGATATATCGATTCATATTGGTGATCGCGAACGAAAGCCGAACTGTGACGCAAATAAGGGAACAAAGCGCTCAAGATCGTTCGGATGTTGCGCTCGGTAACAACGTCAGTGGTTCTAGGTTCGATACTAGACCGAGGTGGGGGGGGGTGGCTTCTTTCGGGTGAGAGAGAGATGCCCTTAGTGCGCCTTCCTTCGGTTGAGAGGTAAAACCGAGGTGCCGTGTGTTGGGGACGCCCTCTCTACTATGCAACGGGGTAGATGAGGCAAAATTTTCAGGTGTAGGAGCTCGCCCTCCCTACCCCGGCGTCGGTGGAATTTCCCAACGAACAGTAAACTGACGAGAAATAATCGTAGGGGTTGCAGCTCTGGTCGGCAACCGGCTGCGGAAAAGCAGTGTCCAATAGATCACCCTTGTGTCCATTCAGAGGGGGCAAGATAGCCACCCGACCCTGCCATAGGCGGGAAAAGGGTTAGGAGGTGCTTACTTTTGCTCTTCTATCCTTGGCACCAGGTTTGTGGACATGTGAAAGGATTTTGGGGATCGTGCAGCCACGTTATGTTGGACACAACAGTTCCCGTGAGATCACTGAAGTTAAGCAGCGAAAATCCACGTCAATACCAACATGGGTGGTTGGTAAAGAACGTTGGGTGCTGCAAATTAGCCCCCTCCTTCATCCTTTCACCTACCTCCTCATCTCTCGCGGGCAGCCTTCTGAGGGTTCATCCTGTTATGGCTGCCTGGCTTATTCCCCAACCCTTGAAACTAATCCAGTAAGAGCGGAGTACTGCATTCCAGGGCAGGACTAAGGGCTGATGGCTTCATATATTTTTTTTTAATCGTCAGGCGAGGTGCGTTATAACATAAAGACAACCATTAATTTTGTGTCTATTCTCCTCCATTATTTTTTCATGCAGAGGAAGGTGGTGGTTAATTATCGGGAGCCTTGGGCTTGGATATCTGGAGTTTCATCTCTTGCTGGTTGCAAAAATATTACCTCCACCCCCACACGCAATCTCTCGCAGCCCCCCTTTTTTCATCTGGAAACGATGGCAGTTCATGAAGACTATAAATTTGCGGCTTATCACCATGGAATACTGCGAAGGAGAAAGAAATAATTGAGGGCCGGCCCTCCGCCCCCAGTTTTTTTTTTATCCTAAAGTCATTCATGCCTTTTTCAAGGTCGTGCCCCCCTTTTTTATGCACTTTCTTCCCTCCACTCTTACCCTTTCATTCCCATCCTTGCCTTTTTTTTTCTTGTAGAACTAAAATGATTGCCTATTTATGATGATTGACCCATGAAAGATTCTTGCCGGACATAACTCTCTTGGCATGCGCCACCAATCTCTCACCTCTCACACAAGGGTCAGTTGGCAGATTGTTCCTCTTTCAGACACTGATCTCCCTGCTCCATACCTACTTATCCTCTTGACAGGGCGCACGTGTGACGCGTGAAAAGGTTGAAGAGGGACTTCAGAGGAATTTTGGTGCCCGACTGACCGTAGCTGGAACTGAAGGTCGTTAAAGGGTACTGTGGGAGTTTGCAGGGTGTTCACTACTTTACCCTTTTTTGGGAGGAAGGAGGGGGCCTGGTCCTTTCCTCTTTTAGCAAGACTTAATTTATCGTAATTACGAACAATAAGCGCCCTTGAATTGTTTTTTTGTCTGAAGGGCTTAGAATAGGACTGGACTTGATGAATAGTGATCCTTGGGGATAAATGGTAGACCGGGGTTTTTTTTTTTCGTTGAGCAAAAATGACCACTACTACCATTGCAGATACATTTTGATGGGACTGTTGGACATTAATTGTCCATTCTGCACTGCCACGTCAAATATCTTTGGGACCCTCGGACTTCCCTCATTCCTTCCCCGCCCCCCATGCGTATTCTACATCCCCTCCACCTTCCTCTTCTCTACCCTCCTTGTCCCTCCGTCCCCCAGCCCGCCTTTGTTTTTAATTGCAGGGGTTTCAAGACTTAACGGTGAAACCGCTAGTGGACATTAATCAGACTTTAAGGCTACTGCTGCTGCTGTAGATGGTTCTTTTTAATTTGTTACAAGAAGAGCTGAAGATGTCTGGAATTCTGATGAATTGGCAAAGGATTTGGGGTTGGAGCCATCTCTGTAAGACATATTGTGCTTGGAAGGTGCATAAAGTACCAGAGAGGGAACGAACGCAATAGATAGGTTTAAAATGAGAGCAAACCAGAGTCATTAAATCGATTTCTAGATTAATTTTGTATCTGAAGTTTCTAAGGTTTTCGCGGAAGTCCATTCATGGTTGGTCGTCTGCTGAAATAAAACTCTTGTAGAGGAATTTGACTGAAGAGCTGCTCTCCTTTCTGCTGTTAAAATCTTTTTTTCCTTTGTCTTTCCTCCCCTTCCCAACCCCTTCTCGTCCTGCTTCAGACTAACTCTCTCGTTGTTCATCATGTACTTCTGCTGACTTATAATAACGTTTATTGATCGTTGGGGTGCTTGGCCTCCTCTTGTCCCGGTCTCCTAGGGACCTAGAAGATTGACGGGCGCCATTCCTCCTTCCTTTTCCCCGATTTATGTTGCTTTTCAATATCTATAACTGGAGTAATTTGGTTACTTATCTTTAGAGAAAGCTTATTTGGGCCATCTTTCACTTTATTTGTTTGTCCTTTATTCCCGGTCACTCATTCATTATTCTTGTTCCTGAAATGTTCCAAGAAGTGTCCCTTGTAAGAGCCTTGGTCTTTCAATTTGCTTCAGTGCTACGTGCTGATTGGCTATAGCATTCGCTGACGTCATAGGTGTGGGCTCATGGGAAGGCACCGCGTTCGAATTTGTAGCAAAGAACTAGAAAATGGCGACGATGTTCTATTTCATTATTTTCGTTAGGAGCGAAGGTAAAATGGACTCGACTACACGTATGAGTTTAATAATTGCAATTTTCATTTACTCTTGGTAGATAATTTAATCGATTTGTAATGAATGCTGGCAGGTATAATTGATTTTAATCCCTCCTGTTGTGATTGCCAGTTTGGTTCATTATTCAATATGTTGTGTCATGAATTTGTATTAATGACATTTTCTTTCTCTTTTCTTTTGCAGTCTTCGTTTTACTCCACGGCCTTGAAAACTTTAATTACCATGTCCACAATGGTCCTTTTGGGCCTTATTACTGCCTATCACGCCTTGGAAGTGCAGGTAAGGGTTATTTATTTGATAACGTCCCTGTTGTTGGAATTTTCTACTTACCTTTAATGACTTGCTGGTCATTTGCGTATCTCACGTTCTCGTGTTTCGACTGACTATTGAAATGCGCCAAATTACCCTTGTGTAGAGGTCCATGGACATTTCTAGAAATGGTCACTGATGGTGGCAGAGCCACGCTACACGTCAACTTGAAATGATAGATACTAAATTACGGCTGGGCGTGATGAGAGAAAGGACACGTGTTTTTTTCTTTAGGGATGCTGCAGTGGATTCGTAAATTGAGGCCATTGAATGGTTTATGTTTAAAACTGCTTGCTTTTTCAGTGTATTTTATTACAGTGCTCATTTGATGACAGACGATTTAGAAACATTAAGTGCTAGGTATAGTGTACTGTAAGTGCGTGTGTGTGAGACCCGCAGTTTTTTTCTCACTTGAAGCCTGACATTCATCCGAGGGGTTACTAGTGCTATTTTACATCTGTGTTAGTATTTTGACACCAACATTTGTCATGTGTAGAGAGGAAAGTGCCCCTTGTAGGGCATTACCATCACATATAATGCATTCATCCCAGTGTTTCAGAATGGTAGGTGAACTTAGCGGTCCAAAAAAAAGAAAAGAAACTATCAAGTGTGATGGAAAAATAGTTGTCACTAGGGCTTTCGTTGTTAAAGAAGATAAACAAACTGACCACTTTTTCTCAGATCTTTAAGTAAGTTGTTGAGTGAAACGGGATTTACATCAATTTACTCACTGTTTTGCACATCTGCATCTTACTTTAGATATACAATATTTACTTCAACCAGTGTTGTTGATGAAAAAAAGAGAGGATGAGGCAGAAATTTAGATCCCATGACAGCACATACACGAAATATATGCGACTCTACCAGTAAGTTTTTTTTCCTCATTTTCACGGAAAGGGTTGAATGTTACTCGTTTATCTTCGTCAAACAGTCAGTTGAATTAGATTGGGTTAAGAGTTTTGCATGTTTTCTTTCTGTGGAAAAAAAAGAAAAAGAGACAGGAGGGAGAAGAGTAGAGAGGTGATATTGGACCATTTTAGTAATCGAAAGGATATTTTTTTTTAGTACTACTAGTAGTAGTTGTTGTTGTTATGTCTTCATCCCAATATTTTTTCCTCGTTTCAGTGTATGTTTCAGGAAGTGATTTGAATGAGGTTAGGGCGTTTCTGGAGATGAATAATGAATGTTGTGGGCTGGATAAGGCGATGAAGTGTATTATCCTCTGTAAGTGACATTTACAGTAGCCTTTCCATGGATATACCTTAGAAATATAGTCGACTGTCAAGGAAATGTTTGGCTTCATTTTTTTCTTTAAAGGCACTACTGGAATAAGTTCGAGTTGTCATAGTAATTCTTTTGACGTTAGGTATATTGTTTTTTTTTTCTAGGAAGAAAAGGGGGATAAAACGCTTCGGTTGCACAGAGGGTAGCGTGTTCGACTACGGGAGCGGCTTATTGCGTTGGATACCCCAGTTCTCATCTGATCACTGAAGTTAAGCAATGAAACCCCAGTTAGTACTGACATGGGTGGTCGCTTGGGAAAACTGGGTACTGCTAATACGCATTAATCGTCGCATTGGTGTAGTGTCTGTGCAGTCTCTGTCCTAGAACTATGCAGCGGATGGGGCTCTAATGACCCTGTAGTTGAAAGGCCCTACAACATCAACAAATCAATCAATGGACTACTGCGCCATGATCGAGGTGGGTTGGCTTCTTTCGGGCGAGAGACTCCCGAGAAGTTCGCATTCCTTCGGATCTCGACTATGCAACGGGTAGATCAGAGGCAAAATTCTCAGGTGTAGGATCCCTCCCTCTGGCTTCGCGTCGGTGGAGTGCCCCAATGAACAGTAGGATGACAATAAATAAACATGGGGGTTGCAGCTTAGGTCGTCTGCAGTCGGCTGTGTAAAAAATACCGTCCAGCAGATCTCACATATGTCCATCCAGAGGGTCAAAGATGGGTACCCGACTCTGCCACAGGCGGGAAGAGGGTTACTAGTTGTTTAATTTTGCGAGAAGGGAATAAAAATAAAGGACACCCGGAGGTAGCTTAATTTAAAACATCATTTTAAGTAGATTTTGTTGTTTTGTTATTTTAAAAGTGAATTTATTGTGCTTGGCTACAAACAACATCAACAACAAGGGTAGTAAGTTTTATCGATATTTTTTTTTCCCGTAACTTATCGCCAAAATTGTGATGTGCACTACCATCATTTAAATTTCATAATTTAAAATAAGAGGAGTTGAGTCTCATTTACAATTATTTTACTCCAAACGCATGCAAGCAATTTGTAATGGTTGCAACAGCAGATGACAGTGATAAGGTGCCCTAGGTTATGTCGTCGGTGTAGTTAATGTTTCGTTGACTATTTTTTCCTCTCTTTCTCTCTCGTAATGGGCAGATAGGATTGTTGGCTATGTTTCATTGAAATTAATGGCGCGATATAATTGTTAGATTGGGGCTTGTGATAATTCCGTGAAAATATGAATTCGTTAACTGCATCATTTACATGAAGTTTGGCTCATAAGATTGAAACAACCATTTGTTTAACGTAGGCTTTTTATTTTAATGGCCCGGACCATATTAATGGTGTAGGGAGTGCTAGAGCATTAGGGATCGTTGTTGTTTTTAAGTGGCAGTTTGTTCATATCAAAGTTGACGTCTAATGTTTTTTTTTACGTAGATCACGTTAGAAGAAAGTTTGCTAGTCCGGGGTAACTACAATTAGGCGGTGCATTTTTACCGACCCGACGACTGAAGAACAAAATGACACTCTGTTAACTTCCAACGCATTATTGTGTTTCTCTTAAGTGCTTATTGGGTAACCTGTGAATTTGGCTCAACGTCCCTGATGGAACGTAGTTACTTACCTCTTTGGTTGGTGTCACAGTTGCCCTTTGAGCTCGTGGTGTAGGTTCAATCCTGAATGAGACTAGATGGCGGTTCCTTTTAGGCTTCTTAAACAGGAACACACCTCAGGCATAACTTCAATACCAATGGAAAAGGTCAGATTGGATCTGATGTGTAGTGGCACTGAGGCAATGTGACCACTGGAGGTCAGTAAGAAGGCTCATATTCCTCCCCCCCCTCACTTCGGTAACGACAGGGAAACGGTCATTGCCTACTGACAGAAAAAAAATTAAGACGAATTTATTTTTGGGAGTCCTGGTTCAGTGGTTAGCATACTTGACTTCTTGAGTACGTGGTTACAGGGTCGTTCCTAGTCGAGGGAAATGACTTGTTCACCTGGCCAAAGGGAAGCCAAGTCCTAAGTCCACCTTCTGTTGGAAGGGGTAAAGCCGGTGTGGCCTCAGTGTGGTATGTACGATGTCACCACTTTACGTTAACGAGCCCTTTTATTCATCATCATCATCGTCGTCATACCATTGTCCCGCCTATGGGAGTTCTGCATGCTTGACCGCTTGGAAACACTGGGTACTGCTAATACATACTCAAAAATCGTCGTGATAGCGTAGTGTCTGTGCAGATTCTGTATTAGAACTACGCAGTGGACGGGGCTGTAATGACCTTTGTAGTTGAAGGGCCCTAAAACACCTACGAAACGAAAATGGCAGTTCTGGCTCTCCACTCCCGCCTATCACCAGGTCGCCATCCATCCCCCAAAGAACACTTTATGGTGAAATGCAGTATATCATCAGTTCGCCCTTGTATTCTTCCTCACACCGACTGAACTAATGTGTACCCGATCCTACCAGAGGCGGGGAATGGATTTGGGGGTTAGTGTTAAATAAGGAGAATAAGCAGATCACCGGATGGAGAAGGGGAAGAGAGAAAGGAAGGAATACTGACTTACCATCCCCCACCCTTGGGGGTTCTCTCGAGTTCGCATCTCGGGGGTTCACGCCAGTTCCCTCGTCTGATCATTGAAGTTAAGCAACGCAACTTCAGTTAGTACTGACATGGGTGACCGCTTGGGAAACCTGGGTACTGCTAATACCCAAAAATTGTCGCATTAGTGTAGTGTCTCTGTGCAATCTGTCTGCATTAGAACTACGCAGTGGACGGGGCTCTGATGACCTTATAGTTGAAGGGCCCTAAAACACCAACGAACGAATTGGCACTTTATCAGCGTGGAGGGGGTAAGGGGGGTTGGATGTCACTTCTGTACTGCGTCTTAAATGCTGATGGTAGAAGAAGCATGCCTTTTCGGCAAATAGTCTTCATAAGTAAGACGCGAGGACATTAAATAGTCCACTAATCAACCGTGGTTTGATTCAAGACGGAGCGGCATTGATAGGAACTGACAGCTATAGGTCCATTTCTCTCTCTCTATCTCTCTGGATGGTCCATTGTTGGAGTTGGTCATTTGGGCTGGTTAATAATGTGATTGCCTTTGAGAAAGTTTAATAGGCGCTAATTGCATCTTTGTAAGAATGGCTGCCTTTATTTGGTGATTAAACATAAAGGCCGTAATCGATCTGTAGGTTCTTAATCAACGTGCTCCGTGTTCAACTTCCTCGTTGTTTTTTTTTTGCTCTCTGTCTTTCGCTCGCTCTCCCATCTTTGATCCAAACATGCCCTTTAATGGTGTGTTTGATGGTTTTCTGGTGATTGTGTCACCTCTTCTCAGCATCTTTCGCCCCCCCCCCCTCCCTTCCCTCACTTCACCCTTTCTTCCTGTGTCTCACCTTCTTGTTCCCTACTCCTCTTCCTGCTGCTCCCCACCTCGAACTACTAGAGCAATTTGCCTGTCGGTTCTTAATTGCCTTTTATCGAGTCGCTACTGTTTGTTGCCACCCAAAGATTGAATAACTTAACATGATGTCGTGCATAGCTAATGAGAGTAATAATTGTCGTTAAAAAGAAAATGACTGTGAAGATGTTTCTTTTGCAGGACGGTTGATGATGATGATCATCATCATCATCATCATCATCATCGATCCTCCTCCTCCTTGTTTTGTTGCCTTTACAGGACTGTGGCACGTAATACTTGTTAGTTTATAGTCATATTTTAGTGCAAGAGAGGAGAGGACAGGGATGAAAGGAAGGAAGGAAGGAGGGAGGTCTCCGAGGCAGGTAACTGAGAATGGCCCAGTTCTCTCGGTAATTGTTATTATTAGGTTGAATTAAAGATAATAGGGAAGGTGTGCCCGAATTTCCTGATTAATTAAGTTCATGTTGGTTCATAACTGTTGTTTACAGAGCACTATTTTGAAGGGGTAGTACCACCACTACCATCATCACCAGGTGTAATGATCATTGCGCCCTGGTGGGGGTTTAGCCTGTGGTTATTCTCCGTCTCTCTCTCTTTCTTTGATTAGTTTTTTTGGGTTGGGGAGTAAGCCAGGCAGCCATAACAAGACGAACCCTTAGGAGGCTGCCCGTGGGAGATGAGGGGGTAGGTGAGAGGACGAAGGAGAGGGTTAATTTGCAGCACCCAACGTTCTTTACCGA
>JAAFCE010004287.1:5334497-5349314 GCA_013389805.1 Trigoniulus corallinus
CTGCTCTCTCCCTCTGCTCTCTCTCTCGCTCTCCCCCTCTGCTCTCTCTCTCGCTCTCTCCCTCTGCTCTCTCTCTCGCTCTCTCCCTCTGCTCTCTCTCGCTCTCTCCCTCTGCTCTCTCTCGCTCTCTCCCTCAGCTCTCTTTCTCTCCCTCCCTTCCTCTCTCTCGCTTCTCCCTTTCTGCTCTCGCTTGTTTACTCTCGCTCTTGTATCTCTCCTCTCTTTTCTCTCTGTCTCGCTCTGCTCACTTCTTTCTTTTTTCTCCTGTTCCCTCTCGCTCTCCAATCTTTCTGTCTCTCTCTCTCACTTCGCCCTATGCGCCTGTCCCATATTAGATTTTAAAAGCAAGTGGATGGGTGAGTTGCTTGGTATGTTGCTCTAGCGTCAATAAATCACTTTCCGCTTCCCTGTCAAGAACACATTTGAGCGGATATAGAACAGGGACCTGTAATGGGGTGTCTGTGCCAGATAGTGGATAGTAGACATTGAACACTCTTCAATGAACCAAAACAATGGACAGTAGTTTTTTTTTACATTTGCGGTTGCCCCGCCCTGATGTCGCAAATCGATTAACCTTCTCTACCTTAGGTCTGACTCTTTCTCCGGCGTAAAAAAGTCAGGTCTGTTTTGCGTTGTCGTTTTTGGTAGTCATTTTAGAAATTTTTCTCTCATTTTTGTTTCCAGTTTGAGAAAAGTAAAAATGGATCAGCGGAAGTTGATGGATAATTCCAACACCATTACAGATATGGCAAAGGTAATTCGGCATCGCCATAACCTAAATCATTTAATAGATAACTGGGAGTAATCGGATATTTTTTCCTGTTGCACTTCAAGACTCAGAACACTGTGTACGAAATCGTTTCTGAGTTGGGATCGCGACAAGAAGCGGTGGAAGAACGGATAAGTACCATCGAAGACCGACTTAACACCATCCAAGAGCACTTGGAAGGTCTTCCCGACATCATTCAACGTTGCTTGCAGCAGCACCAGCAGAAGGCTGAGCAGAGGCATCACTATTTGCATCCAGAAGACGCCATGCAAGGAGGACCTAATCCTTTCACAAGGACACCTGCTTCATATTCTTCGACTCCATACTACCCGTCGAGTTTGGGTGGTGGTGGCGGCCATAGCCCTTATCCTTCGCAACATCCGTCTTCTCCAACGTCGGCCACCAGTCAGGTGATGTCGACTTCTCAAATACAAACGTCTTCACATCATCTGGGAAGCATCTCGCCGATCCCAGCCTCTGGAAGCATTCCTCAGGGAAACACCATGTCACACAAGGGCCCGTTTCTTCATACTTTTCCTACGCGTTCTGCGAGTGCACCTACGAACAGCTGAGGATTGTAGAGTGGCATTTGGCCTCCCTTTCCTACTTCTCCTCCCCTCTTCCACTGTCTGGTCAATCACCTGCAGTCGGGTTTTGGACAAGAACTGCGTTTCCTTCTTAGGAGTGTTGTGTTATATATTTTTTATTGTTTCTGTGGCGAAGTCGAGCAGAATCAGTAAAGGTGATTGATTGGTGGTCAACTCAAGAGGATGTGTCCACGAGAGCAGGTTGTGGTCATTCAGTATTCCATATTTTGAGAACTCTCTATCTCTCACTCTGTCACATGTGTCTGATGACACATTTGTTTGATGATGTCCATGGAACATTTCAGGGTTTGGAACTTGCGGTTTTTTTTAAAAATTGGAAGTTGTAATTTCCACTGAGAATCTTAAAGCCAGGATGATACGACTACGTCGGGCGGGGCACTTCTTATTCCTCTTGCACCGTAGTTGTTGTCCTTTTCTTTTCTCATCATGCCTTAACATCAACGAACCTTTTGTTTCATTCATTTGGTGGACATCGGCTATTTTTGATTTTCCTCTTCCTCCTCTCCCTCTCTCATATCCCCTCCTTCCACCAAAAGAAGTTCTAAAAAGAAAGCCGGCACATCATAGTCTCTGAAGACGAGCGACAAGAGTGGGCAAGTTATATTTTGTTTTCTTCTTTCATCGATGAATCTTAAATGTCTATCTGCGTTTATCCCTCGTTAGACACGGTTTTCCTGTTTTGAAGTGGAACGTTGGATCTTTTGAAGATGTTTTTGGTGCTGTCCCTGCCTGTCTGGCAGGGACAGCACTCATCCGCGTTAAGTCGTCACAGATAATGATGATGGTAAATGAACATTGCCGGTACTCTTAATCCAAAATTGTTTGGTTTTTTTTTCCAGCAAATGTTGAAAATTTGTTGTTGAAGAATCGGTGATGCAAAGAGAAACGAGGTACCTTTTGGAGAATCGCGCTCTCATCTTGCAGTCTTTCTCTCTCTCTCGTGATTTGAAAACTTCAAGCAGTCAGCCACATAGTTATAATCAGATTTATTTCATTCTCCTCCTCTTCTTCCTTTCTTGATTTTGTTAGAAAATTGTTTTAACGTTTTATTTTATTGCAGTTTATGAACTAACTTATTCTCTCAGCTGTGTATATAAATTTTTTTGAAGTGAAATCATCTAGTCCACTCAAATCATCCATCCATCCATCCACACACCTCTACAGCACACACACTCACCACTAATATTTTTTATGACGGAGAAACCAAAGTATGAACGTTTCTTCAGGTATTTGTAGATTGTAGATTTAGAGAACTAGAGTTGGCCTGGGCCGAAAACCAACCTCCTCTTTTACGACAGAGTGGACGACGATTGATAGTTAGTTGTTCTCATCTGAGATGAGATAAAAACCGAGTGGCTATCACTCCTTTTTTTTTCAATCTCTCGTTATCGCTGCTCCTCTCTCAAAAGTTTCTTCCACATGCTCATCATGCAGTCAACTCTTTCTTTTTTTTTCTTATTTATAAATATATTAAAATATTACTACTATTTATTACTACCATTAAGTTATAAGCATCTGTAAAACAACTGATAAATATATTGATATATACAGTATATATAAATATAGCTCTCTCTCTCTCTTTCTATACACAGATTGTACCTAAATTATATCTTTCTAGTCATAGATGATTTTTAATATATGAAGATGAAGCAAAGAGCAGCAGTAGTTGTCACTGACCATGGTGGTGACAATTTATGAGTAGCTTAACTTGGTTCCGAGGATTTAAATTTAATTAAAATGAATTAAATGTGAAAGTGGAGCTTTGTGTAAGTATGTTGAACAGTGCCGGATTTACCATTAGGCTAAGTACAGCACCCTGGCCATATTAATGTGACCACTAGACATTTTCATCATTTGCAAAATTTTTGTAATACTTTTGAATACTTAGTAATTCAGTTGTTGCACACCCTTTATGGCAGACATGCCATCATCCAGGATGTGCACAAATTTTTTCTCATGATTCATAAGCAGGGCAAGACAGTGCTCTTTGTGGTGTCACGGGGCATGTTGGCATTATGTCCAACCAGAGGGCAGATACCTATGCCCGTGAGGTGGCCCACCTGCCAGAAGACACCGGCATTGCTGTTCCCTCCTCTGATGCCTTTCTCATGGTGTGATAGGCCGTCCATGGTCAATGGCGGTCCCAGCAGTTTGCCACAGGACAGTAGCTTCACTAAGGAGGTGCGGGCCGCCCCAGGTGACACAACTCGCATCATGACAAAAGGGGTAACACCAGAACAAAAGAAGGGACAGAGTAGGTAGAGCGGCTTTTTGAAGGGAGGGAGGTGACACCATGGCGTACCACACCGTCACCACACTGGGTGTTGCCAACCCTAGCAAAACCTCTGCAGCTGGATATTAGCTGGTGGTCACATTAATATGGTCAGGTACTGTAGGTTGAAGCCTAGGGCTTCAAAACTTAGGAAAAGAGCCTGAAAATTGAAATAGCCTAGGGCCTCTCAATATCTAAATCCGGCACTGCTCTTGAAGCAGTATGTGAAATGAAATGAGATTGAATATTTCAAACTGGTGATTGATTGATTGTCTTTTCAGCCCAGAAAATTGTTATTTTTTATCAGTTGTGAGAGAAAAAAAAACAAAAGAGACGAAAGAAAATATCTTTTTGAGGTTGTATCTGATTTCTTTCTTGATTTATTTTGTTGTGGAAAAGTGAAATGAGTTGTTGTAATTGAATGCAGCTGGTTTGGACGTTTGATGGTGTTTGCCGGTTTCTCTCATTTGAGTATGACACACGCACGCGCTAACACCAACCAGATCGGTCGAGGGTTGATGTTTTATTGCTTAAAAACGCAGCAAATGATGCTTTCGGAGAATTGAGTTGGTTCTCGTTCTTTCTTCCACGTTAGTTTTGTTTACCTCTTTGTAATAATGTTCTTTAATTAGTTATTTCGGATTTAGATTTAATTTTGAGATGTTTTATTCGGGAAAAAAGGGTTTGTCTCCCACAGTACTCCTCCCTCGCCCCCCCCCCCTTTCCCCCTCCTCCATCCTTCCTCTATCCCTTTGAAAACGTGCGTTTGTATATGTGTGCAACTTGGGGTGATGATGATCTCTCTCTCCTCTATGGTGATCATGATCATTGTTGAGTTGGGTAAGTGCATAACTTGATTGCTACTGTCCAATTTTCATTCTTTTAAAAGTTATATAAAAATTCGTGAGTGAGCTGCAGGAGACGATGTTTTTAAATAAAATCTTGTATATAAACATTAAATTATATTTTTGAAGAGGTTCTAAAATGAAACTAATAAATATTTTAGCAATTGGCACGTTTTCTTTTTCTTCTGTATAGCCTGAATGATGATTCGGGGGCGCAAGAGGTAGCGTGCCCCACTACTGCGTCAGTTGTTGCTGGATCGAAGTGGATTGGCTTCTTTACCGGACGAGAAAGAGAAGTCCCGAGTGCACCTTCCGGTGGATGAGACGGTAGTGCCCTACTGTGTGGTGTACGATGCCACCACTGGGCGTAGTAGAACCCTCTCTTCTATGCAACGGGTCGATGAGGCTCATTTCCCAGGTGCAGGAGATCGGTGGAGTGCCCTAACGAACAGTCAGCCGGCGATAAAACATATGGGTTGTAGCTTAAGTCGACAGCCGGCTGCGTAAAAATATCGGCCATTTGTCCATCCAGGAGGGTTACGATGGACAATGACTTTGAGTGTCGGGTAGATCCTGCCTTCCGTCTTGTGGTCTTTCACGCTCTCCATATTTCTCCCACTCTAGTGCCTCCGTGTTGGGTGCGTACGACTCATCTCTGCAGGCTGTGGGGTTTTTGGGGTTGAACCCCCCCCCTATGCACATATAAACTTATTCGCATAATCTATGCGAGCTTTAGCTCAACCCCCGTGACGAAAATCCTGGATCCGCGACTGTCTGCAGGTCAGCACATGCAATAACCCTGTACCTATGTACCCGAAGATCGACAAAACCCTCGGGTAAAGGAAGGTTCAGAGGCTCACCCTTCCTCTGGTATCTGTACATTATCTTCAACAGTACAGAGGCCGACTGCCCCTCACTTTGGGGAATGACGAAATTGAATATCGGGCGTGCCGGTGGCCAGAGTTGAACTCAATTCTTTGTGAGGAGAAAGGCGAGTGCACACACCATCTTTCTTCCTGGACGGGACGGATAGAAAACATCTCATTAAAGATCCATCATCCTACCCTTATCCCGCCTGTGGCAGGGTGGGGTCTGCGGGTTCTAGCCCTCCACTCCCGTCTTTCTTTCACCCAGGTCCCCGTCCACCCCACGCACTACCATATCCTTACGGACAACCTGTCCCAACGTCTGTTTTGTTCTCTCCCTGCCCTGGGTGCTTCCAACCACCTGCATTCCTGTAATGGACCATACCACCTCAATCTACTCACCCTCATTTTTTCCGCGATGTCCCCAACCCCCCCCAGGCTCCCTCTA
Organism: Trigoniulus corallinus; assembly: GCA_013389805.1. Classification (NCBI taxonomy): domain Eukaryota; kingdom Metazoa; phylum Arthropoda; class Diplopoda; order Spirobolida; family Trigoniulidae; genus Trigoniulus; species Trigoniulus corallinus. The sequence continues at coordinate 5,340,306 of JAAFCE010004287.1, forward strand.
ATATACTTATTCCTAATTCTATCAGCTCTCGACACCCACTCGTATACCGCAGCATTCGCATCTCGGCTAGCATAGCTGGCCTAATCACTGCCTTGTAAAACTTTCCTTTCAACTCTCTTCTTACCCCAGTCTCGCCACTAGCTCTGGTCGGTGATTTTTTGGGATTGGGACCCTCCTATCACGCAGGACTGTACTTGTCTGTCTCCCTATTGCAGAGACAAAGATACTCTCTTCTTCCCCCAGGCTCGCCACTAGCTCTGGTCGGTAACGAAACAGGACAAATTGTAATAAAACGCCACCAAATAAAATGTTTCCCTTTATTAAAGTGACCAGATTTTCCAGAGGGCAAAGCGGGACGGGAGCTTTGGGTGAGTGCCCCTAGTAGGGGTGGCGAGACATGCGTACCTACCGTAACATATCTTGAATGTATGTCCATCCACCACAGGATGCATCATCATCATCATAGCCTTATCCCGCCTGCGGCAGGGCCGGGTCTGCGGGTTCTGGCCCTGCACCCCACACCTGCTCCCACGTCTGCTTCGGTCTCCCCCTGCCCCGGGTGCTTCCGACCACCTGCATTCCTGAAATGGAACTAACGAGCCCCTCTTCTCATTACGTGTCCATACCACCTCAACCTATTTCCCTCATTTTTTCGGCGATGTCCCCAACCCCCCCAGGCTCCCTCTAATATACTCATTCCTAATTCTATCAGCTCTCGACACCCCACTCATGTACCGCAGCATCCGCATCTTAGCTACTTGCATTCTGTTGACGTGGCTGTTCCTCAATGCCCAGCACTCTGATCCATATAGCATAGCTGGCCTAACCACTTCCCTTTTAACTTGATTGGGGCCCTCCTATCACACAGGACTCCGCTTCCCTGTCTCCACTTCGATCATCTTCCATTGATCCTACGGGTCACAGGACGTGTCCAGCACAGGATGCCTGATGTTTTAATTTGATGCAGACGATGATCAGTTGCCAACCTAGAAGGATCATTCTGTGTGGGTGCTCTACACATATTTCATTGACGAGTACATGCTTCTGAGAAGTTGCCGAAAAAGTGGGACAAACGGGCGTCCCGCCGGGACAGGAGAGGGGCGGCGGGACATGCAGTATGAAATCGGGACGTCTGGTCACCCTGCCTTTATGAAACATTTCGAGAGGGTTTCGGATTTTATGATCAACCCTTGAAAACTAGTGCTCGAATTGGTCGCTAGGTGTCTTTTGATTCGTAATTTTCTTATCTTGAAATGAAGGACGGTGATGCGTAGAAAGCGTAACATGATGTTATGGAAATGTATTTTAAAATATCAAGTTATGAATTTAAATGGGGGTCAGAGATAACAGTAATAGATCTAGAAATGCTTTAAAAATGGTAAGGTGAATAGTATGAGTAAACGGCCTGAAACGATGTCGGTGGAAAAATCCGAGAAGTCGGACGTAATCAAGCGCCTATATAGGTACGGTATGCAATTCGATCAATGGACGTTAACTAGGCTTAATTTTTTTAAGACGTAATTTTTCGGATTATCGAAACTGTGTTGTGGCATGTAGGAAATTATTCTCACGAATAAAGTATTTCACACTAATAATGTCGTAGAGAATATTAGGACTAATGCCTGTGTAAAAAGACATTACCCTAAGTTGAGTAAAATTCTTATTTCGTAGGGGTGCGTCTGATGTGGTGCGAAGACTAGATAAAATTGTGAAAAATGCGAGTTGTGTGCAGGACTTTTATACTCCGGACATTATTGCTCTTAGAATAAGGTAACTGAAACTGATCTTGACATCCTGTTTTGTTTCTATACACTTGACGGTGTAATTTCAACAAATTTTAAACGTACGATTGTAGATTAAGAGAAATATGTGAGCGATTAATGTTTCTTGATCCTGTTTGCCAAGGAAAGAAAGCTGAAGATATCCTGTGGAGAAAAGTGCATTACGAAACCATTTCAGCAGCTAAAAATTTTAGAAAAGTAATTTCCTCTCCCATCATTTTTTGGGGGATTGTAATTTTGGTTTACATTGTATTTTTGTTGTTTTCTTTGTAACAGAGCACATCTTGGAGTAAATCAGACCAATATTGGATATCAAACCATATCAAATTAGGAATTGGCACGTATCATCATCTGCTTTTTCGACTACAAAGTGAGTTTCAAATTCAGGAAGGTGGTTCTGATTTCCTTCCGTTAACTGATGTGAAAGGAAGTATAAAAGGTAAGATGCATATGGATCTATTAAAGCTTGAAATTTAATTAACTTTTTTTGATCACCGTCTCAATTTTTAATAGATAAGTTCAGCAAAAAGACAAGTTCAAAGGCAGATTTGGAGAACGATGTATTGGAGTGGGCGCTACAAGCTTATCAGCGTTGTCTTATTTGCATGGGGGATCTAAGTATGTGGACGTTTTGATTCTTACACAGTAATATGGACAGCGAAGCACTTATTTGATTACTTTGTTGGATTTTTTGTGGCTGGAATTAGCTCGTTATCATCAAGAATTATGCGGAACGAGAAAATCCAGAACTGCATCCAGGTATTATCATCAGGCGTTGCTTATATGCACTCAGTCTAGTATGCCACACAATCAGTTGGGGACATTGGCTGGCAACAAGAACTACGGTTGTGATGCTGCTTATTTCTACATGAGATGGTGACTTGATTTTTGATGTTTTAGCAGTTGATTTTCTTGCTGCGGAGTGTAAATCAAATATTGTCTCTGTTTGCCTAGTATTATGTCGAGTAATGGGTTCGAAGGTGCGAAAGGTAATCTATTTAATGTGTTTGAGAAAAATCAGCATTTGTTGCAAGCTTGTATGGCCAAAATTACTGAAAGTCCTCATGAAGTGGCCACAAGGTAACATTTTAATATTTATTAATTTGATTTATTCGTATTTTTGCCACTACCGAATTTGAGTAGACGTTCAATCGTTTGTTCGTTTCTTAGGGAACTGTTGGTCAAAAATTTCATCATAGGGTTTCTGAAATATTGCGAAGAATGTTTTAAATATCCAGATATTGAGTGAGTAGTGTTATGTGGTCATTTATTTAGATTTATACCAAATTTTACGGTCAATTAGATGTTTTTTTTTCTGCCTGTCGTTGCAGTCTTGATTTGCCAGCCGGTCATCTCTGTCAGATTGTAATAGAGAACTTCCAAAAGTGCCTTGACATGTCACAAATTAATGAACGTCATCCTGTCGGCAATGATCAGAAAAAAACTGTGCCAGGTGCTTCCAATCATACACTCGACCCAACAAACATAAGTAGTGACGAAGAAACGCCTTCATATCTATCTGACAGTTTAATTTTGAAAGTTTTTATAATGTGTATGATGTGTATTAAGAAGTTGGATAAACGTGAGTATAATATATTTTTGGATTTCTAGTAGTTTGATGATGAATAAGTTACTTATTTGGATTTTGGTTTGCCAGCAGCCTCACCCTATTCATCTGCTGCCACAGCTTTAACATTAGCAGCGTTTTCTCATCTTTTATCTTATACTTTATCACGTTTTAAAAAAATGTTATTTGGCTGCAATGCTGCACTATTTACTTCGGATGGTGTCGTACCTAGTCAAGGTGGTGAGATATTGCGATAACATTATTTTATAAACATATTTTAATGTGCTCTGTAGAAATAATGTTTTTTTAAAATTTTAGATAAATTGCCAAGTATTCCTGAAGAAATAGGAGAACAAAATTCGTCTCAAGACCAGCCATGTGTGGCCTCAACTGGTAGTAGTCAACCAGAGAAGGTATTGTGTGTATTGACAATTGAAAATTGTAAATTATCAGTAGCTTTTTATTTACCTGCAGTTGTTTTTTTGTTTCTCTCTATTAGCCAGTAAGACCCCATAAGGATAAGAAATATAGTCTTACCAAGAAAAACATGAGATTTAGGAGAAAGTTAAACGATGCCCTCAGCTTGGAAGATTCAGATCTTAGCGAAGGAGAGGCCAGTAGTAATAACTCTGAGAGTGATGAGACCGTGTCCAACGCCACTGAGAATGAAGAAAGTGACGACGATGGGAGTAGTCATTGTAGTGAAGATGAAGACGATCAGCCATCGTTTGAAGTGGAAAGTGTGAATAAGGTTTCTGGAAGGTAAAAAAAATCAGAGCTCAATATAAATACTTGGCTCCTTGAACTCATGGGGCACTAGGTCGATTCGGAGAGTATATTGTGATTTCATTTTTAAGTGTGGAAACTTATTTTATAGTAATAATGATGTTGGTGGTGATGAAAAGACGAATTCAGCAACTGAAAGTTTCACTGAGCAAAACTATGGCGAGACTGATTTGGGGAGTGAAGTGATGGCAAACAGTTCAGATGTAAGTTTACAACAGCCCAAGGATTTTCGACAAAAAGGTAAAACTTTTGTTCTTGCTGAATATTTAAAAATTAATTTTCTTCAGCCACCGTTTTTCTTTTTTTGTCTAAAGTTTTAATGTTTTTGTTTCCATCATGTAGACGCTTACAAAACTGACCTGAATGTTGATATTAGTCGGTAGGTAATCATTGGAGTGATGTTTATTAATTGACTGGAAAAAATGAATGCATTTGATTGCTCTGATTTCAGTATTCAAATTGACGAGTTGGAGTCTGTGACTGTTGAGAAACTTCTGTGTGATCAAGCGCTATCAGTTATCAAAATGTGTGGCGACTGGCTTAAAAGTAATCCTCATATCGTAACAGCAAGTGCTCAAGTGAGATATATTTATGCTTTTTTAATGTTTGGACTGTTGCATCGAGGTGGTAAAGAGTTCATTGGTTTTCTTACGTTGTTTTTCAGGGCTCTCATAAACTCTGGTCGAGATACGTAGAGTTACTGAATCTACTATCAGAAATTAAACAAAAACTAAACACAGGTAAGATAGTTCATGAATTGTCAGACATGATAGTACATCAGATAAATGATTTTGTTTCCTGGCTGGTTGAACGAATTGAGGGATTTCTGTTTGGCTTGCCATAAGGATCTTGAAACTCCTTACAGCACCTTGAGCGGCATTTTTTATTTGTGCCGAAAGTTAACATCTGTTGCTTAAAGGATATCTGTTAACTTTTAAAAAACAGTAGTCTTAATCCATGTCTCTCGGTTGGTTATTTGTGAAACTAATGTTGTACAGGTTGAATCCTGGAGTGAGAGGGGAGCGGTGAATTGCGTTGGACACACCAGTTCTCGTCTGATCACTGAAGTTAAGCGATGCAACCCCAGCTAGTACTGACATGGGTGGCCGCTTGGGAAAACTGGGTACTGCTAATACCCAAAAATCGTCGCATTAGTGTAGTGTCTGTGCAGCCTCTGCATCAGAACTACGCAGTTGAAGGGCCCTAAAACACCAGCAAACAGGAGTGAGAGGGAGCGACGTATTGCGTTGGGCAATCCAGTTCTCGTCCGATCACTGAAGTTAAGCAACGCAACCCCCCCTTAGTCAGTGCCGGAGTTAGATATTGAGAGGCCCTAGGCTATTTCAGTTTTGAGACCCTTTTCTTAAGTTTTGAAGCCCGCTAAATGTTGAGGCCGTTGGCTTCAGCCTACATGGCCGAGTGGTAAATCCGGTACTGCACTTAGTACTGACATGGGTGGCCGCTTGGGAAAACTGGGTACTGCTAACGCCCAAAATGGTCGCATTAGTGTTGTGTCTATGCAGTCTCTGCATTACAACTACGCAGTGGACGTGGCTTTAATGACCTTGTAGTTGAAGAGCCCTAAAACGTCAACAAACCAAACTGGAGTGAGGAAATGCTCGTTGACCTGTAAAAGTATTCACTTGTAAGAGCTCTTCTTGTCGCGTGTTGCTCTCTTTTAGATCAAGTCATTTGACAGTCATTGTAGTTTCACTCAACTTAGTTCACTGTAACTTTTTCTTGAATTTTTTTTCTGTTTTTCCGTAACAGAAGACGTTAACGTGGATGTGCATAAGAAGTGCGAAACTTGGGCTACTACAGACTGGCAACAAACTTGGCCTTTGCCTGAAGACGTTATTCTGGAAGGATTTCCATTGCTGACGAATGCTTACCAGACAATAGACTTTGGACTACGAACTGCCATGTGGTTTACTTATAAAGAAGAGGTTTGATCCTAGTTTTTTGATGTCCTTATCCGCTTTCCACTTATCCGACCTCGATGATTGACTATAGAGTTCTCCCTCTTGACTGGCGTTCCTAAATGATCTTCAGTGCTGACAGACTGTCGTTACGTAACCAAATCGTGTCTGTATATGGATGCGGGATGTCATCAGGCTGTCTATGGAACCCGAGCAACTGAATTGGTGTAAAATCCTCAGCTCCCCTCAATAGGGTGCACAACAGGGTCCCATCTGAGATGACTAGTAGTCGATGCCCTGTTCAGTTTTTAAGCCGAAGCGGCGAATTGCGTTGGACACACCAGTTCTCGTCTGATCACTGAAGTTAAGCAGCGCAACTGCAGCTAGTACTGACATGGGTGGCCGCTTGGGAAAACTGGGTACTGCTAATACTCAAAAATCGTCGCATTAGTGTAGTGTCTGTGCAGCCTCTGCATAAGATCTATGCTGTGGACGGGTCTCTAATGACCTTTTAGTTGAAGGGCCCTAAAACACCAACAAACAACAACAACAATCAGTTTTTGAGGTCAGTGCTCACAGATCTGATTCTAGCCAGGAAAAAAAATTTCCCATCCAAGTGCAGATGTCTTTCAGAATTAAAAGTAAAGTTGTGCCCCTGTGGGGTTTAATTGTATGGGGTCAGAAAAAATATCCCTCCATTCTTGAGGGTCAACATCAGGCTTATATTTTTTGTTCACTTTTATTAGGCTTTGTTGCGTCTCTCATGTCTGCAGCATTTGGGATTCATCTTGTCCACATATTCAGAATTGGGACTGAGGTATGACAAGGACACTGTGACATTCAGCATTAGTTCGTCGTATTTGTCGAATGGCACTGAAAATTCTGGCAGTAGTGTTGTTAGAAAGAAGAAGAAAAATTGGACCATGCAGCATGTAGACATGGTAAGTCCTTTCTTTTATTTGCTCTTTAAATTCCTGGTGTTAACTATGGTACACCAACGACGTGGTAACTCAGTTCAGAGTTCGTTTGCCAACTTGTTTCTTGAGCTCCAAAGGACATAGGCTCATATCCTTGGACGATTTGGGGAACTTCTGTTTGTTGATACTGCTACTTCCATCAGTACTGGTACTTGGTTGTTCAATGTCGCTTGCTCGGGGAGGTGGGGCAGTGTGACGCTGATGGGCTCTAAAAATGTAATCCAGAGTTGCTGGACCATGAACTCTCTTCTCTAGCCCTGGTATGATGTATGACCACCAAACGTGGCCTTGAAATCTGATACTGTAAGGATAATTCATTAATTCTTACAACGACCTCCTGGCAGAATTTATGGTAAACATTGACAATGGTTTTTTTTTCTTCCTCTCTGGTAACTTTATTTGTTTACATATTGACCTGTCAGAAATCCTGATAGTAATGTTGTTGAGAAGAGTGGGAATTGTTTGATAATTCTGTTTCAATTTTCAGCACTGAGGAACCAGATGGTTATTTAACTGGTTGCAAGAGTTTTTTTTTTTCTTCTAGCGTTTAATATACTGTTTGCTGTTCCTCTCTTTCTCTGATGGTGTCAGAATGGTGTGTAGTTGGAGTACCCACTTGTATGTCCATTATTTAAATTAATGAATGAGGGAGGGGGCGGCGACAACGACGGCAACTTGCAGGCAGGAGGTGAATGGGAAAACCAGGATCTTGTTTGAGGGGTGTGTGTTTGTCTTCCTTGTTGGTTGTAGGACGATGATGAAGGATTGTTTATTCTTGTTATTCTGCTCTTATCTTTTGTTATTATTTGAAAGATATCAGTAATTGCTGCAATGAAAATGGGTTTGATATATGATGCATCATCACCACCACTACTTCCACTGCTCTGTGTCTCGCTGTCAGTACTCTCTTGCTGTTCTCCACCCTGCCCTTGTCAGTGGTGACGTATCGGGTCTGATGTTGAAAAAAATGACTAATAACTTTGGTTTTTTTTTATTTCATTCCGCCTTGTTGCTTGCTGTAACCAAGGTCTTTGCTGTCGCTGCTGTTGTTGGCTTTATTGAGATTTTTGAATCGCACTTGACAACTGTGGTGTTATTTATTTGTAATTTTGATAGCGGGAATTGCAAGTAGATTTGATAACTCTTGACTTTTTTTTCTTCTTCTGCTGCTGCTGCTTTTAATTGATTGAAACTTTATCAAATTTGAGTTCTGGGAGGTAATAATACTTATCTTAGTCCTCGTTTTTATTTCTCTCTCTCTCTTTCTAGATTGATTGCTAATAATGCAACACTTGTCGCTCGTTGTCAGCGTTATCAGTTTGTCTTTGCACTAGTTTTATTTTTTTATCCTCTTGTTGTTGTCGTTGTCAAGTATTTTTTTTATTTAATCTTTTTCAATAAGCCGAGTAGTTATAATGTTGCTAGTTCGTTCTTTGCTACTGTGATTTTTTTTTGTCGTTTGTTGATTTCAGTCTGTTGTTGTAGATATTAACACTTGACAATTTCTTCTCTTGCAGAGTGACAGAGATAGAGATATCAAATTGCACACATAAAAAAAAAAAAAAGAATGATATTATTTATTTAATACTCACCTTTTTTCTGCCAATATTCATCTTTGATTCCGAATAGTTTATCAAATTTAATTGAATAGGTACAAATTGACTGAATGATTTCAGTGATATATCTTCTTGTTGAAACAGCAGCAAATTGTAGTGCTAGCAGCATGTAGATGTTAAGTGTTGCCTTTATTTTTTCCTGGTGGTACTTTTCGGAAGACTGTTTCTTTTCTAATCGTTTTTGTTTATTTTTAATTGGAATTTTGTTTTATCACACCTTTTTTCTTGAGTCACTGTGGCTCTCTCCTTCTCTCCTCTTTCTCTTCTCTTCTCTCTCTCCTCTTCTCTCTCTCCTCTTTCTCTCCTTCTCCCTCCTCTTTCTCTCCTTCTCCCTCTTTCTCTCCTTCTCCCTCTTTCTCTCCT